>OY728128.1:1457773186-1458441741 GCA_963277665.1 Viscum album
TTTCATTTCCAAGTGTATTCATCTAGAAATAATTTTACCTATTCTATTATTTAATTTACATACATATAACCCTCACTCCCTTTCCATGGGTTATAAATGACATAATTATCTTATTTTTAAGAACTTTTAAAACGTCACGATTTTGAAATAAAACCCATTTATTTTATTCTCTATGGTTTATTTATGAAATGTTTGATTATGATCTATGTAGATCACATGAAAATAAAGAAATATTAAGGGTGAGCCTTGATATCTCTCCAATGCGTTGGGTAAATAATTGAATCTCTAGAGATGCCAAGTTTCACAATACCTTGGTGAAAAACCTTGGTAAATTTTTATGACACCTTAGGGATGAACCTTGGTGATATGTTCATGAATGTATAAATGAAATGTTATAGATGAATATTCAAATTATGATTCATGTTCTTTTTATTATGATATTCCTTGTTTTCCATTTCTCATGTCTTTATGTTTTCTTTTTATCAAGTTCTTATTGATATCACAAGTAAACTAATTCCCTTGTTTACCCTGACTGGGCCTTCTGCTCACCCTTTACTTTGATGTATGTTTCCAGGTTATGAGATGCAGTAATTATACATAAGATGAAATTTTCAAGAAGCCTTTAATGGGGGTTTAAAAGTGTGTTTTAAGTTTTCATGTTTTATTGTTCCTCATTTCCAAGACACTAGACTTTAAAGATCCTCTGTCAGTAAAATGTAATGAAAAGTTATGTAATAAAAATGCGGGATGTTATAAATAATATAATTTTATATTGTTGTATAATAATGAAATTTTCATCAACAAAATTATACCTACAATCAATTTTAGAGAAATAAAATCTCCTAAATGGAATTAACATCCATGAATGGTTCATATGCATATTAGTTGTGTTTCACCATGAATAGAAGTCTTAAATGCTAGAATACTTAATTATCGATCCACCTGCTAAGGAAAAAATTGATAAGGAGTTGGATGTCAATGAAAAACACCTTAATTACGTGTTATATGTTCATTTTTTATTCTATCCTCAATGTATTGTGAACTCATAATGTCACATGATAATATGGATACCTATAACATTCTCCAACATCTCAACAGTCTTTATCAAGAGAGATTACTACACAAATGATATGATATCTCCACATTTATCTTCACAAGAAAACTTGGAGAAGGTATGACAGCTGGACCTCACGTAGTAAAACTTATTTGATTCATTGAGTGATTAGAGATTTTAGGGTTTAGGATAACTAATCAATAAAATACTCATCTAATTATTTCATCACCCCTAAAGGATTTTCTAGTTTTTTTTGTTAATTTAAATATAAAATACATAGATAAATACCTCCAAGATATTCTCACTCTAATTAAAAACGTTTATTAGGATATGAAGCATAAAAATCCTTCCATACTTATGGAGAATAAGAGGAATGGAAAAAAAGATAACTAATAGTAACCCCAAGTCTAAAGATTCTTCACAATTCCCTTCCAACAATAGTAGTATTAAGGGGAAATAAAGGTAAGATAACTCTATCTATTTCACATGTGTAATGATGGGTCACTGAAAAAAAAATAAAACTAGGAAAAGAAGTAAGGGTAAGATTCATGATAATTTTTTATTGAGTTTAAGCTATATATTTCTATAAATTGGGTACTAGACATAGAGTTTTGTGCTCACATATTTATTCAAGTATAAGAACCAAATAGATTCTAGAAAATTACCCATTGTTAATTGGATCTATGAATAACCAATAGAGCTAGACTTATTATTTTGGATATTGGAGATTACCACCTCAAATTTATAACTAGAATGATCTTAGTTGTAAAATATTTTTATCAGGTTCCCTCAATAACTGAAAACATTTTTTCTCTATTTAGACCTAATTTAAATGTATTTATTTTTAAATTTGTGAATAAAATTTTCTTCTTTTAAAAAGAAATAATTTGTTAGGTTAAGGTATATTTAAATAATGGTTTTTGTATTTTGTATTATAAAAACCATGTAATGATAATAGATAATGAAAATATCCACATGACTTATACCACACCCAACAATGACATCACCATCCAAGTCATGAAAACAAAATGTGTTTGACTAGATAACACCAATATGGATATTTGGATTCATTTGAATTGAAACCAATTGGTGTATATCATGTATGTTTTCAAGGTAAAATGACCAAATACCCATTTAGTGGAAATAGTGAGAGGGAAAAATATCTTCTTTCATTAGTTTATATTGAGGTGTGTGGACCATTTCCAATTGAATAAAGGGGTGGGTACTCATACTTCATAAATTTTATTGATGAATTTAGTAGAAGTGGATATGTATATTTAATGAGGCATAAGTCAGATTCCTTTGATATATTCAAGGAATTGGAAAACAATTTTTTTAACCATATTGATAAAAATATTAATAAACTTTAAATGGATCATGTTGGAAAATATCGTAATCAACACTCTATTTATTACTTATAAGAGTTTGGGATTTTATCTCAAATCACTTTATTTCATACAAAATAATGGAATTGTGTAATTGAGAGGAGGAAAAACATTCCATTAGACATGGTGAGATCAATAAGGAGTCATAAAAGTCTTATATTATCCTTTTGGGGGTAAACATTACATACAATGGTGTATATACTGAACCAAGTGCCATCTAAAGTGAAAAATGGCATTATATACAAAATTAGGCGTGGAGGGAAATATGTGTTGTTGAATTTATATTTATGGGGTTATAAATAATTTGTTAAGGCCTCTTAAAGTAACAAAATTTCCTCTCAAAGCACAAAGTGTAACTTCATATGATACCCCAAGTAAATAAGGATATATTACCTATAGAACCCCTCATAAAAAAGGTTATAGTTTAAATAAATTCAATATTAATTTAGAGGGATAATATCTATTAAAGAGATAGTGTGTGTGATATAAACTTCAATGAACTCGAGGATTAGGTTATATAAGAGTTGAAATAGGAACATATTCCATAAATCCCATTAGAAGTGGATATTCTAGAGAGATAAGTAATACATTGAAGTACAAGAGAGGATATAGAACCAAAATGAAATGGTTTTGTTGATACCAAATATTATGACTCATTATTAGTAGATAATAATGAACCTATAACATACAAAGAGGTAGTAAGAAACATAGAATCAACAAAATTGAAAGAATTTTTGAATTCCAAAATGGATTCCATGTTCTAAAATTCTATTTTGATTTTCATATATCCTCTAGTGGATATAAATATTATTCACTGAAAATGGGTATTCAAGAAGAAACTAGACATGGATGGACAAGTTAGTGCCTTTAAGGTATGAATGGTTGTGAAATGGTTTAAATAACATCAAGGAATAGACTAAGAAGAAACCTTTTAACTAGTTTATATGAAAATATATATCTAAAATTTACATAACATAGTGGCATTCCATGACTATGATATTTTTTATATGGATGTGAAAATAAATTTCCTTAATGGAAACCATTAGGAAGATTTTTAAATGAAACAACCACAAGGGTTTGTGAATCCAAAGGATACTGACAAGGTTTTCAAGTTTTAGACATCCATTTATGGATTAAAGAAAATATCCAGGTCATGGAACATTCAATTTGATGAATTTATAATAGAATTTGGTTTCATAATGAACAAATTTGATCCTTATGTATATAAATATATTAGTGGGAGTGAAGAATTTTTCCAAATATTTTATTTCAATGATATACTACTTATTAGAAACCAAATACTAGTATTATAGTCTATTATGTCTTGGTTAAACACTTGATTATCCATGAAGAAATTAGGTCAAGAAACATCTATTCATAGGATCAATATCCATAATGATTGATCTAGGATTCTACTTGGACTAAGTTAGAGTATGTACATTGAAAAGATAATGAATAAATTCTTTATAGAATAATTCAAGAGAGGATTTTTTACAATGTCACATGGTGTTCTTATTTTTAAGAAGATGTGTTATTAGACACATGAGGAGAGACAAAGGATGAAAATGATTTCATATACATTAGTGATTGGGTTATTTATGTATGATATGCTATGTAATAGGCTAGATGTCACATATACCTTAAGTGTAGTAGGAAGATATTAAGTTGACCCAAGTGACAATTATTAGGTAATATTCAAGACCATACTTAAGTATCTTAGGTGTACTAATGATATGTTAATCTATAATAGAGGATATGAGAAGCTAGTCATTAGTGGATTTGTAGATGATAGTTTCCAAATAGTTCATGGTTATATGAAATGATAGCTGAGATATGTATTTACTCTAAATGGAGGTGGTGTGAGTTGAAAGAGCTCAATGAAATCCATGGTTTCTGATTCTATATCATGGTAAGAGTAAATTTAAGCTTTAAGGTAGATAAATAAGTGGTTTTGATATAACATTTTATCCAAGATATTGTCATGGTTCCTAAAATTAAGGACCATATCACATCAACAGATGAAAGACATTCTTTAGAAATATCATCTCTATAGTGATTTTTCTCAAAGAGCTGAAGTGTCAGTTAGAAAATTTTCTATTTAAGATAACATGAAAAACCCCTTAACTAAAATCTTAACTCAACATAAAAATGATCATTATATGAGATTTAGTGGAATTAAAGCCGTTATTATTTGGATCTAGTCTATGTGGGAGTCTATTAGAGTTGATTTCATAGAACCAACTAGTTGTACTTTAGATTTGATGTATATTTGAAGAATTTAATATAAAATAAATTATATTATTACATTTTTTCCATTTTTCTATATGAAATAAATTTAATAATGTCATAGAATATCCACCACATAAAAAAGGTCATAAATGTTCCCCACTATGATTAGAACCTTGAAATGTTGTGAATATATTTTTAAATATTATTCTACTATCAGATAACATTCTATGATGGGACACATAGTATATTTAACATCTTGTGAAAGTACTCATAAAATGACGAGACTTCATATCATGAAGTTTTCACTTATAAATCTCTAAGTTGGGAGATTATGAGAACATACCCACTAGTAGGAATTTCACATGTTTTCATGTCATTATATATTACTATCTATGAGTATTTGTAATGATCCTTAGAATTTAGGATTATTATTAATACATTTCATGACTCACATACTTGGATATACTAACAAAAAACATGACACTATATGTTAATAGTAAGTAGGATACATTGGGACTATTATAAATGATATGTTATTTATAAATAAATCAAAGGATGATTTTCCCTTCCATATTTATGGAAAATTATGTCTTGACCCTTTGATTGAAATGTAATAATCTCATTAAATTACATGACCAGGGTGTATAGATGAGTTCATTTCATATTCTTAAAAAAAACACGTATTAAGCACATAGGTTGATGAAATAGGTGTGAAACTTTATATTAAACAATGAGTATTCAAGTAATGTCTGGGATTTTTACATGTAACATTTTTAAAATTATATGGAATTAATTTGAGACTAGGAACTGATACGATGTGAGATTCTAAGACCCGGTGTTCCCGAATAAATGGTTGAATAATATTAAAATATTAAATAGAACGTGCATGTAGTTTTACTGAAAAATTAGAATAACTTATAAATGGGTTTTTGAATCATAAATCGAATGGAACCATTGCTTTCAGAGCAGTGGATTTATCATAGGTGAGGCCCTACGTCGGCCGACGTGGGTCTGCTGTGAAAAGTAGTTTTTGGACATTTCAATGAATAAAATAAATTAAGAATTTATTTTATTCCTTATGTTTCATAGATTACGAAATGATTTATTTTAAAATAAACCAATAGGTAGGGATCCAAGGTTAGAATCATAACCCTATAATTCCTTGGAGGCTCTGGAGAGGAACTTGGAGGATTCCCTTAGTGACAAACGATGATTGAAATGGGATCATAGATTGACAGATGTTGTTCTAGATGGATCTAGCCAATGGAAATGATGCACCAATCGATTTTCTTTAGTTATCTATCCAATCCCTAGGCAGGTTATTCTTATTTGAAATTCTTTCCTAATTTTTAGAATGAATGATGAACATGGATCAACCAACAAATAGGATGACCCATAGATCAATCATTCTTGGGGGATGTGTTTTATTTGTTAGATTTTATCATGTTGTTTTATAGATATTTGATTTTGATTTCTTGATCTTTCTTATGGGAATAGATCAAGGCAAGAACAAACAACAACCAAGGTTCATTCCTTAGGTTGTTCATTGTGCTTTTTCTACACCGATATTCTACGCATTCATCGTTCTTTGTGGGTTATGAACGATTGATCATTGTGCCTATGTTTAATGTAGAAACCATCCAAAATTGAAGATCCGACATCGATATGACCAACAAGAGGTGCGGCGACTACACAGACGGACGAATCAAAGCAATTTGGGAGATATCGTTATTCCGAAAATGTATGCGCAGGTGATCGGAATTGGATTTTGGTGCCTATTGAAGGCATGAAACTCACCGATTCATTGTTCTGATGATGAGGTGACACTAGATTTTTAATTTTGAGGTGAACGGATCACCAAAACAAGATCTAATATTCAACAGAGGCATACAGAGGAAGAAAGTTTGTTTTTGGAAAACCACGATCAATACGGCATGTAACCCGGGGTTACATGGCCTGTGGCCCCCATTAAGTGACGACTAGGGTTTTAGGAGTTTGTTAAATTCCACAAATCATGTGACCCTATCACAAGGCATGTGGTCCCTTCTTAGAGACTCAGTGTGTATCTCGGGATATACATGGACACAAGGTGGAGTAAAAGGGTTACCTACATATTGTGTACCCCACCACACAACTTGAACTAGACCAGGTACACAGAATAACCCATATACTAGTACATATAAAGAGATAAAAGAGTTGACACCATGTACTGGAACACAGCTAGAGTACATGGGTGGACCCCAGATAGAAGGACACAGTGTGTGACCATTTTACACAGTGTGTACCCATATTCTAAATGATATGTTCTATATGACATGGGCCATTGTACATGGGTATTACCAGGGGTAAAGGGACATGGCGTGTGACCCTACTATATGTTGTTTACCCCTTTATACATGGTTTGAATCTATATTACACCGTATCTTGGACAAGTTTCATTAGGGTTTGTTCACTTGATCATTTCCTGGGAGGTTGTTGCGTATCATTTCCTACTCATGGGAGTGTGATCCCTTCAGTAAGAATTTATAGATAGAGTTATTGGAATCCCCCTACCCGAGAGGCCCGGAGCAAGATCCTCTATTCATTCTTTGTACCCTAGGTAGAGTCCTTAGTATTGACATGACCAACTTCACCGAGCATCGATCCTCTATTTAGAAAGTTAAAGCAGATGGAGTTGTTGGTATCCCCCTATATCCCTTGTTGTGATCCTCATTAATGTATCATATCACTATTTAGATCCATCATCATATATCTATCATGAAGGTTTTGGTTGAATAGTACTTATCGAATAGACATCATTAATTCTATCAGACTCAGTAGTGTATACTCCCGGATTAGTGCTTCATGGAATCTTCAAGATGAATCCCTAGTGATGGTATATGATAGTTTTGACTTACCTCTAGACTATGTGTCTTGGTTTGATTATATCTGAATATTCTTTTTATATGTACTGTAGACATATACTCTGTAGAGATGACTGTACCTTTTTCTTTGTGTATTTGTTTGTGGTTTCAAGGTGTCCTATTGAGTATTATTATAATCACCCCTATATGGGTGTTTCCTATACGTGTCATGTCTTGTGATGATGAGTGACCTTTTGAAAGATTCCAGGGCAGACCAGGACCAGAAAGAGCTTAGTGAGTTTAGGAAGGCTGAGGTGTTCTTAAGGCTTAAAGCAGCAGTCCCAGTATCTATTTTGTTTACATGTTGGACTTTTTAGTTTATAGACTCTTTATTTTGGTGGGCTTGTATTATGGTCCAGTTTACATGACTGAACATTACTTTCCTGTCATAATTTGTTGGTTGGGATAGTGGTATGCATGCATTTGTTTCTTAGTGGTTTTTACATTTCATCATTGTGGACTTGGAGATGTGTGCGTTCATACAAGTGCATAAGCAATGCCTCCCATGTTAGTGATGTGCCTATTCGGTGCTAGTCACTCGCCCTTGGCCTATTGGATATGGGCTTGGGGAGTCATGGAACGGGACCCACTAGGATGGGTCATGAAAGTTCATATGGGGTTATTGTCATTGCGACATATCTTCTTCCACTGTGGGTGCCTTGACTCATTCCTAGATAATAATCTTGAACTTTAGGTAGACCTTCCTAATTCCACTAAGGAATCGACCTAGGGGTTTACACACAAAGTTTTTTCCTTTAACCTGAGTTAATTAATTTTTATATTTAACCATTGGAATAAATATTATTCTCTAGGCTAAGTAGTAGTAGTAATTATTATTTTTATTAATCAATCACAAATATTAAATAAATATTTACTCTCAAGGTACTTATTTAATTACATGAATATAATATATATATATATATATATTATTCATAAGGTAATAAATAAATATTAATTTATTAAGTAAATAATTTATTTAGATACGTGAATATTAAATAAATATTAAATTACTATAATTTGAATATAATTTTTCTCAATTTATTTATAGAATGAATAATATTTTTTCTTTCAATAATTGAATAAATATCTACGAGGACAAGCATACAAGATTTTATTTGGTGATAAATATTTACTTAATAGACTATAAAATCATATTTATCATTTCATGTGTTAACACACACCATGGAATAAAATAAATATATTATTATATTATATGTAATGAGGTTCTTTATGGGTTTAACATATTTTTAAGATCCATTGTGAAACGAAATTTATACTAAACTCTAATCCTTGGTCTAAAATAGGATACCAGGTCATTACAAAAGAGGTTAATCAATATGTACAACAATAATATCATTATATTATTCCTCCTATCTTCCTCTTAAGACTGAAAAGAATAACATATATGCCTTCAACCTTCAAGGAACATGAAGTGATCAATGAAGACAACGTATGATGATCAATCGACCACACTAGAACCGAAAATTTCATCAGAATTGTTTGGAGATAAAAGGAGAATTTGTGGATCATTGATTGAGTAGATTTTCTTTGGGTAATTAATAAGAAAATATGATTAACAAATAAGCTTTATAAGTTCAACACTATCAATGAAGAAATATTATAAGAACAAGGTGATCTTTCTTCTTCTATTTAAAATTAATTATAAATTAACATGAAAAAGATTATCTCTCTTGGTTTCAATGAAATCATTTATCACAATTCTTCAGAAAAATTTTCATTGGTTATAGAATTTATGTCCTATAAATTTCACATGATCTATTGAATCTAAAAAATATATAGTGACAAAGACTTTAACACATATTATTACATGATTTTAAGTATAATTATACATGAAATACTAACCAAGGATTAAAAATTACAGTGTCTTTGTCAGACTAGGTATATAATTAAAAAACATGAAAATAGAATAAAAAATATTTTTAAAAATTTACATAAAGATGTCCTAACTCCCTTTAAAATCCTGAAACTGTATAGGATAACCTGAGGAATACAGAGACAAAAGGGATAAGCTAAAAATCCCAGTAAGGGAATAAACATGGGAATGAAGCATAACACATGAGTTACAAGGAATAACATGACAACATAAAATACATGGATTCTAAATAAAATATGTAATCATAAAATATAGAACATGGAATAATATGATTGTGGAAATATATTAAAGTGGTAGAAACATATAACATGACATAAACATGAGTCAAATATGACTGCTAATACTATAACACATGGTAAAAGAAGTCTCATAATAGATTAGGTTTACTCCCTAATCCGATACACAACATCTCATGAGTCTAAAAAATTACCCAATGCATTCGATAACAATTTAGCAACACCCATTATAAAGTTTTCATGAATATGTGTTTCACATAAAGAATCAAACATAAGGAATAAACAAAAGGGTTACCCATGGAAAGAAATGGGCATCATAATCATGTCATAAGGCATAACCAAAGGGCATATAACAATGGTAACTGTGAGAAAAGGGATTTAAATAATTATTGGTCATTGATAAAGGAAAAATAGTAATATATAAAAAATAATTATTTCCAAATGAATTGAAAACAAGAAAAATAGTGGTTAGGTAACATTAGAAATGTACCACTTTAGTGCGGTTTTAGGGAAAATAATAGTGTCTTTAATGAGGATAAATGCATAATTATTTGAATAAAAACATAAATTTAAAAAATATTTTTTCATGATAAATTGATTGATTTTATAAAAATATCATAGTATTAATAATTTTATGGTGGGTACTTGAAAATGGGTAAGAAACAGAGAAGTTCCATGTAATCAGGTTTGCTTATCGAGAGGATTTGAGAATGGAACCTTTTAAAACATGTAATTTCCTATTAAAATAAAGTGAATTGAGATACATAGATATGTGTGGTACCTATAAATATAATATATGAGAATTATATAATAATAATGAAGATATAAATTGATTCAAATGGAGATAAATCATAACTTAATGGAAATACAGAGATTCCCAGAAATCTCTTACCTTATGTCTGAATGCGTTTTTCACTTGCACCTAATATCATAGATAGTAAAATTATATTCATTAATTTATTACTTTATAACCAATTAAACATTTATTTTATTTATCATAATTTATTAATTTCATTTATCTCCATTTATATGAATTATAAAGTTTAATTCCATCATTCTGAGAGTGTTTATTTCATGGTTTCATAGTCAATTCACTTGGTTATAATTATTGATGTCTTGTAGAATGTAAATAATATTCAAAAAGTGAAATGAGATGGTATTAATACACTTAAAAAAATATTAAATGGTCCCATGTATCATTTTTTACATGATGATGATTCATTTGATAAAACATTAATGATAAATGTTTAGTATATTTCGGCGGTTTTTTCGACTATCATAGATTAGTTTCATTTTAATTAATATTAAATATTTATATTAGTTCACGAGAATAAAATAAGTTATTATATACTTATTAATATATTATTTAAAAATAATAAAAGTTTTATGACCATCCTTCATGGAGGTAATCAAAAATAAAACTCATTATCCACAGAGACGTTTAACCCCTATAATTTGGGCAATGGTTTCCTTTATTTGAAGTATAGGAGATGAGAAAAAAGATGGATCAAAAATATTCCATGAGAAATATAAAATTTTATTATATAAATGATACTGGAGTTATTATGATTTTATGTATGAAATAGGTTTGGATAATTTAGAATAAGAAAATAAATTAAAAGAGGTAGTTTGGGAATGTTACCTCCTGAATATCACCACCTTGAAGGACCCCATCAGGAAATTTGAATTGGTATTTTGGTAAGACCAGAAGAAATTAGGAATGGGTAGAGTGGGTAAGAGAGTGTTTTTTAGAGTTTTTGAAAACTTTACGGCTTGGAAGGTTTGTGGATAAGGGGTGGTATTTATAAGAGGAGAAGATGGGTGTTTTTGGAATTTCTCAAGATATGAAAATATAATATGACTATTCTAGAACCAAATGCTTCCAAATGGAATATAAATTCATATGGGATGAAATTTAATTCCTAATATTATCCCAATTAGTATTATTTACTATTTTTATGAAATTTAAATAATTTCATAAAATATTATATTCATGAAATATCATTACTGTCAGTTTTGACACTATTCATTAGTTCGACTTTAAAAACATCGAAACAGTTATTCAAATTCAAAAAAACTATTTTATTAAATTCTGAAACTATAATGATAATCTATATAATTCTTAGATAACATTAAATATCTAAAATTATATTTATTTTAATATTTTTAATATGATTTATTTTATTTTTCCCATTAATTTTGTTGAGCCCTCTGGAAGATTGTTGATTTCATGTCTATGTTTGATGTTTTAATAATCAAAAATCATCACATACCATTAATGCTTAATCTGGTTTGTTTTCTCATAAACTTAATTAAAATCTGTAAATGAATCTGTTATCATGTTTTTGTCTATGCTTATTGACTTACAAAGTATGTTGGAAGTCTTCTGGATTCAACAGACATCAGACTTACCGATCCATCAGACTCACCGATCCATCAGACTCACCGATCAATCAGACTCACCGATCCATCAGACTCACCGATCCATCAGACTCACCGATCCATCAGACTGACCGATCCATCAGACTCACCGATCCATCAGACTCACCGATCCATCAGACTCACCGATCCATCAGACTCACCGATCCATCAGACTCACCGATCCATCAGACGCACCGATCCAAGGACTCACCGATGCAAATGAGTCACCGATGCAAATGACTCACCGATCAGATGACAGACCGATGCTGATCTATCTGAGTCACCGATCATTACTCTAATGCTGATGACCTACCGATCACTTGAACAGTCATAAACAACTGTTTAAATTTCTTTATCTTTATCTTTATTTATTCTAACCAACGGTCATATTAGTTATATTTTAATACTCTGACAATTAATTAATAAAGGTTGTCGGATGTCAGGAAACCGTACCTCGTACCTGTGGAAAGGAAACCTCTTCTGTCCTACGGAGCACGTGACATAAATACAAGAAGACTCTGCTGAAGAGATGAGCGAGACAACACACACAGAGACAAGGAAGACATACGACATACTCAAGAAGAGCTCTGTGCATACAAGAAGAACCAAGTAATACAGAATCACATATACAATCAAGCCTACTCAAGAAGAGTTCTGTGCATACAAAAGAATATCGAAGAGCTTCATCGACTACATCTCACTGCCTGTGAACCTGAAGCATACGACACTCTGCTTCTCAAACAAAATCAAGAAGAGGACTCAGAATCACTTCTGATCAAATCCAAAATGAGTCCAGTGCTACACTGAAATCACTAGAGCCATTTCTAAACTCTACATCTCTGCTCTGTGATTTATTTATTCTACATTTTGAGCAGTGTGTGTTATCTGCTATATTAAAACACACACACTGACTCCTGTACTTTCACTGGAGGATCTGTAAATCCTCAGCAAACCTTTTACACTTCATTTCCCACTGTGGATAGTGGTAGAGGTCTTGTGACCTGGACAGCTGGCTGCTGTTGTTTGTTTTCCCACGTAGAACTGTGGTAGAGGTCTTGTGACCTGGACAGCTGGCTGCTGTTGTTTGTTTTCCCACGTAGAACTGTGGTAGAGGTCTTGTGACCTGGACAGTGTGTTCACTGTTGTTAACCCCGATCCAGGGTGTGGATCATTTTTATATAAACTTTTGAGAGGACCAAGTCTCGGATTGAGACTGAACCTCTTGGTTACATTGTTGTGCCATCTCATTCAAAGTTTTATTCCGCTTCTAATCACTTTAAAACCAATTATGTTTTTAAAGATACTTTGATAATTAAATTAGAAAGTGTTTATGTTAAGTGTATATTAGTAAGTTAGTTTCAAAAGATAATCACACACTCCTGTGTTGATTAACTGGGAATTAATCAATCCCTTGAGAATCTTACAGAACCTCTACTTTAATATAAATTCACTACAGTTTAATTTATTATTTTATTTTGGGGTCTTCTGTTTTTAAATACAGAAATTTTAATTGGTACTCAATTCACCCCCCTCTTGAGTTAACCACTCCGACCAACACTTGGTATCAGAGGTTTGAAAATACTTTCTAAAAGTACTCTGCTTTTGAACTGTGATTTTAGTTGTATTTTAAAGGTCTTAAAATTTCTGTTATATATAAATTTTTATCTCTTTAAAATTCTCTCATTATGGACAATAGACTTGAGGGTGCTGCTACTAACCGGCCACCTTTCTTCAATGGAACCAACTATGCTCAATGGAAACTGAAAATGGAAATTCATCTAGAAAGCATAGGTTTTGATATTTGGACTGCTATTGAATCAGAATACAAAATTCCCACTACTGCTAGATCTACTTGGGATGAACCTACAAAGACTGCTTACAATAACAATTGTAAAGCTATGAATGCTCTGTACTGTGCTCTAGGAGATGAAGAATTTAATAGAATTTCTGCATGTAAAACTGCATATGAAATTTGGGATACCTTAGCTGTTTCTCATGAAGGAACAACTAATGTTAAGGAGATGAGATTGAATACCTATACTATTAAGTATGATAATTTTAAGATGAAGCTTGATGAACCCATTTCTGATATGTATCTCAGGTTCAATGAAATTGTCAACACAATGACTTCTCTGGGAAAGGATGTTCCAGCAAAGGAGCAAATCATGAGAATTTTGAGATGTCTACCTGAAAGATGGAGAGGAACCTCTGTCTCCATTAGAGAATCCCGTGACATTGGAACACTGCCTGTCAAGGAATTAATTGGTAAACTGATTATGTATGAAGAAGAGCTTAAAGTAAATAAAGAAGAAGATGATGAACCTAAAAGGAAGTCTATTGCCTTCAAGACTACAACCTCAAAGAATAAGGATAAAGAAAAGCCTCAAGCTATCAATGAAAGTTCAAGCAGTGAGGAAAGTGAGAATGATTATGACAGTGATGCTGAGATGGCTCAAATAGCCAGGAGATTCAAAATGTTTTATAGGAAAAAGAAATTCTTTAGGAAACCAAATTACAAGGGAAAGTATGACCAACAAGGCAAATGGAAAAAGGATTGGAAGAAGGCTGACAGAACTGATGAAGTTGTCTGTTATGAATGCAAAAGAAAAGGGCACATAAAAACAGACTGTCCAAAGCTAAAATACAGAAAGAAGTATGAATACAAGGATAACAAGTACAAGAAAGCCATGAAGGCTACTTGGAGTGCTTCAGAAGACATCACAAGTGAAGCTGAATCTTCAGACTGAAAAGAATCGGGCCAACATGTGTTTCATGACAAACACTTCTGAGGTAACATCAGAGACTCCTGTTTTTAATTCATACTATTCTGGAGAAGATTCTGACTCAGAAAACATGTCAAAATCTGAATTGTTTGAATACTGTGACATGTTAGAAGAAACTTGTAATGAGCTTAAGGATAAATATAAAGGTTTAAAGAAACAGTATTCTTTAAGTGTTAAGCATAAATCTGATCTGGATATAGAAGTAGAAAAGAATGCTCAGTTGCTTAAAGAAAATACTGAACTAAAATTGTCAAATGAACAACTCAGAAAAGACTTAGAGAAGTTCACAAATGGAAAGAATACTCTAACACAGATGCTAGGAAAGCAAGTTGCACCTAAATATACTACTGGTATAGGATACCAACCTGGACAAAGGAAAGTTGCCAAAACTAGATTCATTCCTAAATCTGGACAGAAGATAGTTAATTCTGGAACTTCATATGCCTCAACTAGTTATATTCATAGTTATGGATCTAATAAGGTTTCTCTTTCAAAGAATGATAATTCTACAAATTATATGAGACCCATTAGACAAATATGGGTACCTAAAGTGCTATTGGCTAACCTATCTGGACCCAAGAAGATCTGGGTACCAAAATCATCTCCCATCTAAATCTGTTTTGTAGGAGACCTACTTGAAGAGCTGTCACAAGAAGATATGGTACTTAGACAGTGGATGTTCAAGACATATGTCAGGAGACTTTTCATGTTTCAAGAGCTTAGTAAAAGTTGATGGAGGCTTTGTCACTTTTGGTGATAATTCAAAAGGAAAAATCATCGTCTTAGGCCAGATTGGTAACACTGACTCAGTATTAATTTCTAAAGTCTTATTTGTCGATGGACTTAAATATAACCTGTTAAGCATTTCTCAGTTGTGTGATGATGGTTTTTATGTGAAATTTAAAAATGATTCTTGCAGTGTTTTTAACTCTAAATATGTTTTAGTATTTTTTGCTTTAAGAAATGAAAATGTTTATGTTGTTGATTTAGATTCTTTAGCTAAACAGAACATTCCTTGCTTAAATGCGTTTCATAAAGAGTCTTTGCTTTGGAACAGAAGATTAGGACACCGCAATGTACACTCACTTAGAAAACTTTCTAGGAAGAACTTAGTTAGAGACTTACCCAAACTTGAATTTCCAGCAGACAAAGTTTGTAATCCCTGTCAAAAGGGAAAGCAACATAAAGTTTCTTTTAAATCAAAGAAAGAAGTCTCAACTTCTCAACCACTTGAGTTGGTTCACATGGATTTGTTTGGACCATCAAGAGTTTCTAGTCTAAATGGGAAGCACTATGTCTATGTTCTCGTAGATGATTTTTCTAGATATACTTGGGTATACTTTCTAGCTCACAAAAGTGAAACTTGTTCTTACTTTATTAAATATTACAAGTCTGTAGAGAACCTTAGTGGACTTAAGATTAAAACCTTGAGGAGTGATCATGGTCGTGAGTTTGAAAATCAAGATTTTGAATCTTACTGCTCACTCAATGGCTATTCTCATAACTATTCTGCCCCTAGGACACCCCAACAGAATGGTGTAGTAGAAAGAAGAAACAGAACCCTGTAAGAAATTTCTAGAACCATGCTCAATGAATATGAACTGCCTATTTACTTTTGGGCTGAAGCTGTTAATACAGCTTGTTATGTCATTAATAGAGTCTTAATTAGACCTCTTCTTAAGAGGACCCCTTATGAGTTGTGGAACCATAGGAAACCCAAGGTTAACTACTTCAAAGTTTTTGGCTGCAAAGTCTTCATTCTCAATACTAGAGACAATCTTGACAAATTTTCATCCAAGAGTGATGAAGGAATTTTCCTAGGTTATTCTATCTCTAGTAAAGCCTATAGAGTTTTAAATAAAAGAACCAAATGCGTGGAAGAATCTGTTCACATCAAATTTGATGAAACTGATCCACATGAACCTAAAATCTCTCTTGAAGACGATCTCTCTGGTTTGAATCTCAATGATAAATACAATGGACCTATAGTTAAAACATCCAGCTCTGGAAATTCTCCAGAACCTGCTTCTGTTGAACCTCAATCTCTAGATGAACATGAAATTTCTAGTCCAACCTTTACCAGATCAACGAGGATTCTAAAGAATCATCCTTTAGATGCTGTTGTAGGAAATCTAGATAGAGGAACACAGACTAGAGCTTCTCTAAGAAATCAGGTTGAACATCAAGCCTTTCTTTCACAGTCAGAACCTAAAAATATCAATGATGCTATCAATGATGAGTTTTGGTTAATGGCTATGCAAGAAGAATTAAATCAGTTTGAAAGAAACAAAGTCTGGGAATTAGTTGACAGACCTAAGGACACCTTAACAATAGGCACAAAATGGGTTTTTATAAATAAAGTAGATGAATCTGGAAATATAGTTAGAAACAAAGCTAGACTAGTTGCACAAGGATATAGTCAAGAAGAAGGTATAGACTATGAGGAGAATTTTTCACCTGTAGCTAGACTAGAAGCCATTAGGATCTTACTTGCATATGCTGCACATCTGGATTTCAAGTTATATCAAATGGATGTCAAAAGTGCTTTTCTAAATGGTTTTATAATTGAAGATGTTTTTGTAGAACAACCACATGGATTTACTAACCCCCATTTTCCAAATCAAGTTTTTAAACTTTCTAAAGCTTTGTATGGTTTGAAACAAGCTCTAAGAGCTTGGTATGATAGACTTAGCAATTTCCTTATTTCAAAAGGTTTTACTAAAGGGATTGCTGATCCAACTCTTTTCATTAAAAGAATTTCTAAAGATGTTTTAGTTGTACAAATATATGTTGATGATATTATTTTTGGATCTTCTAAACACTCTTTATGTACTGATTTTTCAAAAAGTATGCAAAATGAATTTGAAATGAGCTTAATGGGAGAGCTTAAGTACTTTCTTGGATTTCAAGTATTTCAAAATGAAAATGGTATTATTTTGAATAAAAGTAAATATACAAAGGATCTTTTAAAACGTTTTGGTCTGGATAGTATCAAGGAAAGTGAAAATCCTATGAGTACTACCTGTAAATTGGATGCAGATGAAACTGGGAAACCATTTGATCAAACCAATTACAGAGGTATGATTGGTAGTTTACTTTATCTTACTGCTAGTCGACCTGATATTATGTTTAGTGTGTGTATGTGTGCTAGATTTCAAGCTAATCCAAAAGAATCTCATTTGCTTGCTGTCAAAAGAATTTTTAAATATCTCAAACACACGGTTAACTTAGGTTTGTTTTACCCAAAAGGACAATCCTTTGACTTAATGAGTTATTCAGATGCTGAATTTGCTGGTTGTAAGTTAGATAGGAAGAGCACATCTGGAACATGTCATTTGCTTGGAAAATCCCTAGTATCATGGTGTAGTAAGAAATAGAATTCAGTTGCATTGTCTACTGCCGAGGCAGAATACATAGGTGCTGGTAGTTTCTGTGCAAAAATTTTGTGGATGAAACACACTTTATTGGATTATGGATTTGATTTTAAACACATTTCAATCAAATGTGATAACACTAGTGCAATAAACATCTCTAAGAATCCTGTATCTCACTCTAGAACCAAACACATAGATGTAAGACACCATTTCCTAAGAGATCACTATCAAAAAGGTGATATTTCTCTAGATTTTGTTAGTTCTGAAAATCAATTAGCTAATATCTTCACAAAGCCATTATGCTCTGAAAGAATGAAATTTATTAAATAAGAGTTGTGTATGATCGATCTGTGAAACTGATCTGTGAAACTGATCTGTGAAACTGATCCATGAAACTGATCTGTGAAACTGATCTGTGAAACTGATCTGTGAAACTGATCCGTGAAACTGATCTGTGAAACTGATCCGTGAAACTGATCTGTGAAACTGATCTGTGAAACTGATCTCTGAAACTGATCTGTGAAACTGATCTGTGAAACTGATCTGTGAAACTGATCCGTGAAACTGATCTGTGAAACGGATCTGTGAAACTGATCTGTGAAACCGATCTGTGAAACCGATCTGTGGAACCGATCTGTCACACTATTCTGTCAAACCGATCTATTTTCAATTACTTTTTATTAATTAGTAAATTAATTTTTATGGAAACCCTAAATGATAAAATAAATGATACGCGGCTATTTATCTTCCCTAAACCTTTTGACCTTTCATTTCCCGCCGAACCTCTCAACATCTCTTCCCCTCTACTTCGAACCTTCGAACTCCTGCCTTCTCAAAATCCTCGAATGGCTAAGAAAAAGAGACCGAGCAAAGGACCGGATATCCCTGTACCTTCAAAGCGTGCTCGAGGCGAGTCGAGTAGTACCTCTCAACTATCAGTAAATCCGAACCTGGAAACTCGGATTGTTGCTGTAGAAAAAGAAGTAAACTTTTCCTGGCTTTTGTCAAGTAAGTCACTGTTGCTACAAGTTCTTGAATCGCAAATATGGATAGACTGGTTTTCTGACAACACTCTAATAGACTACCCGAAGCTGGTACATGAGTTCTATATGAATCTGGAAATCACTTTAGATGGTGTGGAGGCTGCCCGGATGTCGTCTGTGGTAAAAGGAAAGAAAATATCCTTCTCATCTAAGCAGTGGGCTGAGTGCCTGAACGTACCTCATGAAGGTCGGTATGAGGATTATGCTGGGAATATTCCTCCGACATCTGATTACTTTTCTTACGAGCTAGCTCTGGAGCTTCTGACAGGAAACAGAGAGTCACGAAGAATCACAGCTTCAGAATTAGATGGTGAGTGCAGACTTCTTTTCAAGTTTATTCAGCACCAACTTTGCCCTAGGAGAGGAGATTTTGCTGCTGTAAAATACCAGGATGTTTTTCTTTTGTTTCTTCTGAAAACACATGAGAAACTCAATTTGTGTAGATATGTGATGGTACATATAGCTGGAATGATAAAACCATCCAAGAAAGCCACTGCCTTGTTTTATTCAAAGATGATATCTGCCATGCTCAAGAATCTAGATTGTCTTGATGAAGATGATGAAGTTAATGAAACAGACCATACCTTCTGTCTTAACAAAGAGATCTGCAAGAGGATGAAAATAAATTGGAATCCATGGAAGAAGTGCTGGGTTGCAGATGAAGATAAATTGTATGAAGCCTACAATCCCATAGATCATGGCAAGAGGCCAAAGGATTTGAGAGATCCTAGATTAATACCAGATGAGGAACCAGTTTATTCTGATGATGATGAGCAAGAAGAAGCTGCTACTGCAGAAGGAAGGGTGTCTTCTCCTGATGATAGGAGTGACCCTAACACTGCTAGTCCCAAGAAAAGAATAGAATTTGGACCTGCTAGTCCACCCTTAACCCTACCAGAGTCAGAACCTATTCTTGGTGATGAAGAAGATTCTGATACTGAAGAATATCACAGTGAAGCCTCTGAGCAGAGTAATAATGAGCAAGGTGATGCTGATGACAATCATGGTGATGATGATGATGCTGATGTTGTTGAAGCTGCTGTTGATGGTGTTAACAGACCGGTGGATGGTCTTGCTGTAGATCAAGTAGAACAACCTCAGTCAGTACAAGAAATCCATATCAGTGGCAAGGATGACTCACCAAAAATTAGTGGAACAGCAAGCTATGAAAAACCAAAATACACTCTGTGTGCTGCCGTTTGGGATGACTACCCTGGTTATGCTGTGTTGGGCTTAGAATATTCTGAAGAGGAAGAAGCAATGCCAGAATTTGCTGCAGCTGTGAAGAGGAACCTCCCACGAGAAGCAAGGTCTGTTCCTACTGTTGATCCTACCAATAATAATTTCCCTGGTTCTGGGATCAGTCAAGCTGATCTTGAAAAGTTTAAGTTTGAATTGCTAACTACTGTGAGAACCATAGTTAGAGAAGAAGTTTCTAATGCTCTTACTCAAGTGTCTCTACAAGTTTCTGAAAATTCTTTGGAAGCCTTCTCATAGTGAGTATCTAATGCTGTGAAGCCAGACCTAGCCAATACTGGTGAACTTATTGGCAGGCAAATAGCCTTTTTGAATTAGACTATGAAGGATCTTCACACCGGCCTGGTATCTCTATCAAGCGAATTCTGATCAACCATCTCTAGTATGATGGAAGTTTTGAGAAATCTGATTGAACATCTCAACAAGTCTGACCTGAGGAAGTTGAAAGCTGAACTAACTCACATAGTCGGCCAAGCCAGTACAGGCAAGGTAACCAAGATCACTACCCGTGAGATAGAAGCTCTAAAAGAAGTTGTGAGTGAAGAGTTAGCTGCTGTAAGACAAATTCTTGATTTAGAATCTTTGAGGAAGATGAAAGAGCTCTGTGATAACAGTCATAATATGGCCTTGGTATATTCAGCAGATGCTAAGAAAGCCCTGCAAGAGATCAAAGAAAAAGTTGATACTTACTTTTCCAAGATTTATACAAAACATGAGATGACTGCAAGCTTCAAGGTGTTAGCAGAGAATCTGAAATTACCTCCTGTCACTCATGCCTTCAAAACTCAAGTTCGCCAATTGCAAGATTTTGTCCCTTCCTTAGCACAGTTCATGGAGAATAAAGATGATTTTGAAAAAGCTATGAAGTATGGAGCAGAAGTCATTCAGGACTTCATTCATCTGTTGAAGCCTTATTTGGATGCACCGGCCACTGCAATTGTACTTCCTACTTCTGAACCTCTCAGTTCCTCTGATGTAGCTCCAAATCAGCTGTCTGTTGCCCAAGCTCTATCTCAATTAAGGCCAGTTCCTCAGCAAGCTCCTCAATCAGCTCCTGTTTCTCAACAACAACCCTCTGTGGTACCTGCTCTTACACCTGCCCGAGTTGTCCTACCACCACTTCAGATTCGCCAAGACCAGCATGTCTCCAAACCTTCCACCTTACCTACTATTGATCCCAAAGACAAAGGCAAATCCCCTTTGTATCCCACCAAATAGTTGTGTATTGTCTTTGATGGGGTGACCAATGTGCTACTTGTAATAATCTGTACTTTATCATTTTTTTTCTTTCTTTTTCTCTCTCTACTCTCTGCTGACTGCTTTTACTTTCACTTTCTCTTATCTGTTTTCCCTCCTTTTTGATTATCCCAAAGGGGGAGAAAGATATGATATATATAATGGGAGATCCATATCTCAGGGGGAGCAATCTGAATATTATATATATGGGAATGTTAACTTAAGAAGGAGATTTATATCTCTTTACTCTTATTCTCATTATGATTTTATGTTTTTATTATTGATTGATTTTTTATATATATATATATAAAGATTTGTGATTATCAAAAAGGGGGAGATTGTTGAGCCCTCTGGAAGATTGTTGATTTCATGTCTATTTTTGATGTTTTAATAATCACAAATCATCACATACCATTAATGCTTAATCTGGTTTGTTTTCTCATAAACTTAATTACAATCTGTAAATGAATCTGTTATCATGTTTTTGTCTATACTTATTGACTTACAAAGTATGTTGGAAGTCTTCTGGATTCAACAGACATCAGACTTACCGATCCATCAGACTCACCGATCCATCAGACTCACCGATCCATCAGACTCACCGATCCATCAGACTGACCGATCCATCAGACTCACCGATCCATCAGACTCGCCGATCCATCAGACTCACCGATCCATCAGACTCACCGATCCATCAGACTCACCGATCCATCAGATTCACCGATCCATCAGACGCACCGATCCAAGGACTCACCGATGCAAATGAGTCACCGATGCAAATGACTCACCGATCAGATGACAGACCGATGCTGATCTATCTGAGTCACCGATCATTACTCTAATGCTGATGACCTACCGATCACTTGAACAGTCATAAACAACTGTTTGAATTTCTTTATCTTTATCTTTATTTATTCTAACCAATGGTCATATTAGTTATATTTTAATACTCTGACAATTAATTAATAAAGGTTGTCGGATGTCAGGAAACCGTACCTCGTACCTGCGGAAAGGAAACCTCTTCTGTCCTACGGAGCACGTGACATAAATACAAGAAGACTCTGATGAAGAGATGAGCGAGACAACACACACAGAGACAAGGAAGACATACGACATACTCAAGAAGAGCTCTGTGCATACAAGAAGAACCAAGCAAGACAGAATCACATATACAATCAAGCCTACTCAAGAAGAGTTCTGTGCATACAAAAGAATATCGAAGAGCTTCATCGACTACATCTCACTGCCTGTGAACCTGAAGCATACGACACTCTGCTTCTCAAACAAAATCAAGAAGAGGACTCAGAATCACTTCTGATCAAATCCAAAACGAGTCCAGTGCTACACTGAAATCACTAGAGCCATTTCTAAACTCTACATCTCTGCTCTGTGATTTATTTATTCTACATTTTGAGCAGTGTGTGTTATCTGCTGTATTAAAACACACACACTGACTCCTGTACTTTCACTAGAGGATCTGTAAATCCTCAGCAAACCTTTTACACTTCATTTCCCACTATGGATAGTGGTAGAGGTCTTGTGACCTGGACAGCTGGCTGCTGTTGTTTTTTTCCCACGTAGAACTGTGGTAGAGGTCTTGTGACCTGGACAGCTGGCTACTGTTGTTTGTTTTCCCACGTAGAACTGTGGTAGAGGTCTTATGACCTGGACAGTGTTTTCACTGCTGTTAACCCCGATCCAGGGTGTGGATCATTTTTATATAAACTTTTGAGAGGACTAAGTCTCAGCTTGAGACTGAACCTCTTGGTTACATTGTTGTGCCATCTCTTTCAAAGTTTTATTCCGCTGCTAATCACTTTAAAACCAATTCTGTTTTTAAAGTTACTTTGATAATTAAATTAGCAAGCGTTTATGTTAAGTCTAGATTAGTAAGTTAGTTTCAAAAGATAATCACACACTCCTGTGTTGATTAACTGGGAATTAATCAATCCCTTGAGAATCTGACAGAACCTCTACTTTAATATAAATTCACTACAGTTTAATTTATTATTTTATTTGGGGGTCTTTAAGACACTGTTTTTAAATTCAGAAATTTTAATTGGTACTCAATTCACCCCCCTCTTGAGTTAACCACTCCGACCAACACTGAAATTTTAAGACCTTTAAAATACAACTAAAATCACAGTTCAAAAGCAGAGTACTTTTAGAAAGTATTTTCAAACCTCTGATACCAAGTGTTGGTCGGAGTGGATTTATCCTAGGTGAGGCCCTACGTCGGCCGACGTGGGTCTGCTGTGAAAAGTAGTTTTTGGACATTTCAATGAATAAAATTAAATTAAGAATTTATTTTATTCCTTATGTTTCATAGATTCCGAAATGATTTATTTTAAAATAAACCAATAGGTAGGGATCTAAGGTTAGAATCATAACCCTATAATTCCTTGGAGGCTCTGGAGAGGAACTTGGAGGATTCCCTTAGTGACAAACGATGATTGAAATGGGATCATAGATTGACAGATGTCGTTCTAGATGGATCTAGCCAATGGAAATGATGCACCAATCGATTTTCTTTAGTTATCTATCCAATCCCTAGGCAGGTTATTCTTATTTGAAATTCTTTCCTAATTTTTAGAATGAATGATGAACATGGATCAACCAACAAACAGGATGACCCATTGATCAATCATTCTTGGGGGATGTGTTTTATTTTTTAGATTTTATCATGTTGTTTTATAGATATTTGATTTTGATTTCTTGATCTTTCTTATGGGAATAGATCAAGGCAAGAACAAACAACAACCAAGGTTCATTCCTTAGGTTGTTCATTGTGCTTTTTCTACCCCGATATTCTACGCATTCATTGTTCTTTGTGGGTTATGAACGATTGATCGTTGTGCCTATCTTTAATGTAGAAACCATCCAAAATTGAAGATCCGACATCGATATGACCAACAGGAGGTGCGGCGACTACACATACGGACGAATCGAAGCAATTTGGGAGATATCGTTCTTCCGAAAATGTATGCGCAGGTGATCGGAATTGGATTTTGGTGCCTATTGAAGGCATGAAACTCACCGATTCATTGTTCTAATGATGAGGTGACACAAGATTTTTAATTTTGAGGTGAACGGAAAACCAAAATGAGATCTAATAATCAACAGAGGCATGTAGAGGAAGAAAGTTTGTTTTTGGAAAACCACGATCAATACGGCATGTAACCCGGGGTTACATGGCCTGTGGCCCCCATTAAGTGACGACTAGGGTTTTAGGAGTTTGTTAAATTCCACAAATCATGTGACCCTATCACAAGGCATGTGGTCCCTTCTTAGAGACTCAGTGTGTATCTCGGGATATACATGGACACAAGGTGGAGTAAAAGGGTTACCTACATATTGTGTACCCCACTACACAACTTAAACTAGACCAGGTACACAGAATAACCCATATACTAGTACATATGAAGAGATAAAAGAGTTGACACCATGTACTGGAACACAGTTAGAGTACATGGGTGGACCCCAGATAGAAGGACACAGTGTGTGACCATTTTACACAGTGTGTACCCATATTCTAAATGATATGTTCTATATGACATGGGACATTGTACATGGGTATTACCCGGGGTAAAGGGACATGGCGTGTGACCCTACTATATGTTGTTTACCCCTTTATACATGGTTTGAATCTATATTACACCGTATCTTGGACAAGTTTCATTAGGGTTTGTTCCCTTGATCATTTCCTGGAAGGTTGATGCGTATCAATTCCTACTCATGGGAGTGTGATCCCTTCAGTAAGAATTTATAGATAGAGTTATTGGAATCCCCCTACCCGAGAGGCCCGGAGCAAGATCCTCTATTCATTCTTTGTACCCTAGGTAGAGTCCTTAGTATTGACATGACCAACTTCACCGAGCATCGATCCTCTATTTAGAAAGTTAAAGCAGATGGAGTTGTTGTTATCCCCCTATATCCCTTGTTGTGATCCTCATTAATGTATCATATCACTATTTAGATCCATCATCATATATCTCTCATGAAGGTTTTGGTTGAATAGTACTTATCGAATAGACATCATTAATGCTATCTGACTCAGTAGTGTATACTCCCGGATTAGTGCTTCATGGAATCTTCAAGATGAATCCCTAGTGATGGTATATGATAGTTTTGACTTACCTCTAGACTATGTGTCTTGGTTTTATTATATCTGAATATTCTTTTTATATGTACTGTAGACATATACTCTGTAGAGATGACTGTACCTTTTTCTTTGTGTATTTGTTTTTGGTTTCAAGGTGCCCTATTGAGTATTATTATAATCACCCCTATATGGGTGTTTCCTGTACGTGTCGTGTCTTGTGATGATGAGTGAACTTTTGAAAGATTCCAGGGCAGACCAGGACCAGAAAGAGCTTAGTGAGTTTAGGAAGGCTGAGGTGTTCTTAAGGCTTAAAGCAGCAGTCCCAGTATCTATTTTGTTTACATGTTGGACTTTTTAGTTTATAGACTCTTTATTTTGGTGGGCTTGTATTATGGTCCAGTTTACATGACTGAACATTACTTTCCTGTCGTAATTTGTTGGTTGGGATAGTGGTATGCATGCATTTGTTTCTTAGTGGTTTTTACATTTCATCATTGTGGACTTGGAGATGTGTGCGTTCATACAAGTGCATAAGCAATGCCTCCCATTTTAGTGATGTGCCTACTCGGTGCTAGTCACTCGCCCTTGGCCTATTGGATATGGGCTTGGGGAGTCATGGAACGGGACCCACTAGGATGGGTCATGAAAGTTCATATGGGGTTATTGTCATTGCGACATATCTTCTTCCACTGTGGGTGCCTTGACTCATTCCTAGATAATAATCTTGAACTTTAGGTAGACCTTCCTAATTCCACTAAGGAATCGACCTAGGGGTTTACACACAAAGTTTTTTCCTTTAACCTGAGTTAATTAATTTTTATATTTAACCATTGGAATAAATATTATTCTCTAGGCTAAGTAGTAGTAGTAATTATTATTTTTATTAATCAATCACAAATATTAAATAAATATTTACTCTCAAGGTACTTATTTAATTACATGAATATAATATATATATATATATATATTATTCATAAGGTAATAAATAAATATTCATTTATTAAGTAAATAATTTATTTAGATACGTGAATATTAAATAAATATTTAATTACTATAATTTGAATATAATTTTTCTCAATTTATTTATAGAATGAATAATATTTTTTTTCAATAATTGAATAAATATCTACGAGGACAAGCATTCAAGATTTTATTTGGTGATAAATATTTACTTAATAGACTATAAAATCATATTTATCATTTCATGTGTTAACACACACCATGGAATAAAATAAATATATTATTATATTATATGTAATGAGGTTCTTTATGGGTTTAATATATTTTTAAGATCCATTGTGAAATGAAATTTATACTAAACTCTAATCCTTGGTCTAAAATAGGATACCGGGTCATTACAAAAGAGGTTAATCAATATGTACAACAATAATATCATTATATTATTCCTCCTATCTTCCTCTTAAGACTGAGAAGAATAACATATATGCCTTCAACCTTCAAGGAACATGAAGTGATCAATGAAGACAACGTATGATGATCAATCGACCACACTAGAACCCAAAATTTCATCAGAATTGTTTGGAGATAAAAGGAGAATTTGTGGATCATTGATTGAGTAGATTTTCTTTGGGTAATTAATAAGAAAATATGATTAATAAATAAGCTTTATAAGTTCAACACTATCAATGAAGAAATATTATAAGAACAAGGTGATCTTTCTTCTTCTATTTAAAATTAATTATAAATTAACATGAAAAAGATTATCTCTCTTGGTTTCAATGAAATCATTTATCACAATTCTTCAGAAAAATTTCATTGGTTATCGAATTTATGTCCTATAAATTTCACATGATCTATTGAATCTAAAAAATATATAGTGACAAAGACTTTAACACATATTATTACATGATTTTAAGTATAATTATACATGAAATACTAACCAAGGATTAAAAATTACAGTGTCTTTGTGAGACTAGGTATGTAATTAAAAAACATGAAAATAGAATAAAAAATATTTTTAAAAATTTACATAAAGATGTCCTAACTCCCTTTAAGATCCTGCAACTGTATAGGATAACCTGAGGAATAAAGAGACAAAAGGGATAAGCTAAAAATCCCAGTAAGGGAATAAACATGGGAATGAAGCATAACAGATGAGTTACAAGGAATAACATGACAACATAAAATACATGGATTCTAAATAAAATATGTAATCATAAAATATAGAACATGGAATAATATGATTGTGGAAATATATTAAAGTGGTAGAAACATATAACATGACATAAACATGAGTCAAAGATGACTGCTAATACTATAACACATGGTAAAAGAAGTATCATAATAGATTAGGTTTACTCCCTAATCCGATACACAACATCTCATGAGTCTAAAAAATTACCCAATGCATTCGATAACAATTTAGAAACACCCATTATAACGTTTTCATGAATATTTGTTTCACATAAAGAATCAAACATAAGGAATAAACAAAAGGGTTACCCATGGAAAGAAATGGGCATCATAATCATGTCATAAGGCATAACCAAAGGGCATATAACAATGGTAACTGTGAAAAAAGGGATTTAAATAATTATTGGTCATTGATAAAGGAAAAATAGTAATGTATAAAAAATAATTATTTCTAAATGAATTGAAAACAAGAAAAATAGTTGTTAGGTAACATTAGAAATGTGCCACTTAAGTGCGGTTTTAGGGAAAATAATAGTGTCTTTAATGAGGATAAATGCATAATTATTTGAATAAAAACATAAATTTAAAAAATATTTTTTCATGATAAATTGAGTGATTTTATAAAAATATCATAGTATTAACAATTTTATGGTGGGTACTTGAAAATGGGTAAGAAACAGAGAAGTTCCCTGTAATCAGGTTTGCTTATCGAGAGGATTTGAGAATGGAACCTTTTAAAACATGTAATTTCCCAATAAAATAAAGTGAATTGAGATACATAGATATGTGCGGTACCTATAAATATAATATATGAGAATTATATAATAATAATGAAGATATAAATTGATTCAAATGGAGATAAATCATAACTTAATGGAAATACAGAGATTCCCAGAAATCTCTTACCTTATGTCTGAATGCGTTTTTCACTTGCACCTAATATCATAGATAGTAAAATTATATTCATTAATTTATTAATTTATAACCAATTACACATTTATTTTATTTATCATAATTTATTAATTTCATTTATTTCCATTTATATGAATTATAAAGTTTAATTCCATCATTCTGAGAGTGTTCATTTCATGGTTTCATAGTCAATTCACTTGGGTATAATTATTGATGTCTTGTAGAATGTAAATAATATTCAAAAAGTGAAATGAGATGGTATTAATACACTTAAAAAAATATTAAATGGTCCCATGTATCATTTTTTTACATGATGATGATTCATTTGATAAAACATTAATGATAAATGTTTAGTATATTTCGGCGGTTTTTTCGACTATCATAGATTAGTTTCATTTTAATTAATATTAAATATTTATATTAGTTCACGAGAATAAAATAAGTTATTATATACTTATTAATATATTATTTAACAATAATAAAAGTTTTATGACCATCCTTTATGGAGGTAATCAAAAATAAAACTCATTATCCACAGAGACGTTTAACCCCTATAATTTGGGCAATGGTTTCCTTTATTTGAAGTATAGGAGATGAGAAAAAATATGGATCAAAAATATTCCATGAGAAATATAAAATTTTATTATATAAATGATACTGGAGTTATTATGATTTTATGTATGAAATAGTTTTGGATAATTTAGAATAAGAAAATAAATTAAAAGAGGTAGTTTGGGAATGTTACCTCTTGAATATCACCACCTTGAAGGACCCCATCAAGAAATTTGAATTGGTATTTTGGTGAGACCAGAAGAAATTAGGAATGGGTAGAGTGGGTAAGAGAGTGTTTTTTAGAGTTTTTGAAAACTTTACGGCTTGGAAGGTTTGTGGATAAGGGGTGGTATTTATAAGAGGAGAAGATGGGTGTTTTTGGAATTTCTCAAGATATGAAAATATAATATGACTATTCTAGAACCAAATGCTTCCAAATGGAATATAAATTCATATGGGATGAAATTTAATTCCTAATATTATCCCAATTAGTATTATTTACTATTTTTATGAAATTTAAATAATTTCATAAAATATTATATTCATGAAATATCATTACTGTCAGTTTTGACACTATTCATTAGTTCGACTTTAAAAACATCGAAACAGTTATTCAAATTCAAAAAAACTATTTTATTAAATTCTGAAACTATAATGATAATCTATATAATTCTTAGAAAACATTAAATATCTAAAATTATATTTATTTTAATATTTTTAATATGATTTATTTTATTTTTCCCATTAATTTAATAATCAATGCATCATCGTTGTGTAAGAATTTATGGTAATTATTTATTTACTAAAAATCAAAAATAAATTACCATGATGAATAAAAAAATCTTGGATTTTAAAATACTATTTATTTCCAAACATATATTCTAGATAAGCACATAATAAAAATGTGATACTTATTAAAAACAATATCGTTACCTGTTTAAATTTTCTTTAAATAAAATACTATAAGGGAATTAATGTCTACCAAGTGGATCCAAAAGGATATAAATTTGACCCATGGATTATTATGGTTAAAAATTAATCATCCAAAAGAATTTATCAAAGTGTTACGGTTATTTTATAATCCTTATCATATTATTTTTCCCATTAATTACCCAATTTACCCTTATCCATGGTAATAAAAATTACTAAGGTTGCTATTAATATTGACAAAAAATAAAAAGTATATATTTAATAAATTTAAAACTAATAATTAAAAATTTTGAATATGTTTTTCAAAATTCATAACGCATAAGTATTATAATTTAATTTAATATTAAACTAGAAAAATGCAACGAAACACTATTTTTCCAAAAAAATGTCATTTTTAAGTATAAAATGTTTTTATACTAAATTCATGTATAAAATTCATTTAAAAGAACATATTTTTTTATTTATGATATAAATTAACTAATTAATGTTTAAAAATAATCCAAAATATAATATTACATTATAAATTCTTTAAGAGAAAATATAGTTTTCAATGTAAATCAGTATTTTTCACTATTCATAAAAATTTCAAACTTTTTATAAAATTATAAAAAATTCATCCAAAGATAATTTTAACTTGATGAATTAGAAAATGAAGTTTATTTTTTTAAATAAAATTTATAAAAGTTTCAAAATAAGTTATATTTATTTTTACATAGAAATAAATAAAACCACTTTTTGAAGAAGACATGTTTTTGAAGACTAAAATGAATTTAATAAACATTAATTTTTTATTACCTAATAATTTATAAATAAATATATTTAATAATATATTTATTTCTATTCATACTCACCAATTAAATGTCTAGGTTATAAAATTCTTGTTAAAATAATATTATTTTAATAGTATATCATAGTTTGTTTAAACACAGTGTTGCATGAAACACAAGATACCAAAGAAATAAAATTGTTTAAAGGGAAATCTTTCATAAAAATATCAAGGTTTTGCACTCTTCAACCTATTAAATTTCACCCCTGATTTTTTTTAAATACTAAGGTGATAATAGGTGAGGGTACTTCTCCTTCATCACTTCCCCCAGTTCCCATGTCGTCTCTTCATATTTTCGGTTCCTCCATAGTAATTTAACTAGGTGAGTGGTCTTATTGCATAGAAATTTATCTAAATAGTCTAAGATCTTTAATAGATGCTCCTCATAAGTGGGATCATTTTTCAACTATACCACCTCTAAATTCAGTACATGTGAGGGATATTGTATTTACATTATCAGGAGGGATATGTAGAGTACATTATGTACTTGAGACATGGTTGGTGGAAGTGATAGTTGATATTCCTTAGCTATGATGAGATCAAGAACCTAAAAGGGACCGATGTACCTAGCACTTAGATTTAATTTATGATCAAATCTCATGACTCACTTCTATAGAGATATAGGTAGGAATACCTTATCTCCAACTTCAAACTATAATCCCTGTTGATGATTGTTTTCATAGATATTTTGTCAACTTTGGGCAGCCCTAATGTGCTGTTGAATGGCCTTTACCTTTTCTACCATTTCTTCAACCATTTCAAGTTCTAGGAGCTTAAATTATCCAAATTCATCCCAACATGTAAGTGTTTTGCATCTCTATCCATAAAGGGATTCATATGGATTCATTTGGATGCTTGAGTAGAAAACATTATTATAAGATAACTCATCTATTGAAATATGTGGATACCATCCTCCTTTGAAGTTCATTGAGAACTCTCTCAACATTTCTTCTTGTGTCTTAATGGTCCACTTAGACTAACCATTAGTTTTAGGGTGATAAGTTGTAAGGATGTTTATCTTGGAGTTTATAGCATGTTGGAGACATTTATAGAACTTAGAGGTGAATCTTGGATCTCGATAAAATATAATTGATAATGGTAATCCATATATCCTCACCACTTATGTGATGTATATAAATGGAAGTTTAATGATTGATAATACCACTCCTCAATTTCCATTATCTTATAAGGTTCTATAGATATCCCTTTAATAGTGATAACATTCCCCAAGAATGATACTTCCTATAATGACTGAGACTTCTTAAATGATATTTGTTTTCTGAGAAAATGTGTGTTATATTATATTATACATAGAAAAACCATATCTCTTTAATAATGATCAATACATTAGTAATCTAAGATACTAATTAAAATTTCAAACCTTAAAAATGGAGAAAAAAATATATAATAGAAAATCTAAAATGGGAAAATATGAATCACTCCAATCCATTAGAATCATCACCCCCACAACTGACACTACAAAAATAAAAAAATATACTTGTAAACCAATAAAAATATTATAAAATTATTATAGTGAATATTTAATGAAATAATTATGTGGTATTTATTTAGTTTAAAGGGATATATAACCATTGTTAAATTTTACCATTGAGAAATACAGAGATTCGGAGAAATCTCTTACCTTATGTCTGAATGCGTTTTTCACTTGCACCTAATGTCATTGATAGTAAAATTGTATTAATTAATTGATTAATTTAAAACCTATTATATATGTGTTTTATTTATTATAATTTATTAATTTCATTTATATCCATTTATATGAATTATAAAGTTTAATTTCATCTTTCTGAGAGTGTTTGTTTCATGGTTTCATGGTCGGTTCACTTGTGTATAATTATGGATGTTCTTGTAGAATGTGAATAATATTCCAAAAGTGAAATGAGATGGTATTAATACACTTAAAAAAAATATTAAATTTTCCCTTGTATCATTTTTTACATGAGGATGATTCATTTCATAAAACATTAATGATAAATGTTTAGTGTATTTTGGAGGTTTTTTTGACTATCATAGATTAGTTTCATTTTATTTAATATTCAATATTTTTATTATTTCCCAAACATTAAATAAGTTATAATATACTTATTAATATATTATTTAGCAGTAATAATAGTTTTATGACCATCCTTGATAGAGGTAATAAAAAATAAACCTCCTTATCCACGAAGACGGTTAACCACTACAATTTGGGAAATGGTTTCCTTTATTTGAATAAGAGAAGATGAGAAAAAAGGATGGATCGAAAATATTCCATTAGAAATATAAAATTCTAGTATATAAATGATACTGGAGTTATTATGATTTTATTTATGAAAGAGGTTTGGATAATTTAGAATAAGAAAATAAATTAAAAGAAGTAGTTTGGGAATGTTACCTCTTGAATATCACCACCTAGAAGGACCCCATCAGGAAATTTGAATTGCTATTTTGGTGAGACCAGAAGAAATTAGAAATGGGGAGAGTGTGCAGGAGAGTGTTTTTTTCATTTTTTAAATCTTTAGTGCTTGGAAGTTGTGTGGATAAGGGGTGGTATTTATAAGGGAGAAGAGGGGTGTTTTTGGAATTTCTCAAAATATGAATATATAATAAGACTATTCTAGAACCAAATGCTTCCAAAAGGAATATAAATTCATATGGGATAAAATTTAATTCCTAATATTATACTAATTGGTATTATTTATGATTTTTATGATATTTAAATAATTTCATAAAATATTATATTCATGAAATATCATTATTTTCAATTTTGACACTATTCATTAGTTTGACTTTAAAAACATCAAAAAAATTATTCAAATTCAAAAAAACTATTTTATTACATCCTAAAACTATAGGGATAATCTATATAATTATTAGATAACATTAAATATCTCAAATTATATTTATTTTAATATTTTTAATATCATTTATTTGATTTTTCCAATTAATTTAATAATCACTACATTATCGTTTTGTAAGAATTTCAGGTCATTATTTATTTCCTAAAAATTAAAAATAAATTACCACGATGAATAAAAATATTTTTGATTTCAAAATACTATTTATTTACAAACATATATTCTAGATAACCGCATAATAAAAATGTGATACTTATTAAAAACAATATTGTTACCTGTTTAAATTTTCTTTAAATAAAATACTATAAGGGAATTAATGTATACAAAGTAGATCCAAAAGGTTATAAATTTGAATCATGGATTATTATGGTTAAAAATTACTTATAAAATAGAATTTAACCAAATGTTACAGTCATTTTATAATCCTTATCGTATTATTTTTCCCATTAATTACCTAATTTACCCTTAACCGTGGTAATAAAAATTACAAAGGTTGCAATTAATAACGAAAAAAATAAAAAGGATATATTTAATAAATTTAAAACTAATAATTCCAAATATGGAATATGTTATTTAAAATTCATAACACATAAGTAGTATAATTTAATTTAATGTTAAACTGGAAAAAATAAACGAAACACTATTTTTCCAATAAAAATGTCATATTTAAGTATAAAATGTTTTAATTCTAAATTCATGTATAAAATTCATTTTAAAGAACAAAATTTTATTTTTTATGATCGAAATAAAAAAATTAATGTTTAAAATTAATCCAAAATATAATTTTACATTTTAAATTCTTTAAAAGAAAATATAGTTTTCAATGTAAATCAATATTTTTCCCGATTCGTTAAAATTTCAAACTTTTTATAAAATTATAAAAAATTAATCCAAAGATAATTTTGACATGAATAATTCAAAAATGAAATTTATTTTTTAAAATAAAATTTCTAAAAGTTTCAAAATAAGTTATATTTATTTTTACAAGGAAATAAATAAAATAACTTTTCGAAGAAGACATGTTTTTGAAGACTAAATTGACTTTAATAAAAATTAATTTTTTATTACCTAATAATTTATAAATAAATATATTTAATAATATGTTTATTTCTATTCATACTCACCAATTCAATGTCTAGGTTATAAAAGTCGTATTAAAATAATATTAATTTAATAGTATATCATAGTTTGTTTCAACCCTGTGTTGCATGAAACACAAGTTACCGAAGAAATCAAATGGTTTCAAGGGAAATATTTCATAAAAATATCAAGGTTTTATACTCTTCCTTCCTTTTAAATTTCACCCCTGAATTTTTTTTAAATACTAAGGTGATAGTAGGTGAGGGTTCTTCTCCTTCATCACTTCCCCTAGTTCCCATGTCGTCTCTTCATATTTGCAGTTCCTCCATATTAATTTAACTAGGTGAGTGGTATTATTGCATAGAAATTTATCTAAATAGTCTAATATCTTTACCAGATGCTCCTCATAAGAGAGATCATTTTTCAACTACACCACCTCTAAATTTAGTACATGTGATGAATATTGTATTTACTTCATCAGGAGGGATATGTAGAATACATTATGTACTTGAGACATGGTTGGTGGAAGTGATAGTTGATATTCCTTATCTATGATGCGATCAAGAACCTAAAAGTGGCAGATGTACCTAGCACTTAGCTTTCCCTTATTTCCAAATTTCACGACTCACTTATATAGAGATATACATAGGAATAACTTATTTCAAACTTCAATCTATAAGCCCTGTTGATGATTGTTTTCATAGATCTTATGTCAACTTTGGGCAGCCCTAATGTGCTGTTGAATGGCCTTTAACTTTTCTACCATTTCTTCAACCATTTAAAGTTTTAGTAGCTTAAATTATCCAACTTAATCCCAACATGTAAGTGTTTTGCATCTCTATCCATAAAGGGATTCATATAGAGCCATTTGGATGCTTGAGTAGAAACCATTATTATAATATAACTCATCTAGTGGAAGATGCGGATCCCATCCTCCATTGAAGTGCATTGAGAACTCTCTCAACATTTCTTCCAGTGTCTGAATGGTCCACTTAGACTAACCATCAGTTTGAGGGTGATTAGTTGTACTTAAGGTTAGCTTGGATTTTAGAGCATGTTGGAGACATTTATAGAACATGGATGTAAATCTTGGATCTCGATCAAATATAATTGATAATGGTACTCCATATATCCTAACCACTTATCTGATGTATATACATGAAAGTTTATTGTCTGAGAAGACCACTCCTCAATTTTCATTATCTTATAAGGGTCCATATAAATCCCTTTAATAATGATAACATTCCCCAAGAATGATACTTCCTATAATTACTAATGCTTCTTAAATGATATTTGTTTCCTGAGAAAATGTGTGTTATATTATATTATACAAAGAAAACCCATATCTCTTTAATAATTATTAATACATTAGTCAGCTAAGAAACTAATTAAAATTTCAAACCGTACAAATGGACAAAAAAAATATATAATAGAAAATCTAAAATGGGAAAATATGAATCACTCCAATCAATTAGAATCCTCACCCCCACAACTAACACTACAAAAATAAAACAAAATATTTTTAAAGTAATCAAAATATTATAAAATTATTATAGTGAATATTGAATGAAATAATGATGTGGTATTTATAGAGTATAAAGGTAAATATGACCATTGTGAAATTTGAACATTGATAAATATACCCATTTATTAATAATTATAACATTATAATTAGTGTTTATAAGTAGTAATAAAATGGATAATTAATATATAAATGAGAAGTGATGGACTCAATAAGTAGATTCATGCCATATGAAGCCCATTTTTCAAAACATGGGAGGGTGTTATCATCACTAGGGTTCTCTCTTGACCAATACTAAGCTGAGCTTCAACAAGTTAAACTTAAATGGAATCACCTATAAGAGTAGTTCAAGTTATTGGAAGTTAAAACTTGTTTAAGGTTATCTGAACCACCCCATGAATCTATCACCATCAGACACCTTACCCTTAGGGCGCACATGAGTGTTATAATGGTTTATATGTATGGGTATTAGTTACTTAAAGTGTAATTCCATTGTATAAATAAAAATTTTATTTTATTAATTCCATTTTAAGAATAGTTTTTCTTAATAAAATATATGTTTAATTGAGATGAATTTGATAAGTTTATTTTTTAGATAAAAATTGTACTTTTCATAAAGTATATAAATTTTTATAATAAACTATGGTATTTTAAATAATATTGATTTTAACAGTATGTTAAAAATGATCTTATTTAAATAGAATTGATAAAATAATTTTATTATTTCCTAGGAAATTTTTAGATTTCAAAAATTTGACTATTCCTTGAAACCCACCATTTTTTAATAAATATGGACCTTTTTATTTTAAAGTTAAAATTATAATATTTATTGATTTTTTTGATAAAATAAACTATAAAATCCCTGATCGGATCACCACTAAGACAGTAGTTGGACCGGTGGGTCACATAGCCTCAAGTCCACCTCCCCATATGCCAGAGGCAACTGACTAACAATGAGGCTCAATTAATTATACGGTTGGGAGATTATACCCTCTAGATGAGATTAGTACATCAATTTATCAGATATTAAATAATAAAAGATGGGGAAGTAGAAACAAAATAAAGACAAGCATTATAAGAATAATATAATATCTAAATAAAAATAATCAATTCCAATTTACAAGAATTATTGTTTGACAGATGATGCTACAAGTGAAATAAATATGAATTACAAAATAAATATAATGTAATAAAAGAAAAATTCCCAACAACTAGCTTCATGAGAATCCTATGCTCCAAATCAGTCCTGTGCTTTTAAACACCACAAGAAATCAACCAAGGTCCTACAAATATAAGGTATACTCAGTTACCCTAGTGGAGTGGCGGTCCGAGCAGGGTGTGAGATAATAGTCTCAGTAGGCTGAAACCCATGGTGTCTATCCCAATCCATTACTTGATATGTAATGTAAACAAGTGAGCCTATATAAGCAGAAAAATATACAAGTAGTGATGAATAAATAAAAAACCTCCAAGGTTCCTAATGGACACATGGAAGCTATACACAATTCAGTTCCCTTCCAGGTATTTATGTTTGTGGTTAGATTCTCCTACATTGGTAAAGATCACCCATGTTGGTGGATGATTCTCTTGTCAAGGAAGAATCACTCAGAATTTACCATAAACATATGAACTCTCCCCTCAGGATAACCAAAATATCACCATTAGGAATAACTAGAATCTCACCCTCAGGCATTGTGTAGATATACATCTATCCCTCAGGCATATGAAATAATTATATACTCTACCCTCAAGCATTCAATACAAGTGCACCTAGCCCTTAGGCGGTAAAAAAATATGCACCAAGACCTCAGGCATCGTGTGACTATGCATCTATCCCCCATGCATCTGGCATAATCATATAATTTTCCCTCAGGAATTCTTTACAAGTAAGATTATCCCTCAGGTGGTACAAAAAAATTCACCAAGGCCTTAGGTGTCAAAACCAATCAAAATTCATACCTAGACAAACTCAACATGCCATCAACATCAGACCCTCAGCTTTCAATCACATCGATATCACATATTCTTAAAATCTAAGAATGAAAAATCAAAAGTCTAGTATCAAAAATACTAGATTTATCATCATAATACACAATGATCAATTTATAAAAATTACCATCTATAATACCAAATCATTTCATTAATCCAGGTTTCTAATTATCCTCATAATTATATCAAACCTGTTTAATTAATCATTCAACTTTGAGGTCATTAATATATCAATTAAAAAAAATTAGTCAAGTTGATTATTCAATATGAAATCACACAAATTTATTATTATTATAATTTTAAATTCTAAGACAACAATCAATCAAATCATCTAATTTATTATAGGGATTGAAATTAAAACAAACTAGGTTGAAATTTAATCCAAGGTTGGTATAACTATCACATGGATGTTGGTCGTAGTCTCTATGCCTAAGGATTCAAAGGGATTCAATGGAAGTTTAAAAATAAAAGATTATAGTTTAATAGTGATTATCCAATTTATCAGGTCATTCTCGTAACATATTGATGCGATATCAAATTCATTGAATTTAATTCATTTAAAACATTTAATGAATGCAAGACATCATATCAAGGCATTCCATTTAATTTATTCCATTTAATTAAATAAGTCAAGGCAATTCATTTATCAAGGTTCAAGTGGTACTTAGATGTTACCTTGGGAAAATAGGTAAAATACCTACATAGGCATTCCTTTTTTATAAATCATTAAAATTCATTCATTTTATAAAATGGGCCAAGCACTTAGACGGTGCCTTGGTTCATTAAAAATTTTAAAAAGGGAACTCCATTTTCTAATGCCGTTAGAAGTCCTATCCTAAACATTCCATATATCAATCATATCCTCAATGCATAAAGAAACAAGAATGCAATAATCCAAGAAATCATAAATGATTAATCACTAATTTTTAGTTTACTAGACATCATACCTCCATTGGAAAGTTTTTATTATAAAAACAAGTCTTTTTACCAAAAACATCATTTATCATAACTTATAATTTCGTTCAAGAATCTCAATTCAATTTATTGAACAATAATTAATTGGGAAACTAATTAATTATTAAATTTAAAGGGTCATGTAAAGGGGATCCTACCTCAAGACAAGACCATTCCAAGAGAAACACTTTGGTACTTTTTGTTTTATGTGGCAACCACTTGAAGTTCCTTCTTCCTACCACCGAGCATATGCACCTTCCCATATACATAAGGAAACCTAGACCCTATTCACATGTTTTCATGGCCAAGAATATGTGCAATGATATCCTTACATACATTCTCATATATGCATATACTCATTAATACTCATGAACATATGCATTATTCATATTATACATAAGCACTCCTAGCTCCATATACATATATTCAATTACATGGGTGAATATACATATAACAGAGGAACTTACATATTTATATTATAACCTATGCATACACAGTAAGTCATCTTTGAAAATGAAAACCTCAAACCGCCTCAAGGATGAACCTACACACTACAAACAATACTAGGAACTCAAAAACACCACAGTAAGGACCAACACTCTTAAAGAAAGTTACTAGCATCTCAAAAACTAAAAAATCCCCAAATTTAAATGGAGCAAAAATGGAGAACATAGTAAAACCTTACTAGAAATTGTTGAAAAGTGGACTGAAATGATCCAAACTGATTAACCTCCGATGATGGTTTCCGGAATACAAAAAAAGGATCCCTGAGAGAGCCTTTGTATGCCACAACATTGAAAGAAAAAATAATAATATCAAAAATAAACCAAGGGTTTCATTCGAATGGTGTAGGTTGATGGGGAGAATAAAATCCATGAACCAAGGGAGGATATGAGAGAAGAAGGTTTTACCTTGAAGGAACGAACAAGAACCATGAAGTATCAAGGTGAAATCATCGAAATAAGAGGGATCCGTGAGGATGGGTGTGTTGTGTGGCCAAGGGAGAACCCTGAGGGGGGTGCATCGTGTTCCAGAGAGGAAGGGGGATACCCTTCTAGGTATCCAAAAGAAATATCCTAATAATAAAAATAAAAATAAAAATATTATTATTAAAACACTTCTTCATTTTCTACATTTATATTCATTTAATTTAATTTATTTTTAATTTTATTTTAATTAATTAATTTCTTAAAAATAAACACACTAAATGATTTGATACTGAGGGACACATGGTTTTAGACTAACTGTGCGCCACTGCCAGCTCCTCCAAACTTCATGGTTTGGTGCCTGACGCTCCAGAAACTTAAAGAAACACCCATGGGAACCCCCTAAGACTTAAACCACATCCAAAAACAACACATTAAAGTGATTAAAATCTCATAATTATAATCTGAATCTTAGTTTGTAAAACGACCCATACAGTTAACTCAAAAATTAAAAAACGTTTATATTTTCTCCTAAATCAAAAACATGAGTCATTACAACCTCCCCACCTTAGAAATTATCATCCCCAAGAAGCCTTTAGGAACAAATAAAATGATAGCCAACCTACATGGGTTATGAAGATTTATTCAAATGACCATGTTACATTTCCAAATACCCAACTCACATTCAAGCATCATTTAAGAATAAGACACTTAAGCAATAAATCCTTCGGCAATGTTTATTTTCTAATTGAAACTCTGAGACGACACTTACCTGATACCATTTAACTAAAGAAATGATCACATCATCATCTCATTAAAAATATAGAAAAATGTGCTCCCCACCTTAGGATTTATCATTATATGGAGTCAATTTCAAACCACAGTACCTCCACCATTGGAATTTCCTTAAAAAGCATGCCTCTAAGCATATTGGAGATGATACTAGAATGATTTTATAATGGTTAAATGGTTGATTCACCATTTACCTCACTTAGATAGGTCGAGCAGGATTTTAAATGAAAAACCTCAGCTGATAGACACTGCACTCGACTCCACCTAAAGACGTGCCCAAAAAAACACTTTCTCTAAATGTATAAATTGAACACGAAGGAAACAGGTCAAGCATATTCGGATGACTTATTTGGAAACACCCAACTTAGACAACTGGTATATTACAAATGGAACCACATATTCAATTATCCAAGGCAATTTTGCATTTACAACAAACATGTTCACTAAAGTCCAGAACTGACTTCTAGTGATGTTTCCTAGTCAAACCACCACCTGACAATTCAAATGTCATGCCACAACATGACAAGGGTGTAATCTTGATCTAGAATGCAATAATATTGAGATTTTATCTCAAGACCAACCCCTTTTAAACTCTAGATCAGCGTAATACTGACAAACTCTTAGAGCATGAAGGATGACGTCAAGAGAGGGGAAATGATCATCTCTTAAAGAAGTGTACACTAAGAGGAAACTAATAAGACTGAAAGAATAACGATAAAAAAAACTTCTGGTTGATTTCTCCCAATATGCTCAGCTTCACTTGACAACGCGTCGTCATCAACTGGTCATAAGCCTTCACCGCTCGAAGCATCTCCGTGATCACTCAAGATTAACCACCTAAGTCCTCCAAGACCAACGCTGTTTCTTGAGGCATGCATACCTAGAAAAACACTTCAACATCATGCTATAGAGAAATAACCAACACAATTAAAAACTTTCAAGTTTGAAAGGAATTTGAGAAAAAACGAACCATTTCCCAATGGTCATCCTTAGTTCTGTCCCTTCTACTTGGAAGGGCATATAACTACTACTAGAACCGACACGATGCTTCCCACTTTAGGAATTTATTGGTTTTTTAAAGAAGGGAAAAACTAACCAATAACAAGCGATCTAGGTCAAATCCACCTTATATGCACACTTGATGCTCCTCCGAGTCACAATCACAACATCAAATCATTTGTAATGTAATCTAGAAACAACCTAAATGGTGTGTCAAAACACCCAATCTTCTTGGAAAGTCTTCCTGATCATTGGGAGTAATTGACTCCTTTTAATACCCAGGACATTCTACCACAGAGATGACCCTGAAATGCACTAAACAATATAAGGCTCAACATTTACACCAAAATCAACCAGTTAATTACATCATTTAGAAACCCGATGATTAACATGTATTCCTATTCATATTACCTCGATATTATAGAAGAAAATAGAACATCCTAGATACTACCCATAGGATATCCTCCATACACATTCAAGTATCAGATGGACCCTGCAAGAGATGTAACCTAGAGTCATATTTTTACATAAGACCATTAACAAAGATAATGACGTACCAAGTCATCCATCACTGATGAAGAATAAAGGGTTAGGTAACCAAGGAAGTGGCCGACCATGCCTGATGTATGTCTAACCAGTTGAAAACGATCATTAACTAATGCTCACACCCATATCAAAATTCAAGTATACCATGACCACCCATCCAAACAAGGGTTTCATTGAAGACCGAAAGTCTTATTAGGAACAAAAACACCTGAATGAAACCAAGTGTCAGAAACTTAGTGAATTAACAAGGCATTTAATTTCTAATGGTGTTACATACTAGGAGCTAGCCCCTTACGAGAGAATAAATGTCGACCCTAACACTAGACCACACAAAATAAAGGGACACTAGGCTCAAGACCATACCATATAATCTATTTCTAAAAAGAAATAAGACATATATTAAACCCACCAATTTAGGTTCCAAGGAAACTCAAAAAGAAAATATCAAGCTACACTTTCTCAAGTGTTTCAAAAAGGACACCACCTAGGGTTCCACTTTAAGTACATTAAATTAATTCACATTTAAATATATAATAATCTAAAAGATTTAATTCAAAACATCAAGTACCATTTTAAAATATAAACACTAGGAACTTGATTTCAATTAATACCTTAATGGTAAAACGAGAATGTTATATCAAAATTTCTTTTTTAACATGAAAAATTCATTTTAATCTCATATTTATTGGAAAATTTATCCCATAAATTTCTTTCTAATCGATGAGGTGACCTATGAGGGTCCCACTAAGCCAACCTGGGTTCCTAAAAAAGATACCCAATAACAATTTCTTAATTTATTTAAATTTTAAAACATCTGAATGGGTCATCTCACAAGATACATGTCCCAACTGACCTACTTGGGTACAATTTCACATTTTAGAATGTATCAAAATTTTTTCAAGATAATGTAAACATTTTTATCATTAATAACCATTTCAAAGTAAAACATGGTCATATACAATAGTTGGATTATATGGGTTTCCATTCCCCATCCTACAAAGCACCCATAAACTTTATAAATAAAAGTCTATCTCCCATTTAACCAAAACTAATCGAATTTAGCATTATAAATTTAGAAACCTTTTATTATGGTTTGAATGTACAAGTTACCATTTCCCAATTATAGGGCGCCTATACACCTTACAATCAAAAACTCGTTCACGTTTATTCACAACCCATATATATCGAGCCCATGAAACCAATTATACATTAAAAAAAGTTAAAAATAGCATGTTATCATAATCAGTATACAATGAGAAACATGATATAAACATATAAGAATGATATATAAACATGAAACACATGCTATATAAACACAAGAATGGTATATCAGACAAGGTAGATAGTCAAAACAGCAAGAAACCTACACATATAACCACATGGAATGGAATGTGAATACTATATGTTCCAAATATGATGCATGTAATGCTTTATCCTTGTTATACCTAACCAAGGGTAAAATTACATAAATCCACAAATCAATATGCCGCAGAAAGTAAACAATTCAATCAAGGTGAAATAATATCATCTTTAACATTGAATATTATAAAAAACAATCCCAGACCTAACCACTTGGCCATTTCCCCGTGGGTGGGGTGATCATTCCCAGACAAAATTATTTACTAACAGACAACACATTCCTAGTCTCTTGTCTACCAAACCAAAAAAGCAAGACAATGGAAAATAAAGCACTAATACCACTTTGTAACATCCCTAACAGGCTCACCACTAAGACGGTGTTCGGACCGGTGCGTCAGAAGGCCTCAAGAATGCCTCCCTATGTTCCATAGGCTGTTGACTAGCACCGAGGGTCAATTTATGGTACATTGGAGAGACTTTAGCCTCTATATTAGAGTAGAACATCAGTTTATCAGATAATAAATAATATAAAAGCATAAAATTAATAATAAAAGAAGGAAAAGTAACATGAGAATAAAATATGACATGGGACATTGTACATGGGTAGTACCCGGGGCCAAGGGACATGGCGTGTGACCCTAAAATATGTCGTTTACCGCTTTATACATGGTTTGAATCTATTTTCCACCATATCTTGGACAAATTTCATTAGGGTTCTTTCCCTTGATCATTTCCCAGAAGGATGATGCGTATCATTTCATACTCTTGGGAGTGTGATACCTTCAGTAAGAATTTATAGATAGAGTTATTGGAATCCCCCTACCTGAGAGGCCCGTAGCAGGATCCTCTATTCATTCTTTGTACCCTAGGTAGAGTTATTAGTATTGACATGACCAACTTTACCGAGCATCCATCCTCTATTTAGAAAGTTAATGCATATGGAGTTGTTGGTATCACCCTATATCCCTAGTTGTGATCCTCATTAATGTATCATATCACTATTTAGATATATCATCATATATATCTCATGACGATTTTTGATGAATATTACTTCTCGAATAGACATCATTAGTGCTATCAGACTCAGTAGTGTATACTCCCTGATTAGTGATTCATGGAATCTTCAAGCTGAATCCCTAGTGATGGTATACGGTAGTTTTGACTTACCTCTAGACTACGTGTCATGGTTTTATTATATATGAATATTATTTTTATATATACTATAGACATATACTGTGTAGAGATAATTGTACCTCTTTATTTGTTTATTTTTTTTTGTGGTTTCAGGGTGTTCTATTGAGTATTATTATAATCAACCCCCATATTTGTGTTTCCTGCATGTGTCGTGTCTTGTAAAGATGAGTGACCTTTTGATATATTTCAGGGCAGACCATGACCAGACATAGCTTTGTGAGTTTAGAATGGTCGAGGTCTTCCTAAGTCATCAAGCAACAGTCCCATAATCTATTGAATTTACAGGTTGGACTTTTTAGTTTATACTCTTTCTTTTGGTGGGCTTGTTTTCTAGTCCAGTTTACTTTACTGAACATTAATTTCTTGTCGTACTTTGTTCGTTGGGATAGTGGAATTCATGAATTGGTTTCTTATTGGTTTTTATAGTTCATCATTGTGGACTTGGAGATTTGTGCATGCATAGAGTTACATAAGCAATGCATCCCATGTTAGTGATGTTCCTACTTGGTGCTAGTCACTATCCCCTATCCTATTGGATATGGGCTTGGGGAGTCATGGCACGATCCCCAATAGGATGGGTCATGACATTTGATATGGGGTTATTATCATTGCGACATATCTTCTTCCACTATGGGTGTCTTGACTCATTTCTAGATAGTAATCTTGAACTTTAGGCAGACCTTCCTAATTCCACTATGGAATCATCCTAGGGGTTTACACACAATGTTTTTTCCTTTAACCAGAGTTAATTATTTTTTATATTTAACCATTGGAATAAATATTATTCTCTATACTAAGAAGTAGTATTAATTATTTTTTTATTAATCAATCAAAAATATTAAATAAATATTTATTCTCAAGGTAATTATTTAATTATATGAATATATAATATAATATATATATATATATTATTATTCACAAGGTAATAAATAAATATTCATTTATTAAATAAATAAATTATTTTGATACGCGAATATTAAATAAATATTTAATAACTAGACTTTAAATATAATTTTTCTCAATTTATTTGTTGAATGAATAATATTTATTTAAATTTTTATTCAATAATTCAATAAATATCTAGGAGTACAAGTATACTAGATTTTATTTGGTGATAAATAATTAATTAATAGACTATAAAATCATATTTGTCATTTATTATGTTAACAAACACCATGAAATAAAATAAATATATTATTATATTATATATAATGATGTTAATTATGGGTTTAATATATTTTTAAGATCCATTGTGCAATGAAATTTATACTAAAATATAATCCTTGGTCTAAAATTGGCTTCCATGTCATTTAAAAAAAGGCTAATAATTATGAACAACATTCGTATCATTATCTTATTCCTACTATCTTCATCTAAAAATTGAGAAGAATAGAATATATTCCATCAATATTGAAGGAACATAAAGTGATCAGTGAAAACAACGCATGATGATCAATTGACCACACTAGAACCCAAAATTTCATCAGAATTGTTTGGAGATAAAAGGAGAGTTTGTGGATCATTGAAAAAGGAGATTTTATTTGGGTAATTACTAAGAAAATATGATTAACCAATCAGTTTTATAAGTTCAACACTATCAATGAAGAAAGATTATAAGAAAAAGGTCATCATTCTTCTTCTATTTAAAATTAATTATAAATTAACATGAAAAATATTATCTCTCTTGGTTTGGATGAAATCATTAATCAAAATTCTTCAGAAAAATTTTCATTGGTATAGAATTTATGTCCTATAAATTTCAAACGATCTATTTAATATGAAAAATCTATAGTGACCAAGACTTTAACACATATTATTACATGATTTTAAGTATAATTATCCATGAAATACAAACCATGGGTTAAAAATTAAAGTGTATTTTGAAGACTAGGTATATAATTAGAAAACATGGAACTAGAATAGAAAATATTTTTATTAATTTACATAATGATGTTCTAACTCCATTTGAGATCTTGCAACTGTATAGGATAACCTGAGGAATACAAAGACAAAAGGGATAAACTAAAAATCCCAGTAAGGGAATAAATATGGGAATGAATCATAACACATGAGTTACAAAGAATAACATGAGAAAAAAAGGAATGGATACTTAGTAAAATATGTAATCATAAAATATTGAACATGGAATCATATGATTTTGGAAACATAGTAAAGTGGTGGAAATATATAACATGACATAAACATGAGTCAAGGCTTACTTCCAATACTATAACACATGGTGGAAATAGTCTCATAATAGATTAGGTTTACTCCCTAATCCGATACATAACATCTCATGAGTCTAAAAAATTACCCAATGCATTGGATCACTATTTAGGAACACAAAATATACCGTGTTCTTTCATATGTATCTCACATAAAGAATCAAACATAAGGAATAAACAAAAGGGTTACCCATGGAAAGAAATGGGTATCATAATCATGTCATAAGGCATAACCAAAGGGCATATAACAATGGTAACCATGAAAGAAGGGATTTAAATGACTATTGGTCACTAATAAAGGAAAAATAGGAATATATAAAGAATAATTATTTCCAAATGAATTGAAAACATGAAAAATAGTGGTTAGTTAACATTATAAATGTTTCGTTTAAGTGCAGTTTTAGGAAAAACAATAGAGTCTTTAATGAGGATAAGGGCATAATTATTTGAATAAAAACATAAATTAAAAAAATATTTTTTCATGAAAAATTGATTGATTTTATAAAAATATCATATTCTTAATAACTTTATGGAGGGTACTTGAAAATGGGAAAGAAACAAAGAAGTTCCCTGTAATCGGGTTTGCTTATCGAGAGGATTTGAGAATGGAACCTTTTAAAACATGTAATTTACCAATAAAATAAAGATGAATTGAGATACATAGATATGTTCCGTACCTATAAATATAATATATGATAATTATATAATAATAATTAAGATATAAATTGAGTTAAATGGAGATAAATCATAACCCAATGGAAATACAGAGATTCCAAGAAATCTCTTACCTTATGTCTGAATGCGTTTTTCACTTGCACCTACTATCATAGATAGTAAAATAATATTCATTAATTTATTAATTTAGAACCAATTATAAATTTATTTTATTTATTATAATTTATTAATTTCATTTATTTCCATTTATATTAATTAAAAAGTTTAATTTCATCATTCTGAGAGTGTTCGTTTCGTGGTTTCATGGTTGATTTACTTGGGTATAATTATAGATGTTTTTGTAGAATGTAAATAATATACCAAAAGTGAAATGAGATGGTATTAATAAACTTAAAAAAAAATTAAATGGTCCCATGTATAATTTTTTTACATGAGGATGATTCATTTGATAAAACATTAATGATAAATATTTTGTATATTTTGGCGGTTTTTTGGACTATCATATATTAGTTTCATTTTATTTAATATTACATATTTATATTAGTTCCCAAATATGAAATAAGTTATAATATACTTATTAATATATTATTTAACAATAATAAAAGTTTTATGACCACCCATTATGGAGGTAATCAAAAATAAAACTCATTATCCACGGAGACGGTTAACCACTATAATTTGGGAAGTGGTTTCCTTTATTTGAATAAGAAGAGATGAGAAAAAAGGATGGATCGAAAATATTCCTTGAGAAATATAAAATTTTATTATATACATGATACTGGATTTATTATGATATTATTTATGAAATAAGTTTGGATAATTTAGAATAAGAAAGTAAATTAAAATATGTAGTTTGGGAATGTTACCTCTTGAATATCACCACCTAGAAGGACCCCATCAGGAAATTTGAATTGGTATTTTGGTGAGACCAAAAGAAATTAGAAATGGGTAGAGTGGGTAGGAGAGTGTTTTTTAGAGTTTTTGAAAACTTTACGTCTTGGAAGGTGTGTGGATAAGGGGTGGTATTTATAAGGGGAGAAGATGTGTGTTTTTGGAATTTCTCAAGATATGAAAATATAATAAGACTATTCTTGAACCAAATGCCTCCAAATGGAATATAAATTCATATGGGATGAAATTTAATTCTTAATATCATCCTAATTAGTATTATATACTATTTTTATGAAATTTATATAATTTCATAAAATATTATATTCATGAAATATCATTATTGTCAATTTTGACACTATTCATTAGTTTGACTTTAAAAACATCAAAACAGTTATTCAAATTAAAAAAACTATTTTATTACATCCTAAAAATATAATTATAATCTATATAATTGTTAGATAACATTAACTATCTGAAATTATATTTATTTTAATATTTTAAATATCATTTATTTGACTTTTCCCATTAATTTAATAATCACTGCATCATCGTTGTTTAAGAATTTAAGGTAATTATCTATTTACTAAAAATTAGAAATAAATTACCATGATGAATAAAAATATTTTGGATTTCAAAATACTATTTATTTCCAAAAATATATTCTAGATAAGCACATAATACAAATGTGATACTTATTAAAAACAATACTGTTACCTGTTTAAATTTTCTTTAAATAAAATACTATAAGGGAATTAATGTCTAATAAGTGGATCCAAAAGGTTATAAATTTGACCCATGGATTATTAAGGTTAAAAATTACTCATAAAATAGAATTTATCAAAGTGTTACGGTCATTTTATAATCCTTATCATATTATTTTTCCCATTAATTACCCAATTTACCTTTATCCATGGTAATAAAAATTACTAAGGTTGCTATTAATATTGAAAAAAAATAAAAAGGATATATTTAATAAATTTAAAACTAATAATTCCAAATATGGAATATGTTTTTCAAAATTCATAACACATAATTATTATAATTTAATTTAATATTAAACTGGAAAAATGAAATGAAACACTATTTTTCCAAAAAACTGTCATTTTTAAGTATAAAATGTTTTTATACTAAATTAATGTATAAAATTTATTTAAAAGAACAAAATTTCATTATTTATGATCTAAATAAATTAATTAATGTTTAAAAATAATCCAAAAAATAATTTTAATTTGTAAATTCTTTAAAAGAAAATATAGTTTTCAATGTAAATCAATATTTTTCACGATTCATTAAAATTTCAAATTTTTTATAAAATTATAAAATATTCATCCAAAGATAATTTTAACATGATGAATTTAAAAATGAAGTTTATTTTTTTAAATAAAATTCATAAAAGTTTCAAAATAAGTTATATTTATTTTTACATAGAAATAAATAAAATCACGTTTCAAAGAAGACATGTTTTTGAAGACTAAAATGACTTTAATAAACATTAATTTTTTATTACCTAATAATTTATAAATAAATATATTTAATAATATGTTTTTTTCTATTCATACTCACCAATTCAATATATAGGTTATAAAAGTCATGCTAAAAGAATATTATTTTTAATATTATATCATAGTTTGTTTAAACTCAGTGTTGCATGCAACACAAGATACCGAAGAAATCAGATTGTTAAAAGGGAAATATTTTATAAAAATATCAAGTTTTTTCACTCTTCCCCCTATTAAATTTTACCCCAGATATTTTTTTAAATACTAATGTGAAAATAGGTGGGGGTAATCCTCTTTCATCACTTCCCCCAGTTCCTATGTCATCTCTTCATATTCGCGGTTCCTCCATAGTAATTTAACTAGGTGAGTGGTCCTATTGCATAGAAATTTATCTTAATAGTATAAGATCATTACTAGATGCTCCTCATAAGAGGGATCATTTTTTGACTATACCACCTCTTAATTCATTACATGTGAGGGATATTGTATTTACTTCATCAGGAGGGATATGTGGAATACATTATGTACTTGAGACATGGTTGGTGGAAGTGATAGTTGATATTCCGTAGCTATTATGCGATCAAGAACCTCAAAAGGGCCGATGTACCTAGCATTTAGATTTCCCTTATTTTCAAATCTCCTGACTCACTTCTATAGAGATATACGTAGGAATACCTTATCTCCAACTTCAAACTATAATCCCTATTGATGATTGTTTTCATAGATCTTCTGTAAACTTTGGGAAGCCCTAATGTGCTGTTGAATGGACTTTACCTTTTCTACCATTTCTTCAACCATTTAAAGTTATAGGAGATTAAATTATCCAACTTCATCCCAACATGTATGTTTTTTTCATCTATATACATAAAGGGATTCATATGGATCCATTTGGATGATTTAGTAGAAACCATTATTATAAGATAACTCAAATATTGGAAGATGTGGATCCCATCCTCATTTGAAGTGCATTGAGAACTCTCTCAACATTTATTCCAGTGTCTGAATGGTCCACTTAGACTAACCATTAGTTTGAGGGTGATAAGTTGTACTGAAATTTATCTTGTATTTAAGAGCATATTGGAGACATTTATAGAACTTAGAGGTAAATCTTGGATCTTGATCAAATATAATTTATAATGGTGCTCCATATATCCTTACTACTTATGTGATGTATATAAATGAAATTTTAATGACTGAGAAGACCACTCCTAAATTTCCATTATCCTATAAAGGTCCATAGATATCCCTTTAATAGTGATAACATTCCCCAAGAATGATACTTCCTATAATGACCGAGACTTCTTAAATGATATTTGTTTTCTGAGAAAATGTGTATTATATTATATTATACACAAAAAACCATATCTCTTTAATAATTATCAATACATTAGTCATCTAAGAAACTAATTAAGATTTCAAACCTTACAAATGGAGAAAAATTTATATAATAGAAAATCCAAAATGGTAAAATATGAATCACTCAAATACATTAGAATCATCACCCCCACAACTGACACTACAAAAACAAAACAAAATATTTGTAAACCAATCAAAATATTATAAAATTATTATAGTGAATATTGAATGAAATAATGATGTGTTATTTATTGAGTTTAAAGGGAAATATAACCGTTGTAAAATTTTACCATTGAGAAATATACCCATTTATTAATAATTATAACATTATAATTAGTGTTTATAAGTAGTAATAAAAAGGGTAATTAATATAGAAAGGATAAGTGATTGACTCAATAAGTAGATTCATGCCATATAAAGCCCATTTTTCAAAACATGGGAGGGAGGTATAATCACTAGGGTTCTCTCTTGACTAATCCTAAGATGATATTCAACAAGTGAAACTTAAATGGAATCATCTATAAGAGAAGTTCAAGTTATTAGAAATGACCACTTGTTCAATTTTATCTAATCCTACCCATAATCTATCACCATCACACACCTTACGCTTAGGGCACACATGGGTGTTATAAGGGGTTACATGTATGGGTATTAGTTACTTAAAGTGTAATTCCTTTGTATATATAAAATTTTTATTCTATTAATTTCATTTTAAGAATAATTTTTCTTAATAATATATATGTTTAATTGAGATGAATTTGATAAATTTATTTTTTAGATACAAATTGTACTTTTCATAAAATATATAAATTATTATAATAAACTAAGGTATTATAAATAATATTGATTTTAATAGTATGTTAAAAATGATCTTATTTAAATAGAAATGATAAAATTATTTTATTATTTCCTAATAAATTTTTAAGTTTAATAAATTTGACTTTTCCTTAAAACCCACTATTTTTAAATAAATACGTACTTTTTTATTTTAAAGTTAAAATTGTAATATTTATAGATTTTTTTGATAAAATAAACTATAACATCCCATCTCGTATCCCCACTAAGATAGTGGTTGGACCGGTGGGTCACATAGCCTCAAGACCACCTCCCCATATGTTAGAGGCAACCGACTAACAATGAGGCTCTATTAATTATATAGTGGGGAGACTATACCCTCTAGATCAGATTAATACATCTATTTATCATATATTAAATAATAGAAAAATGGTGAAGTAGTAAAAAAATAAAGGCAAGAATTGGAATAATAATATAATATCTAAATAAAAATAACCAATTCCAATTTACAAGAATTCTTGTATGACAGATGATGCTACAAGTGGAAGAAATATGAATTAAAAAATAAATATAATGTAATAAAAGAAAAATTCCCAACAAATAGCTTCATGAGAATCCTATGCTCCAGCTCAGTCTTGTGCTCCTAAACACCGCCAGAAATCAACCAAGGACCTACAAATAAAAGGTCTAATCAGGTACCCTAGTGGAGTGGTGGTTCAAACAGGGTGTGAGATTGTAATCTCAGTAGGCTGGAACCCATGGTGTCCAGCCCAACCATTACATGATATGTAATTTAAATAAGTGAGCATGTATAAGCAGAAAAATAAACAACCAGTGATGAATAAATAAACAAGCCTCCAAGGTTCCTAAGGGACACATGGCAGCTATACACACTTCAGTTCCCTTCCAGGCATCTATGTTTATGGGTAGATTATCTTACATTGGTATATACCACCCATGTTGGTGGATGATTCTCTTATCAAGGATGAATCACTCAGAATTTACCATAAACATATGAACTCTTCCCTCAGGCTAACAATAATATCACCCTTAGGAATAACTAGAATCTCTCCCTCAGGCATTGTGTGAATATACATCTAGCCCTCAGTCATATGAAATAATTATATACTCTACCCTCAATCATTCATTACCAGTGCACCTAGCCCTCAGGTGGTAAGAAAATATGCACCAAGACCTCTGGCATCGTGTGACTATGCATCTATCCCCCATGAATCTGACATAATCACATACTTTTCCCTCAATAATTCTTTACTAGTAAGATTATCCCTCGTGTGTTACAAAAAAATACCCCAAGACCTCAGGTGTCAACACCAATCAAAAGTCATATCTAGAAAAACTCAACATGCCATCAACATCAGACCCACAGGTTTCTATCACATCAATATCACATATTCTAAAAATCTAAGCACAAAAAATCAAAAGTCTAGTATCAAACATACTATATTTATCATCTTAATACACAATGATCAATTTATAAAAAATTACCATCTATAAATTCAAATCATTTCACTAATCTGGGTTTTTAATTATCCTCATAATTTTATCAAACCTGTTTAATTAATCATTCAAACTTGAGGTCTTTATTATATCAATTAATCAAAATTAGTCAAGGTAATTCTTCCACATGAAATCCCAAAAATTTATTATTATTATAATTTGAAATTCTAAGACAACAATCATTCAAATTATCCAATTTATTATAGGGATTGAAATTAAAACAAACTAGGTTGAAATTTAATCCAAGGTTGGTACACCTATCACATGGATCTTGGTCTTAGTCTCTATGCCTAAAGACTCAAAGGTATTCAGTGATAGTTTTAAAATTAAATATTATAGTTTAATAGGGATTATCCAATTTATCTGGTCTTTCCCGCAACATATATATATGATATCAATTTCATTGAATTTAATTCATTTAAAACATTTATTGATGGTAAGACATCATGTTAAGGCATTCGATTCAATTAATTCCATTTAATTAAATAATTCAAGGCAATTAATTTATCAAGTTTCAAGTGGTACTTTGATGGTACCTTAGGAAAATAGTGAAAATGTCTACATAGGTATTCCCTTTTTATAAAGCTTGAAAATTCATTAATTCTATAAAATGGGCCAAGCACTTAGATGGTTCCTTGGTTCATTAAAAATTTTAAAAAGGGAACTCTATTTTCTAATTCCATTAGAATTCGTATCCTAAACATGCCATATATCAATCATAACCTTAATACATAAATAAAAACTAATGAAATAATCCAAGAAATAATAAATTATTAATAACTAATTTTTAGTTTACAAGACATCATATCTCCATTGGAAAGTTTTTATTATAAAAACATGATTTTTTATCAAAAAAATCATTTATCATAAATTATAATTTCATTCAAGAATATCAATTCAATTTATCGAACTATAATTTATTAGGAAACTAATTAATTCTTAAATTTAAAAGGGAAAGGAAAGGGGATCCTACCTCAAGGAAATACAATTCCAAGTTAGACACTTTGGTACTTTTTCTTTTATGCGGCAACCACTTGAAGTTCCTTCTTACTTCCACCGAGCATATGCACCTTCCCATATACATAAGGAAACCTAGACCCTATGCACATGTTTGCATGGCCAAGAATATGTGAAATGCGATCCTTACATACATTATCATATATGAATATACGCATTAACACTCATGCACATATGCATTATTCATATTATACATAAGCACACCTAGCCCCATATACATATATTCAATTACATGGGTGAATATACATATAACAAAGGAACTTACATATTTATATTCTTACTTATGAATACATGATAAGTCATATTTGAAGATGAAAACCTCAAACTTCCCCAAGGATGACCCTACACACTACAAATAATACTTGGAACTCAAAAACACCACAGCAAGAACCAACACTCTAAAAGAAAGTTACCAGCATATAAAAAACTACAAAATCCCCAAATTTAAATGGAGAAACAATGAAGAACATAGGAAAAACTTACCCAGAATTGTTGAAAGGTGGACTGAAATGATCCAAACCACTTCACCTTCGACGATGGTTTCTGGAATACAAACAAAGGATCCCAGAGAGAACCTTTTCATTCCACAACATTGAATGAAAACAAAAAATAATCTCAAACCTAACCCTAACATTTCATTCGAATGGTGTAGGGTGATAGGGAGAATAAAAACCATGAACCAAGGGAGGATATGATAGTAGAAGGTCTTACCTTGAATGGACGAGCAAGAACCGTGAAATATCAAGGTGAAATCATCAAAATAAGAGGGATCCGTGAGGAGGGGTGTGTCGTGTGGCCAAGGGAGACCCCCCCCCCCCCCCCGGGGGGGGGGGCAGTGAATCCTGTTAAAGAGAGGATGGGGATACCCCTCTAGGTATCCAAAAGAACCATACTAATAATAACAATTACAATAAAAATATTATTATTAAAACATTACTTCACTTTCCCTATTTATATTAATTTATTTTATTTTACTTTTGATTTTATTTTAATTAATTAATTTCTTAAAAAGAAAAAAACTGCATGATTTTCTACTAAGGGCCACATGGTTTTAGACAAACTGTGCACCACTGCCAACTTCTCCAAACTTGATGTTTTGGAGCCCAACGCTCTAGAAACTTTAAGAAACACCCATGGGAACCCCCAAGCCTTGAACCACATCCAAAAACAACACATTAAAGTGCTTAAAATCTCATAATTATACTCTGAAGATTAGTTTGTAAATCAACCCATCTAGTTAACTCAAAAATTAAAAAACGTTTATATTTTCTCCTAGTTCAAAAACATGAGTCATTAAAACCTCCCCACCTTAGAACTTATGATCCCCAAGAATCCTTCAGGAACAAATAAAATGACACCCAACCTACATGGGTTATGAAGCTTTATTCAAACGGTCTTGTTACATTTCCAAATGAACAACTCACATTCAAGCATCATTTAAGAATAAGACACTTAAGCCATAAATCCCGAGACAATGCTAATTTTCTAATTGAAACTCTGAGACGACACTTACCTGATACCATTTAACTAAAGAAAAGATCACATCATCATCTCATTAAAAATATAACCAAATGTGCTCCCCACCTTTGGATTTATCATTAGAAGGAGTCAATTCCAAACCACAGTACCTCCACCGTTAGAATTTCCATAAAAATTATGCCTTTAAGCATCCTAGAGATGATACTAGAATGATTTTGAAATGGTTAAATGGTTGATTCCCCACTGACCTCACTTAGATAGGTTGATCTGGATTTTAATGAAAAACCTTGACTGATAGACACTGCACTCGACTCCACCAAATGACGTACCAAAACAAACACCTTCACTGACTGTATACATTGAACACGAAGGAAATAGGTTAAGCCTAATCAGATGACTTATTCTGAAACAACCATCTTAGAAAACTTACACATTATAAATGGAACCAAAAATTCAATTATCCAAGGCAATTTTTCATTTACAACAAACACGTTCACTGAAGTACATAACTGACTTCTAGTGACGTTTCCTAGTCAAACCCCCAACTGACCATTCAAATTTCATGCCACAACATGACAAGGGTGTAATCTTGATCTAGCATGCAATTAAACTGAGATTTTATCTCAAGACCAACCCCTATAAAAATCTAGACCATCGTAATACCGAAAAACTCTTAGTGCATCAAGGATGACGTCAAGAGAGGGGAAATGATCATCTCTTAAAGAAGAGTACACTAAGAGGAAACCAGTATGAATAAAAGAATAACGGTCAAAACAATACTGGTCTATTTCTCCAAATAATCTCAGCTTAACTTGACAATGCGTCATCATCAACTGGTCATAAGACTTCACCACTTGAGGAATCTCTGTGATCACTCAAGATTAACCACCTAAGTCCTCCAAGACCAACACTGTTTCTTAAGGCCTGTATACCTAGAAAAAAACTTCAACATCATGCTATAGAGAAATAACCAACACAATTCAAAACATTCACGGTTGAAAGGAATTTGAGAAAAAACTAACAATTTCCCAATGGTCATCCTTGTTTGTTTCCCTTCTACTTGGAAGGGAATATAACTACTACTAGAACTGACATGACACTTCCCACTTTAGAAATTTTCTAGTTTTTTAAAGAAGGTACAGACTAACCAATCCCAAGCGATCTAGGTCAAATCCACCTTATATGAACACTTGAAACTCCTCCGAGTCAGAATCACAACATCAAAGTATTTTTAATGTAATCTAGAAACAACCTAAATGGTGTGTCAAAACACCCAATCGTCTTGGTAAGTCTTCCTGATCATTGGGATAAATTGACTCCTTTTAATACCCAGGACATTCTACCATAGAGATGACCATGAAATGCAATCAACAATATAAGGCTCAACATTTACACCAAACACAACCAGTTTATTACATCGTTAAGCAACCTGGTGATTACCATGTATTCCTATACATACTACCTTGATATTATAGAAGAAAATAGCCCATCCTGGACACTACACTTAGGCTATCCTACCTATGAATTCAAGTATCAGATGGAAAATGCAAGAGATGTAACCTAGAGTCATATTTATACATACGACCATTAACATAGACAATGACATACCAAGTCATCCATCACTGAGGAGGAATAAAGGGTTAGGCGACTAAAGAAGTGGCCGACCATGCATGATGCATGTCTAACTAGTTGAAAACGAGCATTAACTAATGCTCATGCCCATATCAAAATTCAAGGATACAGTGAACACCCATCCAAACAAGGGGGTCATTGAAAACTGAAAGTCTTACAAGGAACAACAACACCTGATTGACACCAAGTGTCAGAAACTCAGGGAATTAGCAAGGCATTTAAATTCGAAGGGTGTTACCTACCATGAGCTAGCCCCTTACGAGAGAATAAAGGTCGAACCTAACACTAGACCCCACAAAATAGAGGGACAATAGTCTCAACAGAATACCATATAATCTATTTCTAAAAAGATATAAAGCATATAAAAAACCCTCCAATTTAAATTCCTAGGAAACTCAAAAAGAAAATCTCAATCTCTGCTTTCACAAATGTTTAAAAAAGAACACCACCTAGGGTTATACTTTAAGTCCATTAAATTAATTCACATTTAAATCTTTAAGAATTTAAAAGATTTAATTCAAAACATCAAGTACCATTTTAAAATATAAACAGTAGGAAATTGATTTCAATTAATACCTTAAGGAGAAAATATGAATGTTATATCAAACATCATTTTTTAACATGAAAAATTCAATGTAATATCATCTTTATTGGAAAATTTATCACATAAATTTCTTTTTAATCAATGAGGTGACCTATAAGGGTCCCTCTAAGACAACCTAGGTTCTTCAAAAAGAAATCCAATAACATTTTCTTAATTTATTTAAATTTTAAAACATCCGAATGTGTCATCTCACAAGATACATGTCCCAATAGACCTATTGGGTACAATTGCACATTTTAGAAGGTATCAAGTTTCATTCAAGTTAAATGTAAACATTTTTAACATTTATAACTATTTCAAAGTAAAACATGGTCATATACAATAGTGGGATTATATGGGTTTCCATTCCCCATCCTACAAAGCAACCATACACTTTATAAACAAAAGTCTATCTCTCATTTAACCAAAACTAATCTAATTTAGCATTATAAATATAGAAACCTTTTATTATGGTTCGAATATACAAGTTACCTTTTCCCAGTTATAGGGCACCTATACCCCTTACGATCACAAAATTGTTAACATTTATTCACAACCCATATATATCGAGCCCATGAAACCAATTATACATTAAAAAAAGTAAAAAATAGCATGTTATCATAAGCAGTAAAAACTGAGAAACATGATATAAACATTGAAGAATGAAATATAAACATGAAACACATGATATATAAACACAATCATCGTATATCAGCCAAGTCAGAAAATCAAAACAGCAAGAAACCTACATATACAACAACATGGAATGGAATATGAATTCTATATGTGCCTAATATGATGCATGTAATGATTTATCCTTGTTGTACCCGACCATGGGTAAAATTACATAAATCCACAAATCAATATGTAGCAGAAAGTACAAAATTCAATAAAGGTGAAATAATATAAACTATAATATTGAATATTATAAAAAAAATCTCAGAGCTAACCACTTGGCCATTTCCCTGTGGGTGGGGTGATCAGTCCCAAAAACAATTATTTACCAAGAGCTGACACATTCCTAGTCTCTTGTCTACCAACCCAAAAAAGAAAGAAAAAGGAAAATAAATCACTAATACCACTTTGTAACATCCCGAACAGGCTCACCACTAAGACGGTGGTCGGACCAGTGTGTCATTTGGCCTCAACCACACCTCCCCATATTCCAGAGGCTGTTGACTAGCACCGAGGGTCTATTGATGGTAAATTAGAGAGACTATAGCCTCTATATTAGAGTAGAACATTGGTTTATCAGATAATAAATAATATAAAAACACATAATTAGTAATAAAAGAAGGAAAAGTAGCATAGGAATAATATAATATCTACATAAAAAAGGCCTTTGCTAATTTATAATATTTCATGTAAGAAAAATGATTCTATAAGTTCAATCAATATGAATTACAAAAGAAATATAATGTAATAAAAGAAAACTTCCAAACAAATAGCTCCATGAGTATCCTGAACTCTGAATTTGTCTTGTTCTCCTAAATACTAGTTAAAAGATAAAAAACACAAGAAATCAACCAAGGTCCTTCAAATATAAGGTTTACTCATGTGCTGCAGTGCAATAGTGGATCCAGTAGGGTGTGGGATAATAATCTCAGTAGGCCGACATCCACAGTGTCCTACCCAATCCTTTACTTTATTTGTAATGTAAATAAGTGAGAATGTATAAGTAGAAAAATAAAAAAGAAGTGATGAATAAATAAAAAACAATTGGTCCAGGTTCCTAAGGGACACCTAGTGGCTAAACCTGCATCAACACCCTGCCATGTATCTATGTTTGTGGGTAGATCCTGCTGCATCACGATGGATCACCCAAATTGGTGGTAGATTCTATTTTAGAGGATGAATCACTAATAATTTACCATACAAATTTGGAATTTTTCCTCAGGCTATCCAAGATATCACCCTCCGTCGTAACTAGAAGTTTTCTATCAAACATCATGTGACTATGGATCTACCCCTCCAGAATCTCAAATAATCATATACTCTTCCCTCAGGCATTCAGTACCAATGTACCCAGTCCCTAGGTTGTATAAAAACATACACCAAGACCTTAGGAATCATGTGACTGGAATCTAACCCTCATGCATTTAGCATAATTATATATATTTCCCTCTAGAATTTTGTACTAGTGTGCCTATCCCTCATGAATTATGAAAACATGCACTAAGACCTTAGACATCAACACCAATCATAATTCATATACAAATAAACTCAACATCCCATAAGTATCAAACCCTCAAGTTTTAATCATATTGATATCACATAAACTCAAAATCTATTCAAGAAAAATCACAAGTTTAGTATCAAACATACCAAATATATCATAACAAGACGCAATAATCAATTTTTAAAAATTACCATCCATATAACCAAATCATTTCATTAATCTAGGTTCTTAATTATCATCATAATTATATCAAACCTGTTTAATTAATCACTCAACCCTAAGTTCATTAATATATCAATTAACCAAAATTATCCAATGTGATCCTTCCACAAGAAATAAAAAAAATTATTATTTTTACAATTCAAAAGTATAAGCTAGAAATTAATTGAATTAATCAATTTATTGTATGGCTTGAAAGTCAAACAGACTAGGTCGCAATTAAATCCAAGGCTAACACACCTATCAGGTGGTTTCAGGCCTTAGTCTCCTTACCTAAGGACCCAAAGGGATTCAATGATGGTTTAAAAAAAGATTATTGTTTCATTGGAATTATCCAATTTATTTGGTCATTCCCATGGAATGTTGTTGCGGTTTCACATATCTCAATTAATATAATTAATTATATGAGATAAAAAGGGATTCAATTTAGACCACCCACATCAATTATATTGAATTTAATTCATTTAAAACATTTATTTAAGGAAATCCATCTTGTCAATACATTACATTAAATTAATTGCATTTATTTAAAAAATCCAAGGAAATTGATTTATCATGGTTCAAGTGGTATTGATAAGGTGCCATGGGAAAATAGGGAAAATTCCTACATGGGTATTTTTTTTTATAAATAATCCCAAGTCATTAATTTTATAAGATGGGCCAAGCACATATATAGTGCCTTGGTTCATTAAAAATTTTAATAAGGGAACTCTATTTTCGAATTCCATTAGAATCTATATCCTAAAAATTCCATATATCAATCATAAACTCAATGCATAAAGAAAAACCAATACAATAAGCCAATAAAACATAAATGTCTAATAACTACTTATAAGTTTAGAAGACAACACGTCTCTCTTAGAGGGATTTTATTATAAAAATGACTTTTTTTATCAAACAAATCATTTATCATAATTAAGATTTTCATTCAATAATCTCAATTCCATTTAATAGAGAAGCATTAAGAAAGAAACTAATAAATTCGTAAATTTAAAGGGGTAAGGAAAGGGGATCCTACCGCAAGAGAATACCAAACCAAGCCGAATACTTTGGAACTTGTTGTTTTAAGTGGTGACCACTCAAAGGTGCTCCTTCCCACCACCAAGTATATACACATTCACATATACGTAAGGACACCAATTCCCTAGGCACTTGTTCGTGTGGCCATGAATATGTGAAAGGGGATCCTTATATACATGATCATATATTCATATGCCGATTAAAAGTCACATAAGTATGCATTTTTTATATTATATATAAGAACACCTAGATCCATATACATATATTCACTACCATGGGTGAAAATACATCTAATAGGGGAACATAAATATTTATATGCTTACCTATACATATGTGGTAAGTAACCTTTGAAAACAAAAACCCAAACCCACCTCAAGGATAACCCAACAAACTAAAAAAAATACTAGGAACTCCAAAAAACCATGGTAAGGACCAACCCACACAAAAAAAGTTACCAACACCACAAAAACTACAAAATCCCAAAATTTAAATGAAGAAATAATGAATAAAGGAAGAAAACCTTACCCAAAATTATTGACAGGTGGAAGAAAATGATCTGAACAACTTCACCTTCAGCGAAGGTTTCTGGAATAAGAACAAAGGAGTCCCGAGAGAGAATTTTCACACCCTAACATGGGAATAAAAAAAACTATTCTCCAACCTAACCCTAGGGTTTCAACCAAATGATACAGGGTGATGGGGAGAATAAAAACCACCAACCAAGGGGGGATATGAGATAAGAAAGTATTACCTCAAAGGATCAAAAAAGAATCATAAATTATTGAGTTGAAATCATCTAATAGAGAGGGATCTGTGAGGAGGGGTGTATCACACGACCAAGGGAGAATCCCAGGGGGGGGTTGTGCATCATGTTCTGGAGAGGAAGAGGGATTCCCCTTTGGGTCTCTAAAAAAACTATCCTAATGATGATGATAATAATAATAATAATAATAATAATAATAATATTTTTATTATAATTATAATTATTATTACAAAAACATTTCTTTAGTTTTTCCTATTTATATTCATTAAATTTACTTCCTTTTAATTTTAATTTAATTAATTAATTTCTTAAAAATAAACACATCATATGGTTTTCTGCTGAGGAACACACGATTTTAGAATAACCGTGTTCCCCTTACAGCTCATAATCAATTGAGGTTTCAGAGCCCGATACTCCCAAAACCTGAAGAAACACCCAGGGGAACCCCATGGGCCTTTAACCAAATCCAAAAATAACATAGTGAAGTTATTAAACCCTTGGAATTCCGTACTAAATTTCAGTTTGTAAAACAGTCCATCTAGTAAACACAAAAATTCAAATTCTTTTGAATTTTCATCTGGTTTAAAAGCACGGGTCATTACATAAACATAATTTTTTTTGAAATGACCACATTGAAATTATGTTGGGGTGAATTTATGATAATTTTCTAAAATACATTATTTTTACATGAATAGTAAAAACACAATTTGGGTTTTCAGTATGTTTAATGACTTCATAATTATGTCATAATATTGTAATAATTAATTAACCACAATCCACACCATAAAATATTTTATTTTATTTATTTAAATTATTTTAATATATTATAATCAATTTAAAAACCAATAAATGACTTTACAAAGTATAAAATGGAAAATTTGGCTTTAAAAATATTACTTTGTAGAAAATTTAATTATACATGAAAAAATAAGTAATAAAAAATTATTTTTAGTTTTAGTGGACTTAAATAACATTAATATTTCACCAAATTTATAAACCACAGATAAAAACCACAGGTAAGACTTTTTTTTTGAATTTTCCACAACCCATATTTGCAAGGCCCATATTTTTAAATTATTAAACAAATCCTCTACATTTTATTTAAATACCTATCCATTTATCCATTTTATTTCACTCATAATCCATAATCCATGAATTTCTGGGTGATTTCCTCCCAATGATCCCCCCAAGGCTTCGTCAATCCCCCATGGTTCTATTCCCCAATATTTAAGAGTAACTCTTAAAGGTAAGGGAATTATTATTCCTTTCTCTTCAATTGAAGATCCACTTTTTTGTACATGTCTACTAAATGTTATGATAAATCTATTTTTTCCCTTTTGATAATACCCTTATTTCTAATTTATGTTTTATTAATGAGGTACCATTGTCCCCTTCCAATTTACCCTTTTCTAAAACCACATTTCATACCCATCATTCTTCCAAATTTATTACTCAAATTTATCTCTTTTACATGAGAAATTCTATTTTAATTTTAATTTGAATACCCAAACCTCTTTCATGTTAAATGGGTATTCAAATAGATGTAAACATGACTAATATATTTAAGGATTTACCTACATGAAACCTTTATTCCCTTTCCATGGGTTAAAAATGATGTAATGATCATGTCTTTAAGCTCTTTTGTATGCCAAAGATTTTTGATAAGAAACACATTCTTTATTCCCAACATGTTATTAATGAAATGATTTTTGATGATCTATATAAATCAAATGAAATTAATATATATGAAGGGTTCACCCTGATATTTCTCCAATGCATTGAGAAAATAATTTAATCTCTAGAGATGGAATGTTTTATGATAACTTGGTGAATAACATTGGGAATTTTAAATTATGACATCTTAGTGATATGATTATGAATGTATGATTTAAATTTTTTAGCCATATTTCCATGTTTCAATTCATTTTCTTTTTTATTATGATATGACTCGTGTTCTCCTTCTTATTCCATAATGATATTCCTCATATTATTATCAATATTTCAAATGATCATATGTAAATTGTTTCCCTTACTAGGCCTCATACTCACCTCTTTCATTTGATGTATGTACCCAGGTTATGGTATTTAGTAAATATAACTTAGGATTCACCAATTAATAATAATTTCAAGTGGATTGGAAGAATATTTTAAATATTCACATATTATTTAACTTATTTCCAAGAAACTAAACTTTAAAATATCCTCTCTTTGTACCATGTAATGAAAATTTATGTAATAAAAGGAGGGATTCCATACTTTCTCCATTAAGAACTCACATTTACACTACTTTCCATATTTTTTATTCCTTCATAATGTCTTTAGATAAGTACTCAAATTATCCTTATTCTCCTCATTATCCTTGGAGTATATTAGAATTTCATCTATAAAGGCTACTATAATTTTTTCGATGTAATCTCTAAAGTCTCTATTAATTAAGTCCTTTAATATTTCTAGATAATTAGTGTGTCCTAATGGAATAACTATGAACTCATAGTGCCTATACCTCATTTTAAAGGTAGTATTGGGAATATCTTCCTTCTTCACCTTTAATTGGTGATATCCCGACCAAAGGTCCACCTTAGAGAAATAATCAGACCCACATAGTTTATAGAAAAATTAATCTATACATTGTAGGGGATACCTGTTCTTTATCATGATTTTTTAGATCATGATAATCAATGCATAGGCACATTTATCTATCCTTCTTAAAAAATAATACCAATACACCCCATAGTGAAGCACTCGGGCATATGGAAACCTTTTTTGGATTCTCTTTTAACTACTTATTTAATTCTTCCAACTCAATGGTGGACATCCAATAAAGAGTATTTTACATGGTAAGAGAACCAAGTATATGTTAATTTAGTAACTTAATCTCTCAATAAAAATATATATAGGTAAATTCTTTAGGGGACACATCAATGTAGTCCCTCACAATGGGAATTTATTCAAGAATAATCCACTCCTTTATGTTAATCATTTGAGATAGATATTCTTGATCATATGGAAATGATATCCACACTTGAGTTTATGATAATGAAGGATATACCTCATCCTCCTTACACTTTTAAAGAATTTGAGGATGCCTCAGGATGTGAAGGGTGGTCTCCCTCTCCTGACTTTTGATGTTGGATTTCTGTAAAGATATCTAATCCACGCCTAAATAGAATAAAACTCCAAAAAAATCATGTAAGATGTGATTTTCTGGGAGGTTTAGTCCACACACACTGATTGGGGATGAGTTATATACTTTAGATGCAATAATTACTGCATTTTCTATTCCAACTTATAACTCAACTTCAATATTTTGATGTGGTTTTTGAATAGTCATACTAAACTTACAAGTTATGAAATAATGTTTAGAACTAGAATCAAATCGTATTTCAATATTATTGATTGAATAATTAGTGTACCTATAACCACATAATTTTTAGGATCCACTTCAGCAGTAGTGATAGAATATTCCCTTCCTTTATTCCTTGGAGTTTGTTATCGTTGATTTTCTCTGACAACCCTTGGCTTAGATAATAGGTTCACATAAGTCCTATGTTCATTACAGTTAAAACACTACACCTTAGGATGAGTGTTGATATGAATTTACTTTCTTCTATAACATCTGTGGGATTATTTACATGCATTTGACAATGATTAGCATGATGACCCTCTATTACACATTTTAAGCATCTCCTTGCCCCCTTTATACAGTTCTTAAGATGATTCTTCCCACACTTTTGACACATGGGATGTTTGGTTTTCTTTCCTCCATGGGATTTATCAGTTTATACAACCATATTAAACTCCATTTTCCTCTTTTAATCTCTGATCCACAATAAAACTAAGAGTTTGAAATCTCCATATCAACCTTAAGGTAGAACAAACAATGTCCTCACATCTTTAAAAGTATAGAATCTACAAATATTTTTATTGACTCAGATTTAATCCATTAAAGAAGAGATCCACCTTGATTTTGGTGTTCATGAAAAATCCATAGGTGTATCATGAAATCCTTTTAAAATTTTCCTCGTGTGCTCCAATAGACTCATGTTACTTTTTCTTTAGTATGGGGAACACCCCTCCATATTATGATGAAGAGATCAAGGAAAATATTTATTGAAAATATTTTATTAAATGATTCCCATTCCATGGAATGAATTTATTTATTTAGACTTAGTTACTTTGATTAGTTTCCACCATTGATCAGCTTCTCCTTTAAAATTATAAACCACCAGTATAAATTTATATTCTTATAAGCATTGGAGGATAAAGAATATATTCTAAATGGAGTTAATCCATTGTTTTATGAAAACAGGATATTAACATCCACTAAAGGTAGGATACCTTTGTTGCATAAAATATTCAACTACAAATTGGTATTTATTAAGAGAAGGAGGGCATTCCACATGATTCATGTTATTATTAATAACTTGATCTAGTACTATCATAAAGTTATGAGCTCCTATTTCTATCAAAGTTGACATCTGATTAGAGAAATAATCACATTTTCTATCACATTTTTTGTTATCATGGGTTGTCTTATGTCCATTCATTAACGAACAAAAAAATGAAATAAAATCAGGGGGGTTCATTACTTAGTTAATAATCATATAAAAAGGCAACTATTATCTTAGAAAGAATAACTTATAAATGAAATGTATATTATAACTCATGATTCGATATATTTAAATCTAGGTTATCAATGGTGATATAATTATACATAGGGTTCTTAATAAAATTTTCTAGTCATAATACCAAAAAATAACTAGACCATCCTATGATAGAACTATAGTTACACAATCCCTTTATACATATTTTTACATGATTTTAAGCATAATTATCCCTGAAATACTAATCAAGGATTGAAATGTATAGTGTCTTTGGAAGGATATATACATAATTAGAAAACATGAAACTAGAATAAAAAATATTTTTATTATTCTACATAATGAGATCCTAACTCCCTTTAATATCCTACAACTTTATAGGACAACTTGGGGAATACACAGACAAAAGGGATGACCTAAAAAACCCAGTATGCGAATAAATTGGGGAATGAAGCATAACACTTGAGTTAGAAGGCTTAACATGATAACATAAACGGAATGATGCATGAATAAGCATATGGAACCATTATATATTGAATATTGAATCATATTATCATGGTAACATAAGAAATTAGCAACAATATATAACAAGATATAAATATGAGTCAAGGCTAACTACCAAGACTATATCACATGGTGGACAAAGTCTCATAATGGATCAAGTTCACTCCCTAATCCCTTAAATAACATCTAATGAGTACAAAAAATTATCTACTTAATTGGATTAATATATGGGCACAACCATCATAACATGTTCATGTATATTTTTTCCACATAAAGAATGTGACATAAGGAATAAACATAGGGGTTACCCATGGAAAGAAATGGGCATCATAATCATGGTAAGGCATAAGAAAAGGGTGTATTTCAGTGGTGTCTATGAAAGAAGGGATTTAAATAATTATTGTTCATTAATAAAGAAAAATAAGAATATATTAAGAATAATTATGTCCAAATTAATTGAAAACATAAAAAATTGTTTTTAGGTAACATTATAATTATTCCACTTAAGTGATTTTTTAGAGAAAATAATAGTCTTCAAAGAGGATAAAGGCAATTTTTTTTTTGAATAAAATGAACTAAAATATTTTTTCATGATAAATCGAGTTAGTTTATAAAAAATATCATAGGGTTAACTAATTTTATGAAGTGTACTTGAAAATGGGCAAGAAATTGAGAAGTTCTTTTTGATCGGGTTTTCTTATCAAGACTAATTGAGAAGAGAATCTTCTAAAACATACAATTTCCCCATAAAATAAATATGAATTATGATAGAAATATATTTATTTAACATTTGAGTAAAATATAGGAGAATTATATAAGAATAATGAAGAGATAAATTGAGTCAAAGAGAGAGAAAGTGTAACCTAGAGGAAAAATAGAGGTTCGGAGAAATCACTTACCTTTTGTACAAATTCATTCTTCACTTGCACATATTGTCCTGGATAATCAAATTAGATTCATTAATATCTTAATTAATAACCTATTACACATTTATTTAATTTATTATAATTTTATTAAGTTCATGCATGGACATTTTTATGAGTTATAGGGTTCAATTTCATCATTCTGTGTTTGTTCATTTGATGGTTTCACGGTCGGTTCACTTGTGTATAATTATGGAAGTTTTTATCCAATAAGAATAATATTTCCAAACTAAAATAAAACTATATTCATAAAATTAAATAATTTTAATTGGTATCGTATATCATTCTGTTTTTTTACATGAGGTTGATTTATTTGATAAAATATTAATGATAAATTTTTAGTTTAATTTGGTAGTTTTTATAATCATCACACATTATTTTCATTTTATTTAATATTATGTCTGTATATTTTTTTTTAAAATTAAATAATTTATAATATAATTATTAAAATCATATTTAACTATAATAACAGTTTCATGAACAAACCTGAAGGTTTCCATAGAAAATAAAAACCCATTATCCATGGAGACAGTTAACCGCCATAATTTGGACAATGGTCTCTTTTCTATGAATAAGAGGAGATGAGAAAAAAGATTGGATAGAAAATATTCCATTAGAAATATAAAATTCCATTATGTAAATTATATTGGAGTTATTATTCTATGATGGATGAAAGAGGCGATGATAAGGTAGAAGAAGAAAATAAATTAAATGAGGTAGTTTGAGAATGTTACCTCTTGAATATCACCTCCTTGAAGGACCCCTTGAGGAAAATGGAATTGGTCTTTTGCTGAGACCTGTAGCACTTAGACATTGTTAGAGTGGGGAGGAGATTTTATTAACAGTTTTGGAAAGCTTTAAGGCTTTTAATGTTTGAGGAGAATGGGTGGTATTTATATGGGGAGGAGAGGGGCGTTTTTGGAATTTCTCAAAAATATTAAAATATAATAAGACTATTCTAGACCAAAATGATTTTAAATGGACTATAAATTCACATGGTATAAATTATTTGACCATATATTACCCCCATAATGATTATTTAATATTTTTATGATTTTTAAATAATTTAATAAAATATTATATTCACGAAATATCATTATTGTCAATTTTGATGCTATTCATTACTTTGACATTAAAAACATTCAAACAAGACCTAAAATTTTAAAAAACTATTTTATTATATCATAAACATGTCATGTTCATACAAATAATGTAGGGATCACCTTAAATACCTCAAATTATATTTATTTTAATATTTTTAATACCATTTATTTTATTTTCTATTAATATAATAATTACTGCATAACCGCTGTGTCAAAATTTAATGTAATTATTTATTCTATAAAAATGAAAACTAAATTATCATGATGAATATAAATCTTTTACATTTAAAAATACTATTTATTGTAAAAAATATCATCTGAATAACCATATATTAAAAACAATTGTTTGACATGTTTGATTTTTCTTCAAATAAAATATTATAAGTGACTTAATGTCAACTAAGTAGCTCCAAAAGAACATAAATTAGGCCCAATGAAGAATATGGTACAAAATTAATCATCAAATAGATTTTTAAGAAAGTATTAGGGTCATTTTCTAATACTTATCATATTATTTTTACGCATTAATTACCCCATACCCTTAACTGTGGTAACAAAAATAACTAAGGCTACTATTCATATTTACCAAAAAATAAAAGGGGTATATTTACTAAATTTACACATACTAATTAAAAATATTGAATAAATTTTTAAAAATTCAAAAAATAGAAGTGGCATAATTAAACTTAATATTAAACTGTAAAAATGTAATAAGAAACAATTTTTCTCAAAAATTCCCTTTTCAAATATAAAATATTTTTTTATAATAAATTCATGTATAAATTTAATTTCAATGATAACAATTATATTATTTATAAATAAAGTAACTAATTAAAATTTTAATCTAATAAAAAATATAATTTTAATTTCTAAATTATTTAAATGAAAATACAGATTTCAATGTAAATTAATATTTTTCACTATTCATTAAAATTTAAATCTTTTTAAAAAATTTTCAAAAATTAACACAAAGATAATTATGAAATGATTAATTAAAAAATAAATTTTATTTTTTCTATTAAATTCTCTAAAATTTTAAAAATGAAATATTTTAATTTTCAAATAGAAAGCAACAACATCATTTTTTTAATAAAACATATTTTTAAAAAACAAAATTACTTTACTAAAAATTAAATGTTTTTTAGCTAATAATAAATAAATAAATAAATTTCCTAATATGGTTATTATTATTGATACCCCCCAATTCAATGTCTAGGTTAAAACATTCATTTTAAAATAATAATATTTTTAAATTATATTATGGTTTTTTAAACTCTGTATTGCGCGCAACACAAGATTCTGAATAAATAAAATTACTTTACGAAAAATATTTCATAAAAATCTTAGGGTGTTACAAGTGCTGGGTTGTAAATAATCCCAATAGGCACTTTCACTATGTCCAGAACTGACGTAATCAAAAAGAGAATATCAAAGGAAGAGGGAATTATCTTAACTGAGTTCTTTCTGGTTTCTTCCTTCTTAAACCTATTAAAAAATTTATATAAAAATGTTTACATAATAACATAAGTATTATTAGTTTACTAAAATTTTATTATGATTATGGAAAAACCTTTATCTACCTCATTTAGATCCATTAAAAAATGAAAGCGCCACCAATGTGTACATAAAGACTACCACCTCAAATAACGACATACTTCATTTTTCATCACTGCCTTACATAGCCAGTTATAAAAGATATATTTAATAAATAAATATGTTTTTTTGAATTCATTATGATTCTACAAATATAAACCATTTTCCACCTTCCTTCACTCCCATTCATTAGAAAATGAAATTCTCTACGCTATGTATGTGTGGACCATTTCCTCCATGAATGATGTGTTTCATTTCCCATCACCTCATAACATGACTAGTTATAGAAACAGATTTAATGAATAAATATGTTGTTTATAAAATTATTGAGGTTATGTAAATTTATTTTGGATATTTTATTAATTACATTAATAGTAATTGTTCATCGTAAATTTTAACCACTTAAAATGAAAAAACTGAGACAATTATATTAATTTTAATTTTTTTTGGAAAACTATTAAAATAATTTTTTATACTATTGGAATGAAAAAGAAAAAATATATCTAAAATTTTGGAGGTGATGGAAATATTTCATAGCACATTTAACCATAGTCAACACATTTAAGTACTTTTAGAAAAATTGACCGAACAACCTCAAGTGGTGAACATAAAGAAAAAAAGAATGTCATATGATAAAAAATGAACCTTAAAAATTAAAATATAGATTAAAAATGTTATTAAGAAAGTATTTAATAAATTTAATTTTTTTTATTCAAGAGGTTAGAACATGTTTGACCAAGCGGGAATCCAAGGTGAGGGTTTCTGGTCTCAAACTTCTTTATTTGATACATGTTTTTAATTATGCACCTATTTTCATTATATGGTGTGTTTGATTTCACTTTGAAATATTATATAATGATCCACTATTTAATAATGGTAAATATTGTTCCATTTAAGGCTCTCTATTTGACTAAGTTTGAATCATATGTAGTAAAACATGTAAGGGTTCTTAGTCTCAATTTCGATTTTATGAGATATGTTTCATATTATGCACCATGTTTTATTTTATTTGGTGTAATGACTACGCTATAAACATATTTTTACATAAAATTTGATGTAATAAATGGGATATATATAACCATACATGTTCTAACTTTCAATGTCTTTTAATTCCAAAGTTTTCAAATCTATAATGGTTTATTTTACGATATCACTTTTTCTTAGGATTATGTATGTTTTAATAACCATTATGGGAATTGTATGTTTTTTTTCCTACACCGCATCTATTTTATTTTACTCTAATTATTTCTATGTTTTTAAATTACTAGTTCTATTTTCTCTCTATTTTTTACTCAAAACCACCTAATGAATTTTTATATTAAAATCCATTCTATTTTTTCCTTTAGATGAGAATATTTCTTTTCGATATACATATTTTTTAATGTGTTTCACGAAAGTTATTTTATATACATAAATGATTTATAATGGTAAATTTATGTTAGATTTAAATTTATATTCAAAAGTATAAAAATAATATTTTTAATAATTTCCATACATTCAATTTTTTCTTTTCCATATAAAAGTATGAAAAGAATATCTTTTAAAGAGTTTTATATATGAATGGATTTTCCCTCCAATATGATAATTCTTCATAATTTAGTTTCCTTTATAAGTTTTTATGGGTTTCCAAACTAATATCCCATTTTTCTATGAACTTAAAAGAAGGATATTATTTTTTTAATAGTTTTGAAAATGGATTTCATTCCACTTATATATGTTTTTATATTTCGATACACATTTTCTTACTTAAGTATAGTTTATTTGAAGTTCTAAAGGATTGAAGAATAACTGATATGGGGGGGGGGGTTGAATCAATTTTTCACTTGCTTATAAGTTTTAATACTTTCATAAATTAACCCCTAAAAACTATTAAAGTTCATATCCTTATCATCTTTTAGTATATACACATGCATGTAAAAGTTAGAAAGCAAGTAAAGAACAAAATATTTATAAGGTTCAGCCTCAGTATGAGAACCTACATCATTTCTATAACCACACCCATGGGTATATAGAAATTCACTATAAAGAATAAGTGAATAAAAATTTGGAATATTTTGGTAGACACCTTCTATATTTAGATAGGAATGATTATACTGACTCCCGTTAGTTTAAAAAGTTTTCTTAAAAATAATTGAGCAACAAAATTAAGATCATAAAAAGTTTTGTTCCTCAGAATTATATATAGATCCTCATTATGATGACCCTAATTCCAATTACCTATGTCTGATTAACTTATTATGATGGAATAATTATGATGAAACCTTTTCAAAATCATCAATTCTAATACTCTGTTCAACTGCTCTATCCAATATTTCTCATTACGATCATCCTCGGTTTGATCTTCCTCAGTCTGATCTTCCTTTGTCTTGTAAGAAAAATTTCAGCCTTATGATCTTTCTCATGATATCTCTGCATAGAAATAACTCCGATTCAAACTTAGACTCAACCTATACAGTGCTCTACCTTTTCCATACAATAAAAAGTTACAAAGTATGAATGCACTGTGAAATTATTTATAGGCATCCGAGAATGACAATGGCAGGAAACTAAAAAAATATTTCACACTTGTTCAAATTAATAAACTACGTGATCTATGCATATTTGAATTTTAATTTTGACCACTTCAACTCTTAAAAAATCTTCTAGAATCTTCTTAAGTTATCTCTTTAATCTGCCTTTTCATACTTCTTGACCTTTATTCAGTCTAATTGAACCTCTTCAACTCATTATTATAAAACTTCCTTAGGTCATTATGATAGAAATTCCTTAGATCATTCCAAATTGACTTTACACATCATATTTAGTGTGATTTAATTTTCTTATCATAGTTAGTATGATGAAATTTACTTCTTAGAGTTAGTATTATTTACTTTAATTATCAGAGTCAGTCTGATTGACTTTCCTCCTCATAGTCATTCAGATTGATTTTCTTCCTTAGAGTCAGTCTGATTGAATTTCCTCTTCAAAGCTAGTCTGATGGAACTTCCTCAGCTTCAGTCAGATGTAATCCTCATAAATATGAAATCTTCATTAATATGGAATCTTCATTATTAAACTATGAAAACTTAAAACCATATCATCAATAAATCATTCATACTTCAAAAGAATTATATGCCCAGTACTTTTGGATCTAATGAAAACACTGTCTTGATTCCAAGAACTGATAAAATCTTTATGATTCCTCCATTTATTGAGAAGATTTTATCATGATATTTTTCTTAATTTATGAGAACTTCAAGATTAGTAAAGAATCATCTAACATACATAGAAAAGTATTATGACTTTCCTTAAATTCAACACCTTCTTTATTTATAACCAAAACTCAATTTGATTGGATAAACCTATTCCCCTACGTTTATTCATAAGGATTTCATCATAAGTGTTACATACAGAATACGATATTTTAGAATTTCAAACAAGCAATGTATCTCCAAGATTAATTTTAGAATGTTCAAGAACCTTCTAATAAATGTCAAGTCTAATTAATCTTGAACTTCATGCTGGGGGATCTGAGTCTGATGGTGTGTACAATCAAAAACATTATAGAACTTATAGATTCCATCTTCCTTACATCTTTTTCACACTATATTAATCAGTTTGAAAACCCGTGTCTAGAATAAAACTTTCTCAAAGATAAAATTTTTTCTCCACTTTTTTATTTGAACATTTAGTAACTTTCACCAGTTATTAAAAAAAATCATTTTTCAAAATATTAGTTTTTAACAAATACAAAAATTTATTAAAAAAACATCACAAATGTTCTCCAATCTCCCCGTTTTTATTTGTTGACAACACTAGTCAACAACTTTTTCAAATCTCTAAAATTTTTCATAACTAAAATTTTGCAAACAACTAAAGTATTTAAAATTTTATCAAAACATAGAATTTATTAAAAGAGGGTGTCTAAAAACCACAATACTAGATAAAGTAATTTTTTTGAAGGTATTTGATCCCTTGGTGACAAGAAAATTTCATATAAATGTTAAGATAAACCCCCCACACTTTTATATTTTCCTCTTTTTTTATTTTTATCTCCCTTTTCTTTTTATCTCCCCCATTTTTATAATAACCAATACTTTAAATTTTTTAAAGATAGATAAGTAAAAACTTATTAAAAAGTAAAACTATTTTACCTTATCTTCCCCCTTTTCAACATAATCCAAAGAATGGTGGGGGAATTCCTTATGAGATTTTTTAATTCATTGGAGGAAGCTCAATATAAACATACAACCTCAACTTAAAAAGACTTTTTTTAGAATTTCATTTATGAAGATATCAAAAATTTGATACTTCATTGAGATATAATCTATAAAAAATATCCAAAATCAACTTTATATTTTATAAATTGAAACTTTATATCAATGTTTTTTGATCTTGAAATTTTGACTGGATTTTTAGAAAGATCAATTACACTCTAATTATCACAAAGTATCTCCAATGGTGTAGAAAATTTTACTTTTAAATATTCCAACTAAACTTTCATCCAAAATTTTCTAGTACAATCTTGAGTATCCATAAGATATTATGATTCTTCTATTCTCATTGTTACTGAACTTTGTTTCTTACTATGGAACTTACACAACATTCACCCAAGAAAAATGTTCCTCCTGAGGTTTATTTTTTATCATTAAAATTTCTATCCCAATATGTATCAATATAACCATGAAACTTCATCTCAAAATTTATTTTTTATAGAAACCCATGTGAAGTTTTTTACATTGCCTTATATATGAATTATATCTTCTTCTAAGATATATGGTATTTAGGATTACTTTAATACCTTCCACACAAATTCACAGCATAAACAAAATCAGGTATTGAGGTTGTGTGATAAAGAAAACCTCAAATCACATTTACAAATTATTTATAATTCACACTTTTACCAAATTCATCTTTATTCAACTTTTTTTCTCACTAAAATAGGTCTAGAAACTTCTTTTGGATCCTACAATCCCAAATTTTTTTAACAATTCCCTGACATATGTTTCTTGAGATAAGAAAATGTACTTTTCTTTTTTTTTTTGAACTTTTAAACTGAGGAAGAAGGTTAATTCTCCTAATACTGACATTTCAAAATTCATCTAAATTTCCTCAGTAAATTATTTATAAAAATTTTCTTCATCCCTGAAAAATTTATATTGCCCACACACAGAGTAAATATTAGTGTGACAGAGTTAAATGTTTTCACATACAAGTTACTATCAACCTTTCTTTAGAAAAGTTAAAAATTATCAAACAAATATAAGGAACATGGGACTTCTTTTAACCCATATAAATCTTTCTTCAATATAAAAACCATGTTTTCATCATTATCAAGTATATAAAAATAAGTTTGTTCAATTTAAACTTATTCATTAATCTCTACATTTAAGAAATATAAATTTTTATCCATCTGAAAAACGTTTTAATTTCGATGTGAATCCACTACTGGAAATATTTTAATAGTTTCTAACCTTGTAACTAGGGAAAATATTTCTTTAAAATAAAAAGCTTACACCTATTAATAGACTTTATGAACGGTCTGTGCTTTGTTTCTTGAAACTTATCCATGTTTATTTGATTTTTTTTCTATAAACCCATTTTTCTACGATAATAGTTTTACATTTTAGATGTGATACAAGTTCTGATGTTTCATTTTTCACAATCTAATCAAACTTTTAATTCATATCATCAACCCATTATTTTTTTGAATATATTATGAAACTGATTCCGGTTAAACTTTTGAGATAAGTGAATTATGATTCTCTAATCTCAACGTTCTTCTAGTATGAACTAGATTCTTTAGATTTCAAATTATGTTTTTGTCTCAAGATGATTTTGTAAATTATAAAATTTCAATGTTTCTTTTTTAGCATTAATTTCCTCATCTCATGATTTTTTAGAATCATGATATATCTATTTTGTATCATTATCACTTTAATTAGAAACAATTAGTTCATCCTTCTCAACATTCTCAAAAACGTTTGTTAGATTTTAAAAAACATTCACATCATATGAATCAAAACAAATTTGTATGAATTTGTTCCAACATTTTTAACATCTTTCCTTGGGTTAATAAACCATTAATATTCATTCTTAATATTTCTAATCAAACTTTCCAAGATCCCATTTTTTAATTTTTAGAAATCATGGATTTCCAAAAAACTTGAAGTATTTCAATGAAGGTTTTTTATTATAACACATTTCATAAGAAGTCATGTTTGATTCTGGTCTCAACAAACATAGGTTATACATATGTACATCAATATTAATAGATTATCTCTTGGAAAACATTAAATTTTTATATTTTGTTAACATAATTCTCCCTATTTCCACAAAACTTCTATTATTTCTTTTTTCTACTCTATTTTTTGTGGAGTGTGGGGAGAAATATACTATTATTTGATACCATGATTTCTTAGAAAATTTTAAAAATAATTTCTTGTGAATTCGGCACCATTACCCATTTTTAACTTTCTTATATAAACCCCCATTTATTTATAAACATCTTTTCTGAAAAACATGAACATTTCCACAACCTCTGACTTGTGTTTCAAAAACATGATGTTTGTCATCCAAGTAAAATCATCAATAAAAGAGATAAATTATAAATCTCATTTTTTTTATTGATGTATCATTGGACCATATAAATCAGAATGAATAAGTTTAATAGGTTTGGTAGACTCAATCTCAACATTCATATGATTTTTATTAGTCATATTTTCTTGTTGACAAGTAACACAAACATCTTCTTCTCTTATTTTAAATTATGGAAAATTTTCTACAAAATAAAATTTAGAAAGTCTGTTCATGTTTTTATGCCCAATGTGACCCAGTCTCTAGTGCTAGTACTTATTCTCATCTTTAGCACTAAGTAATAAGAGTTGTTAAAATATTCTATTTGGAAGATATTCACACTGATTTTTTCACCTTTTGTAGTAACTTTTCCATATTTCACACTTTTGATAACACAATGATATTTTATAAAGATCAATTATTTTCCTTCATCCCAAAGTTGAATTACACTATGTATGTTATGTTTTATCCCATAAATAAATAAAACTTCCTTAGATTTTGTCTTTTCTACTTCAATCTCATCCATTATAATTCCTCTGATTTTTAAGGAACTATCATTACCAAAGGTAACCTAACCTCCATAATGTTTTTTATCATGTTTTGAGATTTTCATATCACCTATCCTGTGTTAAGACATACCACAATCAAGTATCCATGGTTTTTTATTTTTTACTTTCTTTAAAAGTAGTCTAAATAACAAAATCTATTTCATCAAATTTCTTCTTTCTGGCTTCTTTTTATTTTCTCCCATAAGAAACTTATTATGAAAAGAGTGTAATATACTTTTTTTGCATAATGAACCTCATAATCACATCTTCCACCAACTTCTTTTAGACATTCAAATTATTTTATTGTTGGAAAGTTTCTAACATCTTGATATTTTTATATTCTAACTTCTTGTGTGTTAGAAAAGTTAATCATTTTAATTTCATTATATGTTTCACTCTATTCAAACCTTCTTTTGGGAAATGATAACTTATGAAAAAAATTATAATCCCTATTCTCATAGATTCTATATCACAAACATAAACCATAAAATATTTTTTCAGTGAAGTACGATATTTCTCTGTAGAAACTTTGCTGAGGTTGATAACTTATTCCTTCTCTAACATAATCTAGGAATAGACTATATTTACCTTTAAGTGAGTTTTCATATTTTATAGATGTGATAGGTTTCTCACATACTTTATCTACCAAGACTTTTCTAGTAATTTTCTTATCACTTGAAACGTTATAAAAATCATATGAATAATTATTTTTGGATGGTGATGAATTCACCTGATTATTTATTTCAGCTTCATCTGCTACTTTATAAGTCTCAGATTTTACTTTTATATCTTTTTTTGAAGTTTTAATTCATCTTACTCAAGGTAATTTTAGACTCAATAAGTCTATATTGAAAATTATTAACTTATTATTCCTTATCTTCCAATTTCTAACTCAAATATTCAACCATCATTCCATGTTAAACAAATCTTAATTTGTAACTTAAGATCTCCTAAATGCATTCTTCCTCATACATGATGACATATTTTCTTCCTTCAGAAAATTCTTTACAATATTTATTTATTACTCTGATTTATTTCTTGAGAGTTTAATTTTTATTGAGTCATGAAACAATTTATGTTTTGAGTTAATACTCTCTATATAAATCTTCAATACACTTTTCATAATCTGAGGACTCTTTTGTTTTCTTAACTTTTTCAATAAAGGTTCTGAATTTTTCTATACTTTCATCTTATAAAGATTTTTTTTAGTTGAGGATGATTCAACTTTATTACTCAACATAATTATTTTGTTTCTATTAAAATTATTCTTGTGTTTGTTGGATGAATTTTCTTATTTATAACTTTTGTTTCGCTTATTACATAGAGATGTTTCTTCTGAATCATCTTGATACTCACAAACTTTGTTCTTGGGATAATTCATAAAAAAGTTTCCAATTCCTCCACACTTAAAACATTTGAAAGTATGTTTTCCTCCATACATTACTCTTCCTCTTCTATAGTTCTTAGAGAAAAGGGACATGATTTTATCATTCAAATCCACATCCTCTTTATCTTTAAAATCATAAGGATTTACATCTTCACTATATTGAGTTTTCATTTTTCTCATAGATTCAAAATCCATTTCATAATTAATATTATTTTTTATCATTGGATATTTCCCCATTTCATAAGCAATATGAAATTTATGAAATCCATCAAGAGATTAATCATCCTAATCTTCTAAAGAGGAAATTTTAGAAACAAACCTATTTAGAAATGCTCTCATAAGTTTATTCGCTATTTTAGAATCTTCTGAAACTTCTCTAAATCCTCCAGTGTTGTAAAAAATTTATTTTACCTTGGTAAATTATCCATCAATAGTTTCCCCATCTCTTACTCATAGGTATTCATCCTTACTATGCCATATTTATAACTTTTCTTCCTTCACATCAGTATTCCCTTTGAAAATACTTTCTATCTTATCCCATATACTATTTGAGGTGTTTATAACCATTACTTTCATATAATTATTTTTGAATATAGATATCATAATATAATTCATGGTTTTTCCATCAACTTAGATATTTCTCTTATCAGAAAATATAATCGGGGAATCCTTCTCAATTGGGGGAAACCCATTTGTAGCAGCATCAAAAACTTCAAGGACAAGATATAGGAGATAAAGAATCATCCTATTTTTACATCCATAATAATTTTTCCATTAAATATAGGAATTACTCTACTATTCATAGAAATTTATATTATCCATGATAAGGATTTAACAAGGTAACCTTCACTATAATACCAATTTATGGTCCAAAGGATTGAATAACAATTGGGTGGGGGGAAGGTTGAATTAGTTGCTAATTTTTTTATAAGTTTCAACAATTTTATAAAATTAACCTTGAAACATATTAAAGTTCACATCCTTGTCATTTTTTAGTAAATACTCATGCATGAGAAAGTAGGAAATCAATTAAATCACACAATATTTATAAAGTTTGAACTTAGTGTTAGAGCATACAACCTTTCCATAGCCACTACCTTGGGTCTATAGAGATTCACTATAATTAATAAGTGAATAAAACTTATTACAACTCCCATTATACACCTTATATATCCTAATAGAAATGATTATACTGACTCCTTTTAGTTTACAACATTTTCTTACAAACAATTTATACATAAAAGAAAATATCAAAAAAAAATTCTACTCAAATATATATTAGGAACCTATATCTGATGACCCTAGGTCTAGTTTCCTCATTCTGATTGACTCATTATGATGGACTCATTATGGTGAAACCTTTTCTCAAGTTTCAATTTTACAACTCTAATTAAATCCTCAGTCTGATCTTTCTTAATCTTATCTTCCTTACATGATATTCCTTAGTCCTATCTTCCTCAGTATAGTATGAAAAATTCCATTTGTCTGATCTTCCTAATGAGATATCTATCTAGAAAAAAATCTAATTAAAACTCTAACTCAACCTCTACAGCACTCCTCCTTTTCCTTATAAGAAAAGTACTCAATGTATGAATGTACTGTTCAACTATTTGTAGGCATCTCCGAATGGAAAAGGTCGGAAACTAAAAAACTTTTCCCACTTACTCAAATTAAAAAACAGTGAGATCTACGCATATGTGAATTTCAAGTTTTAATACTTCAAATCTTCAAAAATATTATATAATCTTATTGGGTAATCTCTGAATCATACTTGTCAAACTTCTTAACCATTCTTCAGTTTGATGGTACCTCCTTAGCTCATTATGATGAAACTACCTCAGATCAATATAATGGAACTCCCATAGCTCATTATGAATATAATTTTTTCATAAAATATAGTCTGATTAACTTTCTTTATCAGAGTCTGTTTCGATTGAATTTCTGTCTCATAGTTTGTCTAATTGACTTTCCATTCCAGAGTGAGTCCAATTGAGTTTCCTTCTTAGAGTCATTTTGATTGAATTTCCTCTTTATAGTTAGTCTAGTGTAACTTCTTTAGCTTTGGTTCAATAGAACCCATATAATTATGAAATTATAATTATAATAGAAGCTCCATTCTACAACTATGAAAAAATTAAAACCTTATTATATTTAACTCATTCATATTTCTAAAAACCTCTGTGCCCGATGCTTCTAGATATCCTAAAAACATTTTCTTTATTATTGGAACTGATAGAATATTTATGATTCCTCTATTTATTAAAAAGCTTTTATATTTAGAATTTTCCTGATATATGAGAACTTTAAGATTAGAAAATTATAATCTATCTTATATTAAACACCTTTTTTTGTTCCAACCATTACTCAATATAATTAGATGCACATATTATCCCCCTTTTTTCATAAATCTTACATCACAAGTGTTATGAGAATATTATGATATTTGATAATTAAAAACTAGAAAAGAATCATCTGGATTAATGATATAAAGTTAATGTAATTTCTAATCAAAACCAAGTCCAATGAATCTTGAACTTCAGGCTGATGGAGCTGAGTTCGATGGTGCGTCCTAACAAAAAATTTACAAAAATCCCAGCTTCCATCTTCCTTAGACCTTCAAAATCTAGTACTTCTAAGTCTAAGAACCTATGTCTGAAAACCTATGTTCGGAAAACAACTTTTTCAAAGATAAAAAATTTTCTCCTCCTTTTTTTTTGGATTCAAATATTCAAAAACATTCACCTGTTATTCAAAATCATTCTTTTAAAAAATATTAGTTTTCAAAAAATAAAAAATAAAAAAACATCACGAAGGTGGATTATTTTTTTAATATTTCCTTACTATAAATTATTATTCTTTAAATTCTTCTTAATATCTTATTAAAAGCGTTTTGGAAGAGACATTTAACTTTGTTTTTATAATAATTTTATAAAACATTTAATGAAAATTATTTTTAAAGTTTCTCTTTCATTTTGCACTCTATTTTCCCAAAGGCATTCTATAAAACCTTCATTTATGATAAATTTTTTGAATCCTTTAATTCCCTACTTATTTAGGTTTTACACCTTAATTATTGTGAAAGTATTATTCTCAATTCCCACCCTTACAGGTGATTATGTTCTTTATCACTCTTTATCTCCCATTAGACTTAATTTTTCTCTTTTATGTCCACATTATTTATTATCATGGATGTATTATGAATTATTTATACTATAAACTTAACTATATACTCACTATTCTATACAGTGTGAATACCATATTGTATATAAATCATAGTGGGGGGTTTTTATCAAGAAATATGGATTATTTATTAATTAGGTAACATATTTATATTTTGAACACTAGTTTTCAAATACAAATGTTTATTTCTATGGTATGTTAATGATGTATTGTATTTATTACTCATTTAATAATGTGAAAAATGAATTAAACTTATTTAGTTATGGTTGGGGCCCAAAATCTAAAATCCCCTTGATGTATTGTAAGCTTTTATGAGATAAACTAGCCCAGGTATCGGTGTATGCCCAACCAATTATTTATGATGTCTTGTCCGAGGCCTAAATGGTATGTATGGTGTCTTGGTTGAGTATTTTCTAATAAGATTATGATGTCTAGAATTATTTATTCCATAATAAATAAATTATTCATTGTTTTCCATGTGATTTTTTATGTCGCTATAAATGGATATTTTTCTAGATTTTGTGATTTGTTTTATTAAATTATTTGATTATCATTTATTTTTACTCTATTATTAATGTATTGTTTATTCTATAATGGATTTTGATGAAAAACACCATTTATCATGAATTCGAGATCACCCTTATTATATTTCTATTTCCTCAGGTGATGAATAATATTAACACATATGATATACCTAGAAGATTATCATGTGTGGAGAATTCTGTGGGGGGTGTTGAAGAGTTATTATAGAATAAGAACGTCTTGGTATAATGGAATTTTTTTCCCATTGGGTGATAAAGATATGTTTTTTTTAGTTTTTTCCTAATTATATAAATATATAAATCTAAAAAGGTATTGGGTATTTAAGGGAATCAAAAATTTATTTCAATTATTGATGATTAAAAATGGGTATCTCAGTTAGTGTCAATCTAATATGTAAATAGTATATTTTTAGCATTGAATCTGGGTCCACATGCTTGGGATTTTACAAGTGGAATTTAATTTAATGATTTAATTAGGATCACCATAAGTTAATACCATAAATTATCATACATAAGATCCAAAATCATGTGAATTAATTTGTATTGAAGTATATTCTCTTTGTTTTTTTGGAAGAACCATCTCGCATGGATGAACCCGAAAGGACTCCTCCAACTTGTAGATCCAACTCAATATCTCTCAGAAAATGAATTGTGAGTGGATAACCCTAACCATAATGGTTACAACCTTCCATATATTACTAAACATTATCCATCTCACTAATCATTTTTTATAAATAATATAAATATAAATACAGTTAATATCAGCATAATGCATCTCTGCATATAAAATATATTTGTATTATTTAATTTTATGTCATTATCATTATTTTTGAATGATGGTATATGTCTTATTATAATGGAACTAAAGATGATAATAATGTTATTTTTCAAGATCTTGTAAGATAATTAATTTTTTAAAACCATCTTTGTGATGGTTTGAAAATTGAATATCATACCATGAAAGACACTCTTTTTAAAAAAATAGTGAAAGATGATCTTGTATTATGGTAAAATATATATGAAATTTTTATCCAGTTGAATATTGTGTTATATAATTATAGAATAATATATAAAATAAAATATTCTAAACACATAAATTTAATATGATTGAAACAATATAAGATATATCTCTATAAATAGGAACTATAATATTTCACTAATGGAAGATAAAATATTATAAAATTTTCAATTCGAAACAATATTCTAACCTCTAGAAGTTTTATTTTATAATCATTCATCCATATATAGAAAGAACCCTTGTGAAATAAAAATTTACATTGAATAATTTCTTCAGTTTTTTTCATATAATAATTGTACTTTGTGAGATATAAATCCTTCAATGCTTTCATAAGTAATAAATATACTCAATGATATTTTTTGAGTTTAACTAAATAAAAAGTTACATGAACCTAAAAAATATATCACTTAGAGGATTCTTTTAGATATATTGATGCTCAATAAATGTTATGAACTAGTCTGGGAACCCTTGAACCAAGCCTCCGAGCCAACCCACACTATACAAGAGGTTTATTTCTAATCACCTGAGGCTAGAAACCAATGCTAGGGTCCCAATGCATAAGTATTTGGAATGATTTTACCCTTTAAATGATATAAATTTCAATGAAGTAAAACTTCTAAATTTATTACACAACAATAATAAGTAAAACATCCCATTAAATAACAATAATGAAAAAATAATATCGCATAAATTGAATGGTAAGAACAACCAACATCTCATATACAAAGTAATCCAAATGTAAATCCAATCCAAAATATCGATACATAAAAGAACTAAAAATAAAATAAACCTATCTGTTACCATCATCCATGTGCGCCCTCAGTCACACTATACATCCCAATCCAACCAACATGAAACAAACCAAACACTTGAAACTGGGAAGAACATATTCATGGAACCTAAAAATAAAAATAAAATAACTACATTCAATAAATGTTGTATGAAAGGCGTGAGTGAAACCCAAACCAATATGATTGAACTAATGATTTTTTGAAATTCATTTAAAAGATAAATTTCAATTATTATAGCTTGGAATAAATTTATTTTTTTATTGGTGAGCACATGAAAACTAATATCACAAGTGAATGATTTTATAAAATGTATATTTCTTTCTAATTAAATGAAAACAATCAATTTTAAAACATTTAATTCGATTAATCCACTTTTACCAAAACATCTCTTTAAAATACAATTTTAAAACATAATTTGAAATCTAATATGAAATAATAAAAAAACCAAGGTTACACATCACTAATAAAATATAAAAGGAAGGTATATGCAACAAATTACGGTGTCATGGAGGCCAATATAACTAGGGAACCCAAAGAATGAGAGTTCCCTATAATAATATTTTATCAATTAATCAGGACATAGATGAATTATAAGGCATAAAGAATAATTTTATATCACCTACAATATCCTCTCAATAAATAACCCCATTTCATCCATTTCCCAATCATCACATATATAAAGGACCACCCATAAAACAAACACAAAGGAAAGAAATAGGGTTTAACACATACACATGACATGAATTCCATTTAAAGTGCCAAATGGGTATTCTTTAAAACTAACACAGGATTCTATGTCATTTATACCCATTTGAAATGAATTTCTAAAACATATTATTAAATAACTTACTTAAATGTTTTTGAAATCAATTAAATAATTAATACAAATTTTCATTTAAAACCTAAAAAGTCACAAAAAACTATTTTTAATTTATTTCAATACCCAAACAGGGTCAAAGCACTTTAATAATATATTAATAGTTGATAAAAACAATTAAAACCATTTAAATAAACTTTGAAATAAAAAATTCCTTAAAAATTTAGAAAACCCATAAAATACTCTTTATACCAAATATGTAATGACTTTAGAACATTTATTAAACCCATTTTAACCATCATATATAATTATAATTTGATAAAAAAGAAATTTTAATACATCAAGAATCAAATGAAATGTCCAACAAAGAAAGTTAACAAAAAAACTATATCAAATCAAAGACAACAATGTTTAAAATCATCATCTTTGATGGAGAATGCTCAAACAATCATCAAGGAAACCCTAGTAAGTCCTAACAACCCAAAACCATTAGATTAGGCTACCTGAAACCCACAATATGACCCCTGTAAACCCTTGGTTTCATGAGAGGGAATGAAACCAAAGATAAAGGGAGAGGGGAAATGGACAAGGAAAGAACAAAGGAAGGGGAGGGATTTACATTCAAATTTCTACTTAAAATTGAATCTTGGAGGCTTGGAATCATTAAAGGAGGAATGAAGGAATTCCCTATTATGTTCCCTCGCATAGTTGAACAAAAACAAAGAAAATAGGCAACCAAAAACCTCTTAAAAAATAGATTAAAACTTGGAAACACAAAAAAAATTTACCACTAGGGAGATAATCATGGATTTCACCACAACATTCACTATACCATGGTGCTTTCCAATGTGACCCCAAATTAACCCCAACCACACCAATCATCATTATCATCTCCCTTACTGGGTGTTTTAGATTGGTGTCCTGAACAAACAACACATAGAGATTTGTATCATAGAGCTCTCCATGGCCCTACCAAATTCCCACTAAACAGAAGAGACAATATTTTTATCATCTTCTCACCCTTCCAAGAGAACCTCCCTAAGTGCCTACCACATGCCCGACTTTATGATTAGGTCTACGCCTTAAAACCCTCACACGAAAATCACAAAAAATGGCCACCACAGGAATTTTGGCACTTAGCATTGCCTATAGGGAAATTCCAAGCCAAACACCCAGAAAAATGCTCTAGATTTGGGTGCCGTTGCGTGGTGCTATACACCAAAGCTAAAAAAACCCTCTAAGATTTTATAAACACAAAAAAAAGAGAAAAACAATGCATTAATTTTTTTATGACCATCACCTTGATTAAAATATTAGTTGGGTATTTTTTTCATTTTCCTCAAATCCATTGTGACATCCTATAATAAACCATGAATAAAGTGGCAATTGTGCTGAATATGAATTTTCATAGCATGAGATACTACATTATTTATATGTTTTATTTAAATTTGACTATCATAAAACAAAATTTTTTCTCTTTTATATTAATCCAACTAATTCATCTAATTTTCCAACCATATCATCTTCTTGCACACTTCTATCATTTCCACATATCCAGTCTTTATAGTTAGTAGTGTCATTACCTTCTGAAATTGTAACACCAAAATAAAAGTAATATCACCAAAATTTTAAATATATCATGTTTTAATTTTTATTTTTTCAACATTATCACCTTGATCTATATCATTACCTCATTCTAAATGTATCCCTCATTTAAAACATAACAACATATCTTTGCTTCCCATCATCATGCCAACACTTACTTCACAATTTCCTATTGTTTCTTCTTAGGATTATCCATGTAACATCTATTGATAACACCCATTTCATGTTCATTACTATATATTCAAGTAAAAAAAATTAGTGACCTCAATTAATTCCTTTAATTAGTCCAGATAATGGTCACCTTAATCAATGTTAAAAATGCATGAATATTAAACCCTGACTTTTTCATCACTTTTTAAACATAAATAAAAATATATCTTTATAAACGTTAATTTGGACACTAATAAAAAGTATCAGAATTATAAATATACATACATATATATATATATTTAAAATATATACTGAAATTTTTAAATGAATGAATTAAAATTTAACTTAGAGTTAGTAATATGTTTTAGAAATTATATTTCATAATATTTCATATATATAATTAAAATAAAATATATGTTCATGAATAATTGGTAATAATATTTTCAAATATTTATAATTGTAAATTTTTATATAAAAAATATATTAATTGATGATATTTTTTAAATTTAATCAATTATTATATCTATGAAATAATAATATTATATATATATATATTATTAATAATTATATAATTACAATTAATTATTAATTTAATTTAAATATAATTAATTGCATTTCATTTATATATAAATATAATTATATTTATTTATTTAATAAAGGTGAAGGGTATTATAAACCACAAGCACCCCCCCCCCCACATATAAACACACTAGTTCTATTGGGTTTTCTTGAATCCTTCTCCACCGTGATTGAAAAGCACACTTATTTTCGAGAACCGTTAAAATTATCATGAATCGAAGGCCTAGAGACTTTGAAATTCCTAACGGAATTGACCCAAGGTCCACAGGGAGACCCAAATACACCCTTACATCTATTATTTCCAAATTATTTTTTAATTTATTTTTCTTGGCCTGCTGACCCAGCACCACCCACCCACTGACGGCGAGCTGCACCACCGCTAATAATATGAATAAATGTATATTTGTTATTGATAATTATTTAAATTATAACTAATAATTAACATAATTTAAATATAATTAATTTTATTTCATTTATATATAAATTTAATTATATTTATTTATTTATTAAAGGTGAAAGGTATTATAAACCACAAGCACCCCCCACACACATACACACACTAGTTCTAGTAGGGTTTCCTCCATCCTTCTCTACCATGATTGAAAAACACATTTATTTTTCAGAACCCTTACAATTATCATGGATAAAAGGCCTAAAGACTTTTAAATCCCTAAAGGAATTGTCCCAAGGTCCATAGGGAAGACCAAATACCCCCTTACATCTATTATTTCCAAATGATTTTTTAATTTATTTTTCTTGTCCTGCTCACCCAGCACCACCCACCCGCTGACAGAGAGCTGCACCACCACTAATAATAATAAATGTATATATGTTATTGATAATTATTTAAATTATAACTAATAATTAATATAATTTAAATATAATAATTTTATTTCATTTATATATAAATATTATTATATTTATTTATTTATTAATGGTGAAGGGTATTGTAAACCACAAGCACCCCCCCATATATACACACACTAGTTCTAGTGGGTTTTCTTGCATCCTTCTCCACCGTAATTGAAAAAGCACACTTATTTTCAAGAAACCTTACAATTATCACAGATCGATGGCCTAGAGACTTTGAAATCCCTAATGAAATTGACCCAAGGTCCATAGGGAGGACCAAATATCCCCTTACATCTATTATTTCCAAATTATTTTTTAATTTATTTTTCTTGGCCTACTCACCCAGCACCAGCCACCCGCTGACAGTGAGCTGCACCATCGCTACTGAAAATAATATATATATATATGTTATTGATAATTATTTAAATTATAACTAATAATTAATATAATTTAAATATAATTAATAATATTTAAATATATTTAATTTTATTTATTTATTTATTCAATGTGAACGGTATTATAAACCACAATCACCCCCACACATATACACACACTAGTTCTAGTGGGTTTTCCTGCATCCTTCTCCACCGTGATTGAAAAGCACACTTATTTTTGAGAATCCTTACAATTATCATGGATCGAAGGCCTAGAGATTTTGAAACCCCTAACGGAATTGACCCAAGGTCCATAGGGAGTCCCAAATACCCCCTTACATCTATTATTTACAAATGATTTTTTAATTTATTTTTCTTCTCTTGCTCACCCACCACCACCCACCCGCCGACGGTGAGTTGCTCCACCGCTAATAATAATAATAAATGTATATATTTTATTGATAATTATTTAAATTATAACTAATAACTAATATAATTTAAATATAATTAATAATATTTGAATATATATAGTTATATTTATTTATTTATTAAATATGGAGGGGGTTATAAACCAAAAGCACACACACACCCTAGATATAGTGGGTCTTGTCTGCATCCTTCACCTCTAGGATTAGAAATAATCCTTATTCACTAGAACCCTTACAATTATCTTAACATAAAGGCCTAGGGACTTTGGAATCCCTAATTTAAATAAACCAAGGTCTAAATGGGGGCCCTTTGGGATAAAAATTCATGAAACATACCTAGTTATTCAATAGGTTCAACATATTCAATATGGGAGAGTGTGAAAAGATAATTCTCATTTGAAGGGTTACTCATGGAGTCAAAAATATTAAAGTATATAGTATTTTATCAAAACTCCATGGTGAGTGGTCCTTTATAAAAATTTATGGTGTTATTATTTGTCCTTAATAAAGGACTACAAAAATGGTGGGTTAGTGTCATGGTTCTCTACCTTCATCTATTTTGATCCTATAGAAGTCAATTGGGAATAACAGACCTTGGAGTTTCATAAGAACATATTCCAATACTCCTTCAAAGAAAATATGTTCTATTTGAAATTTATACCACCTATATTGTGGGATTGAGATCTACCATATAAAAATAAGTAAACCCTGAGTGTGGAAATAAATTAATAGAATCACCTAGGTCACACAAAGAATCAGGTAAAGTTAAATATCTGATTGTGTAGGGAATAAAAAATGTCCCTAAATCTTGACATTTGGTTGGAAACTATGGTGTGATAATATATGATACACTTCTTACCAAAATTTTACTTTTATTCCATTTATGTATTATCTTCTTGGTGGAAATATCCTTAGAATACCTAGGGATTATTTTTAGTACTTCTAGTAGGGGATATTAATTTAATTTTTTTGGAAAGTTTATAGAATTTATTTTTGAAGTGTTTCTTCATAAAATTTATTTTATTATATTATCCTTAATTGAAATAGTGGGATTAAGTGTTTATTCTATCTTTTTTTTCATTATAATAGTGTTTATTATCTCTTCCTACTTTTCCTATCATCCTTTTATCCCTCTTTATTTTTTTTATCTTAGGATATTTTCCAAGAATTTATATAATTTCATGATTTATTCTCCTCTAGTTTTGGTGGAACAGGTTTTGGTTAAAGGGTGACTGGTTGTGGGAGTTATTTTTAACTTATTGTTTCTATTATACTGAAATTATCCTTGGGGTTTTCATCCATTTGAAATGGTAGTTTTCCTATGTTTTTGGACATAATTTCCACAATTATTTCTACCGTGTTTGTCAACTTATATACTATATTGTTCAACTCCTCAACCATGAATACTTAATGTTTATGCACAATAAGTTATGTAATGGAGGATTGACATTCATAGAGACTATTGTTTTCAAAAGGGTTTGGTTTTTTTTAGTAAAATATAAACTATAAGATTATTTTTTTTGAAATAGTGGTGGGTTATGGCATTGATACGCAGATTTGGGGTTGGATTGGGTGATTATGTTTTAAGGGTATAACATGTTTTTACAGATTGAAAAATACAAATTGGCTTGATTAGTCTCTATATCTCTATATGGTTTTGTTAGGATTTCCTTAGATGATAGGTTTAAATACAATATTCTATTACCTGCATGTTAGCACACTAGACAGTTAAATGATTAGGTGATGAGCATAAATCCCATATCTTAGTTGGTGCTTGTAGTTCACTCACTTGTTTCAAGGCCATTTTCCACACAAAATTGGTTATTTCTTCAATATTAGTTTCTAATATGGGATATGGATGATAAGTTATTACCACATGAATAACTGTTGTTCCAATACCTATTATACCAAACCGTTTTGAATTTTGAGTAATCTTCTCAGTTCATCCCTTAGCATCTACTAGGAACTTTTCAATTAAATATCCACTAAATAATGCATCCAATATGTTTATTTTAGTGTCCTTCAATATTTAGTAAAATAAAAATAGGATGTGATTCTACTTGATTGTTTGTTTTGGGTAGTTAGAACATAGCTTCTTGAATCTCTCATAGTACTCATATAGGATCTCTACATATTCTTATCTAATGGAATGGATCTCCTTTTTAATGGTTATTCTTCTGAATGTGTGTAAGAATATTTTCCTAAATTATCCTTATAAGTCATCCCAGTCATGAAATTCACCTAGATATTGGCCATTGAACCATTAATTGTTATCTCCTTCAAGTGAAAATGGGAATTCCATCCACTTTACCGACTCCTATGCTACTCATATGGGTTTAAAAGTGGAGAAATCATATGTGAATTATTTAATATATCTTTTGGGTGTTTTTACCAAGTAATTTAATTTATGAAGTAATTAGATTATCTGAGTTTTCATTTAAAAGTCATATTTTAAAAATGGAATAATAAGTTTGTTGTTCTGATAAAGGAATTTTAGTGTACAAGGGTCTCTTAGGGAATGGATAGGATTTACAACCATGAATATTGCCTCATTTTAGATGGTTGAGGTTTTACTTGAGTAATAAGAGAAATTCCCCCATATTTTGAATAAAAAATAATATTTCTATGTCTCTTAAAAAAGGTTATTTCAATTTCCAGATGAAGATTAATGAATTCGATTCTAATCATGTAATTTAGGAACTAAATAATAGGATATTACTCCCTAATAATTTTGCCATGTTTTCAGATCATTTCCATGATAACTCTCAAAATATTTGTAAAATTTTTAATTGTATCATAGGGGATAACCTAGATCATTCTATTGAGGAACTATAGTATCAATCTCTCATTATCCCAAATAATTTTTCATATTTTTGGTATTTTTGATATTTGAAAACAAAGTAATGAAATGGGGTTTGATAATGATTAAATACATAAAAATAAAGTAAGGTAGTAAGAAATAAACAAATGTTATCAAAAATGAACTTGGTCCAAGGGTTGACTTCTTGGGCCCCCTCATTATATATCATTATTTTTTATATTTTATTTTATAGTTCATCCCATTGTACGTGAACCACTATCACATACTTTTAGTGTGAAACTTTATATTCCTATAAGATATCTTCAGCACACCAAATCTCACCTCCTCCAATTTTCAAGAACTATAAATACACCTCAATGGAGAGCGTGGCACCTTCCAAGACCTAAATTCACCATATAATTTCTCATAACTTGAACAAGATCAACTCTATCGTATGATGATATGACTAAGAGAAGGGTGAGAATTTATGTTTGGTGGGGAATATAATAAATTTGTAGATAATATCTTGGAATGATGAACAATAAAAACATAAACCCTCAATACACCCACTACCCTATTAAAAAAAGAAAATTAATATTGATTATTTAAAAACATAGATTAAAGAAAACTGAGAAAACCTCCCCAAAGAACAAACCTATGGTTAGTTACTCACCACCTTGAGTATTAGATAGGTAAAATGAAAGAAAAAAATGAAAATAAACAATGAGAGAGAAGAAGAAAAATAAAATAATATATATTGAAAATATAGTAGACTATTATAATAACACTCTACAAAATCCATCTTTTAAAATTTCCAAAAAATGGATGACTCTATAAAATAGAGAAGAGATACATTTTCAAGGATTGTTTCAAGAAGTTATGTTAAATATTTCCACATCACCAAATAATTGGGAAAATTCTCATCCAGTACTTCTATAAAGGTATAACACCCATGGAAAAGATCATGTTGGATGCCACAAAAGGTGTATAATTGGTTGAAAAAAATATATAATAGTTTGACCCTTGAATTATAAAATGATACAATACTCTTAGAAATTTATAGATCATGGATCCTCTACACTAAGAAGTATACACCAGGTAATTTCCCAAACTATTTATAATCATTCTTTTTGATAAAAATTTATAAGTGTTGAATACTATATTGAGGTATATTTCTTTGGCCCAAAATATTACACAACACACTCTAGTAAGTGTTTCAAATGATTATCATAGAATGTTGTCGTTATTTTATTTTATGGAGTTATCTTAGGGTTTAAACACCTCAATTTTTGTGCCCTTTTTTGTTTTCATAGTCTTTAAGGACTATTAAGATTTTGGGATCACAATTAAATAAAAATTAACACTTAAGATATTTAAAAATAAATAATTTAAGTGGTGGGTTTGATATGTTATTCTTTATCAATAATTTTTTCTAAAAACTAATATTTCACTTTGTCACAATTTCTTTTGCATAATCTCTAGTATTTCATTTCTTTCTAATTCTTTTCAATATTCATAATAATTCAACCCCCATAATTTCCTTTTCTATTTTTTTCATTTTTTACTTTTGTTTATTTTATCCTAAAAGTGTTTTTTAATTAACATATTCCTCAATTTAATGTATTAGGTTAGAAATTGTTCTTAAATTATTAAAAAATAATTTTTTTTGAGAATTCCCATGAAAATGTTCATTAAAAAAGTGTCATTACCAAAGAGGTAGGTGATTCATTCAAATTGTTTTATTTTTTATCTTTTCTTATTTTTTTCTTTTATATTTTTATATCACCCCACTCTCTTAAAATATTTAACTACTCTATTTTTGGGACATTTAATAGAGGATTATCTAAATATAATCCATGAATGACCATGATATAGAAAACTAAATTAAAACATTATTTTATCCTTCATACCCTATATTGGGGGTTTTTCATGATATACAGTGGATTTAGTGTGGGGGAGTGGTTATCTATAGTGATAGGGGATTATTTACATTGATAAATAATGATGGGGGTGTTTTTATTGAGTATTGGGAATAAACCATGATATATTTACCATTATATTACATTTTTACCTTATAAATCAAAATTAAAATAGAAAAATAAAATTAAAAAAGAAATAAAATGAAAAAACTGGTTGTGTGTTGGGTATATCCAAAACCACTCTTCATAAACCTTGGATATTTCCATAACTATTAAAATTTGTATTGATAGGATATAAAAATCTGGCTGGGAGATGGGTGTTATATTTTTCTATGTGAAAATTATAAAAAATTAAAAAATAGAAAAATTTAAAAAATAGTGCACTTCATTCATTTTACATATAGACATATTTATGAGATTTTTCATTGAGTTTAATAATTCAATTAATTTTATATTCAAAAGTGGAAATTTCATTGAACATTATTGTTAATTATAATGAAATATTAAAAAATTATCTAAAATCCTTATCAAAATCACACAAAAATCAATAGACAAAAAATTTCCAAGATCTTTTAAAAAATTGAATTCATTATCTCAAATTTATGAAAAAAAATTTCCATTCATTTTATTTTATCACATTTAAATTTGTTCCACCTCAAAAATAACTCCATTCACTATTCAAAACATACCTCACTATGAAATACATGCCATTATTAATTCTAGAAAAATATAAACTAGAGTTGTGATCAAACCTCAAGTACATTTCATATTAATTAACAAAAAATGTTCAATGAAATATTATCTTCCAAATATAAAATTATCCACTTTCTCCAAATAAAAGGAATTTGGGGATATAAATTCATTCTATATAGTTCATCGTTAAAGTTCAGGGTTGGTATGATTCATTAACAATGGTTATAACCTTATATATTATACCTCATGTTTTTCCTTATAGTGTAGTGGAGATCACACAAGAGGCCAAATGAAGGATATTTATAGTTAGTGTGTAGTGGTTAAAGCAATACTTAATGGGATTCATGACACATGCAGTTGACATCATTACATTGCATGAGCCTATCGTTAATTGAGAATGTCAATATGTCCCTTATCCTCTCAATTTTATATCATTTTTTTAATTTAAATTTATTATATCATATACATACTTTATATCATAAGGTCACATTTGGGAAGATAAAAAATTATAGTTGTAAGGGTTGGGATACCATTTTATATTATATTTCTATTGAATGAAGAATAACCTAAATTATTTAGTGAGTGAAGTTATGATTAGCTCATCAATGGATTTTTGAGGTTTAAAAAATTTAATTTTTAGAAAAAAAATAAAAGTATTTTTTTCATAAAGGAGACATGATGAGTTATACTGTGTAAAAGTTATTGAAAAATTTCTCACAATTGTTTTTTGTGTAAATTTTATATGGTTATTAGATAATATTTTCACATTTCATGATAATTAAAAAAAATTCAATGAAATATTCTCTTACAAAAACGAACCCAACAGAATAAAACGACTAATAAAAATGGAAACAAGTTCAATGAGTGAAACACCCCTATATATTCTTTTCTATGTTTTTTTTTCATTTTTTTAGAAGCTTCACTTGAAAAAAATTTAATACTCATCTCCCAATCAATTTTTTATCTCTTCATGAAACGAATTATAATATTTATAACAATATCAAAGGTTGAGGAAGTTTTTTTTGAACATGACCTAGAAACAACCATATTTTTCATTTGTTTTGTTTTTTCTATTATATTTTTTTTATTTTCTTTTTTCTTTTTTAAGGGTAAGAATGGAAAATAGTGGTAAATATATCATGATCATCTTCCCAATAGCTAATGAAAACCCCCCATACATATTTATCAATTTAAACAACCCCTTTTATCCATGTACAACCTCTCCCACACAACTAATACATTGAATATCACGAAAAACACCAAGAGTATGGTATGAATGATAAAATGAGATTTTAATATGGCCTTACCTATCATGGAAATTCATGGATTCTACAGGCTTAAAGAAAGATAAAAATGTAAAGGTTGGTATCAGGGATGATAGAATCATAATAGAAAATGCATCAAGCATATTAATGCGACTTTCAATCATATATTTGGTAAGATTCAATGAAAGTTATAGTAGGAAATACTTCTTGAGTATCTTTCAAGAAATGTTTATTATAAATAATAATAAAATTTTTGTTTATATACCACATAGTATGAAGGAACTTTTTTTTATAGTGTTTCATGGTCATTGATTTCAAATTTTGGTCCAATTAAAACAATGCTTTAAAAATCAAATTGATTGAAAATTTTCCATATCTAAAATAATTTTAAAAAAATTTCCTTTAAATTTTTTTTTAAATTTCTCAATATGATATCAAGTGTGAAACTTGATAATGAATATTCATTTAAGCTAAAAAATTCTAAAAAATGAAAACAAAACTAAAACACACATGAATATAAAGAAAATATACCCAAAATGTTATCCTCTCACCCATACATAAGATATTGAATTATCCCCATTGTGACCCTATAAAATGACGTATGTATATCAAATAATAAATTTAAATTAAAAAAATGAAATAAAAGTGAGTGGTTAAGGGATAACCTGATGTTCTCAAGTGATGATAGGCTCATACAGTGTAAAGATGTCTACTGCATGTGTTAAAAATTCCATTAAGTATTTTTACAAGACTCCAAATAAGATTATTCTAGTTAGAAGTAAAAAATAACTAGGTGATTCATTCTTACATTAAATTAAATGAAAAAATTCAATCATTAAGGTGGTTAATGGGTGTGTGCAAGTGGAGTAAATAGAATAGTCTCTTCATCGAGAAAAAGTGTACTTTATTAATTCATGGATATCATTTTTTACTTGTTTCTAACAAACATTAAATGTTGGGGAAAGAAATACAATATAATGCAAATTTTTTTTGAAGAATACATAATATTAATATTCAGACTTCTAGTGGGGAGAAATAATTTTATCTTTCAAATGGAAAATTTTAGAGCTAAAATGAGCCTCCCTCTCCCTTATAAATTTGTACCTCCACTTTCTATCATGGTGATGGAAGTTTAACTATCCATTTTATTTAGAAATTTTCTGTAGCTTAGGATATAGTACCCTCAGTTTTTGGTATGTAACCCTTATGTTTTTATTTTATATTTATAAAGTGTAAGGGTGAAGTATGAGAGAGTTTTGGGAATTTTCAATATGTTTTTGGAGCCGAATGAGAGGTGCATGGGCCACACATGGTTTGTCCAAACCACATGGAGAGCCTAGTAAAAATCATGCAAAGTTGCAGATTGGGGATAATAGCTTCGGCACGATATGTACATGGTTAGGGAGACCATATGATGAGGTCGTTCAAGGTGATCATTAAGGCAGTAGTTAACACATGGTTAGCGCATGGTTTGCCTAACTGTGTGGGGTAACCGTGCGTGGGTTAAAAACTACCTCTTTAAAAAGTGGATCTAGATTGGTCTTTAATCCACTAGTTTCCACCCAAACCAGATCTAAATCAGGATTTTTCTTCTCTTAAGGCCAAATAAGGTTCTCCCGTCGATCCATAGGAAATACAAAGGTTTCCCTTGGTGATTCGAAGCTAGATTCTTGAGGTATCTGGTCGTTCTTGATCAATTTCTTAGATCTAAATAGATCGACTTCTCCTCTATTTTTGGTTTCATATATACACATCCATTATGGGTATATATAAGATAGTTAATGCCAAATATGTTGATATTTGGTCTTGATCATGATAGGAGAAGAGATTTAAGGTGGTTTTGTGGATAATCGACCCTGTTTTCTTGAGCATTCTTCATATGTTTTTGGTTTTAATCAAAACAATTGAGGTAGGTGGATTCATTGTCAAATTTCCTTTCTATAATTGATTGTATTGGTTTCAAACTGGTTTATTTGAATGAAATTGATTGTGAAAATCATGGAATAAATATTCTTTAGTGATGATTTATGGTTTTGGTAAAATTATGTAATTGTTTTTGAGGCTTTTGCTGGGGCGTGCATCTGTCTGTTGGTGGATGAGCTGATTGTTTCCCCACATTCCGGATTTCCAAAGGCATTCAACATCTATTTCTTATTCAGGTATGTTTTATCCTTGATCGAAATGGGTTTATGGGATGTCGGTTCCTCCTTCTATGGATTCCTCCTCAGAACTCGTTACCTAGTCCGGGTCTCCCTTATAGATTTGAGTCATGGTTCGCGAATCTCATTCCCAGTTCCACATATTTATGGATGTTGGTTAATTACACTACTTCCATAAGGACATTCCATTGGGTCTTGATATGGTAGAAACCTTCGGTTGAAGTAGATGACAACATCAGGCATGTCGTTGCATCTCTAGATGCGTGGATATCAGAGAACCTGTATTCTTCCGTATAAGAGGGTGTCTCAAGGGTGCAGAAATTGGGGCATCCAACATCGATCACGGGGTATCATATTCCAGAGGTATGTCTCTAAGGTTTTCCTCAACTTACCATGTCTAACATGGGGTAGCTAATGAGTTTAATGTCTTGTAGATATGGTTATGAAAAAGGTAAGTCTTCTGAGGTTTTCATCATGTATCTCATGTTTAACAAAAGACAGGCTTGGATTTTAACATATTGCAAAGATAGAATGAGAGCGATAAAAATGTCCCATAGAGAAAGATCAGATTGGTACATCCATATGTGGGAATACATAGAAGGTTTAACAGATGGATAGATCAGAATGTCCAATGAGGAAGGATCCGAGTTGGTGTGTCCCATAGAGGAAAGATATCACACAGTAAAGGATGATTTGGACACCACTAAGGGAAGATCAGAAAGAGTTCTCCCCAAAATAGGGAACACTGGATGGATAAGTTAGAATTCCCAATGAGAGCAGACCCCGGGTGGTGTTTCCCATAAAGGGAATATGTCACACCATAAAGGCTGATATGTACACCACTGAGGGAAGATCGGAGAGAATAAACCCTAGAATGGGGGACACTAAGGTTTCCCATTGGATGGGACTGAACCTCATGGAGGTTTCCTACGTACCCTGTGTAGACGATTGGTATCAAAATACACGTAGTTCGAAGGGGTGATGAAGTAGGGTGTACACAAAGGACAACAACCCTAATACATGTTGAGGCTTACGCATTGATAGAAGTCCATCATAAGAGGTACACTCTTGGTTGAATTATTATGTATTGTGTGGGGCTTATGCATTGTTATATGCCTGAGGGAATGGTGTGATCCCACCGAGATGTGACGACTAGGGTAAGAATCAAGATTGATGATGGGGAGTTTAATGATGTGGAGGGGGAATGAGATGGACCATCATGAAGGTGACACTAGTGTGTGGATTTAACCTCAGATAGAATTCCTATGTATCCCCATGGTAGGGAATCAAAGTCTGCGTAGTTCGGGGATTCGATGGGACACTTGAGGAGGCAGTCCGTGAGAATGGATTCATTGCTGGGATCTAGAGGTAGTAGAATCTCTAGGTTGGGCATGACCCTCATGAAACACATAGGTTCGAGGGAGAAACCATTATGTGATGTGAGTAATGAGCTTGAGCCTCAGGGAGGCTTCCAACATATCCTTGTGGAAGGGAATCAAATTCCACATAGTTTAGGATGGGTATAGAATCATGGTGTGCGTAGTGGACAACTACCTGATGATATACTAGGGATTTCACGTGGTTAGCAGCCCAAGTTAGTCTAACACTCAAGGGGAAGACAAGAGATGTGGGTCCCAATAGGGGGGATACCAAAGTTTACCATTGTTTGGGGTTGAACCTCAAGGAGGTTTCCTATGTACCATGTCTAGGAGACATTGATCAAACCCACTTAGTTCATCCTAAAACATCTTACTGTCATGTGGGGGCTAACAACAGTTTACTACTGGATGGGGTACAACATCTTACCACTAATGTGGATCACAACATCTTACCGCTGATTAGGATTGAACCTCAGAAAATATTCCTATGTACCCTTCCTAAGAGATAGGGATCAAACCCACGTAGTTCAAAAGTACACAGTTTAACATCATGTTGGATGAAAAGGGGGAATACAGTTTGACATCATACACGACGAGTTTAGATCGATGTGAAGTGGCCAGGACCAGTAGTTGTTGGTCTTGAACCTCAAGGAGACTTCCTACATACCTAGACTTAGAAAAGATCAAATTCCCTATAGTTCAGAAGAGTTTGGTGAACCGACGAGAAGGGGTCAGAACAAAGTGGGTGTTGGGATTGATCCTCAGAGAGTCTTCCTACGTACCTTTCCTTGACAAGGATCAAAATCCATGTAGTTCAAGATGGTGTTGGTAAACCAATGTGAAGGGGGTCGGGACCAATGGTTGTTGGGATTGAACCTTATGGTGGCTTTCTACATACCTTACCTTGGAAAGGATCAATGTCCACATAGTTCGGAATGGTTTTTGTGAACTGACATGAAGGGCGTCAGGACCAATGGCTGTTGGGCTTGAACATCAGAGAGTCTTCCTACGTACCTTGCCCTGACAAGGATCAAGGTCCACGTAGTTCAGAAAAGGTGTTGGTGAAACAACATGTAGGGGGTCCGGACCAATGGTTGTTGGTATTGAACCTCAGGGAGGCTTCCTACATACCTTTCCATGGAAAGGATCAAAGTCCACGTAGTTTGGAATGGTGTTGGTGAACCAACGTGAAGGGGGTCGGGGTAATGGTTATTGGGCTTGAACCTCAGGGAGGCTTCCTACGTACCTTGCCTTGGAATGGATCAAAGTCCACGTAGTTCAGAATGGTGTTGGTGAACTCGCATGAAGGGGGTCGGGACCAATGGTTTCTGGGCTTGAACCTCAGGGAGGCTTCCTACATACCTTTCTTTGGCAAGGATCAAATTTCATGTAGTTTGGAAGTGTTTGGTGAACCAACGTGAAGGGGGTCCAAACCAATGAAGGTGTTGGGCATGAACCTCAGGGAGGATTCCTATGTACATTGCCTTGGAAAGGATCAAATTCCACATATTTTGGAATGGTTTGGTGAAAAGATGTGAAAGGATCATAACCAGTGAGGTGTTGGGCATGAACCTCAGGGAGGATTCTTACATACATTACCTTGGTAAGGATCAAAGTCCACGTAGTTCAGAATGTTTTGGTGAACTGACATGAAGTGGTGAAAAACAATGGAGGTCTTGGGATTGAACCTCAGGGGGGTTTCCTACATACCTTTCTTTTCAAGGATCAAAGTCCACGTAGTTTGGAATAGTTTTGGTGAACCGACATAAAGGGGTCCAAGACCAATGGTTGTTGGGATCAGACCTTAGTGAGGATTCCTACGTACCTTGCCTTTACAAGGATCAAAGTCCACATAGTTTAGAATGGTTTTGGGATTACGAGCTAAGGTGGACCAGAGAGGATTTCATGGTCAATGCGTACTCTAATCTCACGTGAGTCATGATCAGTGTGTGAAACAAGAGGTAATAAAGACCTGATGACCACATCACGAAAGGTGCATATGTGGGAAGTGGAATGGGGATTACGTATGGACGCTTCCTGTGTGCCACTAAGGAGAAAGAATGGTGAATGGATATTAGGCATGGAAGTTGCCCGAGTGCCGATAAGAAGCGGAAATGGTGAATGAGCCTTACACATGGAAGATGCCCATGTGCTGCTAAAGAGTGAAAATGGTGGATGGGGATCACACAAGGAAGTTGCTTGGGTGCCGCTAAGGAGCGACAATGGTGAATGAGGATTACATATGGAAGCTACCCGAGTGACGCTAAGGAACAACAATTGTGGATGGGGCTTAAGAATGGAAGATGTACTAGTGCCACTAAAGAGTGGAAATGGTGGATTGGGCTTATGCAAGGAAGCTTCTCGGGTGCCTCTAAGGAGAGAAAATGACGAATGGGGTTTACGCATGGAAGCTAACTGGGTGCCATCGAGGAGACTAAATGGATGGGGCTTACGCATGGAAGCTGCACATGTTCCTCTAAGGAGTGGAAATGGATGGGTCTTATGCATGGAAGCTACCTAGGGTGCCGTTTAGGAGTTGCAACAGTGAATGGAGATTACGCATGGAAGCTGCCCGAGTGCTACTATGGTGCAGAAATGGTGGATGGGGCTTAAGCATGGAAGCTTCCTCAGTGCCTCTATGGAGCGGAAATGGTGGATGAGGCTTAAGAATGGAAGCTTTCCGAGTACTGTTATGAATCACAAATGGTGAATGGGGATTACGTATGGAAGCTTCCTGGGTGCTGCTATGGAGCGACAATGGTGAATGGGGCTTACACATGAAAACTGCCCATAATTTCATCCTCATGTCTATCCATGACGGAATCCCAACACACTAGTGGGTTGAGGAATATAATTAGAGCCTACACCCATCCTCTAGTGAACAATCAGGATAACTATTGACCATGTTCAAAAAATAATCCACATCACTTTGGCCAAAAATGGGTGCAAAAGAATGAGGGTCGACTGTTGACTGTGTTCGAAACACAGGACCTGAATCGAAGTGTCATCCAAAGTCATCCAGGACATTAGACCAAAATGGTAGGTGAGCCAAGGTGGCATGGGACTAGACCATTAGGGGGTCCCTTTAGACATGAAATAGGATGAAGATCCTAATGAAGGACACACGAAGCACGAGGTGGAGTGGTGGAATGATCGAACAGTTTCCAACGCTCTTGAAATTAGGCCACTGTAATCATGCCATGAGGCATCTTATGCTTACCACATAAGGCATCACTTATTTGGAACAATATGCATCCTATTATTGAATGATAGAGCATACTGTAGTTTTTAGTCAAGTAGATAGGTCTGTTGGAATCTTATTCTTTGCACATAAGGAATCTCTTATTTGGAACAAGAGGCATCCTATGTTTGATGTATAGGGACTGCTACATTTTATAGTCATGTAGTGAGGACTATTAGCATCTTATGTTTGGAACATATGGCATCTCTTATTTGGAACAAGAGGCATCCTATGTTTGTCACATAGGTATTACTATAGTTTATAGTCATGTAGATAGGACTAATAGCATCTTATTCTTGGAGCATAAGGCATATCATGTTTAGAGTAAGAGGCATCCTATGTTTGGCACATAGGGTTTTCTATAGTTTAAAGTCATGTAGAGAGGACTATTAGCATCTTATTCTTGGTGCATAAGGAATATGTATTTAGAGCAAGAGGCATCCTATGTTTGTCACATAGGGAGTACTACAATTTATAGTCCTGTAAAGAGAAATGTTAGCATCTTATTATTGGAACATAAGGAATATCTTGTTTAGAGCAAGAGGCATATTATTATTGAATGATAGGGAATACTACAGTTTAAATTCATGTAGAGAGGACTATTATAATATTATGCTTGACACATAACACATCTCTTGTTTGGAGAAAGTTGCATCCTATATTTGTAACATAGGGTGAACTATAGTTTAAAGTCATATAGATAAGACTATTAGGAATAAGGTGCCTAGTAATGGCTGGTGTTGGGACTTACATAGGAGGGGCCCTTTCTGGTTCTACCTTGTATAAAAGACAAGTGATAGGGTTGAGACGAGTGACTTGAGGAATAGTTCGACTCAAGGTACTCGAGGGAATTGATGATGAGAATCTCAACTCACGACATCAGAAATAGATCAAGAGGAATATTTTGTCTCAAGGTGTTTCATGGAGTGCATAGAAGTATCTCAAATCATGGTATTCTATAGGTGGGATGTGGATGCACATAATGGCGCAATGGAAAATGTTGAGGCCCCGGCCCAAAAAGTTCGCAGTGCGACTCTTCCTTTTTTATAGGGTCAGTGATGAAAGTAAAGGGACCAGCCCAGAGGGCACGAAGATATGATCTTCGCAAAGGAAAGGTGCTCATAGAGCATGGGGTCTCACAAAGTAGCTTCGTGAAGGAAAGCTACTCGTGGAGCATGGTGTCTCTCAAAACATGGGGCCTCGCGGAGCCCAGGGATTCGCAGAGAAAAGGCTCTCACAGATCAAAGGATCACAGAGAAAAGGTTCTCGTGAGGCCAAGAGGCTCAGAAAGAAAAGCAGCTCGTAGTGCCTTGAGAAACCCAAAGGATCTCCCTCCTTCACAAATGGTGGATCCCTTTGCGAAGGGAATCACTTCACAGTGCTCACCAACTCCATGAAATAGGTGATTGACCACTCAAGGGGTGGCATGACTATTTTTATAAGGGGGGGGGGTGAGATAGCTATTTATAGGTGATGGTGGTCTGCAGAGTGCACATCAAAGTACAAATGCGCACTGTGAAGAGAAAGACACGCTGCGAAGGAAATCTCACTCTGTAACCAGAGGGAGTTCCCTCAGGTTTCTCGTAATCGTGGAGTCGACTGTCATCGTCCTTCGTGTCACTCACGGAGGGCTCCGGTAAATTTCCATCAAGTTCTTCGGAACCGCGAAGTCGACTTTCACGGCATTCGTGGCGCCCGCAGAGGCTCCGCTCAAGATTCTTTGGTCCGCGATCATGGAGGTAGCGTCACGAATGGTCTCTGTGAACTTGTTTTTCATCCCAACATCAAATGTCCATAACTCCTAAACCATAACTTTGTTCAAGATCTAAGACCAGTAAAATCGAAGATTAAAAAATGGAATATGATCTTGGATCATTTCTGGAATAATTAGAAATATATCTGGGATGGGTTTACTAGTTCCAACAGTAATCTTGGTGAATTTTTGAGAAAATTGAGTTAGTTTCTTGAATTTAAATGGTAATTTTATATTATGGGTCAAGTAGAATTTTTAAATGGTTTCTTGGGAAAGGGGGTTTCAATAAAAAGGTGTTTTATTTTAATGGTTTTGGAATTGAAATGGTTTTGATGGAGAAATGAATTTTAATAAAAATGTGATTTTATTGAAAGGGTTTTGGAATGTTTTTAGGCGTACTTAGTGTGTGTGTTTGTATTTAATTTCTAGGGATTGGTTGAAATATGAACTTGTTCTTAGTTCAAAAGTTGTAATGGCACATAGGATATAATTAACTTGCAACCAGTTTGTAGATCGATGAGAAACTGCTCATGAAAATAGAACTGTCTGAACAAAGCATGCATAGTTGATAGTGTGGATGTGGGGAATGGATTGGGTGTGCCAAAAAGGATATTGAGAAATGGTTTTATATAACTATTTAGTTATTTTTCTTAAAAAATTATTTTATGGATTTTTTTTGAAATAGAACTTGTGTAATTTTGGTTCCAAATGGTTTTGGAAGTTGTTTATATTTAGTTCTAAACAACTTTCGGAAACTATTTTATATAAAATATATTATACAAATGGGGTTAAAGTTTTTATCCTAGTGGTGTGAGTAGGGAAGTAATTTTGGAAATCCTACTATGTTATATACCCACCCCTTCTTTGTGACTGTGTTTCTTTTATAGATGCTATCTTCAGGGACATAGGAAAAGGTAAAGTATCACATGTATTTAGCACCACCTTGTGATACTTGGGCTGTTTGTTGATGTTAGAGCATAGATCTTGTGAATCAAAGAGTCTTGTGGTTGTCTTGGAGTTTCTTTTAGTTATATTCAGTTATTTACTTTGATAGTTGCTTTGTCTTCTCCTATAGTACACTTTGGTGTGGTTTTGTTATAAATATGATGGTTGAGTTGTCTTATCTTATCATGAATCATATAATGGTTGGTTGGTTAGTGGTTTATTTCATAAAGGGTAAATTATCCCCCACTTGAATTTGAAACCCTTAGGCATTTATTTCCATCCTTTGGCATCTTATGAATGTCACTTAAGGCCTAGTAATGATTCATTGTATTCCCAAGCCAAAGGAAGTAAGTGGATCATTACAAATGGTATCTTCTTATTTGGCCCTTTCCTAACAAGTGGTGTTCAGTTTCTTGATCTTGGAGTTGAAATTAATTCTTGTATATTCCTTGGATTATTATCTTAGAAAGGAGTAGGATTGTTGGGACTTGATATGTAGAGCATAAAAAGACATAGTTAGACTTTTTATGTTGAACTTCATGTTTCTTGGGAGTTGGGTTTATAAATTTTTTTGTGACACTTATATGATTTTGAAATCTCATTGTCATAGGTTTATCCATTGAGAGGATAATGACATGCATTAGTGGAATGAATTCCCACCAGGAGTGAAAACATAATTTTGAGTAATAATTTATGATTTTGTGAAAAGGTGTATTTTTTTTGAAAAAAATGAAGAAATAATTTTTAAATGAAATATTTTGAAAAGGGCATGGATGATGTATTTTGAAAATGGTTCAATTTTCAAAAGTAAGAATTGATTTTTTCAAAAACTATTGAGCATGAAAATGTTTTTTAGAAAGAAATGTTGTGATAGTTGATGTGACAAAATTTTAAATACTAAGCCTTCAATTACTAGAAAGTGATAATTATAGAGTATCTTTTTGGTTTAAAAAATGGCACCTAGTATGCATCATAGAATCCATTTAGAAGAGGCCTATGAAAATGTGGTTGCACTTGAGCCATAGGTGAACCAAAAGTTGGCCCAAAGAATAACTCATGCTTTTAAAACCATTGATTTAGGACTGAAACCAAATACTGTATTTACGATATCTTTAACTTTTAAAAATACAAGTGGATGAAGTATGATTATCTTCACTGAAGGAACGGTGAACTCTAGCACTAAGTGCAAGAGGAAGAGGGGAACTTATTATCAAGGATGTGGAACACAATTAAATCAGACTACAAGAGTAATTAACCTTCCTCCAAGATCCAAGAGCAATCTTGGATGTTTCTAGTTTGGTTCACTGAGTCACATCAAGCAAAAATGTACAACACAGCTGATATCATTCCACAATTTCAAAAAAATGAGGAATTTTGACCACTATTGTCACATTTCTATGATATGAGGTGCTCGGGAAACATCCCATGTGTCACAAGAATCATATGATTTGAACGAACGAAAAACAGAAGAATTAACTTCATCTATAGAGAAGAGCTCGCCATGGTGATGCTAAGAACACCATTACTCCTCAGCAAGGGAAATATCAGCAAGGAAATAAGGGGAAGAGTGCAACAATAAATAATTGTATGGAGTTGAGTAATTGATTATTGATGATGAGGTTAGACCTTCTATGGTGAGAGGTATGATTTTTTAAATTATACCCTTATTCAAGTGCTGTTTGATACAGGTGCATCACATTACTTTATTTCTTCACATGTTGTTGATTTTATATGTTTAAAACATTATACGATTCCCTCTATAATGAAAAATTATACTCATCTCAGGGAAATAGCAGGTAGAGCCTTCCTGTGTAGAGAATGTTCTAAAACCATTGATGGAGCTGAACTGAAATGGGGCTTCTCGGTGTTGGAGATGGATATATTTTTTGTAAACCTAGGTATGGATTGATTGATAATGTTCATGAATCACATTGACTTTTATAGTACGAAGGTTAGTTTCATAACTGAGGATGGAATCAAACATCTCTTTAGAGGACAAAGTCTTGTGAAGATAGGTGAAACATGCTTGTTGGAACTAGCCGTGGGCACAATTTCTTATTATTTAGTGGTGTTGACCTTAGCATTGATAGAAGAGACAAGGGATACCAATTTCCCAGTAGTTGTGGATCAATTTCTATATTTCTTTACTAAGAACTTCTTAGGGTTACCACCTATAAGAGAAGTATAGTTTACGATTGATCTCTTTCCAAGGACCAGTTCCATTTCTCTTCCATTTTATAATATGACACCAATAGAGTTTAGGGAATTTAAAGAGTAGTCGGAGGAGCTAAAAAACAAAGGTTTCATTCATCCAAGTATGTCCCTGTGGGAATCAACGATATTTTTCCTGAAGAAAGTAGATGGAACTCTTCTATTGTGTGTTGATTATCATAAGCTTAACCAAGTTACGATAATGAATAGGTATCCACTTCCATGGATTGATGATATGTTTGATCAATTGAGGGGAGATAAATGGTTCTCTAAAATTGAATTTAAATCTGGATACCAACAATTGTGAGTTCGGAAGGAAGACATTCTGAATAAAGATTTCATAAGTTGACATGGCCACTAAGAATATGTGGAAATTCCTTTCAGTCTCATGAATGAACCAGTGTTATTTATGGAATTGATGAATCAGATATTTCAGAGATATCTGGATTCATTTTTTGTGGTGTTTGGGATTGAAATATTGGTTTATTCAAAGAAAAAAGATGATCATGAACAACACTTGACGATAGTATTGAAAATCTTGAGAAACCATCATCTTTATAAAAAATTTTCAAAGTGTGATTTTTTGGATACAAGAGGTATGATTTCTTGGACATTTCATTTCTAAATAATATGTTTTAGTAGATCTAGAAAAGATAGAAGCTCTTATCTCTTGGTAACCCCTGAAGAATATCTTTGAGATAAAAGTTTTCTCAGTCAATCCGGTTATTACCGATGCTTTTTGTGTGACTTATCATGACTAGATTCAGCGATGACTCTTTTAAAAAAGAAGAATGTTCCATATCTATGGAATGAGTAATTACAGAATTATTTTCAAGAGTTTAAAGTTCATCTTACATAAGAACCTATCTTGATTTTTCCAAAATCAGGACAAGGGTATGTGGTGTACCGTGATGCTTCAGGATCTTGGATAGGATGTGTTCTCATGCAATAATTTCACATGGTTTCTTATGGTTTAAGTTAGTTGAGTGTGCTTGATAAGAATTACCCAAAACACAATTTGGAGTTAGATATGGTTGTACATTAGTTGAAGTCTTAGTATCATTGTACCTTTGGTGAGAAATTCACTGTGTTTACATATCATAAGAGCTTGAAAAACATTTTATCACAATGGGATTTGAATTTGAGGAAAAGAATATGGATGGAGTATCTTAATATTATTGAATTTGACTTGATGTATACACTGGGAGAAGGTAATTCGGCACCTGATGCATTGAACATAAATTCATATGCTCAGTTGAAAAAATAATCTTTGGATGAAGGGAAATTGAGGTAAATCCCAAACGACATGCATGTGTAATTTAAAGATCGATGTGATTTTTTGGTTTTATTTTTAGTTTATATGCTTCATGATTTGGTAAAGATGGTTAAAGAGGAATAAAAATACATTGATGAATTCCTGGTTATGAGTTCAAAACTCAATGGTGGGGAGACCATTGGGAGTTAGAAACTTGAGGGGAGTTTGGTTTTGTGGTTCATAGATCGGATTGTTGTACCTAAGGCTTGTCAAGAACAAATTTATCATTCTTACCACCACTCAAAATGGGCTGTACATCCAGGAATACAAAAGATGTATAAGGTGTTGAAGGCACAATTTTGGTGGATTGGTATGAAATAGAAAGTGGCTGAGTCGGTTTCAAGGTGCTTAACATATCAACAAGTTAAGGTATAACATTAATGACCAGTAGGTATGTTACATTATTTACCTATACTAGTGTGGAAATGGGAGTAGATAGACATGGATTTTGTTATAGGTCCCCAAGAATGGTTTGGAAGCATGATTTCATATGGGTGATGATGGATCAACTTACCAAGTCAGACCATTTCATCACTATTCGTGAAACTAATATAGTGGAGGATCTGTCCAAAAATATATATCCTAGAATTGGTAAAGTGACACAGAGTACCAGTTTTGATAGTCTCAGATAGAGATCCAAGGTTCACATCTCATTTTTGGAAATCCTTACAGAAATTCCTTGGGACTCAATTGACTATGAGTGTGGCGTATCATCCTCAGATAGATGGGAAATCTGAAAGGATGATATAAATATTGGAATACATTTTTTAAGCTAGTGTAATGGATTTTGGTGGCTCATGGGAAGAGAATATACCCTTAGCTTAGTTCTTGTATAATAACAACTATTAGTCCTCAATACATATGGCTCATTTTGAAGCTTTGTGTGGGAATCCTTGTCATTATGCATTATTTTGGGTGGAAACATGTGAGAATCTACTAGTTGGGACGACCCTTGTCCAAGAAAAAACAAAGAAGATTAAGTTGATCAGAAAGAGGATGGAGATGGATCAGAGTCATCAGAAATCATATGTGGATCATCACCGAAGACCATTATCATTTGCGGTGAGTGATCATGTGTTCTTGAGAATCTCTCCAAGGCTTGGAGAACATTGTTTTGTGAAGTTGGGAAAGTTATCTCCTCGATACACTGGTCCTTTTGAGATACAAGAATGGGTTGGAGAGTTGGAATATTAGTTGGAAATCCCACCATGGTTTAGTTCTATATATAATGTGTTCCACATATATTAGTTGAAAAATTATTAGCCAGATCCTAACCATTTGATCATATAAGATCACATTGACCTAGAGTATGATTCTTCGTTGGTACATATCCCAGTGTAGATTTTGGAAAGTTAGAATAAAGTCTTCCAGGGGAAAGCATTGATCGAGTATAGTTTTTATGGAAACATGGTCAGATTTAGGAAGAAACTTGTAAAAGTGATAAGGAAATGAAAGTTCTATGGATGGAACTCTTTCATTGAAAGAATGATTTTTTACATTTGGAGGATGGAAAGACCAATAGAGGGGAGAATGTAGTACCCCCAATTTCTAGTATGTAACACTTAAATTTTTATTTTATGATTATAAAATTCAAGGGTGATAGATGGGAGAGTTTGGTGAAATTTCAATAAGTTTTTAAAGCCAAAGGAGAGGTGCATAGGCTATGCATGGTTTGTCCAAACCGTGCAGAGAGCCTAGTAGAAACTGTGCAAAGTTAAAGATTCTAGAAAATAGATTCCGCACAATGTGATTAAAGTAAGGGAGACTATGTGAGGAGGCTATGAAGGGTTATATTTATGGTAATATCTAATTAATAGTTAATTCACAGTTTTCCTAACTGTGATAACTAATGGTGTGTGGGTTAAAAACCACTACCTTAAAAAGTGGATCTAGGTCATCTTTTCCTTTAATCCACTCATTTTTCCCAAACCATCTGTAATATTGTATTTTCTTCCCCTGAGGCCAAAGAAGCTTCTCCCATCAATACAAAGGCAATTTGAAGGCTTCCCTTGGTGATTCAAAGACTGATTCTGGAGGTATGTGATCGTTCTTCATCGTTCATGATCATTTTCTTTGATCTACTTTGATCCACTTCTCCTATATTATAATTTTCTTAGATCTACATTTTTTATGGGTAGATATAAGATAGTTAATTCAAAATATATTTAGATTTGGTCTTGATCATAATAGGAGAAGAGATCTATGACATTTTTTTGTAGAATCAACTCGGTTTTATTGATCATTTTTCTTTCGTTTTCGGTTTTCATCAAGACGGCTGTGGTAGGTCGATTCAATCTAAAATAATCATTCTAGAATTTATTGTATTAGTTTAAAATTGGTTTATATAAATGAAATTTATTATGAAAATAAAGGAATAAATCTTCTTTAGTGATGATGTTTGGGTTTGGTGAAATTGTGTAATCTTGGTGAATTTTTGGGCAAAGTGATTCAGTTTCTGGAATTTAAAATGGTTATTTTAAATTATGGTTCTAATATATTTTTTAAATGGTTTTTTGGGAAAGGGTATTTTAATAATTTTTTTATTAGAATGTTTTTTGCGTTGAAATGGTTTTGATTGAAAAATTATTTTTAAAAAGGTTATTTTACTAAAAGGGTTTTTGGCATGGTTTTGGGCATAATTGGTGTGTGTTTATATTTCATTTCTAGGGCTTGGTTTAAAAATGAACTTGTTCTTTTTTCTAAAGGTGTAATGGAAAATGGGATATAATTACCTTGTGATTACTTGGTAGATCAATGTGAAAACTTTCATGAGTATGGAACTATTAGAAAGAAGCATGCATGGTTGATATTGTCAATGTATGGAATGGATTGGGTATGACAAAAGGATATTGAAAAATGGTTTTATTGCCTTGTTTAGTTATTTTTTTGGAAATATGATTTACTTTAAAAGTGTTTGAAATGTAAATTTTGTAATTTTGGGTACAAATGGTTTTGGAACTTGTTTATATTTAGTTATAAAATATTTTAGGAATTTTTTTTTTATATTAACAGTTTTATATAAATGTTTCTAACCTTTCTATATAAGTGGCATGAGTAGGAGAGTCATTGGGTAAATATTACTATGTTTTATACTCACCCCTCCTTTGGTACTTTGGTAATTTTTTAGATGTTATCTTCCGGGACATGGGAAATGGTAAAGTATCACACGTATTTAGCACCATCTCATGATACTTGGGGTTTTTGGTGATGTTGGAGCATGGAGACAGTGGATCATGGATTATTGTGGTTGTCTTGGAGTTTCTTTTATTTATATTCAACTTTTTTACTTTGATAGATTTTTAGTCTTCTATTGTAGTACACTTTGGTGTGGTTTATTTATATATATGATGGTTCAGTTTTCTTGTTTTTATCAGGAATCATATAATAGTTGGTTTGTTAGTGGTTTATTTATTAAAGGGTAAATCATCCTCCACTTGCATTTGAAACCCTTCAACATTTATTTCCAGCCTTTGGCATATTGGAGATGTAGCTTAAGACCTAGTAATGATACATTGTATTCTCAAGCCAATGGGAATAAGTGGATCATTAAATATGAGGTTTTTGATGATGTATTACTATTGTATATTTTGAATATATCTATATTATCTTCCTTTCACCCTTCTAATTTTTTTTTCTATTTTTGGGTTTTGTACCTATCCATTCATCACTTTTTTCTCATTTACTCATGATCATGAGTAAATAAACTGAGGAATCTCAAGATGGGATGTATTAGTGTTGAATCCAAATCTTCACAAATTTTTATTTTATGTTTCTTATTTTCTTTCAGTTATTAAAAGGATTATTAGTGTGGAGTGTAATCCTAAATATGATTATCTAAGGTTAAATTTCTTCTTATGCACTTCTCTCACTCCATAGAGTAAGTGAGTGTTAACTTTACATGATGGGTGTGCTATATATTCATCACCATTGATGTGGAGGGTGACCACACATGGGATGGGGTGTGATCATTATGTAAATGTTAAACTAATAAAAGGACAATGAAGGTTCACTCTGGGAATTCTCCTAAGGTAATTTACCCTCTTCCTAACTTCATTAATTTTTTTTCATTGCATTGCATGTTTAAATTATAGTTTCACATTGTAATTATCACCCCTAATTTATATTTTACTTAATTTTATAATATATAAAAAAACCCTAAAAATAAAATAAGTTATTATAAGGAGTGTATGAATAATTTTGAAAGATATTCACGAGATATAACCTTGATAACCCACTGTTATGAAATTGAAAATAAAAATAATTTATTTTTCCACACCCCATGATGGGTTTTCATCAAAACATGGAGCTGTTTCTAGGGATCTAAGTTGTATTCACTCACTATTTTTATTCACAATTTTATAGGAAACCTTTTTTTCTCATTAGAAACTATAAAAATATAAAAAAAATATCAAATGTTGTATTAAAATAAAAACTATAATGCATGAACTAACCACTCCCAGGTAAAATAAATAGAATAAATACAATTTTAAGGAATTTATATATTCATATAAGAGATGGGGAACCAACTTTAATGGATAACTATATACATATGTGCATCTTAGGGTAAAAAACTAGGGTACTTTGAACCGAAACTAGGAATAGTGGTGGAAGATAATCCTCAACTCATAATTCTATTAAAGAACCTAGGGTATCCTTAAAGAAATTAAAATAAGAAGAATTTTTTCCTTTCCCAACCATTTCTATATTTGGTTTCTGAAGTAGACATTCCGATTGATGTACTTATGGGAGATCATGATGATTTAGATGATTATTGGTTATATTTTATAGAACTTGAAAAGGTAATTGATTATCCCATCTATTACAATGAAAAATTAGCACCTCCTTACCACCATCTTTCTTAGGAATATGATTATGATGATTCTAGTGGACTTTCAAAAATATATCAATTTACATACTAATATCCTTAAAGGGGGTGATTTTTATATTTATTTTTTTTTGTTCTAATCTAATCCAAGATGATTTTTTTCTTCTGAATTTACCTTTACTTAAATTTTAGATAAAAAGGATAAAAATGGGTAGGTTTTAGATGAAGTTAATGATAAAAGTTCTAAAGAATTTGTGGTTGGAGAAAAGGGGGTGGACCGATTCTTTTTCCTTCCCCACCATACAATCTATACATCATTTCTAAGGGAATATACCTAGATTAATTTATTCATGGGTTTCTCAACAACAAATGTAGAGTGAAGATATTTACAAAAGAGATATTTTTCTTTTTCATGATCAAGAAACCAAATCCTCTATAATATTGGAAAAAATCCATTATATCTACATAACTTAGGAAGTAAAAATATAGTACCCACATTTGGGGTCCAAATCAAGCTTTATCCTTTTTATTTCCCCTTTATATTGTTTTTTCATTATTTTCATTTCAATAAATTTTTTCATGTTTTGTATTGTTTTATTATGTTTGAAGTGGATGAAGCTAAGAGATTAATTAAAAGCTACCACTGAAAAACAAATCATCTACTATCTACCATTTTATTTATTTTATTTACTGTTCAATTTAACATTTTCATGAAATTATATCTGGATCTTATTTCAACTAAAAGGATGGAAGTGATTTAAATAATTATGGGGTAGAGAAACTTTGTATATTAGGATTTTAAAATTTCTTGGACTTTTTAAATTTTGTTTAATTTTAGTATATTTTTGAAACCCATGAGATCAAATGATCATATTTTTTATTTTTGAAAACCATGTGAATGTGTGAACCAATTTATCCTATGAAACATAGCTTAAATGAATTCTGAAAATAACATTGTTTCAAGTTCAGTAATTTGAGAATTTTATAAAGAGACTTATGAATTTTGAATCTCAGTTTACACCTCACTATATTTTTATTTAAAACCACCTTCTTATAATGTTTTTGAAAGTTTTTGATATATTTTTCAAATTCACCTTACTTATTTAGTGAAATAAAACATGCTTACTTAACTAGAATATGAATTACTCCTACTAAAACATGAGGATTTTAGGTACTTATGTTTTAAATTATTGAGGCATTTCATTGAGTTTTAAATTCCCCCTTTTCAATATTTTCGGAAAAATCCCTTTAGAAGTTTTTGTAGTGGGTTTGTTGAAAAAATGGAGAAGGAAGTTGTGAAGAGGAAGTGCTTTAGTCAAATGAACACACCATATTCCAAGGGATAAATCACAAAGTTTTTTATTGTGCCATAAAAATAAGGATAAATAGGATATGACCAACCAAGTTTGACCAATGCTGCACATGTGGGAGCATTCTCAAACACACATGGAAAATAACTAGGCCAGCTAGCCATTGGTGGTACCAGGGAGGAAGGCAAGGATGCACATGGGTTGGAATGCATATAGATTAGTGGTTTGTTCCATAGGGGTGATAATGTGAAGATCATGGTCCATAATGCATAGTGGTACCATGGAGAAGGCTGGGAGGAGACCCTGTTACTTGCATCTGTCCAGTCAAAGGAAGGAGTTAACATATATTCCATGAGGAAACTAGATACATTTTTGATGTGAGAAAAATTAGTTTTTATGCCTTGCCGAATCTAGGATCACCACAACATAATGAGTGATTGTGATGGCTTCTATGCCTCTATAAATTTAGAGGTTTCTACTCCATGACATAATGGCTATACTGTAGAACCATGGTTAGTAAGTTGGACATGTCACAACCAAGGTGACCACTTTGTAGAGAATGTTTTAGAGATATCCAAAACCTATTGCAATTTTAGGGTTTCCACATCGAAGCTAATCATTACAACATTGAGTATCCAAAATAGGCAGAAGAAAAGGTTTTATGATTTCATGTCCTATAGGAGGCCATGCTACAACCATGCATTATGACATGGAGTGACCGAATTTGTAGAAGCATATTTTTGGAACTTCTATTCCCACAAGAGGCTACATCAAGAGAGATGAGTCCATGCCACAACTAGTTCAGTGTGATAATCATTTGTGATGAGACTGTGACACATATCATAGAGAAGTTATGAGAAGTTACTTCTCCTAAAAAAGGGGATCTGGTTAAACAGGTGTCTCCACACCATAGTGGTAATGGAAATTACACAACCATAAAATATTTCTTACATAATATTATTATTAGAGTTTTTTAATTAGATTTATTTTTGGGATGGGACTCTCTTCAATTAATTTAAAATTTATGGTAAATAAATATGCCAATTAACATGAGATAAAATTTTAAAAATACTAGGCATAGAGGGTTCCATTCTATCCTATAGATTGATTTAAAAGGGGTGAGAATACTATTGTGGACAATAGAAAAATAAATGTAGAGTTATAGGACATGTGGTGTTTTGTAAAAATATAGATAAAGGTTATTTCTAGTTCTAATCTAATTTTTTTAAGTAAATTAAGGGTTTATTCTAAAATACTTATCCTCACTGGAAATTGAATTTATTATGTTAATGATAAAAACAATGAAAGGTGCATGTTCATGATGTATTTGTGTAAAAAAAGAATATGCAATAAGTAGAGTAGTGAGATCCTTATTAAGGGAGAGAAATGAGTTCTTCACTTGTTCACGGTTTTAAACCTGGAGGGTCAGTGAGACCTATCTAAACTGTACTTTAATAGTGAGATTCTAGTGAATTTGGTGGATAGGTTCATTTTTTTTCATGATCTTGGACCAAGTAAAATCCTTTTTGTCATTTACTGCTTTCATCTCTCATTGATGGGTAAGAGAGAGATAAATCAATGTGTTCCTCAATGTGAGAGAACAAGATCCCAAAAAAAGTAAAAATTACTAATACCTCGATTCAACCCCCTCTTATGGTGTTACCATCTATAACATGCTAAAATGTGGTATCAAAAGGACATTTTTTATTCTCCCTTAAAAGTATGGGAACTATTTTAAACTATAAAGGTGTCCCTATATTTTAAGGTAGTGATTTCCAATTATAAAAAATATATACGCAACATTATTTCATATCTTTTTTCATGGATGTTCACACAACTGCCATCAATGGAATCACAAAAAATATTAAAAATGGACCCTTAATGGAAAGAGATTTTCTAGAGTTGGATTTAGAAACTAAATAAATATATTCATTAGGAAGTTCCATTTCCAATCACATCTTCAAAAAGGTAATATCCTAAAAAACCTATCATGTTATATCTAAAAATCTATGGAAACTTTTTTAAGGATATTAAATGGTTTGGGAAGCCAAATATAAGGTTATATGTAACAGATATGAATATTTGAGAATGAATTTAAATGAGATGATTGATTCATTTTTCGATCATCTAAAATTTATTTTTGAAGAAATATGAGGCCTTAGTGAGGATCCCAAGGATGAAAAGATCGTGAATAGAATCATGAGAATGAGCCTACTTGTTTTAATACAAAAGTTTTATTTTTAGAAGATAAAGATCAAAATGGAATTTCTCTTTGTAGTTTTTATAGAACTATCATGTGTTATGAAATGAGTAACAAAGAAAATGAATAAATAATAAAGGAAAATACCATGCAGGTATCCTTTAATTCAATGAAGCATCTCTCAATCATTGAAAGTTTATAATTTTATGAGGTTATGTCATTTTTATCCACTAATATAAAAAATTGGAAAGGGAAGGTTTGTGCTTAAGGTTCCCCATGCATGTTTCATATGTGGAATGGTTGGACATATTACAACCAAATTCCCCAAAAATTTTCAATAGGATGATAGTGAAGATAAACCATTTAAGAAAATAAAAGAAAAGTTTTAAATAATTATCAATTTATGTCCTTAAATAGATATAATATTCTCTCTAAAGAAGAAGTTATTTCTAGTTAAAGTGAAGTAGAAGAAGTTGAAAATTTAAAAGATGAAGGTGCATTGATGAATATTGAAAAATAATTGAGAGATGAAGAAAATGGTGATAAAAATGAAGAAATTATTATAAGGATTGATTTAAATTCTAACATAGAAGAAACTCTAGAAGAACTTGATGTATGGATATCCAAGACTAATATGTATAATGTAGTGGTCTATGATTCGATGCTATACATGAAAAAATAACAAGGAGAAAAGTTATATCTAAAGAATAAAATTTAAAAAATCAAATCTATAAGTTAAAAAAACTAGGTAAGTAAGATTAGATGGAGATTAAAGTTTAAGAATAAACCTAAATTATTGATGAACTAGAAAAATAACCAATAATTGGGTGAAGAAAATTAAAGAGTTAGAAGAAGAAGTAATAAATTAGCATAAAAGGTGTGAAGATATAAAATGTTTATTTCCATGTGAAATTATGAAATAAAGAACAGATGCATCAAATTTAAGGAAGCATAAAGATTTAGTGAAATAAATTATTTCAACCCCTTAAGTTTAGTTGTTCAAAAATAGTGAAAAATATGTGTTTATCTCAAAACTCAGGCCCTAACTCTTTGTAGGAAGATTAATATTTGTTAAATTTAAAATTAAATTAAATATGATGCCAAGAAAAATTCCAATGTTTCATGATTTATAATCTATTAATATATAAATTTTGGACACAATTACTATGTGTTCTCTATTATGAGTAGGTCATTATAATATAAAAATTAATCCAAATAGGTAAGAATAAATTCAACTAAATATTTTTCTTTTAATGGGTATTTTTTTGTTGTGAAGGATTCAGGTATAAGGCAATCAATTGTGCATCAAGAGCTCGAGAAACATTTTATATAATTCCAAGGAGTCGAAGAAATAATAAGATATAATTTTTTTCACAAAATGTAGATAATCATAATAGATTTTCAATTTTAATATATGAAGAAGAAGTTTTGGAGTTAGCTGTTGAATATGTACACCCTTCCCCAACATGGGTGATAGAAAGGAGTTTAGAAAAGGATAATGTTATGAAAATTTCTTTAAGGTTAATAAACAAGTAATGTTTTTGGATTGTGGATAGATAATTCACATCACATATGACCAAAAATAAATACATCATTTTAATGTTATTGAAAAAAAAGTTATAATTTTTTGGTTTGGGAATGATGAGGGTCTTAAGATTGTTAGTTCTAAAAAATCCAATATTGGAGGAAAATATATCACGCGAACTAATGTTCTCTTGGTTGATGGGATAAGTCATAATCTTCTTAGTGTTATCCAATTATGTTACTATGGATATGAGGTGTATTTTAATCTAAAGGTGTGTATAGTTTAAAATAAATATTGTTAAATTATTCTCTAAAGAGAAATAACCAAGGAAAATCTATATCTTATAAGAGAAGAAAATCTTTGTATACTATATATGGAATAAGAGAAACATTTTTGGCGTAAATGAGATGGAAATTTAATTCAAACATATCTAAAAAATATTTTAAATAGTAATAGCGCACATGATATTCTAAATCTCGTATATGATCACAATCACACATGTGATTCATGTCAAAATGGAAATATTATTCTAGAGTCCTATAAGAAAATGAAGTTGAAAAAATCAAAATTTCTTGAGCTTGTAAATTTCAATTTTGTGAGATGATTTCACCCAAAGTAAATATATGGAAGTAGGTAAATTTTTATATTCATTGATGGATACAACAGAATTTCATGGATTATTCCCACCGCACACAAGACTGAGGTATATAGCTGTATCACTCTGTATCAAAGGAGAGAAGAAAATATGCTTAGAGTAATGATTCAGAAGTTTCTGATTGAAAATGTGATTGAATGAAAAAAATATTAAGTTAGATAATATATTTAAAAACATGAAATTCAACATCATTTACAGGCTTTCATAAAACCATATCAAAATGGGATTTCTTTTTAAAAAAATCATATTGTCAACAATATGACTCAAACAATGTTCATTGAAAACTCTCTTTCAGAAAGATATTGAAAGGAATAAGTTCTTAAAATGATTTAAACATCTAATAGAGAATTTATTTTTGAAAATTAAGAAATAAATCCATATGAAATTTGGTATGTAAAGAAACAAATGATCAAATAATTCTGATAATTTGTAAGTAAATTTTTTATTCTCAACAAGAAAAATTGAAGAAAAATTGAAGACCTGGGAGATGAAGGAATATTTCTTGAATATTAATCTAATAGAGAAGCCTATATATGTTAAAATAAAAATATTTAAATGATGATTGAATGTAATTATGTCATGGTGGTTGAAAATACTCATATTGTAGTGGCACACGATCATATTTTATAGGACAATCATCAAATTTTAGAATATGAGAAGGATGAAAAAGTGCACGATTTAGTGTAACACTTGGAGATTTTAAAAGAGAAACATAATATTAAATTGTATGTATAAAAATGAAACAAAAATATTATAAGATAATTTAACACCCTAATACTTTATGATATATTTATAATTAAATAAATCTAATCTATTAGATAGCTTTCAATAGACACAACACCAGGTTTAAACGAAACCTGATACTCTATTAAAATATTACTATTTAAACATGGACATTATAACCTAGTTGTTAAATCAACATAGTTGAATAGTATTAAATAAATTATGAATATTATGTGTTTTACATATTCATAAAATAAATTAATTGGATATCTATAGATTAAAAATAAAATTTTAATCATTTGAAAGTAAAAGAAATGTTTTCTGAATAAGTATATTTTTCAAAGAAAATGGTTTCGTCGCTTCCTCTGAACTTCTGATAAAAATAATTCTTAAAAATAGAAAATTTATTTGATTAAATTAATATCATTTATGAAATAATCATATAAAAAATTATCTTAAGGTGAATTTTTATAGTATTCTGAAAATTTTCATTTTTTGAAGAATAGTTGAAATTAATGAATAATTGGAAACTACCTTTTATTATTTTAATTATAAAAATAATTTATTTTATAAATTATAATTAAAGTAAAATTAGTTAAAATATATATATTAATCCAATTTTGTTCATTTTAATGATTTTTTATATTGATTTTATATATAGAAACTCTGAAAACTGCTAAACATTTTTCTCTTTGAAAATCTGCTTTCTCATCGCGTTTGTAGGATTAATTTTAAATTAAATATTTTAAATTCTATAAATATAATTTGAAAAGTTTATTAAATATTTTTAAAGAGAATTATTTATATCATGTATTAATTCAAATTAATTTTTGACCATAATTAATAGTAAAAAAGTTAAAATTATTTACCATAGTTAAGGTAAAAATGGGTTTATTTGGGGTTATACTAAAAATACAAGGGTTAAAAATGACCCAAAACATGTCCAACACCCATTTTATATCCATATGTATAACTTATATATTTTATTTTCTATAATAGTTGATTTTTGGATCGTTATAGAATCTATAAATGTGGGTAAACCTTTTTCTTTTCAAAAATTACAAGTGTGTGGCTCACCTCATTTATAAAAGGATACCCCCTATCCTCACCTATCCACTCTTAAAAACCCATTGGTTATTCAAATAAATGTAAAAATAAATTTCCTATTTTATATTATAATCCTGGAGTCCTTATTTTGGTTATAAATCTAGCCTAATAACCCTTTTGGTGAAAAACAAAACAATTTGTCCAAAGAAGAGGTAATGTCCTTAACCTAGTATTTTATATTATTTATTCTTCCACCAATATGATGTATTATTATTTTATGATTATTTAATAAAAAAATACCTTCCATATAATGATATTTTATTATGTTAACGGAATAATAAAGATTTATCTCCTGTTCCCTTAAATGGGAAATCACAACGTTTCTCATGTGTACGACAGACTACCACCTCACGAACTGTTGTGACACATTTTCCATCAACACCTCTATTGATTGGTTATGAAAATGGAAATAGAGTATATAAATAATATTTATAACATAATTATACATATTTATTATTTATATATCATATACCTTTTTTAATTTACATTATTTAAGGGATACGATAACGTCGATCATGTGTACGGAAAACTACCACCTCGAGAGGCGATGTGATTCATTTTTCACTAATACTTTACATGGAAGGTAATAATGATAATATAATTAATATATGTGGTATAAATGACATAATTATTATAATAATGACATATATATCATTATTAAAAGATGATATATCATTTTATTTCTTACATTTTGACTCACTAAAAGTTGATAACCTCATTCGTGTACTTGTGGACTACCACCTTCACGAAGAGATGTGTCTCTCTTTTCATCACCACACCACATGGATGATATATATGAGTATATTTAAAGAAAAAATATGGTATTTATGAAATTATAATTATTATTTAATGATAAAACATTACATACCTCCTTTCCATACCGATCGTTGAAAAATTGAAATGTTACTCATGTATAAGTGCGACCTACCATCTTTGTGATCCTAATGTACTTTATTTACTAAAACCATGTTTCAGGATTGGTATTTAAAGTATAATTTATGTGAAAATATAGTAATTATTTCAGGATTATTATTTTATATATGTTGAAATAATGACCTCTTAGACCAATAGTCAACCTATCGTTGTCATTTTTAACACATAAGACAAATATCATCAAAACACCCTATGAAAACATAATTTATTAAGTAATTGTATATGAAATGATAATAAGTGAAATAAAAGGAACAATAAAATTTTAAAAGTTTTTTAATAAATTAAATAATTAACATAACTTTATTTTTTAGGAAGAAAAAGAACGTACGCGATGAGTTGGGATCAAGGTAAGGGTTTCTCATATTTCTTTTACATACATGAGACATATTCCATATTACCCATTTATTTAATTTTTGTGGTGTATATAATTCCCATTTTTATAAGTTATATCATGAATTTATTTCTATTCATGGTATTTACAGTCTCATTGGAAGCTATTTCTTTCACGGGTCTTATGATTCAAAAGTTACCAAAGTGGTAAGAGTTTATTTCACAATATCATAATTAATTTGGTTTATTTTTTATTAAGTATCCCTTGGAGAAATTATTTTATATTTCTATCATAAAGTAAATATATTTTCTTATCATATGGTTATTTATGAACTTTTTCAAGTAATGATACCTTTTTTTCCTCTCTTTTGTACTTATCAAAAAGGTACGAGAGACAGGCAGGAACCTGCTCCCAACAAATTATTTATAAAAAAGTGTGAGCAGTACAATACAACTCAAAAAATTGGATCCTTACAAATCCTTGCCTAAAAAACACCAACACTATCATTTTGGACCAAACTATTGCAATAACTGGGCAAAACGAAGGACCAACTGGAACTGACCTCCATAAGCGCTCTTTTGGAAAGAGCATCCGCAACCTCATTTGCTTCTCTATATACATGAGAGAAATCAAGTCATATCAGCTCAAAAAGTCTAAGACAATTTATCAAGGAAGATAACATCCTCCATGTAATATTCCTGGATAAGTCTTTCAGGATCTGCATAGCAACAAACGAGTCTGACTCTAGCCATAACTTTCGCCAACCATAACGAACTGCATACCTGATCACCTTTATCATTGCCTATAGCTCTCCCTCAATCGCATGCCCATTCCCTATATAGTAGATGAAGTAGCCTTTAACAAAGACCCAATGAGTTCTGAATACTCCACTGCACCCAGTAGGTCCTGGTGCACCAGAGGCCACCCCATTTACATTCATTTTCATCCAATCATAGATTGGTGGAATCCACTGAATATATTTCATCATTTTGGTCTTCCTCTCCCTTCCAATTACACCAAGCGTCCTCAAAATAATAAAGTCAGAGATATCATTATTCATTGATCTAGTTTTATTCACCGAGGAAAGTTTAATGCTACAGTGGATCTCCAAAACACCCTCCCTAAACAAGGGCCTACAATTGTTAAAAATGATGTTGTTCTGAGCCCACCATATATATGAAAACATAAAAATAGCGGTAGCAGTGAGTAGAGATTTAATTTTCTCACTGCGTGCTACCTGTAGGACTAATATAAGCAATGAATCAATCGAGGAAAAACTGAAGTAGCATTGAAAGGTTTCTTGCACATAAACCCATAACCAAGCAGCAAATTAGTATTAAATGAACAAATGCATGACATATTCTTCATAATTCAAAAATAAATGACATATCGATGCAATATTCAGGACTGTGCGCTGAAGGGCAGATTGGATTGGCAGGCGTTGCTTCCATATTCGCTATATTCACAGAGAATCATTGGGGAAAATGAAGGGCCTACGTACACCTGCCTCCCATGGAGGTGTTCCAAATGTTGTTCCACACTATAGGGCATCATGAAAATGTTTTTGAAAACGTTTGACTTTATTTATCTTTTTAGTTGAAAATCTATTCGCTTCCAAAACAATTTTTCTATTTTTTTTCAAAAACGTTTTAACATTATCCAAATGATTTATTAAAAAACTTATCCCATTTTTTACTTTTTACAAAAAAAATTTGAAAAGAATATTCTTGTCATTTTTCAGATGAAAAAATTTTCTAACCCTTTTTATTTGAAAAAGGAGTGTTTTATTTAACTTATATGGAATGTACAAAATTACCCACCATCATGATCATAATTTATTTAAATAATACTTTACAAGTTTAAAAGGTTCGTTCTAAAGAAATTTTTACCCTAATATTCTATAGATTCATTGTTTTCAAAATTTATTTTCAAAGAAAATTATTTTAAATATATTTTATGAATTTTCTAGCTTTAAATAAAAATGATGATTTTCAAAGAAAGTTTAATTTCCTCAAGAAATATTCTACGTGATCTATATAAATTATTTTCCATTTAAGAACACATATTTTAATGTAAATTATGATTTAATGGGATATAATCCAATGATACCATCCGTATTATATCTCTATATGGTTTATGATCAATTTTATTAGGGAAGTAAAGTGTAGATACAATTCATTATACTTTGGATAGTTTATGATAATGTTTACTGATTGAAGAAAGTATTAATATTTTATATTCTTATTGAAATATGAATGTTTATATGGATTATGTTTCAACCCTTTCATATGAGTAATGCATTGGATTTAGTAAGTGAAGAGAGGATCCCACTATAGCCCCTCGATGCATCAGAAGGTCTGATAATAAAAACTGGATTGGGTTTTGGATGATACCTAACCCATTTTCTCAGATTTCTTTCACAAGGCCTCAAAAATATGTTTTAGATGTCCATAATTATGTATTCCATTATTATTAATTTAGTAATTAATATTACATATGATTATTCAATTAGTTAGAATTTCCATGGTTATGTTTTTAATCTCATGTGATTATTTATATTTAATTATTTAATAATAATTTACTCCTTCCATATTATTCACATGCTATTGATTAAGTGAATATGGTTTTAGTTATTTAAATTTACATATTTATTATGACTTATTTATTCAATTATTCCATTGTACACTTACCCTTACTGAGCATCTGAGCTCACCCATTTCTTATGTTTTATTTTACCTATGATACCAGGGCGTGTTTTTTGATTGATATGTTGGGAAACTATGTGAGGAATAACATTTTTCTCATATAAAACACTTAGTTCACTTTATATTTTCAATGTTGATGATAATTTGAAGTATGTATCTAGTTTACTAATAATATTAAAGTATTTGGTCCTTCGAGATGATATTCCTTGTATCATAAACCAATTTATTAAAGTAGACACCAGCTCTAGGGTACTGGGGTTGGATTCACTATAGTTGGTATCAGAGAAAGTTTAGTACAATCCTAAGGACATAGATTTATGAAAAAACATATTAGGGAACATAAAACTATGATATACTTTGAGGATAAGAATAGAAGAAATTATAAAATTTTCATAAGTAAGAGATTATATGGGTTTTTCTAGAAATAAATCCCTATGTAGATACTACAAGTGGATGTGGTTTTGGTACAAATACACATAGAGGTAATAAAATCAAAAAAGGTGTGTCAGGCTTGACTCACGTATTTTCTAGTACATGACAACTGGTCTTACAACCCACCTAGTTTGACACTCTGGGGGGATATTATTAGGATAATTCAAATTTTCATTATAAACCATTATAAAGGATTTTAAAATAAAGATATCTCCAAATAAACCATGTTTATGATTATGAGATTAGCTATGTATACATTTTTCAATTTACGATATTTATATCACTAGTTATTGGATTAGACATTATGTTTCATAATTCTATGATATAATGTAGTTTATGAAATGGTTTTTAAACGACACCTAGAAAAAGTAATGGAAACTATATTAATAAAAAATCAAAATTGTAAGGATGATATTTTCTTTGATGGGAATAAGACAATCCTATGATGGACTGTAGTCTCTAAAAATATATCATTAAACTAGGATATAATATCATGTGACATAAAGAAATAGAAATAATTTTATAAGTATTATGGATTAAAATTGAAACAATATAAAAATTAGATAATGTAGAAAAAGAATAATAAATGGAAAAAAGAGAAGATAAGTTTTTCAACATGTGATACTTGTAGAAGGAAACACCTTGGTACATGTTTAAAATGAAAAATAGTTTACTTTAAGTGTGGAGAAAAATTCAATAATGATCATGATTGATAGGGAAATAAATAATCTACCAATGTAAAATTATTCCACTATAAGGATATGAGGAACTATACAAATTAATTCCCCAAGCATCAAGGTAATATACCTCAGAAGAAGATAAGGGGGCAATGTCAATCATATACTATTGATACAAAAGACATGGAATGATTAATGTGATTGTGTATTTGTGATCAATACATATGTTTTAAAAGTGTTTTATTTATTATATTATAATTATTATAATAATGAAACGTATAATTATTATACTATAATACTATTTATTAAAGTATTGGAGATCTTATATTGAATGGTATTGATGACGAAGAAAAGTGATTCAGTGACATGTTAAAACACTTGGAAAACATATGATTGAGGGATAATAATTCTTTATATTTTCTTGATGTTGAGATAATAATTATATGTTTATGGGATAGTGTTAGTGTCCATGAAATTGTTTATAGGTTTTGTGGTTTATCTCATCTTTTTTGGAGTTTACTGTAAGTATTTTATGGAATATATTTGACAACCTGTGATTTTATTGTTGGAAGCATGCAATTTTCATTAATGTTTTATAGTGATCAAGGTATTAAAATATTTTTAATGTGATATTAAGATCCAATTTATATTTTCAAGGGAATATAATGTTGATTTAGCATCATTACTTATAAATTTGGTTAAACATATTTTGGTTGAGCTTTAAGGTTAACTATTTATGGAATGAATTTAGTTGAACATTGGGTGTTATTGGATAACCTTTTATAACCATTTTGGTTTTTTTAAATATAGTATGAATATATTTTTACTCTTTTATACAACTTATGATCCATTAAAAGTTAACTATGGTGCTTTAGAATAAAAAAATTCATCTGGATGTTCAATTCTTTTAGTAAGAAATGAAATGGAAAATGATTGAAGCACGACCAAAAATGAAATTATACCTAAAAAATAGAAGGATATCATGTAACAATATTTTAATATGTTGTTATTATATATGGTAAGATAATTTATAAACTCTAGGTAAAGTATATTGAAATAGAATTGTTATCTTAATACCTTCATTTCTGTTGAACTGATGGTCTTTCTGTAATGACCTGAATGTTTATAAATAAAATTTCCTTCATGATTGAACTAAATTACATATTATGGTTATAGAAAACACATCCACTTTTTGGGTTTTATTATATCCTATAGGATTTAAAAGACCAGTAATAATAATAACTATTTATAATATATCCATTCAACAATGATCATATGATTTGTATAAATATAAGGTTTTGATAAATCAAATTGAAACATAAAAAGGAAGTGATGGCCTCGACCAATAGGATAATACCCTATGAAACCCGTTTATTAGAGATTATAAGGGAGATAGTATAATTGGTATTTTACCTTGACCAATCCCAAGATGAGATCCAATAACTAAAGCATGAGTGAAACAATTTATGGGATAAGTTCAAGATCATCGAGATCACAACCCAAACCATGTACGCCCAACCAGCTAATGAAAATATCAACATCGCACACCTTACTGTTAGGGATTTTAATGGTGTAATAAAGTGCTATTTAACAAGAACCTAATAATATGAATATGCATATTTTATAGAATAATTAATATATTTTCTTTTTATTTTTGTTACTTTATAAATGATTTTGTTTTTTATATGATAAAAAAATTCTATTTTTGGGTAGAAAGAAAATTCAATTAAGACATTTATTTTAATGAATTAATGTATTTTTCAAATAAATAATATTTTAATAAAAATTTATTATTAAACGTAAATTATAATATAAATTTTATGATGTAAAACGTAATTTTTAAAAGTGTTTGAAAACCACTATAGTAAAAAAAACCTAACATTTTTCAATAAATATATAATATTATTTTAAAATTAAAAATTCAAATATTTATTATATTATTTGGATAAAATGAATATTATTTCTCTAATAATAATGTAAAAATTATCCAATAGTGATTTTTTTATATTTTTTATAGATAGCCGAATTTTTGGGTAAAAATTAAATACGGTATAAATATATAGTTTGTATTAAGACATAATAATGACCAAAATGTGTTGTAATAAATTCCGTTAAGGGTATAAATGACCATATGTTTTCCGTTTAAAATAATGCGATTTTTAGTTTTTTTAACTCTATAAATCATTTATTAATCCTCCAAATCCAATATTATATTTTAAGGTTTTAAATCACTTCTTTAAGAAAATTCATCACTTTAACATCACCAAGGGTAATATTTTAATAAGTCAAGACCTATAAACTATAAAATAATAAAAAATAATCTTCATTGGTAGAAAACATGGGTAAAAACCATGTTATAGTTAATGGTTTTGATTACTTTATTTTAAAGAGTCCTAAACCTAAGTTTGGAAAATAATAAAGGACTCCCCTCTCTTTTCCTATATAAAACCACTCAAGATCCCCTTAATATTCACTAAAAAATCTTGGATCACATCCTTAATGTAACACCCCGAAATTTTATGAAAAATATTCTTTTTAATTTCATTAATGTCTTGTGTTGTACGCTACACCAAAAGAAGCTTTCACAACACGCATACTTGACTTGCCTTCCATTTCACGCAATCGTGACCTTCCTCGATAGCGTGTGTAGTACGCAATAACGAGTTTCATTAAACAACAATATGCTATTAAAATATTATTAAAACTAGCCGTTATGAATAGTAATAACCACTTTTTGAAATTTTTTATATTTTATTTTTCAAAATGGAATTAATTTCTGGATTCATAATATCGAAATTAGCTTAGGGTGAAATTTTGGTACTTTTCAGATAACTTTCATTTTCTGATGAATAGTGAAAATTACTAAATTTTAATTAAAAACAACTTTTTTTTATCGAAATAATTAATAGTGATAAATTATTAATTTGAGTGGTTTTAAAGTATATCTAGAATATATTTTTACAATTCAATACAATGTTGGTCATTGGATGTAATTTCACATTTACACCAGACATAAACAAATGTTAATCTTTTGATAGTTATTATCTCTTAAAAACACGCTATTTGTTGTGACAGCGGAAATTAATTATAAAATTAATTAATGCAACTTATATGTTGGGAATTTTTTAAAATAGAAATCATTTTTGAACTCGGAATATGAAATATAGCTTAGGATGAAATTTTGGCATTGTTCTGAAAAACATCAATTTTTGATGAATAGTGAAACTACTAAGTGATAGTTAAAAAACTGAATTTTTCATAAAACTTAATTTTACCGCTTCTGCGAATGGAATTTCAAAAATCCGAGATACACGGTTGATGTCAGTAAGTAAAATGTGGTTCAATGAGATGAAAATAATTTTTGGTGAATAGTAACTTTTTACTTTTATTTACCACGGTTAAAAGTAAATAGGGTGATTAAGGGTAAGAATGATATTAATATTACCCTGACACATTTCCTAATTCTATTGGACAAGTTTAGATCGACCAAAAACAACCTTAAGTGTAAAATATGACCATTTAGGCCCACTTGGGTTTGATTAGGACATTTATTATTAATTTATTTAATGAAGGGTTAAAATAGTTAAAATCAAATTTTAATAAGTAAATCATTTTTAATATGGGGTTATACATAAGATAAATTCGACTATAAAAATTCATTATAAAGCTAAAAAGATTTCCTACATAATGGTATTTTATTTATAATTTTTAGACATTAAATAATTTAATTTATATATGACACAATTATGGTGCAGTAATTATCTTATTTATGAAATATTGACATAATTGATGTTATAAACACCAAAATAAATGTAATTTGAGACTTTTTATGAATTAAACTAATTTTATAGGTTACTATGATATATTAGTGTTAATTTAATCAACTTTGTGCGAACATATAATTCTGTTATGACTTAAACAAAAATCATATATAAAATAGTGTCAAAATTGACACAAAATAGTTTTTAAATCAAATATTATATTATTAATTGTTATTTTATTCCTAAAAATCTAAGGTTCGGCCAAATGACTTAGATAAGGATATATATATTAATAATAAACAATTTGGGGTTCGTTTGGCATGTTATAGTAAGTGTATTAACCATATAGTGTAAGAAAACAAAAAGACACGATAAAAGTTAAATTATTTAACTTAGAGTTAAATCTAATTGATAAGGTTAAAATAATAACATAAACTTGTATAAATCCTATTGGTTGATAGGATTTCGACCCATCCCCACATTAGCATCGAAATAAGACCCTTTGGAACCATTATAAACCGATTTTGACTTTAATATAAAATAATAGTTTGAGATATTCCTAAGGTGCCCCTCTCTTCCCTTATAAAAGGGCACCTCCTCCCCCTCCTCCTCACACCAATTTGAGAACTCAAGCTCGGCCAAACCCTGCCATTTTCTCCTCTCCACTTCCCTAGAATAATCCTATAGGTCCTGGTATTCTTCAAAGACCAATCTTAGTTCCCTAAGTGGAGGATTCAAAGAGGCGTTCCAAAGAAGAGGTAATATCCATTACCGATCTGTTCAATTTATTTCTTCTTCAACTTCTTATTCTTTAGTTGTTTCATGATAAAGTAATAACATCAGTATTACTTACATACTGATATGTTATTATAAATATGAAACAACCCTAATTCACCTTCTATCCATCCTACGGAAAAATGAAATCACCGCGTGTGCGTACGTACGGAATACCGTCTCCACGCCGTGGTGTACTCTATTTTCCACCATCACATTACAAGGATGTGTATAATGGTGTAATGAGTAACTATATATGATTATTATAAAGTGATATTGATACTTAAATAGTATAAATACACTTAAATACAATTCCACGATCATGGGAACAATATCATCGCTCGTGAGTACGTACGGAATACCGTCTCCACGATGTGATGCGACTCGTTCTACATGATCATCATTACATAGTAATTATATAAATGAATTGAATGAATAAATATGATATATGTTACACTAATACCATTCTGGATATAAGGTATCTATAACCTTAAAATAAGAATAAGAATTTATTCGGCAAAACACGCATAAGAACAAAAGGCAATAAAGACCTGAGTAACAAGTAACAATGAAATATTACTAATAAGAAGCTAAGAATATGACCATATATGATATCATATCAATATGTATGATTCCGGAATAAGTCAATAACATTATTTAAACCATTATACAGGAGTTTCGGACATGTACAAAGCAAGTCGGACCTAAGGTAAGGGAAATATCACAATCTCATTTTTATCCGAGATTGTTTATCCGTAAGTATTTACTGGGGTGTATTTTATCATCCAAATCCATGTTTCATAAATATGTAATATTATTTCCATCCACCTACAATTGTTTAAATCCATTTTTACCCTTCGGTGAGTTTTTAGTAAAAGATATGAAAGGAATCTTTTGTCGTTTTTCGTACGAGGTACTTTTTGACTTTTCCGACAAAAGTACAAAGAATGTTTTTTTAACTTATATGGCATGAATGGATTTCTAAAACATTATTTCCAAGAATCGTCCTTTACAAGTATTCAAGTTTATTTTTAATCAACTTCTTTTAGTTTAAAATTGTATGACATGTTAAGAAAGGAAAAGTGTTTTTGAAGTAGAAATGATATTTTCCTCAAGAATAGAGTTCAAGTATTTTATCAAAATTATTTTCCATCTAAGATAATAAAAGGGTTCCGTTTTTATCCCTATTATTACATGGATTTGATTATGTTGTGATGGAAATATTTTTATGATTTCCTTTATCTTATATGAATTGTTTTATGATGTCATGTTGTTTAAGAATCCCATTTTTATTACGTGGGTTACACTATGATGTATGGTTTATGATTATGTGGCACACATAAGAAAGGATTCATTATAAGATGTGTGGGACCTATATCTCCCTCCAATGCATTGGGTAAAGATTTTCTATCTCATGAGATAGACATGGCTGGAATGGTAGGTTATACCGGTTCAGTGAAACAGGACTGAAACGAGGGTGACTCGGTTCAGAAATGGACTTTGTCCACTAAGATAGTCTTGGCAATGAGTCTTGACTAACAAGAAATGATTCTCTATGATTATGTGTGTATGCCACAAAGTTTCATGTTTTATGTTGTGATTATTGGGATTACATTTAACTTCTATGATTTATCCCATCTTATGATATTATGAGCTCTTTTGCAGGTTAATATTTCCAAAAGCTATATTCTTATGTATATGATGTGATTGATATTTCTTTTATTTACCCTTACTGAGCATTTGATCACACCCTTTTATGTTTTCTTTTCCCCAGGATATAAAGAAAGGTTTTAGAAAAAAAAAGATCTTTATGGGAGGTATTGGAGATCTTTCACCACGATTAGAAGATTACGTTCCGAGTTTCCAAAGACACTAAACTATTACGATCCTTGTGTGTGTGTTTTTTTGTTATGTACTAAGTATTCCGCAAAAGTAATGTAATGTTCATGTACGTTATGCTTCGGGTCTCTATAGTTGGTATCAGAGGAAAGGTTTAGTCAACCTTTGGAAACTAGGATGCGAAAACGTTAGTGAGATCCCTAGAGATATTTCTAAGGTATGTCTAGGGATGTCCCTAAGGTTAAGTATACATATAGGTTATAGTACTAGAATTACGCTAACGATCATAGAATTAAACCTAAGATGTTAGATATTGAAGGTACTCCCCCTTTATTATGTTGTTTTCCCTAGCATGATTTTTGCCTCTCACACTATTTTTTTTTGGGTTTTAGACAATGGCTGGAACCCGAAGGAACCGTGTTGATCAATGCAATGGACAATGCAATGATTGTCCTCCTGAACGAACAAATGTTATGGGAGATGGAGTGAAAAATATCATTGCTATACCTACACAAGCTATGAATCATTCTGGACTTCCAAATGAGCAGAGAAGAGAACAATATTCTATTGAGTCCTTCATGAGGCAACGTCCACCTTCTTTTAGTGGGTCTTCTGATCCACTTGTTGCTGAACAATGGATCAGTACCACTGAAAAGATATTTTCAGTTCTTCAATGTTCTGAGCAAGATAAAGTCATCTTAGCAGTATATCATTTGGAAGGTGAAGCTGATCAATGGTGGAATTTTATCAAGAATACGAGGCAAAGAGATGAAATTGAGTCCATGGAATGGGACGAGTTCAAGAACTTGTTTTTCGGTAAGTACATCCCTCGTATTCTTCGAAAAAAGATGGAAAATGAGTTTCTTGAGCTGAAGTAGAAGTATGATGAATCTGTTGGTATATACGAAGCAAATTTTACAAGACTTGCAAGGTACGCTTCTGGTATTATCATCCAACCTGAAAGTAAAGTTGATCAATTTTTCAGTGGCTTAAAACCAAGTCTTCGAAGGGAATTAGCTATAAGAGACTTAAGTTGCTATGAAGAAACTGTGCATTGTGCTATCAAGGTAGAAATGGAAGTTGGTGTTACATATCCATCTCATGGTTTTGACAAGAAACGAAAGATGGAGTTCAAGGAGAAATCTCAGAATAATGATGAAAAGAAGATGAATGTTTCCTTATGCACAAAGTGTGGAAAGAAGCATGGTGGCGATTGTCTTAAAGGGACTAGAAAATGTTTTAAGTGTGGAAAAGAAGTTCATCGAGCAGCTGAGTGTCGAAGTAATGGAAAAAGGTTTTCTAATGATGTGAATAAAGCAAACACTTCAGAGAACGCACCACCAACACTTCAATGCTTCAAATGCAAGGAAATGGGACATTATGCTAATAAATTCCCTAATCCAAGGGTTAGTGATGATCAACATGAGAAACCACTGAAGGAAAAGGACAAAGGGAAGTCACATGCGATCACTATTGGCGATGTTGAATATGAAAACGATTTGGTGGAATGATTAAGTGTTTATGTAATGGGATTCCAAAATAATACTGTATCATGGAGTATTGGAATATTTATGTATTGGTCTAATGTGGTATTCAAAGTGATTGAGATATTTTGGTAAATAAGATGATATGCGAATAATGAAGGGAAAATGAGAAAATGAAAAGTTTAACAGTATTCATGAGCTCATGATTGATATAAGGACTAAGTGATATCATGGTTTGAGTATATAGAATTTTGAGGATTTTGGTATGTGGAAAGTGTTAAATTTTAACTGCATTCATGTTTTCACTAAGGTATTCAAGAGAATACATGATTAAAGACTTTGAATGTTTGGAATGTGACCAACAAAACATATCTTACGATATAAGGGGATCGACGATGGTGTTAAATCTCTGGTAATCGTTTTCACTATGTTATGAGAGTGGACTGCAGTATTATGGATAAGCCTAAAGATTGGAATGGATTATGTTGGACATAAGTTAGTATTGTTTAAGGATAGAAGTTTTTTCGATATTATTGATGGGATGTTATAGTAATATAGTTTTAGAAAAAGGACAACCTGCAGGACGGGCGACATCCCATCGCGTCGGACAAGGATGTAGGAATCGAACCCACAACCGAAGTGCGACTGACATTTATCGCCTACCACTGGCCTACAGGAAGTCCCTGTTTAGTAGAAACTAGTTTTATTATATTAAGCAGTATGATATATGAAATATAAGTCCATTTTAGGAACCATATATGATTAATCTCACTATAGATCGACTTATGTATATAATTTTTGCTAACCTTTTGTTTGAGACAGATGGAATGACCCGTTATTCTATCACATGATCCGCTAACACTTAACGAATAAAAAATTCAACTTCATTTATTTAAGAGATGAAGTGGAAATTGTTCAAGGCACGAACAACAGTGAGATTGTACCAAAATAAAGTAAGTATTTATTCTAATTCAAATTTTCAACTTTAGGGAAATGATCTTGAAAACCAAAAATGTTGTCCTAGTGCCCTTATATCCAATGAATCAGATGGTACCCTAGATCGTCACAAATTTATGGCTTTGTGATTGCTGGCTTTTCCATAGCCATGTTCTCTACCACTCTCCATTAGAACATGATGGTTAGATTTCTCTTCCATATCCATATTTTCACCTATGTGGAATCCTAGTGATTAGTTTATTTGGGTAACTGTTACATTTCATACTTTTGTTTTTAAAGATTGGTTTTGGTATTCCTTTTTACGACGTGGGTTTCTATTAAAGAAACTTTCGAATAGTAAACCATTTATAAGCCCGACGAATTTCGAGGGCGAAATTCATTTTAAGGGGGGTAGAATGTAACACCCCGAAATTTTATGAAAAATATTCTTTTTAATTTCACTAATGTCTTGTGTTGTACGCTACACCAAAAGAAGCTTTCACAACACGCATCCTTGACTTTCCTTCCATTACACGCAATCGCGACCTTCCTCGATAGCGTGTGTAGTACGCAATAATGAGTTTCATTAAACAATAATATGCTATTAAAATATAATTAAAACTAGCCGTTATGAATAGTAATAACCACTTTTTGAAATTTTGTATATTTTATTTTTCAAAATGGAATTAATTTCTGGATTCGTAATATCGAAATTAGCTTAGGGTGAAATTTTGGTACTTTTCGGATAACTTTCATTTTCTGATGAATAGTGAAAATTACTAAATTTTAATTAAAAACAACATTTTTAATCGAAATAATTAATAGTGATAAATTATTAATTTGAGTGGTTTTAAAGTATATCTAGAATATATTTTTACAATTCAATACAATGTTGGTCATTGGATGTAATTTCACATTTACACCAGACATAAACAAATGTTAATCTTTTGATAGTTATTATCTCTTAAAAACACGCTATTTGTTGTGACAGCGGAAATTAATTATAAAATTAATTAATGCAACTTATATGTTGGGAATTTTTTAAAATAGAAATCATTTTTGAACTCGGAATATGAAATATAGCTTAGGATGAAATTTTGGCATTGTTCTGAAAACATCAATTTTTGATGAATAGTGAAACTACTAAGTGATAGTTAAAAAACTGAATTTTTCATAAAACTTAATTTTACCGCTTCTGTGAATGGAATTTAAAAAATTCGAGAGACACAGTTGATGTCAGTAAGTAAAATTTGGTTCAATGAGATGAAAATAATTTTTGGTGAATAGTAACTTTTTACTTTTATTTACCACGGTTAAAAGTAAATAGGGTAATTAAGGGTAAGAATGATATTAATATTACCCTAACACATGTCCTAATTCTATTGGACAAGTGTATCTCGACCAAAAACAACCTTATGTGTAAAATATGACCATTTAGGCCCACTTGGGTTAGATTAGGACATTTATTATTAATTTATTTAATGAAGGGTTAAAATAGTTAAAATCAAAGTTTAATAAGTAAATCATTTTTAATATGGGGTTATACATAAGATAAATTAGACTATAAATATTCATTAGAAATATAAAAATATTTCCTACATAATGGTATTTTATTTATAATTTTTATACATTAAATAATTTAATTTATTTATGACACAATTATGATGCAGTAATTATCTTATTTATGAAATATTGACATAATTGATGTTATAAACACCAAAATAAATGTAATTTGAGTCTTTTTATGAATTACACAAATTTTCTAGGTTACTATGATATATTAGTGTTGATGTAATTAACTTGGTTCGAACATATAATTCTGTTATGACTTTCACAAAAATCATATATCAAATAGTGTCAAAATTGACACAAAGTAGTTTTTAAATCAAATATTATATTATTAATTGTTATTTTATTCCTAAAAATCTAAAGTTAGGCCAAATGACTTAGATAAGGATATATATATTAATAATAAACAATTTGGGGTTCGTTTGGCATGTTATAGTAAGTGTATTAACCATATAGTGTAAGAAAACAAAAAGACACGGTAAAAGTTAAATTATTTAACTTAAAGTTAAATCTAATTGATAAGGTTAAAATAATAACCTAAACTTGTCTAAATCCTATTGGTTGATAGTCTTTCGACCCATCCCCACTTTATCTTTGAAATAAGACCCTTCGGAACCATTATAAACCGATTTTGACTTTAATATAAAATAATATTTTGAGATATTCCTAAGGTGCCCCTCTCCTCCCTTATAAAAGGGAACCTCCTCCCCCTCCTCCTCACACCAATTTGAGCACTCAAGCTCGGCCAACCCCTGCCATTTTCTCCTCTCCACTTCCCTAGAATAATCCTAGAGGTCCTGGTCTTATTCAAAGACCAATCTTAGTTCCCTATGTGGAGGATTCAAAGAGGCGTTCCAAAGAAGAGGTAATATCCATTACCGATCTTTTCAATTTCTTTATTCTTAAACTTCTTCTTCTTTAATTGTTTCATGATAAAGTAATAACATAAGTATTACTTACATACTGATATGTTATTATAAATATTAAACAACCCTAATTCACCTTCTATCCATCCTACGGAAAAATGAAATCACCGCGCGTGCGTACGTACGGAATACCGTCTCCACGCCGTGGTGTACTCTATTTTCCACCATCACCTTACAAGGATGGGTATAATGGTGTAATGAGTAACTATATATGATTATTATAAATTGATATTGATACTTAAATAGTATAAATACACTTAAATACAATTCCACGATCATGGGAACAATATCATCGCTCGTGCGTACGTACGGCATACCGTCTCCACGATGTGATGCGACTCGTTCTACATGATCATCATTACATTGTAATTATATAAATTAATTGAATGAATAAATATGATATATGTTACACAAATACCATTCTGGATATAAGTTATCTATAACCTTAAAATAAGAATAAGAATTTATTCGGCAAAACACGCATAAGAACAAAAGGCAATAAAGACCCGAGTAACAAGTAACAATGAAATATTACTAATAAGAAGCTAAGAATATAACCATATATGATATCATATAAATATGTATGATTCTGGAATAAGTCAATAACATTATTTAAACCATTATACAGGAGCTTCAGACACGTACAAAGAAAGTCGGACCTAAGGTAAGGGAAATATCACAATCTCATTTTTATCCGAGATTGTTTATCCGTAAGTACTTACTGGGGTGTATTTTATCATCCACATCCATGTTTCATAAATATGTAATATTATTTCCATCCACCTACAATTTTTTAAATCAATTTTTACCCTTCGGTGAGTTTTTAGTAAAAGATGTGAAAGGAATCTTTTGTCGTTTTTCGTACGAGGTACTTTTTGACTTTTCCGAGAAAAGTACAAAGAATGTTTTTTAAACTTATACGGCATGAATGGATTTCTAAAACATTATTTCCAAGAAGCTTATTTTACAAGTATTCAAGTTTATTTTTAATCAACTTATTTTAGTTTAAAATTTTATTACATGTTAAGAAAGGAAAAGTGGTTTTGAAGTAGAAAGGATATTTTCCTCAAGAATAGAGTTCAAGTATTTTATCAAAATTATTTTCCATCTAAGATAATAAAAGGGTTCTGTTTTTATCCCTATTATTACATGGATTTGATTATGTTGTTATGGAAATATTTTTATGAATTCCTTTATCTTATATGAGTTGTTTTATGATGTCATGTTGTTTAAGAATCCCATTTTTATTACGTGGGTTACGCTATGATGTATGGTTTATGATTATGTGGCACACATAAGAAAGGATTCATTATAAGATGGGTGGGACCTATATCTCCCTCCAATTAATTGGGTAAAGATTTTATATCTCATGAGATAGACATGACTGGAATGGTAGGTTATACAGGTTCAGTGAAACAGGACTGAAACAAGGGTGAATCGGTTCAGAAATGGACTTTGTCCACTAAGATAGTCTTGGCAATGAGTCTTGACTAACAAGAAATGATTCTCTATGATTATGTGTGTATGCCACAAAGTTTCATGTTTTACGTTGTGATTATTGGGATTACATTTCACTTCTATGATTTATCCCATGTTATGATATTATGAGCTCTTTTGCAGGTTAAGATTTCCAAAAGATATATTCTTATGTATATGATGTGATTGATATTTCTTTTATTTACCCTTACTGAGCATTTGATCTCACCCTTTTATGTTTTCTTTTCCCCAGGATATAAAGAAAGGTTTTAGAAAAAAAAAGATCTTTATGTGAGATATTGAAGATCTTTCACCACGATTAGAAGATTACATTCCGAGTTTCCAAATACACTAAACTATTACGATCCTTGTGTGTGTGTTTTTTTGTTATGTACTAAGTATTCCGCAAAAGTAATGTAATGTTCATGTACGTTAATCTTCGGGTCTCTACACTTAATATGACCTTCCTTCTCTATATTTCTCCCAAGGTTCCCCCAAGCTCTCAAAAGGCTTATCTTAATCTTTTTGAGTCACCCTCTAAAGGTAAGGGATCTTCTCCCTCTCCTCTTTATTCAATAGTCTTCATTATCTTATGCCTTTAATATCCAATTAATAATGTTTTGATATGTTCTTTCATATCAATATTACTACTATTATGATGTATAAATGATTAAAGGCCCATTTAACTCTCATTAATCCCTCCCACGACCATTTATTTCCCCACGTTATGCTACTAAAATGTCACAGTGATTTTCCATGCCAACCAATTGTCTAGTGAATACCTATACCCATTTCCTATCAAGGGAATTCTCCTTTTTTCACTTATAATTATTTTATTAGGGACTAAAATTTATTTATTTAACACTCCATTATCATGGAATTAAATGTGATGAAATATGTTCCTATGTTATATGATATTTATTTCACACTTATACACATACATGATTTGATTATAATGGTTGTACCTAGATAGTGCTCCAATTAATTGAGTAATGTTTTTGTATAACTAGATTCCATATATGGTGCATGTGAGGTTTTTACAATCAAATTATGTTATGTTTTCTTGGTTTTTAACCATGAATTATGCTTATGTTGTCACGTTTAGAGTTGTTTCCACATTCCCATATTGACTTTATGTTATCATGTAAAAGCACACCTCATTATTCATATTTAAGATTATCACAAATTTTATGTTCCATGTAATTACCTATTGTTTAACATGTAATAATTTCTTTAAGTTATTCCTTGTTTATTCCCTTACCGGTCTTTATAGGACACACCTTTTTTATATATGTCCCTAGGTTATTCCATACAGTTTTAAGAATGATGGAATAATATGAGCAAGTTAAGGAATTTTTCACTCATGTTTATGTACCCCCTATTTTAAGTTATTATGTAATGTACCTAATTATCAAAGAAACTATACTTATTGATCTCATCAATTGTATTATGTGTATTCCTATGTAATAAATCATGAATTAATGTGTAATAAAGACAAGGGTTGTCATAATTTTCATCCATCATAGATTTATGACTTTGTGGTTGCTAAATTTCTCTTGATAATTCAATTTATTGTGATAAATTATCTCTATCACTCTCCATAATTATTTATTCTTTTCTTCTATGTCCTTATCATCACTTCCCCTGAATGTTCTCCTACCTATAAATCTAGTTACGTGTTATTCTAAATGACCTTCATACTATACTTTTTATCATATCAAGAGGATATTTTAGAAACTCTTATCATGATATGGGATTTCAAGAAATTTATTTTCAAATTTCAAACCATTTACTACTAAAATAAATATTAAATTGAGATGACATAATTTATTTAAGAGGGGTAGAATGTAACACCCCCAGATTTTAAAAGAGGAAAATAATATTTGATAGTGTGTTTGAAATTAAAAACATATCTTAAAGGATAATTTTCCACCCTAATAATTTATGATATGCTTATTTTTAAATAAATTCAATCACGAAGATATGTTGAAATTCACACTAAACTAGGTTAAAACAAAACATGATACTTTATTAAAAAATTATTATATAAACATGGACATTATAATGTAGCTATTAAATTAATGAGTATAAATAATACTAACTATATTATGAAATTTATGTGGTTTACACATGTATAAATTAACTTAAATGGACGTATTTTGATTATAATTAAAATAATAATCATTCAAAAGTAAAATAAATATTTTTGAAAAAACATTATTTTTCAAAGAAATCAGTTTTGTCACTTCTTACGTTCTTATGATAAAAGTATTTTTTGAAACTTTTATCAAACTTATTTGATAAAATGAACATAATTATTTAACTTATAATAAAAAAATTATATTAGGGCGAATATTTTGTTTTTTCTAAAAAGTTTCATTTTTGTGATGAATAGTAAAAAATACTAAATTTAAATTTAAAATTTCCTTTTTGTTTAAATTATTTATAATATTAAATTATTTTTCAGATTGGATTTAAAGTAAAATTATTTCAATTCTATATATATATTAAAATAAATTATGTTATTGAATCATTTTTATATTGAAATTTTATATAAAAACTTTTTTAAATTTTGATCATTTTATCTTTGAAAACCTACTTTCTCGTCATGATTGAGATATTAATTTTAAATTAAAAATTTACACTTCTATGAACGGAATATGAATAAAATGTTTAACTATTTGAAATCATTAGAATTTGTATTTTCTAACAAGGTAAACATAATTTTTTACCATAATGAATAGTAAAAGAGTAAAAATTATTTACTACAGTTAAGGTAAAAATATGTTTATCAGGGGGTGTCTGTGGGTGGTTAAACTAAAAAGATAATGGATAAAATGACTAAAAAAATTCAATCACTCATTTTAGGCCATATTTTGACCTTATATCTTCCATGTTTTAGAATTTTCCATTTTCACCCATTTTGTCTTGTGAAAAACATGGGCACACCTTTCTCTTTCCAATAATTACAAGTGTTTGAGTCACCTCACTTATAGAAGTCCACCACCTATTATCTCATATTACACATCAAAAACCATTTGGTTTGGTCAATTAATGTCTAAATAACTTCATTAATTTGCAATTCTCATCCTAGAATCCTTAGTTTGGTTATAAATCCATCCTAATAAGCATTTTAGTGAAAACCAAAAGAAAATGTCTAAAGAATAGGTAATGTCCCTAACCGAGCATTTTATTTTATTTCCACTTTCAAAACATTAAAATATTCTACAATTATTGTTATATAAAAACACCGTTATTTCCAATAAATTGATATGTTATTATGGTAAGGATATGACCTATATCCACATCCTCTTCCCTCAAATGGGAAACGATAACATCGCTCGTGTGTACAACAAACTGCCACCTCACAAACCAATATGACACATTTTCCATCAAAACCTCCCATGGTTTAGAATGATGATAGATATAACTTATATATATATCTGATATTTATAACATAATTAAACCTTTGGTGTCATTATATCATATATAACTTTTTTACTTTCCATTCCGTAGGGGATATGATAACATAGCTCGTGTTTACAGTGAACTACCGCCTCGCAAAGTGATGCAATTTATTTTTCATTAATGATTTAAATGGAAGGTAATAATGAAAAATTTAATGAATATATATGATATAAATTTAAAAATTATTATATTAATGAAATATTTATCATTCTAAAAAGATAATATATCATTTTCATTCTTAGCTTCTCACTCACTGAAACATGATAACATCATTTGTGTACATGTGGACTATCGCCTTCACAAAGCGATGTGACTATATTTTCATCACCACAAGACATAGATGATATATAAGTATATTTAAATAAATATTAAGGTATTTATGATATTATGATCATTCTGTAAAGTTAAAATATTATTACCTCATTTCCATAATGATTTTTGAAAAATAGAAACACTACTCATGCGTACATAGAACTTTCCATCTCCATGATCATAACGTACTTAATTTATGAAAACCTTATATCATGATTAATCTTAAAATAATAATTAAAGTATAAACATGATAATTATTTCAGTATAATTATTTTTTATATTTTCAAATAATTACCTCTTAGACCAATGGTCAACCCACTAAAGTTATTTTTGACACATAAGTCAAATATTGTCGAAACACCTAACATAAACATAATTGATTAGGTAATTTCATATGACATGATAATAAGTAAAATAAATTGAATAATAAACATGAAAAGGTCATTAATAAATTAAATATTTAACATAAGTTTTTATTAATGAAGTTAAATAATGTACATGGCGAGTCAGACTCAAGGTAAGGGTTTCTCATCTCACTTTTACTTTCAAGAAACATATGACGCATTCAAATTTTAGATCATTTATTACTGTATATATTGAACCATTTGATATGTTATATCATCAATATATTTATCTAAATGGTATTTAATGATTCATTTGATTTTATTTAATTCATGTGGATTATGATTCAAAAGTTACCTAAGTGGTAAGAGTATATTTCTCAATCTCACCATTATTTGGGTTTGTTTTTTCTTAATTCTACCCTGAGGAAATTGTTTTATTTTATATAATAAAATATTTTTATTTTATTCTATTTTTATTATTCATGGAATTTTTCAATTAATAGTACACTTTTTTAATCTCTTTAGTTCTTAAAATTATTAAGAATTTTTTAAAAAAAATCGGAACTTATTTCTCTCTTTGGTAGAAAATCCTTTTTCTTAAAATAGAATTTTTTCTAAAAATGTTTTCAAAGATATTTTAAAATTATAAAAATTATTCATTGAATAAATTTTTTTACAATTTTTTACTTGTTATAAAATGTTTTTAAAGGAATCTTATTGTTTTTATCCTAATGTGGTGCTTTTCTAACTTTTTTACATTGCAAAAGGAATGTTCTCTTTAACTTATACAACATGTATAGAATTACCCACCATCGTGACGATCATTTCATTAAAGAATTATTTTCAAGTTTATAAGTTTATTTTTAAATAAAATATTTTTCATAATATTTTATAAATTCATAGTTTTAAAAAGTGATGTGTACAGAAAATGATTTTGAAAATATTTTATGAATTTTATAGTTTTAAAATAAAAATTATGATTTTAAAAGAAAGTTTATTTTACTCATGAAATGTTCCAAGTGATATTTAAAAATTATTTTCCATATAATAAGGAATAAATTTATGTAACTTAAATGTTAATGGGGGATATAGTCCAATGATACCATCCTTTTTATTTCTTATAATGGTTTTTGATCAGTTTGACCGGGGGTGTACAATGTTGATACCATTCATTTAACTTTTAATGGTTTATGATTATATTTATCGACTGGGGAAATTATTTTACAATTAATATGGTATTTTAAATATGAATTTTTATGTGTATTATGTCTCACCCCATTCATATAAGGATTTCATTAGACTTTGTAAGTGAAGGGTGGGGCTCACTATAGCCCCTCAGTGCATTGGTAGGTCTCATGAGAAATATTAGGTTTGGTTTTGGATAAGGACTTACCCATTTATTTTTATGTCTTGAAAAAATTACTTGATTTTATGTTTTGAATATCCATAATTATGAATTCCATCATTTATCAATTCAGTTATTGATATTCCATGTGATTTTTCGATTAGTTAGAATATCTATTGTTAAGTTTTCAAGATCATGTGATTAATTATATTGCATTATTTGATCATAATTTATTCCTTCTATATTATGGTATTGTTATTGATTAAATATCATGTGTTTTAGTTATTTAACATTCTATATTTATTATGACTTATTTATTCATAAATTATGTTTTATGTTTACCCTTACTAATCATTTGGTCTCACCTCTTTCTTATGCTTTATTTTCCTTGGAATACCAGGAAGTGTTTTTGATTGAAATAAAGGGATATTATCTGGGGAATAATGATGTTATTGTAGAAAATAATTTATTAATTTATTTTTTCAATTGTAATGATAATTTTATGTATTTATGTGGTTTATCAAGACTGCTAAACTATTCAGTTATTTATGATGTGATTCATTAAAACTTATGCTAATAAAATAAAGTATAGTCATAATCTAGCCAACTAGGGATAGGGTTGCTACATTCAGGGGGGATACTAGTGATGAAGAGAAATCTAACAAAGACTCTGACTGTGAAAAAAGAATAGAAATCCACATAGGTTCATGGAGATGATCAATCAGGAATGTAATAACTGAAAGAAATGTTATTGGTGATCGAAAAAACCTAATCCGAACAAGAAAAATGAAAAATCAATAGTAAATATCTATGTTATCTCTTTCAGAAGCATATTATTTTAATGAGACTGATTGTGATGAGAGTTGGTTCAATTCTATGAATGAATAGATTGAAAAAATAGAGAAAGAAATACTTGGGAAGTTATTCCACGTCCAAGTTATAGGAATTATATTGGAACCAAGTATGTACTATGAAATAAATATAATGAAGATTGAATAATGATTTGGAACAAAGAACGACTTGTGTGAAAAGGATATTCCATGATTTAAGGCATTGATACTTGTGAGACATATGCACCCATTTCATGAATTGGGACCATATGGTTATTTATAGCCATTGAAATTTAGAATAAAATAAAAATTTATTAAATGGATATCAAATTACCTTTTTGAATGATGTCTTCAAAGAGGAAGTGTATATTGAGAAACCAAATGGATTTATCATTAATGAAGATTAAGATAAGGTGTGTCAACTAAATAAGGCTTTATATGGCCTAAATAAAGCTCCAAGGGAATAATATTCTATGTTAGTCTAATGTTTGAGAAATATCAGATTCCATAGAGGAGTAGTTGATCATAAACAATATATCAAGAGGGAAAATGAATAGAGGTTGATGGTTCTTATATATGTTGGTGAAATAATTTTATGAGGCTCTGATGGTAACTAATTAAATCAATTTTTAGAACTCATGAGGTGTTATTTAAAAATGCATCTAATTGGTGAAATTACTTTTTCCTTATTTTATAGTCTATTCAAAGAGTTGATGATATATTTATCTCAAAAGAATAAAATTGTCGAGGAGGTTTGAAGAAGATTTCAATTGGTTGAATTATTGAACATGGAAACTCTGATGGAAACAATATAAAATTTTTAAAAGATAAATTAGGAAATAATGTTTATGTAACCTTATATCAGAAAATTATTGGGAATTTTATTTATTTAACAGCCAGTCAATTAGATATATTATTTTCCACTTGTCTAGCCACTCTTTTTAGAGTGATACCAAAGATAACCACAAGAAATATGTTGTTGGTCAGAGTATTTTACTGAAGAGGGGAGGGGTGAATTGAGTAACTAAAAAAATTTCTGTTAAAAGAATATTATTTTCAAAAGAAATGGTTTCCACAAAAATAGATACAACCTAGTCAGTCAAGGTTATACTATTATAAGAGTTTGACTTTTTAAAACACTTCTTAGAAGATGGATTAATTCTCAGTAATCATTATTTGTATTATTAATGTTACTTTTGAAGTTATCCTACTAAGACAAATCAATTATAACTTCTTTCCAAGACTAACTATCAAAGTGAAACTAGTGTTTTCTCGATTATGCAATAAAGCATTAAAACAGAGAAGACTAAATTTAAACCGCACAACAGATATGAAACAAGTGGTTCAGTCTCAAGATGATACCTAATCCACTCCACTTGGTGATCACTTGCCTCCAAGCAGTTTAGATAAATAAACTTTGATCCACACCCTGGATCAGGGTTTACAACAGTACACAGACTGTCCAGGTCACACAAGGACCTCTTCCACAGTTTTCGTGGGTAAACAAAAATAATAACCAGGTGACACAGGGACCTCTTAAATAGTTTTCATGGGTAAAAAAAGTATAAAGAGTCTAGTGTAAGGATTTAGAAATCCTCCAGTTTTGCACAGGAGTGAGTGTGTGTATGGAATATACAGAGTACACACACTGCTCAAAAAGTAAGTAAAAGAATCACTGGGAGAGAGTAGATATGAGTTTAGAATTCTCTAATGATTTGAAGTGAAGATCTGGAATCCTTTGATTAAACTGAAATTCATCTGAGTCCTTCTCTGGTTTTTGTCTTGAAAAATAGAGTGTCGCGATTCAGCTTGTGTTCTTCATGAGTTTTGATAATGTGAATATGTTCTATGGATTCTAGTTTACTTCATATGTTCTTCACCAGAGTCAAATTTCATGCATGAGACAATGCTTTCTTTGAAAATCTTGAAATATGTTCTTCACCGTCATGCTCATAGGCTTGTTTTTTGTTTAGTATTGCGATGTCTTGCTCTTGGGAACTCTTTACTCTTTATCTTCGAATTCATGAGTTTTAGCCGACAGGTTCCATGTGCTTCATGCCTCGTACCTCATACTATGTCTACAAAGAAACATTAATTATGTCAGTGCATTAAAGGAATCAAATATGACTGTGAAAACTTAAATTGAAAGACGAAAAAATAGTTTAATAAATGGTGTCATAGTATGTTATGAAAATGGTGTCTTGTTCACACGGTGTCTGAGTGTCATGGTGTCTGAGTGTCACGATGTCTGAGTGTCACAGTGTCTTGTTCATGATGTCTTGTTCACGGTGTCTTGATTCACGATGTCTTGTTCATGGTGTCTTGTTTCACGGTGTCTTGATTCACGGTGTCTTGATTCATGGTGTCTTGATTACGATGTCTTTCTTCACGGTTTTTGTCTTATGGTGTATTGATTCACGTTGTCTTTCTTCATGGTTTCTTGATTCACAGTGTCTTGATTCACAGTGTCTTGCTTACGGTGTCTTTCTTCACTGTGTCTGGCTTATGGTGTCTTGCTTCATGGTGTCTTGCTTCACGGTATCTTGTTCACGGTGTCTTGCTTCATGGTGTCTGGCTTCACGGTGTCTGGCTTACGGTGTTTGGTCCTTAGGAAAACAACTGTATTTAGACTTAAACAGTGATATACATGAAATGGAATGAGATTAACAATTAAAGCATGGGAGAACATGAAACATAAATACACATGATTGGATATAATTTATAGGACTTAACTAGGTTGAATAAGATTTGTGATCATTAATGATATTTGTGATCATTAATGATATTTGTGATCATTAAAACATTATTAATACATGAGGAGTCCAACAATCTCCCCCTTTTTGATGATCACAAATCAAGTACAGTTAAAGTGTAAATAAGATGCAACTATAGAGAAAATAACATATAGAAACTTCTCCCCCTTTTTGGATTATAAAAAATTTGAAAGAAGAGAGGGTAAACAGTGCACATTCCATTAAGAGGAAACTAAGTTTACTACAAAATAAAGGAGAAATACAAAAAACAATGGCATCCCCATCTGAAATGAGTAAGAACTGGTCTTCTTCTGGGACTGGCCTTCTCTTTGCCTTTATCAGCAGCAGAAGAGGAAGCCATAGGGGCAGTGGTTGATGTAGAAGAAGGCAGAGATGTGGTAGATAGAGAGGGTAAAGGTAGACCTTAAAAGACTGAGGGAGCCAAGGTTGGAGTAGTAGAAGATCTAGGTAGTTTCTGATCAAGAATCACAAGCCTGATCTTACTGAGATCTTGGTCAACAGAGATGGTAGTTGAGGATAAGGCAGAGGTGAAGGTAGGCGGCCCAGGTCTGATAGGTGCAGCTGCTGGAGGAACAATTCTATACTCTGGTCATGAACATAAGGTCTTAGGAGTTTGATGAAGTCTGCAATAATCTCTCCACCATACTGAATGGCCTTTTCAAATTCATATTTTTTTCCATAAACTTGTCCAACAATTGGGTAAGCTTGGTTAGCTTCTGGACTTGGGTTTTGAAGGCTTGAGTCATAGGAGGAATTCGTAGATTCTCTACAAGGTATTTGAAGTGGTTGGTCATATCAGTCTTGGAGAAAATTTGGTTGAAAGAGAAATATAATTTCTTAGAAATCTTCTGTTGGGAATCATTTGCAATCTCAGAGTGAATTTGTACAAGGTCAAGAACTCTATCATTATTCTTGGCAGATTTAGAGAAAGAAGCCACATTAAAGCAACTGAAATCATTCTGAAGATCTTCTTTGACTATAGATCTGAGTAAAGTACTGTCTAAGGAAGGTGTTGAGGATTGACCAAAGGTATTAGAATCTTTGACCACTATGGTTAGAGATTTGAGCTAATTTATTACCTTTTGAAGACAACCAGCGTACTCAGTAGTGATTTTATTGAGGTTCACCACAAGCTCTCTCATTTCCTTCAACATATATTTGTTCCTTTTCACAATCTTTTCATTGAATGATGCCATATAAGGGTGAATCTGAGACAGAAAATCTCGAGACATCTAAGAAACAGTGGGTACTAGAGGAGAAGTAGCAGGCTCTGATCTCGAATGCATCTCTTTCTGCACGTCTTCATCCATTCTTCTCAAGGTTGTGACTTCATTACTGAGCAACTTATTTTCAACTTGTACTTCTTGAATCTCATACAGAATCTAAGGTTTTATTTTCCAAATGATCTTTTCAAATAATAGTGAGGCATCTCTCTCACTCAAATTTTTCACAGGACGAGGTTGGGAGTTTGTATGTTTCTTAACTACAGATAAGAGTGTATCACCAAAATCATTCAATTCATCCTTACTGAAAAAAGGCAACAGTTCAGATGAAGGTTCTGGTGTAGGAATTGGTACAGGGATAGGTTCTGGTTTAGGTTCTGGTTCATTCTCAGGTGAAAAGTTTGTGAATGATTTCACCTGAAATAGGGAAGAGAGATCAAGCCCGAATTCAGTAACCTGCTGAGACTCATTCACATCATAGAAACTAGGAAATTTGTACTGAGTGTCCACAGGACTTGACTCAGTTAGATGTGAGGCTTCATCAAGATCAATATTTGGGGTGTTATCTCCCTCAATAGGTTCCTCCTTCTCATTACTGAGTGGCTCAGGAACTTGGTCTAAATCCACAGTTTCATCTCTAAGTTCCTCATTCATTTCTTGTCGAGCCAACTGAAAGGCCATCTACATCCTCTCTTCAACAGAGGGTATTATTTCAGGAACAGATTGTTCCACAGGGAGTTCTTCTAGATTCGCTTCTTTCACAATAGGGAGTTATTCAATATTTACTTCATGCACAATAGGGAGTTCTTCTACTATAGGCTCTTCCAGGGCTTTCTGCTCAGATTCTGTGACAATTGACTCTTTTTCTTCTTCGGGTTGGATTTATAGATTGACATCATTTCCAAGGGTAGGAGATTCTTCTTCAAGGACAACATGAGGAACAATAATTCTTTCTTAATCAAAAATAACTTCTTCCATATATGGTACTTCAGCCTCTTCTTCCTCTTCTTCTAAATACGCAAAAAGTTCATCTAGTTCCAAACTAGGATCAAAAATGTCTTTTGGCCTTGATGGATAATCCACAGGATTAAACTTCTCATAAACCATATCATTCTCTTCCACCCATTCCTTTTTACTAGGGATTCCAGTTTATCTTCATTCTCTTGATGGTGGATTTAGAGAGAGTATTCATAGTCTATAATCACTTCTTTATTAGGTCCAACCACGCCTTTTGCAACAAGCATGGCTGATATCAGCCGAGAGTAGAACAAAGAAGTGGACTTGGATGTAACCTTGATCAACTCACACACATGGTGAATGATATACTTTCACAGGTTGATCTTGTGTCCATTTTTCATAAGGTGAATCAATAACAAATCTTGATACTTTAAACCAAAAAAATAACCTTTTCTTAGAATAACCAGATTTTGAACAAACTTAAAAAGAAGTCTTGTTTCTCCATTTAGTTTAGCAGTGATGACCCTTCTCTTGGTGCAATTTCTGGTTAAGGTTTTCAGAGAATCATCAAGATCAAAGAAATAAATTGAAGGAGGAGGTTATCTCTTATAATCCTCACATATAACTTCATGAGGTATCCTAAGGCATGCATCCCATAACCTCAAAGAGAAGGAAAATCATTGGCCATTAGTCTAGCTCCTCAAAACATTAATTTCACCAGAATCAAAGAAGAACTATACGTACTGGTAGAACTGAGCTACTAACCTAGGATAGATGGGTCTATTCTCCCTTGAGAACCACTCTAACCAGCCTTGTTCTTTTAACACTTTCAAGACCAGAGATTTGCTAGACAGAAGCCATTTGGGAAAAATTTCTTTCTTAGGTACAACACTTCGATTTACCAGATACAGATTTAATGGTCCTTCGGGTGTCAACTTAGGTTAAATCTTCTTCTTCTTCGGGCTGCACTTCTCAGGTGTGGATGGTGATAGACGTTTAATTCTTGGCATCCACTGAAGTTTCGAGGGAGAGAGATAAGGGGTTGCAGGGTTCAAAGGGTTCGAAACGAGAGAAAGTCCGAGTGAAGAACTGAGTGATACTTTTTGTTTTATCATTTAAGAATGCCAATCGTCACAAAAATAAAAACGCGGGAAAGTTAAATAGGTGAAATAATAATTACCATGATACATGTTTAAAGAAAATCATAAAGAATTTTCACGGTGAGACCTTGAATGGTCATTACGGTGAGAAATTAACTGGTCTTCATGGTGAGACAGTGAGTGGTCGTCACAGTGAGGCAGTGAGTGGTTGTCACAGTGAGACAGTGAATGGTCATCACTGTGACACAGTAAGTGAACTTTTCAGTGCACGTTACGATGAGACAATAAATTTCAGACCGTAAGTACAAAGTGCTAATGGTGAGATCATAAACATGAGAGACAGTAACTAAGAAACAGTAATCATGAAACAGTAAAGTAAAACATAGTAAAATATTGAAAAGTAAGAAAAGTAAGATATATATTTGAGATTTATCATGCCAAGATCATGTATGATGCAATCTATTCTCTCAGAATTTAATGGTTTAGTGAATATATCAACAATTTGATATTCAGTACTAATGAATTCCAAGGTGATATCACCTTTTTGATAATGATATCTCAAAAAATGATGTCTTACATCAATATGTTTTGTCCTAGAATGTGAAACATGATTTTTTGAGATGTTAATAGAACTTATATTGTCACAATTTATTGGTACATGTCTAAATTGATATCCATAATCTTGTAATGTGTTTTTCACCCACAAAATTTGTGCACAACAACTTCCAGCCGCTATGTATTTAGCTTCTACAGTAGATAATGCAACAGAATTTTGTTTCTTACTACACCATGATACTAGTGACTTGCCTAAAATGTGACATGTTATAGAGGTTCTCTTTATATCTAACTTATAGCCACCGAAGTCATCATCATAATAACTAACTAAATCAAATGATTTTCCTTTAGGATAGAACAGTCTTAGATTGGGTGTATGCTTGAGGTTTTTGAAAATTATATTTACAACATTTAAATGAGATTCTTTAGGATTTTCTTGAAAATGAGAACACATACACACACTAAACATAATGTTTGGATGGCTAGTAGTTAAGTATAGTAAACTTACAATAATTCCTCTATAAGTGGTTTGATCAACAAATTTTCCATCTTCATGAAGATCCAAATTACAGATGGTACTCATGGGAGTGTCACTACATTTAGGGCTATCCAATCCAAAACGTTTTAGAATATCTATAGTGTATTTAATTTGAGTTAAAACAATTCCATCATTATTTTGAATGATTTGAAATCCAAGAAATAATGTTAGTTCTCCCATTAAACTCTTTTCAAATTTTTTTGCATCATTTTAGAAAAATCAATACATAATGAATTATTTGAAAATCCAAAAATAATACCATCTACATAGATTTGAAAAACTAAAACATCATTAGAAATTTATTTTATAAATAGGGTAGGATCAACTATTCCTTTTGTAAAACCTTGGGAAATAAGAAAAGTACTTAATCTGTCATACCATGCTCTTGAAGATTTCTTTAAACCATATAAATCTTTTGATAGTTTGAAATTATGATTGGGAAAATGAGGATTTTTAAATCCAGGGGGTTTTTCAACAAAGACATCCTTGTCTATATACCCATTTAAGAATACACTCTTAACATCCATTAGATATAGTTTTAAATTCAGATGTGCAACATAAGCAAGTAGGATTTTGATGGATTAAAGTCTCGCTACTAGAGAAAAGGTCTCCTCATAGTCAATTCCTTCTTCTTGAATATATCCTTGTGAAACTAATCTAGCCATGTTCCTAACTATATTTACAGCTTCATCTACCTTATTTCTATACACCCATTTAGTGCCTATGATGAATGTGTCCTTGGGTCTTTCAAAAAGTTTCCAAACTTTGTTTCTTTCAAACTGATTATGTTTTTCTTGCATAGCCATTAGCCAAAATTCATCGTTGATGGAATCATCAATGTTTTTAGGTTCAAGTTGTGACTAGAAGGATTGATGTTCAACTTGATTTCTAAGAGAAGCTCTAGTATGTGTTTCTTTCTCTAAGTCTCCTACAACAACATCTAAGGGATGGTTTTTAAGGGTTCTAACCTTTCTAGAAAAATAGGGACTAAAGATTTTGGGTTCATCAACAGATTTAGGTTCATTATGACTCAATTGTAGAGAATTTCTAAAATTGGATGTTTTCACAGATTCTTTCACAGAGGAATTTGAGGAATTTGAGTTGATGTTCATATTTGATACATCATCCTCTGGATTTTCTAGGATGGTTCAAGGCTCATGTGGATATGTTTCATCAAACTTGATATGAAAAAATTCTTCCACACATTTAGTTATCTTATTGAATACTCTATAATCATTACTTAATATTGAGAAATCTAGGAAAATTACATCATCACTTTTGAATGAAAATTTTTCAAGATAATCCTAAGTGTTGAGAATAAGTACTTTGAAACCAAAAAATCTAAAGTAATTAACCTTAGGATTCCTATTTTTCTAGAGTTCATACAGGGTCTTTTTGAGAATTGGTCTAATCAAGACTCTATTGATTATGTAGTATTCTATATTAACAGCTTCATCCCAAAAGTAAATAGGTAAGTCATATTCACTAAGCATTGTTCTTGAAATTTCTTGCAGGGTTCTATTTCTTCTTTCTACAACACCATTCTGCTGAGGTGTTCTAGGGGCATAGAAATTGTAAATATAACCATTTTTTGAGAAAAAGGATTAAAACTCTTGATTTTCCAACTCACGACCATGATCACTTCTTAAAGATTTAATTTTAGGGACACTAAGATTTTCTTCAGACTTGGAATACTTAGTAAAATAAGAGCATGCTTCACTGTTATGAGCCATAAAGAAGGTCTAGGTATATTTAGAAAAATCATCTACCAGAACATAAACATAGTGCTTCCCATTTAAACTAGAAACTCTAGATGGTCTAAACAAATCCATGTGAACCAATTCGAGAGGTTGAGAAGTAGAAACTTCTTTCTTTGTTTTGAAAGATATTTTTTGTTGTTTTCCCTTTTGACAAGGATTACATACTTTGTCATGTGGAAACCCAAGTTTGGGTAAGTCATTAATTAGGCCTTTTCTAGTTAGATTTCTAATGGAGTGAACATTACAATGTCCTAGTCTCCTAGGATAGAGCCAATATTCTTTATGAAATACACTTAAGCATGAAACACTTTGAGAAGCTCGGGAATCTAAATTAACAGAATAGACGTTCACATTCCTTGATGCAGAAAATACAAATTCATCTTTAAAATTAAAGACATTACATGCATCATTTTCAAATTTAACATGATATCCATCATCACATAATTGTGATATACTAAGAAGATTATATTTTAAGCCATTAACAAACAATACTTTAAAAATTAAAATCAAATCAGTGTTACCAATCTGGCCTAAGACAATGATTTTCCCTTTGGAATTATCACCAAATGTGACATGTCCTCCATATACATTTATCAGGTTCTTGAAGAATGAGTAGCCTCCTATCCTGTGCCTTGAACATCCACTGTCCAAGTACCATAGATTTTTGCAGGAGCTCTTTAAGAAGATTTCCTATAACATGATCAAGAAAAGACATATGTTGGTACCCATACTCATTTGGGTCCAGTAACATTAGTAATATGTGCTTTAGGAACCCATATTTGTCTCATAGGTTTACTATAAGAATTATGTAAAGTATTTGAAAAGTAAACTGTATTTGGGCCACAAAAACTTGAAAGAGTGGAATATGTATCATGAGTTGAGCTAGTTGATCTATGTCCAGAACTGGGAACAAACCTATATGTCCTGGACATTGAAAAAAAATTCGTTCTACCAAGGTTTTTTTTACTAGGTTGATAACCAATACCTGTATTGTATTTGGGGGCAATTTGTTTCCCTAGAATTTGGGTAAGGGTATTTTCCCCATTATTTAACTTTTCTAAGTCACTTTTTAACTTCACATTATACATTATTAATTCATTGTTTTCTATGAGAAGTTGAGAATTTTTATCCTTTTTAGTAGTAAGTTCATATTTAACATTTACAGTGAAAGCATGTTGTTTCTTCAATGATTTATATTTATCTTTTAATTCATTTCATGTCTCTGCAAGCATGTTACAATATTCAAACATTTCTTCATTAGTCATATTTTCAGAGTCAATTTCCTCTTAATAATAGTATGAATTATGTACAGAAGAGTTTAGTGTTACCTTATATGTGTTTTTCATAAAGCACATATTGGATTTATTAACATTTCCATCATGTGATGTCTCTGAGTCGCTTGAACTATCCTCAGAGGTACTCCAGGTTTCTTTAATTTCCTTTTTGTACTTCTTATCCTTGTCCTCATATTTCTTCTTATACTTGAGCTTTTTACAGTCAGCCTTTATATTCCCTTTGTGCTTACATTAATAGAATAAAATTTCATCAGTTTTGTCACTTCTTTTCCTGTCCTTTTTCTAGTTTCCTTTTAGATCATACTTTCCCTTGAAGTTAGGATTTCTGAAAAAGTTATTATTTTTGTAAAATAATTTGAATCTTTTGGCAAGTTGATCCATCTCTTCATCAATTTCAGGTGATGATTGTTTAGTGGTGTAACTTTCTACAGAAGCATCCAGTTTCCCTTTGTCTTTGTGCTTCGAGAAGGTGGTCTTAAATGATACAGATTTCCTCATTGTTTAATTCTCCTATTATTTGTTGACTTTCAGCTCTTCCTCATATATCATCAGTTTCCAAATGAGTTCTTTTACAGGTATCTTGCTGATGTCGCACAATTCTCTAATTGAGATAGAGGTTCCCCTCCATCTGTTAGGTTGGCATCTAAGGATTCTCATGATCTGTTCTTTGGCAGTGACTTCTCTTCCTAGAGAAATCATTGTGTTGACAATCTCATTGAACCTGAGATACATGTCAGAAATAGGCTCATCAGGTTTCACTTTAAAATTATCATATTTTATAGTATAAGTATTAAGTCTCATTTTCTTTACACTAGATGTTCCTTCATGTGAGACAGAAAAGGTATCCCAAATTTCATGGGCAGTTTTACAAGAAGAAATCCTATTAAATTCTTCATCTCCTAAGGAATAGTACAAAGAATTCATGGATTTTCAATTGTTATTGTAAGAAAGTTTGGTAGGTTCATCCCATGTAATTATATTAGTCACAGGAAGATTGTATTCATCTATAATGGATGACCAAATTTCAAAGATCATACTCTCTAGATGCATTTTCATTTTAATTTTCTATTGAGCATAATTGGTTCCATTAATGAATGGTGATCCGTTGGTTTCAACCCTTTCTAATCTATTGTACATACTAACGAATTACTTTAAAAGACGTAGAAATTTAGAATTAACAGAAAATCATAGATCTTTAAAGTACAACTACAATCATAGTTGAGTAAGATTACCGAGTCCTAATAAAGAAACCTCTGATACCAAATGTTGGTCGGAGTAGTTTACTCTAGAGGGTAGGGGTGAATTGAGTAACTATAAAAATTTCTATTAAAAGAATATTATTTTCAAAATAAATGTTTCCCCCAAAAATAGATACAGCCCAGTTACTCAAGGTTATACTGTTATAAGAGTTTGGCTTTTTAAACAACTTTTTAGAAGATTGATTAATTATCAGTAATCTTAATTTGTATTATTAATATTACTTTTGAAGTTATCCTACTAAGAAAAATCAGTTATAACTTATTTCCAAGACTAACTATCAAAGTGAAACTAGTGTTTTCTAGATTATGCAATAAATCAGTAAAACAGAGAAGACTAAATTTAAACAGCACAATGAATATGAAACAAGTGGTTCAGTCTCTAACCGAGACCTAATCTGGTCCACTTGGTGATCACCTTCCACCAAGCAGTTTTTATAAATAAACTTTGACCCACACCCTGGACCAGGGTTAATAACAGTACACAGACTATCCAAGTCACACAGGGACCTCTTCCACAGTATTCATGGGTGAAACAAATAATAACCAGGCCACACAGGGACCTCTTACACAGTTTTCGTGGGTAAAAAAAGTATAAAGAGTTTGGTGTAAGGATTTTGAAATCCTCCAGTTTAGCATAGGAGTCAGTGTGTGTATGGAATATAGAGAGTACACACACTGCTCAAAAAGTAAGTAAAAGAATCACTGAGAGAGAGTGGATATGAGTGTAGAATGATCTAGTTATTTGAAGTGCAGCTCTGGACTCCTTTTATTAAACTGAAATGATTACATGTCCTTCTCTGGTTTTTGTCTTGAAAAACAGAGTGTTGCGATTCAGCTTGTGTTCTTCATCATTTTTGATAATGTGAAGATGTTATCTGGATTCTAGTGTACTTCGTATGTTCTTCATCAGAGTCAGATTGCATGCACGAGACAATGATTTCTTTGAAAATATTGCAATATGTTCTTCGCAGTGGTGCTCATAGGCTTGTTTTTCGTCCAGTATCGCGATGTATTGCACTTGGGCACTCTTCACTCTTTATCTTCGAATTCATGAGTTTTAGCTGACAGGTTCCATGTGATTCATGCCTCGTACCTCGTACTATGTCTACAAAGAAACATTAAATATTTCAGTGCATTAAAGGTATCAAATATGACCATTAAAAATTAAATTGAAAGACGACAAAATAGTTTAAGAAACTGTGTCATAATATGTTATGAAAATGGTGTATTCTTCACACGGTGTCTGAGTGTCATGGTGTCTGAGTGTCACGGTGTCTGAGTGTCACGGTGTCTAAGTGTCACGGTGTCTGAGTGTCATGGTGTCTGAGTGTCACGGTGTCTGAGTGTCACAATGCCTTGTTCACTCTGTCTTGTTCATGGTGTCTTTCTTCACAATGTCTTGTTCACGGTGTCTTGTTTCATGGTGTCTTGATTCACGGTGTATTGATTCATGGTGTCTAGCTTATGGTGTCTTGCTTCATGGTGTCTGGATTACAGTGTCTTGATTCACGGTTTCTGGATTACGGTGTCTTGCTTCATGGTTTCTGGATTACGGTGTCTTGATTCATGGTGTCTTGATTTACGGTATCTTATTCACGGTGTCTTGGTTCATGGTGTCTGGCTTCACGGTGTCTGGCTTACGGTGTCTGGTCCTTAGGCAAACAACTATTTTCAGACTTAAATAGTGATATGCATGAAATGGATTGAGCTTAACGATTAAATCATGAGAGAACTTTAAACACAAATACACAAGATTAGATATAATTTATAGGAGTTAACTTGGTTGAATAAGATTTGGGGTCATTAATGAGATTTGTGATCATTAATAAGATATGTGATGATTAAAACATGATTAATACATGAGGAGTCCAACATATGTGAAATAGATTCTTATATTCATTCATCATAAAAAATATCATGGTATTTTCTATTAAAATAATAGATAGAATAATTTAGTGGGATTCACAGATACAGATTGAGCTAGTTTAGTAGATGATCTAAATTCAACCACCAGTGGCGGTTTTTATCTTCAGTGTTTATGTATTTACAAGAAAATAAAGAAGAAAGATTTCTTTTATTTGAGTATTCGATAGGTTGAGTATATTTATTCCACGCAAGAATGCACCCAATTACTATATATAATGAAAAAATTGAGGATATAGTTGTTGAAATAAGTTCTCTAATTTCAATTATGTGTGAAAATTTAAGTGCAATCAATCTTAGAAATAATCATATTCAAAATTCATAAACTGTCACGACCCGTCCTCAGGGCCCATGCCGTGACTACCCCAAGCCCGCCTTCCATAGGCCAGGGGCTGGCGACTAACACCAAGGCGTAAATCCTGGTAAAAAGGGAAGGCATTGCCTTTGTAAAGTAAACAAGAACCATAGAGTACAAGCGGAAGAAGTAAACACTAAGTAAAAACTGAGTACAACAGTATGTGCGGAAAGTAAAAGGGGCCGGAAATACAAGCCCAACTGTAAAGTACAACTCGAAAGGGAAAACAACAACTGTAAAGTAAAGCCGCTACGCCGAGCTGTCCACTGGAAATCCCACCTGAAGGGTGGGTACAGATAGCTCCACTTCTCCTCGGGTCCCGCCGTCCGCTCCGAGTATGTCCGCCCAGTGGTCCACCTCTCGGTACTGTCCTGCTCTGCAAGCCTCAACCACGATCAACGCTGTCCATCGTCTGCAACCAACACAATGTAGTGTGGGCATAGCCCGTGCAGGGGTGAGTATATGTTACTCAGTAGGTACCCCGAGACCCCCGAAGATCTATCAAAATCCACAAAGGATAAACCACAAATGAAAGATACAATCACAAAGTAACACTGACACTGCTTAGGTATATGCCCATACATATACCTAAGTCATCAATTACAATACGCTCCAACCTCCAAGCCCAAGTACAACTCAGTCCACACATGAAAGTATACGTATTCCACACAAGAAAGTAAAACGTAATCCACACAGGATAGCACAACACAATCCACTCAAGAAATCAAACAGGATTCAGCTCACATAGGTATACTTCTTCAAAAGAAGATAGAGATGATCACTGATCCATCTAAGTCGTCGGACCCACAAAGGATCGATAGGTACTAACCCCCGCAAAGACCCACATAGGATCGGTAGGAAACTAACCCCCGCAAAGACCCACACAGGATCGGACCCACACAGGATATGTAGGCGCTGGCTCACACAGAACCGCTGAGCGCTGACCCACATAGGATCGGACCCACACAGGATCGGTAGCACTGATCCACATAGGATCGCTGAGTGCTGTAGTCGTCGTCGTCGAATCCACTGAGGATCTCTGCACAGTCGTCATCGCAGTCACAGTAGCAGTCACAGCCAGCTCTAGGGTTCCCGCACACAGCAAGCTCATTTGGGAGGGTCCGCTCCACGAGCCGAGAGGCTGATACATCAACTGTAACATAGACCAGAGTTGATGTATCCAAAAGTTCCATATCGTGAATAGGAACTCAACGTCGCAGACGGCGCGTCGATCGGATGCCCGGTTTGAGAGTTATTGGCTTTTTCGTCCCAGGGGCCCGATTGGTTTTTAAGGCAAAACCAAACCGACCGTACTCCACCTGCATCCAAACCTCGGGAAGATTATGCCAAAAGATCTATCTCACTAAGAGGAACTCAACAAAGTCGACGACAAGTTAATCGGACATCCGTAGCTCAAGATATGAGTGTTTCTGCTCCGAGGGCCCGGTTGGTTTCGTGTACGAACCAACCTGGACGAACTCAAAGTATTCCGAAACCTTGAGTTCGATATATTGACAATACCGTCTCGATCCAAGGATCGCATCACCCCTGACGGTGCGTCATTTGGAGGTCCGTAGCCCGAGTTATGGGCATTTGAACCCAAACAGTCCGATAACGGGGGTTTCGGGCCCGGACCGACCCGGCCTGAGACCCCCCGGTCGGCCCGAACCGGGTTGGCCCAGTCCAAAACGGGTCGGCCTGGCCTGGCCCAGCGCGGCCCGGCCTGGCGGACCGGCTGGGCACAGCGCGCTGCCGGCTCGGCTCGTGGCCGATCCGTTTCAGCAAGGGGGGGGGGGGCTGCCCCCCCTGTGTAACTGCGGCACCCCCAAAATTATGGGGGGCTGTTTGAACCAGCCGGGGGAATTTAATTCCCCCGGCTCCTCCCCTTTCCGGCCGGCCCAACCTGGCCGGCCGGTTCCTTCTCAACGGGACCGGCGGTGGCCGGTCCCCTTCCAGCTCCGACGTCGGCGGCCCAGTCCGGCCGCCGGTCACCATGCTCCGCCGCGGCCCGGAACCGGCCGCGACCCTTGTCGTCCGGCGCGGTGCGACGACACCGCGCCCCTCCACCACAACTCCACTCTGGCCGCGGAACCTTCGACTTCCTTCGACGCGGCGCGACGACGTCGTGTAATACTTTCCGAGCGATTCTCGCGTGGTGCGACGACACTACGTCATCCTGTTCCATTCACAAGAAACAATCATGAACATAGGAGGGGGTTAGGCCGTGTTTGTGCGGTCCAGCCCCCTCTCGTTAAACGATAACATTTAGTTGATTAACCACGAAGTTCGACATGCTAGAATCAAGAACGGAAATAATTTAATATAACAATAATCCCCTACATCGGTTCAGGAACGGTGTTCGTCAACGACCCGCGGAAGACAAACGTCGCGGAGGTCGGGTGTTGCGGGGAAAGAACTTCGATGTCGCGAAGCGAGGATTCGAAGTCTTTGACGGCGATTTCGTCGCGGAAAACCGTCACAAAAGAGACGACGCAGAAGAAGAACGTCGCATCACGGATACGGCATCGCAGAAGAACCGTGTTCTTCAGCGGAGAAATTCTTCGTTGAAGAACGGTGTTCTTCGCGTTCTTCGTCGAGGAAGAAGGTGGTCCTTAGCTTTTTCTCCAAAAAGCTCCTAAACAACCCAACACCAACCCCTAATAAAATAAGTTCTAAACTTATTTTATCAACACAACAAAGCATTTGAAATTCAATTGTTTGAATTTCAAAAACTTACATGTAACTCACCAAATTAATTACAACAAGTTGTCAAATATTAATGAAGGTGAGTTAATGGGGAGTTAGGAATGTGAGGGGTTAAGAGGGGTTAGGGAGTTAGGGAAAAATTGAAAAGGTGGGGGGTTCGTGTGGGCCCCACCCTTTTAATTATCCACACATGGGAAGTTGGGTGGATGTGGGCCCCACAACCAACTTCCCATGGGAGAAACTAACCACCTTGAAAAATAAATAAAATTGATTTAACAATTTTATTTACTTTTTAATTAATCCCCATTAATTAACTTCTTCTCCCGCACAAACTCAACTACGGTAAAGGTTCCCTTAAGAGATTACCGGCGTTGCGAGTTCATCAGTGCCATCCGATTTCAATTCCGAGCACCGGTTCAAAAGATAGGAAAACCCGCTCGTTTGTTCACTGAACGTACCCGATACAAACTTCGGAAATTGATTCCGGGCACACCGGGCCTCAGAATCAGGTGCCGTCAGAAACCGCGTTCTTGTAAAATTCCAAAGAAAATTAAGAAAAAATTTCACTTGAATTTTATGGGTCTTTACATTACTCCCACCTCAGGGCTTTACGTCCCCGTAAAGATACATCAAAACTAGGGAAACAAATGAGGGTACTCAGCACGCATCTGAGCCTCCCGCTCCAAAGTGCTCTGTTAGAGGTTCTCGTGCTGCCATCTGATGCGCACTAGAGGAATCGACTGTCCACATAGGACCCGCTCATGTCGATCCTCGATCTCCACCGGTACCTCCGTAAAAGTCGCCCCATCATCAACGTCAAGCTCCCCATGGTCAATGATGTGCGTCGGGTCGTGCACGTATCTCCTCAGCTGAGATACGTGGAAGACATCGTGAACTCGGTGCAATTGAGGTGGTAGAGCCAGGCGATAAGACACCTCGCCAATCTTACTGAGGACCTGGAAGGGTCCGATGAAGCGCGGAGATAACTTGCTGCCTCAGCCAAATCTCTGTAATCCACGTCGAGGTGAGACACGCAAAAAGACGTGGTCGCCATCCTCGAACTCTAGTGGCCTCCGCCTCCTATCAGCGTATGACTTCTGCCGGATCTGTGCTGTCCTCATCTGCTCCTGGATGACCAGGACCTTCTCTGTCGTGTCTTGGACCATCTCTGGTCCCACAAGTGCTGACACCCCAGGGTCTGTCCAGCACAAAGGAGATCTGCAAGCTCGGCCGTACAACGCCTCGTACGATGCCATCCCGATGGTGGAGTGGTAGCTGTTGTTGTACGAAAACTCCACCAAGGGTAGGTGGTTATCCCAGCTATGACCAAAGTCAAGGACACATGCGCGGAGCATGTCCTCAAGATTCTAAATGGTCCTCTCTGTCTGACCATCCGTCTGAGGGTGAAAGGCGGTGCTCAAACGTAGCTGCGTCCCAAACGACTCCTGCAATCCCTTCCAAATCCAGGAAGTAAAGCGAGAATCTCGATCGGAGATGATAGATGATGGCACACCGTGAAGCCGAACAATCTCCTGAACGTAAAGACGTCCCAAGATCTCCACTGAGCCCTGATCTCTGATGGGTAAGAAGTGAGCCGACTTCGTTAGTCGGTCAACAATCACCCAAATAGAGTCGTGACCTCTGGAAGTACGTGGAAGTCTAGTCACGAAGTCCATAGATATGTCTTCCCACTTCCACTCTGGAACCTCCAAGGGCTGTACCAAGCCTACTGGTACCTGGTGCTCAGCCTTCACCTACTGGCAGGTGAGGCATCGAGAAACGAACTCTGCCACAACCTTTTTCATGCCTGGACACCAATGCTGTCGTCTAAGATCCTGGTACATCTTCTCCACTCCAGGATGTACCGCCAAAGGAGAAGTGTGAAACTCTCTTAGCACCTCCTCCCGTAAAGTGACTGGTACCACGGTACGTCCACTGAAAATGATGTCGTGCTCTACTCCAAAGGAGAAACCATCAGGTGCCTGTCCTGAGGATATCTGTGCACGCCGCGTCTCACAGTCAGCGTCCACACGCTGTGCCTCTCTGACCTGCTGTAGTAGTGAAGGAATGACTATGATAGACTGAAGGAAGGCTGCTCCATCTCTATCCACAAAGGATAGCTGCAAAGAGGCTAGCTGCTCCGTCGCATCCTCAAGTACTTGAATGCTCGCCTTCCTGCTGAGGGAATCGGCTACTACGTTCCCCTTCCCAGGAGTATAGACTATCTCAAAGTCATAGTCCTAGAGGAACTCGAGCCATCGCTGCTGTCTCAGGTTCAGTTCCTTCTGCGAGAAGATATACCTGAGACTCTGATGGTCAGAAAAGACTGTAAAGCGCTCTCCCATTAGATAATGTCGCCATGTCTTCAGAGCGAAGACCACTACTGCTAACTCCAGGTCATGGGTAGCATAGCTCTTCTCATGCGGCCTCAACTGTCGTGATCCATAGGAAATCATGTCCCTATCATGCATCAGGACACATCCGAGTCCGGTCCCTGATTCATCGCAGTAGACTACGTATCCAACTCCCTCCTCAGGCAACCTCAAGATAGGTGCCACTGGTCAATCTTTGTCTCAGCTCTTGGAAGCTTTGCTGACATCTGTCTGAACACACGAAGGGTTTACACTTCTTCGTCAAAGCTAATAGTGGTGCCGTAACTCTAGAGAAGTCTGGCACAAACCTCCGGTAGTATCCATCTAGTCCCAAGAAACTCTGCACCTCTGTCACGCTCCTGGGTGGCTCCCAAGCTAGCACTGCCTCGATCTTCGCAGGATCCACTGCAACTCCCACCTCAGAGATGACATGCCCCAAGAAGTGGGACTCACGTATCCAGAACTGGCACTTCGAGAGCTTACAATAAATCTGGTGCTCTTGAAGTGTGTCTAGTACAACCTGTAAGTGGTAGGTGTTCTCCTCCTCAGTCGTCAAGTAAATCAAAATGTCGTCGATGAAGACCACGAAAAATCGATCAAGGTATGGATGAAAGATACTGTTCATGAGGGCCATGAACACTACTGGAGAATTGGTTATGCTGAAGGGCATAACCAAGAACTCATAGTGGCTATACCGACATCTGAAGGTCGTCTTCTGCACGTCCTCGTCCCGTACTCTGAGCTAATGATAGCCTGACCTGAGGTCTATCTTCGAGAACCACCGTGCTCCCTTGAGCTGATCGAAGAGGCCATCAATCCTCGGTATTGGATACTTTTTCCTCACTGTCACCTGGTTCTGGCGACGATAATCGACACAAAGTCGCAAGATCCCGTCCGCCTTCTTGGCGAACAAAATCGGGGAAGCCCAGGGTGAAACACTGGGTCAGATGAACCCCTTGCCCTGCAAGTCCTCCAACTGTACCCGTAGCTCTCGAAGCTCGGCGGGGGCCATCTGATACATTGGAGTCGATATCGGGGCTGTCCCGAGGTACATGTAAACATAAAAGTCTACCTATCTGCGAGGGGGTAAACCTGGGACGTTGTCGGGAAAAACGTCCGAAAACTGATCCACCACTGCAGGAAAACCAGGACTCCGCACGTCAACTACTCCTAGGATGAGGCTAGCCAACTGATGAGTGATGGGCTGTCCTCTCCTCTGCGGAAGTCCATCCTATGCTGAAAATGCTCCCTTCTCGCCGGTGAAGGTGAACCTGCTCCCGTCGGTGCGTACACATCGCACCTTGCGCCTAAAACATTCAATCTGTGCATGGACCGTAGATAACCAATCCATTCCCAAGATGAAGTCATAAGGCCTCGACGCTGCTACAAGAAGATCCCAGCCGAAGCTCTCGCCTCCTAGAGTAAGCTCACACTGCCGTAACCAGTGCGTAATCGTCGAGTCTGCTCCCGTAGGAGTCTCTAGCCGTAAGGATCGAGCCAACGGCTCTGTGGAAATCTCCGAGCTCCGAACAAGGGCAGCGACTATGAAAGAGTGACTCGATCCTGTGTCTATAAGTACTGCAGCAAGGGTGGAATAGACACAGATAGTACCTCGAATCATCTTGGGTGCGCCGTGGTCGTAGGACTCTAATGCCTGGAGCTGTGCCTGTCTCTGCCCGCCAGCTCCCTGTGGTCGGGGTGGACCTCCTGGTGGTGGTAGTGGTAGAGCTTAAAAGGGTCTCCCACCACCTGCTGCTCGGCCAGCTCCTCTGCCTCGTCCGCCTCCTCCCGGTGGACCGCCACGGTCGACCCTCTGCCTCTGCCTCGGTGGTCCCTCAACCGTCTACTGCTCCTCGGCACGGCGGGTCGGGCAATCACGAGCCATGTGGCCCTGCCCGCCGCACGAGTAGCACTATCTGCCTCTCGAAAGACTGGCTCCGTGCTGTGTGCCCCGCACTGCTGAGCCAGTGTCCTGAGGTCATCTTCCTAAGGGTCTGGTATGCCTGGACCCAAGATTCATTCGTCGACTGCCTGCTGCGAAAGACTCTGCTACGTGCCAACCTGCGGTGGGTCTCGGCACTGGTGTAGACTTAGTAAGAAAGCTCTCGATCAAAAGGGCCCACTCCAGTACTCCTATCTGAGTCGGAATGCTGAAGGATATCAGCGATGCCCTGATCTTGTGTCTCAATCCCTGCTCAAAGGTCTGGGCCCGGAAGAATGGGTCCCGTACCATGTCGGTCGAGTAGCGCGAGAGATCGGTAAATCTTGCCGAGTACTGAGCGACCGTCATGCTGCCCTGCCGCAGCTGAAGAAGCTCATGAATACGCACCGCACGGAGGGTGGCTGCGACGAACTCCGAGCGGAAGAGGCTCTCAAAGTCCTTCCAAAGTAGAGATGCCTCATCGTGCACCTGGAGCATCAAGATCCACCATCGGCCCGCTGCTGAGTGCAGTAGGCTCGCAGCGAGGATCACCATGAGGTCTGCTGGTGTCCTCACTAGCCTGAAAACTCGTACGACTGCCTCCAGCCAGTCATCGGCTGCCTGGGGGTCCGTCTCCCCACGGAACCTGGGTGTTCGCTGGCGCTGGAACTCATGCAGTGCGCTGAGGCGACGTGCATCGTCAGCGGCTGGGGCTGGAAGCATCGGTGGCTCGGCGGGTAGAGCTACCGCCAGTGCCACTGCTGACAAAGGGCCCTACACCGAGGCCTCGTCGCTAGGTGGGCTGTCGTCACGCTCGACTCTCAGAACCCTAGCTTGCTGCCATCATGGGGCCATCCTGAAAGGAAACAGGTGCGCCATAGTCAGAATAGTATACCTGGTGAGCTGATACAAAGTAATCACAAAGAAAACTTGAAACACACAGGAAATCAATGTTTTTGTGTATTAAGTCGGAAATCAGAAGTCAGGGTCCTGGTGTACGGATACGTCGACCGGCGCACCAACACTGGACTCCCTGGACTGATAACCACACTCAATACGCTAAACACTATTGCTTCACATAGAAAAGATCAGAGTTCGCGGTAGAACCGAACTCCTCTGATACCAATTTGTCACGACCCGTCCTCGGCGCCCGTGCCGTGACTACCCCAAGCCCGCCTTCCATAGGCCAGGGGCTGGAGACTAGCACCAAGGCGTAAATCCTGGTAAAAAGGGAAGGCATTGCCTTTGTAAAGTAAACAAGTACCACAGAGTACAAGCGGAAGAAGTAAACACTAAGTAAAAACTGAGTACAACAGTAAGTGCAGAAAGTAAAAGGGGCCGGAAATACAAGCCCAACTGTAAAGTACAACTCAAAAGGGAAAATAAAAACTGTAAAGTAAAGCCGCTACGCTGAGCTGTCCACTGGAAATCCCACCTGAAGGGTGGGTATAGATAGCTCCACTGCTCCTCGGGTCCCGCCGTCCGCTCCGAGTATGTCCGCCCAGTGGTCCACCTCCAGGTACCGTCCTGCTCTGCAAGCCTCAACCACGATCAATGCTATCCGTCGTCTACAACCAACACAACGTAGTGCGGGCATAGCCCATGCAGGGGTGAGTATAATCTACTCAGTAGGGACCCCAAGAACCTTGAAGGTCTCTCAAAATCCACAAAGGATAAACCACAAAGGAAATATACAATCATGAAGTAACACCGACACTGCTTAGGTATATGCCCATACATATACCTAAGTCATCAATTCCAATACGCTCCAACCTCTGATCCCAAGTACAACTCAGTCCACACAGGAAAGTATACGTATTCCACACAGGAAAGCAAAACGTAATCCACACATGATAGCACAACACAATCCACACAAGAAAGCAAACATGATTCAGCTCACACAGGTATACTTCTTCGAAAGACGATAGAGATGATCACTGATCCATCTAAGTCTTCAGACCCACAAAGGATCGATAGATACTAACCCCCGCAAATACCCACACAGGATCGGTAGGAAACTAAACCCTACAAAGACCCACACAAGATCGGACCCACACAGGATCTGTAGGCGCTGGCTCACACAGAACCGCTGAGCGCTGACCCACACAGGATCGGACCCACACAGGATCGGTAGCACTGATCCACATAGGATCGCTGAGTGCTATAGTCATCATCGTCGAATCCACTGAGGATCTCTGCACAGTCGTCGTCGCAGTCACAGTAGCAGTCGCAGCCAGCTCTAGGGTTCCCGCACACAACAAGCTCATTTGGGAGGGTCCGCTCCACGAGCCGAGAGGCTGATACATCAACTGTCACATAGACTAGAGTTTATGTATCCAAAAGTTCCTTATCGTCAACAGGAACTCAACATCGCAGACGGCGTGTCGATCGGACGCCCGGTCTGAGAGTTATTGGCTTTTTCGTCCGAGGCACCCGGTTGGTTTTTAAGGCAAAACCAACCCGACCGTACTCCACCTACGTCCAAACCTCGGGCGGAGTATTCCAAAAGATCTGTCTCACTAAGAGGAACTCAACAAAGTCGACGACACGTCAATCAAACGTCCGTAGCTCAAGATATGAGTGTTTCCGCTCCGAGGGCCCGGTTGGTTTCGTGTACGAACCAACCTGGGTGAACTCAAAGTATTCCGAAACCTTGAGTGCAATATACCAAAAAGACCGTCTAGATCCAAATATCGCATCGCCGCTGACGGCGCGTCGTTTGGAGGTCCGTAGCCCGAGTTATGGGCATTTGAACCCAAACAGTCCGATAACGGGGGTTTCGGGCCCGGACCGACCCGGCCCGAGACCCCCCGGTCGGCCTGAACCGGGTTGACCCGCCCCGGGTCCGGGTCGGCCCGGCTGGGTGCGGCCCGGCCCGGTGCGGCCCGGCCTGGCGGACCGTCTAGGCACAGCGCGACCAGCGCGCTGCCGGCTCGGCTCGTGGTCGAGCCGTTTCGGCAAAGGGGGGGGGGGCTGCCCCCTTGTGTAACCGCGGCCCCCCCAAAATTATGGGGGGCCGTTTGAACCGGACGGGGGAATTTAATTCCCCTGGCTCCTCCCCTTTCCAGCTGGCCTGACCTGGCCGGCCAGTTCCTTCTCAACGGGACCGGCGGTGGTCGATCCCCTTCCTGCTCCAACGCCGGCGGCCCAGTCCGGCCTCCAGTCACCATGCTCTGCCGCGGCCCGGAACCGGCCGCGGCCCTTGTCGTCCGACGCAGTGCGACGACACCGCGCCCCTCCACCGCGACTCCACTCTGGCCACGGCGCCTTCGACTTCCTTCGACGCGGCGCGACGGCGTCGCATAATACTTGCCGAGCGATTCTCGCGTGGTGCGACGGCACCACGTCATCCTGTTCCATTCACAAGAAACAATCATGAACATAAGAGGGGGTTAGGCCGTGTTTGTGCGGTCCGACCCCATCTCGTTAAACGATAACATTTAGTCGATTAACCAAGATGTTCGACATGATAGAATCAAGAACGAAAGTAATTTAATAAAATAACAATAATCCCCTATCTCGGTTCAGGAACGGTGTTCGTCAACGACCCGCGGAAGACGAGCGTCGCGGAGGTTGGGCGTTGCGGGGAAAGAACATCGATGTCGCGAAGTGAGGATTCGAAGTCGTTGATGGCGATTTCGTCGCGGAAAACCGTCGCGGAAGAGACGACGCGGAAGAAGAACTTCGCGTCGTGGATACGGCGTCGCGGAAGAACCGTGTTCCTCGGCGGAGAAATTCTTCGTTGAAGAACGGTGTTCTTCGCGTTCTTCGTCGAGGAAGAAGGTGTTCCTTAGCTTTTTCTCCAAAAATCTCTCAAAGAACCCAACACCAACCCCTAATAAAATAAGTTCTAAACTTATTTTATTAACACAAAAAAGCATTTGAAATTTAATTGTTTGAATTTCAAAAACTTACATGTAACTCACCAAATTAATTACAACAAGTTGTCAAATATTAATGAAGGTGAGTTAATGGGGAGTTAAGAATGTGAGGGGTTAAGAGGGGTTAGGGAGTTAGGGAAGAATTGAAAAGGTGGGGGGTTCGTGTGGGCCCCACCATTTTAATTATACACACATGGGAAGTTGGGTGGATGTGGGCCCCACCACCAACTTCCCATGGGAGAAACTAACCACCTTGAAAAAGAAATAAAATTGATTTAACAATTTTATTTACTTTTTAATTAAACCCCATTAATTAACTTCTTCTCCCGCACAAAGGCAACTACAGTAAAGGTTCCCTTAAGCGATTACCGGCGTTGCGAGTTCATCGGTGCCACCAGATTTCAATTCCGAGCACCAGTTCAAAAGATAGGAAAACCCGCTCGTTCGTTCACTGAACGTACCTGAGCCAAACTTCAGAAATTGATTCCGGGCACACCGGGCCTCGGAATCAGGTGCCGTCAGAAACTACGTTCTTGTAAAATTCCAATGAAAATTAAGAAAACATTTCCCTTGAATTTTACGGGTCTTTAAATAAACCAAGAACATTGAGCTTGAATATCACTTCCTAAAGGATAAGGTGGAGCAGTGAGCTGTATTTTTGGATAATTTTTTCACACAAGATCATGTTATTGATATCTTGACTAAGGCACCATCAAAGGTGATTTGTGGGACGTATCCGTTGTCTCATAGAGTCAAAATGTTTTTGTCTAATTAATTATCTCATGATGAAACCCCTACTCCCCATAGTTTCCTTCTTAGAAAGGGTTTGTTTTAAAATCTCAATATGTTGGTTTTCTAATCCCATTTTTACAAGATTTTAGATTATTGAATTATTTGGTTACATTTCAAAAGAGGAAGAGAAATATCCAAGTGTGATTTGAAGGTGAATAATAGGTAGAGAAAAAGGGATATATTTTGTCAATGAAAACCCATAGGGGGAGGGTGATTTTTTGGAAATAATTCAAAGGTGATGATGAAATATTTTTCATTAAAGTATCATTCCACACAATGAGTAAGTATCACATGATATTAGAATTGATGATGAGTGTCACATTGATACAATTTTTGAAAGAAGGAATGGTTAGAGTGGTTTGAGGATTTTAAAACAAATCCAAATGGGGATATTGATGAAAAAATAAAATTTTAATAAAATTTGTTGTTTTTTTGAAAAAATGAATAAGGAAGAGGTGAGGAGGAAATATTCTATTAAAAGGACCACTTTGTAGTCCAAGGGATATGCGGCAACCTTGTTTTTTGTGCTGTAAAAATAAGGCCAACTAGGTGTCGACCAACCAAGATAGCTCAACCATGCACATTCTGAAGAATAATGAATTACGAAAAAGAACCATCCATGATAGCTTGCCACTGGAATAACGAAGGTGTCAGGAAAGGGAACCCACTGGTAGTCACCCTTATAGATTAGTGGTCCTCACTGTAGGGGTTTTAGTGTTAATATTGTGGCCCATATTGTAGGGAGACACCATGCAGGTGGATAGAAGCATACCCCATTACTTGATTTTGGATGGTCTAAAGAAGACGATAAATTATATTCTTTGATAAAACATGAAATATTTATTATGTGGGACAATAATTATTTACAATATGATATATCCAAGATCACCATGGTGCAATGAGTGGTTGAGAGGATTTCCATGCCTCTAAAAATTTGGTGTCATCCCACTATAACTCAATGGTAATTCCACATGACTTGGAATGGGAATTTGTCTACACAATAACCATGTTGACCATGGTGTTATAAAATGTTTTAGAAGCACTTCTGGAAATTTAAGGGTGACTATGTTGTAAAAATTCATTGTGATGTGGAGTGTCCAAAATAGGAAGAAGCAAAGGTTTTAGAATTTCCTATCCCACTGGAGGCCATTCCAAAACCGTGAATTGCAACATGGAGAATAATAATTTGGAAAAACCATAGTTTTGGAATTCACATTCCTATAGGAGTCTACACCATGATATATGAGTCCATAGTATAGCTAGTACTCTGTGAGAAGCGCTTTTGAAGAGAACATGAAGAATATAACATTGGAGTTATAGGAAGTTAATTCTCTTAAAAAAGGGGATCTAGTCAAATGGGTGTCTCTATGACCAAATGGTAATCAACATTCCACAAATAGGGTATATTTTTGATATATAATCCCCCTCCATTCCATAATATGATTGTTATAGTTTCAAAATTAAAGTTAGTTATGGGATGAAACACCCATCACTTAATTCTAAATTTATAGTTAATGAAGACCTCAATTTGCATGAGGGACACTTGTAATGATCCTATACATTGAGGAAACCATCCTATACTTTATATTTATTTCAAATGGGTGATCATGATAACATAAATTATATAAAAAGAAATTCCTAGGTAGTAAATATGTGAAGTGTTGTAAAAATAAGGCCAGAGGTTTTGTTTAATATCTGATCTGGAAATTTATGGGTCAAATAAGGGTTCATTCTAGAAGATTTATCCTCATTGTAAACATACATCATTATTATAAATAGAAACACCCTAAAAGGTTCATATACATGATATCTTTATGTGAAGAAGGAAGTTCCAATAGCCGGAGCTGTAACTACCTTATTGGGGAAGAGTAGCAATTTCTCCACTTGTTCGAGGTTGTGAACCAGGAGGGTCAGTTAGAATTAGATGAATTATACTTTAAGCGGTGATATTGAAGTGAATTTGGTGAACATGAAAATTTCTATACTTTCTCCTTATATTTAATAGGATAACAAACTGCAATCCTCTTTTTTCATTTACCAGTTTCATCACTCATTGATGGGTAAGAGATAGAGAAATCAAGGTGCTCCTCAAGGTGAGAGAATAAGATCATAACTAAAGAAAGAATTACATATACCCCAATTCAATTCCCCTATTAGGGTGTTATCATATATAGGAATATAATACTAGATAATATTTTTTTATAGCCTTAAATTTACATTTAATTCTTGTGTGCCTTTATAAATCCATGAAAACCCATGTTAGGTAGCCACATTACAAGCCACATTTCCCTATCCAACCTTTTCTAAGAAGTAAAAATTGTATGATATAGTTAAACTTAAGTGTGGGATATTCTTTCTTATGGTGTGATACATAATTTAATGCTACATTTGGTGGAGAATAAAAAGGCTAAATTTGTTATTTTGAAGCTAAAAAAGCCAATATGATGTTTCTGTTTATGATCACATTTTTGAAAAAATAATGTTAAGAATGTTTTGCTGAGCTGCAGCTACTGAAAAAAATAAAAGAAAAAAATTAATATTGAAACAATTATTTTCATTCAATATAAGTATTGGGAAGGTTACAATATATTTTGAAGATCAAATTGTCTTATTTTTTCTAAAAAATCAAAAATTTATTATGAATTTTAGATCTCAAAAAATGGGAAAAACTATTGTAAATTGGGGGAAGAGGAAATAAAATTTGAGTTTGTACTAATATATTTAAAGGTCTATAATATACCATAATATTTTAATGGAATTTGAAAGAATTTTATGCTAAGGGGGGTGTAGGGGTGACCTATTCTTGATTGTAAATTTGATTCATGCATTTTTTCTTATAAAATAGCCAACCATCCATATTATGCATCAGATGTTTTTGAATTAAAAATACATCCTTATGCCATTGAACAACCTTGACATTCTCTCATGATAAACACAAGTCCTTGACTCACATAAGGTGAATATTTAAGATTTTATCAATCCTACAGTAATCCTTACATGTTTTTGTAGGAGAAAATATTTGTTAAATATCTATATTTGTGTGATATTGTAAAATTAATGTGGGGAAATTATTTTGTGTTTTTGAGTGGATAAATTTTTTGTGGTTGAATTAAATGAAATTAATATAGAACTTGAAATAAATATTTATGGGGAGGCAAGATAATATTTGTTTCATGGGGTTAAATTAGTGGATCTCATGGGTGTGTGTTTCTTTGATTTGATTTTTCTGTTTACTTGTCTTAGAGTCTAGGTGTTAAGCATTAGGGAATTGATATAAATGATATTTTAAAAATTTTCCATTTTTATTTAATTTATTAGAACCCAAAAATTTTGTATTTTTGAATAAAATTAAATCATTTTTGGATTTCATGGATGTTTTGAGATAAATTGAAAAAATGGATCAATTCAGGATTTTTAACAGTATTTTATCATGTTGATATTTTGGCCATAACTTTTTCCATACTAATAAAAATTGAAAATTTATTTTTTCTATGGTTAATTCATTATTTGGATTCAATTATCTCAATTGAACCAATAAATAATTTAAACCATGTGAGGCATAAAGTAATTTATGAAAATTAAAAACATTTTTTGGCTGGTATAATTGACAAATTTTTATGATTGAACTATTATTTTCTAGGAATATAAGGAGTTAAAATTGATTGAAATAATTGTCAAAGGCATTTTTATTCATTATTTTTATAGAATACTTGTCTAGAAACACCCACCAACTACTTGAGTTCCAGGACACTATGGGGCCATTGCCCCCATATCCCTCAGCATTATCATTGCCTACCCCTACAATTGAGTATGGCCTCCTCTATCATCTACCAAACAAAAAAATGAATTTCCCATGTCATCAAAAACAACAATCATCGAGAGAGGGTGGTTGTTTGTGGAAAAAAACTTCCATAACATATGAATGGATCATGTCATCGACAACCAATTGCCCCCATCTTTGTTTTTGGGTAGTGACTCAACCTCAACTGGAGGATTCATCACAAATAATACTGCATTACCTATTTTGCCTCCTCCAGAATCCTCTACAGGCTGTGATGAAAAATAGGTAGGCACACTACCTGAGACCAAATATGTTATTGTAAATGCATCTGAGTAAAATAAATGCAAACCCAAACTTGGTTCAGATGTGGGACGTGGTATGTTAATTGATTTTTCTGAACAATCAATTGGAATAGGCAGTTCCCTCACCAAGGGGCTGTCCTATAAACCTTGGGATTCCACAAAATCCACTGCAGTTCTGAGCAATTCCCTGGATCTAGCTGTCCCAGGTCTATAGGGGAAAATAGAGGGAACTCATTCTCATTCGAACCTGATGGTCACACCAACATTGTATTATCGACAACAACCAGGAATGAAATCAGGTACATCAACTCATGGACCTGCCTCAACTGTTATAGGTACAAAATCTCTTCACTCCAACATTAAATCATTAGGTATATCTCAATATAATGATAATGTTATGCCTGAGAATGTTGTGAACCTAAATACTCAGCATGATGATAAACATGATTCTAATAGCACTAAAAACACTATGGATTTACTTGTGAAGGATAACTCTAAGACAGGTAGAAAAAATAGCCCTCATGCTTCTATAAGCAATCAGGAAATGACCAAGATACCAATTACTTCTAAAAAACCAGAAGATCTTTTAGACACAAGGGTTCAGGAAACAAAAAAGGGGAGTTCTAACTCCAAATCTAGGTCTAAAAGAAGATACTTTTTTGGTATTGTCAGGGTATTTCCAACTCTAACACTCTCTCTATTTTAAAAAGAATGGTCATCACCCACTACCCTTTTTTGATTGCTGTTGCTAAACCGAAAATAATTTTCTCTCCCAAGTTCCACCACTTATGTCAACATGGATATTATTTTTAATGACCCGAAATTTTGAATAAATCTTTTTTCCTAATTTTATGTGTTATTTTATTTTATTTTTATACTCAACAAAAATGTTTCATTTGATAACATGATTATAATTAAAATGAGACCATTGGGTTTTGACTATTTTATGACGATTGGTCAATATGACAGTTGAAAACTAAACGTTTTGATTTTTGTCTCTAAATACAAGTAATCTTAGTTAATTATTATAGAAAGAAGATTATATGGCCTCACCCAGTAGTCGTGGACCGATCAAAGCCCATCTAACAGAACTTTGGAAGGAGGTGGCACCACTGGGCTTTGCTCTGGACCAAACCCAAGCCGAACTTCATCGTGTGAAGCTAGAACGGAATCGCCTTCGCGAGAAGTTCAACCTGATAGAAATTACTACTCATGCGATGTTGGCCAAGCCTCCCTCAGATTCTCTCACCTTAGCACACCTTACACTTAGGTCCTATGCTGGCGTGATAAGGGGCTATTTAAGGAGACCATAACTGCCTTGTGTAATCCTTTGTTTTAAATAAAAATTGGGATTTCTTCTTATGATAATGTTTATGACTTTTCAAATTTCCAGATAAATATAGCATGCATATTTTTGGTGAATTTTAGAGAAAGGATATTTTAAAAAATGTTTATGTAGACCTTAAATAATTAAAAATGTGTAATGATTTTCAAAAAAATGGTCTTATACAATTATGTTCAGTAAGAAATTTAGAGTATAATAAGATCAACATAATTTTTGATGAATAGTAAATTATGAATAGTGATTTTATGCTTAGGATTAGTAATGTGACCAAATGGATTAGTAATTTCACTTAAATAAAGTATTAATATAATCTAGGCACCTTAATTAAGTAATGTGATTCAATAAAATGGTTAAATAACGGTTTCATAAATAATTATTCAAGTATTAGTTTTTTCAGGTGAATAGTGTTTTTTAATTACAAATTAAATTAAAAACATTTAGAAAATTAATTTTATAAAATGGATTCTATTTTTGAACTCATAGCATCGATATTATGTTAAGGTAATTTTTGGGGTTTTTTTTGAAAAAAATGAATTTTCGGTGAATAGTGTATTTATTAAAAAATAAAATTAAAAATATTTAGAAAATTATTTTCATAAAATGGAGTTCATTTCTGAAATCAGAGAATTGATATTTGGTTAAGGTGAAATTTTGGGATTTTTCTGAGAAAGTTGAATTTTCAGTGAATAGTAAAAATACAGTTTTAGGGTTTCAGTATGTTTAATGACATCATCACTGTGTCATGATGATGTCATGAGATATTTTATGGGTTTTCGGACCAAATGTGATTAATTATTGTATTGGGGGCCCCATATAGCCCAACTTCATGGGAAATATCATGGGAGAGCACATGGTTTTGAGAAAACCACTTTTGAGGTGTCCCTTGGCCATTAATGTCTTGTCCCCTCACTTTCCTTATAAATACCAAGCCCTCCTCTCATCCATTCGACTCAAAAACCATCCTCAATGACGTTCTGGTCTCTTTTCCTCCCAAGGAGTCATCCCAACGTTCCCCCAAGCCCTCAAGGTCCAAACCTTTGAGTTTTAAGAGTTACATTTTAAGGTAAGGGATCCGACCTCTCTCTTTCTTTTCAAGTAATCTCTTTTATGTCATTTCTTTTATGCTCCATGTTATTTTGTTAGAGGATGTTCTTCTATATTCATATTACTACCCTTTTCAAGTTCATATAATGAGAGACCCCCTCTTTCTCTCATCAATTCGTTTTAAGAATGTTTAAGTGGCGCCGTTAGGCTGCCGAATTTTTAAGGGATTCTTTCACACTTCTCATTTTTCAAGTTATATTTTCATGTCAAGTCTTTCATGTTAATTTTTATTATGTTGGGTTATTATATATATATCTATCATACTGATCTTTTATGATCATATGATGATAGACCCTATTTTCTCTCGTCAAATCATTTTTATTGAAGTTTAAGTGGCGTCGTTAAGCTGTCGAAATTTTTGTAACGGATACTTTCACCCTTCTCATTTTCAAGTTCTATTTTCTTGTCAAGTCTTTCAAGTTCCTTTTTATTATGTTGGGGTATGATCTCTATATCTATCATACTGATATTTTATGATAATATGACGAGATACCCCATTTGATCTCTTCAATTCAGTATTTTGAAGTTTTAAGTGGCGCCGTTAGGCTGCCGAATTTTTAAGTGGTTCTTTCACCCTTCTCGTTTTGAAGTTATACTTTCATATCAAGTCTTTAAAGTTACTTTTTATTATGTTGGGGTATGATCTATATATATATCATACTGATATTTTATTTTCATATGATGAGAGACCCTATTTGATCTCGTCAATTCATTTTTTTATGTTTAAGTGACGCCGTTAGGCTGCCGAATTTTCATAAGAGAAATCTTATTTTTGTCTTCCTTTCATGCTCTTCATTTCATATGGTACATCTTTAAAATTTCATTAACATGTTCACATATCCTTCATATTCTTTCCCTCTACTGTTTTATGGGTCATTTATGATTGTTTGACCCATGTCCCCTCTCTTTTCAATGTTTTCTAAAACCTCGTAACATAGCCGTTATGCTGCAGAATTTCCATCTCAAAATGTCTCTCTCTTTTTCTAAAGTTCTTTAATTTTATTAAGCGAATACTCGAATATATTTCTTCTAAAGGGGTATTCAGATATATACCAAAATTTTCTATTTTAAATTCTGGGATTTACATACATGAGATACACCTTCCTTTTCTGTGGGTTTTAAAGTGACATAAAGATCATATCCTTAAAGCAGTTTTAAAACGTTATGATTATGAAATGAAACCCATTTATTTTATGATATATGTGTTATTTATGAAATTTTTGATGATGATATATGTGCCTCACATGATAATAAAGGAATATTTAAGGGTGCGGCCTGATAGCGCTCCAATTCATTGGGTAATGATGTAACCACTAGAGATTACAATTTTCACGATATCTTAGTGAATAACCTTGGTAATTTTCAAATGACACCTTGGGGATGGACCTTGGTGATATGTTCATGATTTTATATGTTAAATTATGTAGCCACAGCTTCAAGATATGAAAAATGTTATTTTTATTATGATATTCCCCATGATTTCATTCTAATTCCTTAAAGTTCTTTTCATGACTTTATTGATGTATCTCAAAGTTCATATGTAAAATGTTTCGCTTGTTTCCCTTACTGGGCCTTCTGCTCACCCTTTATTTTGATGTATGTCCCCAGGTTATGAGATGCAGTAATGAACCTAGGATGAACTTAAGGAGAAGCATTTCAAGTTTTTAAGAAGAATGTTTTATGTTGTTTTCATGTATTATGTTCCTGGTTTCCAAGACACTAAACCTTAATGATCCTCAGTTTTGTGTAATTTAATGAAAGTTTATGTTATAAAAGGCGGGATTCTATAGTTGGTATCAAAATATGGTTTAGTTATTTGTTGAAATTAGGATATGAAAACTCTAGGTAGAACCCTATAGAAAAGTTTAAATATAAGAAATCTTCCTGGTATTTTGGTGAGTATTGAGTAAGGGGTTTCCAAGAAAATACATCCCTGTTGGGATATGAGCAGGTAGAGGTGGCTCTGGCACAGATGTACATAGGGGTAAAACCTGAAAACACCACTTTCAGCTAGACTCAAACAGGAACTGGTACACGACAACGAGCCTTTCTTCACTCTTGGTTATTACACTCCCATGGGATATGCTTTGGTAAATTCATAAGCTTAGTATGAACCATTATAAAAGGAACAAGGATAAAACAAAATAAAAATTAATATAAGAATATATGATCATGGATAACCTAGTTTGAAACCTAGGGGATCACAAGTTAGGGTATACTTTTCTTCTACAATTTATCCTTATATGCTTTAAGCTTTTTTTCATGATTATTGGTTATGAATTTAAGCCTCTAATTATACTTTCTCTTCTTAGTTAATGGTGGAAAATGGAAGAACATGTCCCAACAACCAATGTGATAGGAAATGCGATGATTGCCGTATTAATATGACAGAGATGATTAGGGGATTAAAAGATGATTATTATTTTGGAAGACGTTCACTATTTTGGGGACCCTATATGATCGAGGTAAATAGATTACTACATTATTTTCATTGAGAAGTAAGGTTGAATTATATTTTGATGAATCGATGAATTTAAGGTGGACTTATAGTAATTTTTGTTATTTATGGGAATGATTAACCTATCTTGGGTAAAATATGTTTAGGTTAGATACTTTTGTTATAAGATGTTAGGAGTGGTTGATGTTGTTTGGAGATGAAAAATGAAGTTTATTTTGGAAGACTATGTTATCAAATCCTTCTTGTATTTGTCTTTCAATCTTAGTTTGGTTTATTTTGAGTAATTTTAACGACCATTAATTATGGAATGGTCTATGATAAACTTTGGGTAGTACCATGGAACTTTGATGATTTAAAAGTAGTTTCCATTCCTATGGGATTATTTCTTTTTGAAGAGTTGTTTTACCTTACCCTTTCTGTTTTTAGGATAATGTTTAAAGATAGAAGAAATATATTGTTAATCTTTTGTGGATTATGTGATTCTCTAGAAGATGATTCTTGTGCTTTTGATGAGACAAAGTGTTTTTGAATTCTCATCATTTGGAGAAAAGATTAGTATTGGTAGAGACTTATTAAATGATGAAACTATACATGAATGTAGGTATATTTTCTTATGTTTCTGTTCTGTGTAGTAAATGAATTCCTCAAAATTATGAAAAGGAACATAAAACAAAAATTTGGTTGGTTTACGTTTCCTACTAGGTAATCAAAGGCTGTTTATACACATCGTAAGTTTGGGATTTTCTTATGGTTAACTTTATCCTAATCATGTTTTCTATCACTCTCTTTCAGAACTTGACCCTTTGTTTTCTCCTCCATGTCTATGTTTTCCTACATGGAGTCATAGTGTGGGTTAACTCGGGTGACCTTTGTACTTCCCTTTATTTCTTTTAAAGTAATAGTTTTAATGACTCCTTTTCCGATGTGGGACTTTAAATGAAATTTCAAAACCCAATTTTAAAAATTGTGAGGAAGTAATTTCTTAAGGGGGAAAGATTGTAATGACCCAGAATTTTTTAATAAATCTTTTTTCCTAATTTTATGTGTTATTTTATTTTATTTTTATACTCAAAAAAAATGTTTCATTTGATAACATGATTATAATTAAAATGAGACCGTTGCGTTTTGACTATTTTATGACCATTGGTCAATATGACTGTTGGAAACTAAAGGTTTTGATTTTTGTCTCTAAATACAAGTAATATTGGTTAATTATTATAGAAAGAAGATTCGATGGCCTCACCCAGTAGTCTTGGACCAATCGAAGCCCATCTAACAGAACTTTGGAAGGAGGTAGCACCACTAGGCTTTGCTCTGGACTAAACCCAAGCCGAACTTCATCGTGTGAAGCTAGAACGGAATTGACTTCGCAAGAAGTTCAACCCGATAGAAATTACTACTCGTTAGATGTTGGATGAGCCTCCCTCAGATTCTCTCCCCTTAGCACACCTTACACTTAGGTCCTATGCTGGCGTGATAAGGGGATATTTAAGGAGACCGTAACTGCCTCGTGTAATCTTTTGGTTTAAATAAAAATTTGGATTTCTTCTTATGATAATGTTTATGACTTTTCAAATGTCTGGATAAATATAGTATGCATATTTTTGGTGAATTTTAGAGAAAGAATATTTTAAAAAATGTTTATGTAAACGTTAAATAATTAAAAATGTGTAATGATTTTCAAAAAATGCTCTTCTACAATTATGTTCAGTATGAAATTTAGAGTCTAATAAGATCAACTTAATTTTTGATGAATAGTAAATTATGAATAGTGATTTTATGCTTAGGATTAGTAATGTGACCAAATGGATTAGTAAGTTCACTTAAAGAAAGTATTAATATAATCTAGGCACCTTGATTAAGTAGTGTAATTCAATAAAATGGTTAAATAATGGTTTCATAAATTATTATTCAAGTATTAGTTTTTTCGGGTGAAGAGTGTTTTTTAATTAAAAATTAAATTAAAAATATTTAGAAAATTAATTTTATAAAATGGGTTTCATTTTTGAACTCAGAACTTCGATATTATGTTAAGGTAATTTTTGGGGTTTTTTCTGAAAAAAATGAATTTTCGGTGAATAGTGTATTTATTTAAAAATAAAATTAAAAATATTTAGAAAATTAATTTTATAAAATGGAGTTAATTTTTGAAATCAGAGCATTAATATTTGGTTAAGGTGAAAATTTTGGAATTTTTCTGAGAAAGTTGAATTTTCAGTGAATAGTAAAAATACAGTTTTAGGGTTTCAATATGTTTAATGACATCATAATTGTGTCATGATGATGTCATGAGATATTTTATGGGTTTTCCGACCAAAGGTGATGAATTATTATATTGGGGGCCCCATGTGGCCTAACTTAATGGGAAATATCATGGGAGAGCACATGGTTTTGAGAAAACCACTTTTGAGGTGTCCCTTGGCCATTAATGCCTTGTCCCCTCACTTTCCCTACAAATACCAAGACCTACTCTAATCCATTCGACTCCAAAACCATCCTCAACAAAGTTCTGGTATCCTTACCTCCCAAGGAGTCATCTAAAGGTGCCCCCAAGCCCTCAAGGTCCAAACCTTTGAGTTTTAAGAGTTACATTTTAAGGTAAGGGATCCGACCTCTGTCATTCTTTTCAAGTAATCTCTTTTATGTCATTTCTTTTATTCTCCACATTCTTATGTTGGAGGATGTTCTTATATATTCATATTAATGCCATTTTCCTTTTCATATGATGAGATTCCCCCTCTTGATCTCATCAATTCATTTTAAGAATGTTTAAGTGGCGTCGTTAGGCTGCCAAATTTTTAAGGGATTCTTTCACCCTTCTCATTTTCAAGTTATATTTTCATGTGAAGTCTTTCATGTTCCTTTTTATTATGTTGGTGTATGATATCTATATCTATAATACTGATATTTTATGATCATATGATGAGAGATCCTATTTGATCTCTTCAATTCAATTTTATTGAAGTTTAAGTGGCGCCGTTAGGCTTCCGAAATTTTTATAACAGATACTTTCACCCTTCTCATTTTCAAGTTCTATTTTCTTTTCAAGTCTTTAAAGTTCCTTTTTATTATGTTGGGGTATGATCTATATATATATAATACTGATATTTTATGATCATATTATGAGATACCCCATTTTATCTCTTCAATTCAGTATTTTGAAGTTTTAAGTGGCGCCGTTAGGCTGTCGAATTTTTAAGTGGTTCTTTCACCCTTCTCGTTTTGAAGTTCTACTTTCATATCAAGTCTTTAAAGTTCCTTTTTATTATGTTGGGGTATGATCTCTATATCTATCATACATATATTCTATGTTCATATGATGAGAGACCTTATTTGATCTCATCAATTCATTTTTTGAAGTTTAAGTGATGCCGTTAGGCTGCCGAATTTTCATAAGAGAAATCTTATTTTTGTCTTCCTTTCATGTTCTTCATTTCATATGGTAAATCTTTAAAATTTCATTAAAATTTTCATATATCCTTCATATTCTGTCCCTATACTATTTTATGGGTCATTTATGATTGTTTGACCCATGTCCCCTCTCTTTTCAGTGTTTTCTAAAACCTCGTAACATAGCCCTTATGCTGCAGAATTTCTGTCTCAAAATGTCTCTTTCTTTTTCTAAAGTTATTTTATATTATTAAGTGAATACTCAAATATATTTATTCTAAAGGGGTATTCAAATATATACCAAAATGTTCTATTTTAAATTATGGGATTTACATACATGAGACCCACCTTCCATTTCTGTGGGTTTTAAAGTGACATAAAGATCATGTCTTTAAAGAAGTTTTAAAACGTTATGATTATGAAATGAAACCCATTTATTTTATGCTATATGGGTTATTTATGAAATGTTTTATGATGATATATGTGTCTCACATGATAATAAAGGAAAATTTAAGGGTTCACCCTGATAACGCTCCAATGCATTGGGTAATGATGTAACCACTAAAGATTACAATTTTCACGATATATTGGTGAATAACCTTGGTAATTTTCAAATGACACCTTGGGGATGGACCTTGGTGATATGTTCATGATTGTCTATGTTAAATTATGTAGCCACATCTTCAAGTTATGAAAAATGTTATTTTTATTATGATATGCCTCACGATTTCATTCTCATGCCTTAAAGTTCTTTTCATGAATTTATTGATATATCTCAATGTTCATATGTAAAAGTTTTCGCTTGTTTCCCTTACTAGGACTTCTGCTCACCGTTTCTTTTGATGTATGTCCCCAGGTTATGAGATGCAGTAATGAACCTGGGATGAACTTAAGGAGAAGCCTTTCAAGTGTTTAAGAAGAATGTTTTATGTTGTTTTCATGTATTATGTTCCTGGTTTCAAAGACACTAAACCTTAAAGATCCTCAGTTTTGTATAATTTAATGAAAGTTTATGTTATAAAAAGGCGGGATGCTATATTATTTCCCTGGTGAAACTAAAAATTCCTCTGCGGTTAATTCTCTATGGATCTTCTCACACTTTTCCATTCAAAATGTCAATATATTTAACATATTGGATCCAGTCTTCACAAGTGATTTTGTTCTTGAGGACACTCATATTTTTTTCTCTTTTTATGCCAAGAATAGTTATCAATATAGGAGACCACTTTGGGATGATATTACTTATCTATGTACATTCATTCATTCACCTTGGTTTATAATTGGAGACTTCAATACTATCCTCAATTCAAGTGATAAAATTGATCCTTCACATGCTACGATCTCCATGAGAGAATTCAAAACCACTATCGAAAACAAAAAACTCATTGAAATAAAATCTTACGGGTGCCAAATACACTTAGTATAGAACTCACTACAATAAGGTGGTCACCATCAAGCTGGATAGAGCCTTCACAGATGTTCCTTCTTTAGATAAACATGACACCATTTCCAACACCACCATCCACAAGATCCATTATGATCATCATCCTATTTTGGTCAATGTCTCCACCAACACTATTAAACGTCCACTTCCTTTTAGATTTAATAATGCTTTGTTCTCTAACACTGAATTAACTAACATCATAAAGAATTTTTTGGATCTCCACAAATCATTTAAATGATGATTTTTATTGCCCTGCCAAATTAAAATCTCTTAAATAGATGCTAAAAGGTTGGTGTAGCTCTCATTCTAAAAAAATCAACAAGGATATCCTACTCCTTGAGAATGATCTCAATCAACTTAAAAATAATAGCACGTACTCTGACTTTAGCACTAATCCGAATCACAAAATCAACATTTCGATAATGCTCAATTATTTTCTCACATTTAAGGAGAATATGAGGAAATAATATTTCAAAGTAAAACGGTTATCCAAAGGTGACAGAAACACTATGTTCTATAATTCCCTTTAAAGAGCTCGGAAAGCTTGTAGACCACTTGCCTCTTTAAAGGAAGGTGACAACATTTTAGACAACGACAATGATATTTCCAACAACATTGTTTCTTATTTTGAATCTATATTTAATTTCCCTGATAATAACAATGACCTCTTACCTAAGATAATTCTGATGGTGGTTAGTGATGAAGATAACAACTTTTTTCTTAAAATTCTGCTTGATCAATAAATTAAATACACTATCTTTAGTTTAAATCCTGATAGTGATCCTAGCCCTAATAGCTTTAATAATGGTTTCTTTCAACACTACTGGGATATTATTATTTTTGATGTTTGAAAGCTGGTCAAATCCTTCTTTCCAATGGTGTTCTCCCTCATGGTCTAAATGTCCAATTTCTCTCTCTAATTTCAAAGGTTAACAATTCTTCTGAGATCCACCTTTTTAGGCCTATTTCCATCAGTTACACCCTCCATTAAATCATTACATAAATAATTTCTAACAGGATCTCTTCTATCACTGACATATTAGTTTCTTGGAACCAATTTTGGTTTATTAAAGTTAGATCCATCCATAATTACATTTTTCTTGCTTTTGAGTGCTTCAACACCCAAAAAAACCAACAGATTTGGTAATATTTCCATTAAACTTGACATTAAAAAATCCTTCGATACCATGGACTGGAGTTTTATTTTTAAAGTGATTCAATATTTTAATTTTAGTGATACTTTTATCACTGATATCAGAACTTTTTTCAATTCGGCCTCTATCTTAATTCTTATTAACGGTTCCTCCAGGTGATATTTCAAATGAACTAAAGGTTTCAGACATGGAGACCCTATTTCTGCCATCCTTTTCTCCATTGTGGAGGACTATCTTAGTCTATTACTCAATTTTCTGGTTGATCAAAACAAACTCAAACCCATCCATGTTTCACAGAATCTGAACGCTCCCACTCACTTATTCTATGCTGATGACATCATTATTTTTCTTCAAGGTGATAAAAGAAACATTAGAACCCTCAAAAATTCACTTGATCACTATGGGGAAATCTCTTTTCAAATGATTAGCTAGAACATATATTCTATCTTCTTTGGAAATAAATTTCCCCTTAATAGGAAATGCATCATTATTAGTGACTTAGGTATAAAATAGGTCTCTCTCCCTTTTATGTACCTAGGTGTCCCCATCTTTCATAGAATACCCAAATATTTTAATTTCTCTAAAATGTCCAATCATGAAATAAATAAACTTTTCTCTTGGAAAGGAAAATCCCTCTTTATGGAGGGAAGAATCTACCTTGTCAAATCTACTATTTTCTGTAAAACAGTTTACTCTATGATGGTCTACAAATGTCTTGCTAGTATTATTAAAAAATTAATACCTCAATAAAAAATTTTGTTTGGACTTGTAGCCTTGTGGAAAAGAAACTTTTCACCATCTCCTAGTCAACTTGTTGCAAACCTTTTGATAATGGGGGGCATTAGCATTAAAAATCATAAACATTTTTATGAGGTTATTCAAGCTAGGATCACATGGAATCATTTCAATAATAATTCTGATTCTGTCATATTCCTTAAAAATAGATTTCTTAAAAAACATAAGAAAGGAAACTCTATCTTCCTTTCCTCCTCTATCTATCCATCCATAAAACATTTCTTTTTACGCCATTATAAATTACTCCAGGTGGATGGTATCTAGAAACTCTTCAATGAACTTATAGTTGTATAACTGGGCTGGGAATCCTTTAATTTCTAGGTTTTCCCTTGAACAAAGCCCTGAGAACACCAAACTATCTATCAAAGATTTTCATAATTCTGGAAATTATTCTTTTCCTTATAACATTATGAATGTCATTGACACCTATCCCTACTCTAACATTGATTATTTCTTAGTTTGAGAACCTGGTCACAATGGAATGATTAATTAAAAAAGCTTTTACATTCACTCTTTTTGTAACTCTGAAAGTGATTTTGTGTGGTTAAAACTTGTTAACAAACCTTGGATAAAACCCTCAATATTTACTCTTATTTGGAATCATTCCCATAACAGACTACCCACTGATGATCATCTTCAATCATCTAGTTTTTAAATCCGTTCTAAATGCAGTCTCTTCAATCAACACATAGAATATGATAATCATATTTTTCTTTCTTGTTCCACTTCTTCTACTCTTTGGAATTATATTTTTGACATTTTTAATTGAAGATGGTGGATGCATGACTATGTCAAATCTCAATTAAATAGATGTTTGGATATAAATAGTTCTCAGAAAATTAAGAACATTTTCCTTGCTATTGTTTCTGAGCTTCACCACGTGATCTGGTATGATAGAAATTCTCTTATTAATAATAAATGCCCATACAGTCTTAATATAGGAAAAACAAGGTTTCTCATTACAATTCGTGAAGCTACATCGATCCAAAACTGTCACTACAACAACACGATGCATGACTTTGGTATTCTTTGACGATTACATATATATGGAAACTATTTCTAACCTCTCCATACTTTTTAAGTATTATGGCATGCCCCTATTATAGAATGGATTAAGGATAATGTGGATGGTGATTATAAAGGAAATACAGGCCCTGTGGGTTGTGGATCCATATTCAAGAATCATATTGGTCAGATCATTGGTTGCTTCTATGGTAGCTATGGCATTGCTTCCTCTCTAGAATCTGAAATGATGGGTATGATTCATGTCGTCTTTTTTTCCAAACAATATGGTTGGAACAACCTCTGGATTGAGAGTGAATCGACCACCATTGTGCAAGAAGTTTGGAATGGTTTGATACATCTTGTGTGGCTTTTCACCACCCGTTGTATGGACTGCATCCGTGCTCTTCTTGACATCAAATACATCATCACTCATTTATATCATGAAGCTAACATGGTTGCTGATGGTCTTTCAAACAAGGGATTCAATCAAGACATTACCTGGCTTAATGAACTTCCTACTGACTTAATTCCTTTTCATAATATTGATTTTAATATGTTTCAATATTTTAGACTCTTTTAATTATTTTCCTTTATAATAATTATTCCTTGGTTTTCTGTCCAGGCACCATCTTCTTCAAAAAAATGATAATAGTTTCTTAGAAATATATATATATATATATTTAATGTATAGTGTTTTTTAAAATATAAGTAATAATGAAAATTTAAATGTTATTTAATAATATTTTTTCAAATAAAATTGAGATTAATTTTATTATATATATAATTAGCAATGTATTTCAAATTTAATTATATTTAAATAGAATTAATATTATTTTTAAATATAATTAAACATTTATATAATTAATAATATTTTTAAATATAATTAACAATATTCAAATAGTCTAAAAAAATATTATAATATTTTAGTATATTCATTGTAATCATTTACATATAAATAAATTATATTGTACTTATATAATATATATTAATATAAAAAAAGCGTGAAAAAAAACTAGATGAGTTCGACGAGTTAAGTGGTTGTCCAAACCATTTCTCAGCTTGAGTGCTAGGATTGAATGTCATTGGTCTCACAAGCCTAGTGAAAATTTTATATATAGGATAGATTTTATTGGTGCTTGTTTTAACATTAATAAGGGGTAACATTTATCAATGCTAAAAAATATTGATAAATGAATAATTTATTAGTGATAATATCTTTTGAACCGATAAAAGACCCATTTGTCAGCACGTTTTAGAGAGACCTCGTAAAATTATTTCCCCTTACATGAAAACTTAGACATCATGATTTTTTTTCTCCATCAATCTCTGTATAGAAGTGAATCCCTACCAAATTTTCACTAAATCTATTGGGAAAATAGACTTATAATCCTTCAGTATGTACTTGAAAACATACATTTATTGATTTATTTACATTTCAAATATTTTTTATGAGTTATTTATTTATGTTATTATATATATATATATTAATATATATGTATGTATGTATACATGTGTTCATATCATCAATATATATATATATATATTCCATATATTTATTCACATGCACACACATAGATGCACTTCTAAATAGAAAACTGTTTAGTTAGTTGATATGTATATATGTGTGGGTGCATTTATAATGAACATATTTACACACACACACACACAAAAACAAATATATATATATATATATATATATATATATATATATATATATATATTTATGTATGTCTGTTTGTGTGTGTGTGTGTCTGTGTATGTATACAAAAAAAAATATTCATATATAAACACAAATAAATATTTATAGCTATGAATTTACAAAAGTACACAAATGTAAATTCATAGACATATATATATGTAAATATATATATCTTACATTTATTATCATAATATATATTTTTTATTATGAAAAAAATCACACACACACACACATTTGAGCGTGTTCATATTTAAAATGTATAAAAATTATGTTAATATATATGATTTTTTATGTATTTTTTTAAAGTTTATGTATGTATATAATATATTTTATAATTATATGATTTAAATTTATTCTTTATATAATTTATATAATTAAAAATGATGCATTATATTCTTACCTTCAGTGTATCTATTTTTTAGATATATATGAATACCATCAAACAAAATAGAAATAATATGAATCCAAAATAGATTGATTTCAATCCTATGACAAAAGAGTATGATGATGGGATTAAAGAGTTCATCAAATCTATAATAGAGCATAAAAATAGTACTTCTCATATTATATGTCTATGTTTATGTTGTTTTTATTCAAAATAAATTTGGCTTGATGATTTTGAATAACACTTCATCTATTATGAAATAGATCAATGTTATGAATGTTGGACTATGGGGAAGAACTAAATCCATCTAATGAAGAGAATGATAGTACAATTTTAAAATCATTTTATACTAAAAAAATTATATGATGGTGTTAATTTTATTGAGAAAATGAAAAAAAATGCTTTAAGATGATTTTCATAAATTTCTTAAAGTAGTTTGAGAGGTTAATGAAATGTGAAAGGAATTCATTTTATGTTGGTTAAAATAAATATATGATATTATAATCCTTACTAAAACAATATTATTTGAAATATAAAAATATATAGTGTGAAACATACTTTATATAACTACTTTATCTCTTTAATGATATGTTAACAGTTAATAATGAGCTTGAATATCTAACAAGTGATGAAAAATGAATGTTATATTCAATGGTTATGACCTATGGAAGAATATATAGAAGTCCAAATGACTTTATATTATTCTGAAAGTATTATTATTCACTTAAAAATTCCCTAAGTGTGGTATCATTGATAAAATAAGATGAATCATGTTGGTTCCAAGTTCTCAATTGAATACCCTCATGGTGGGGGGAAAATGTATTAAAACTTTTCTGTTAAATTTTCATCCTTTCCATGTGTTATAGGAAACAATCATTCAACCTATAGTCACACTCAAATAATTTATATCACAAAAACATGAAAGAAAAAGAACAAACACATAGAACACACTATATTTACTTGGATCACCTAAATTGGGCTACATCTAAGTAGAAAACACTTAGTAGGGTACTGGTGTACCAATGATCACTAAATTTATGGTGATTACAATGTTTATGTAAGGGAACAATAGAAATAGGATCATTTACTTTGTAAATTATAGTATTTTTGAATGATTCCAAAGGTGTCACTCTCAATTCCTCTCTTTACTCACTACATTGTGATGAAAATCTAGGATTTGACTCATATACCCCAAATAATATCAATAAGAACTTCTAAAAAAACCAAAATAAAAATGGCCCGTTTTATTTTTAGAACAAAATATAGATTATCCTATGATATTCTATAATGAACTATATCTTATTGGGATAATAATTTTTTGTATTGTTAGTTGGAAGTTTTCAAAGGATGCTCAATCAGGGTTTGATATATTTTGAAGTAGTAATTCTACTACAGTAGGTGTTTTATAACATGAAATGTATTTTACGATTTGAGAGTTTGTTCATGGATTGAAGGATGATGATTAAAGGGTTGAGTTTTGTATGTGAGTTATGAGATTAATAAACTCACAGAATAAAGTAATTTTTTACGATGTGAATTCATTCTAGCACGAGGTTCCATGAAAATTGGTAGGTGTTTATTGGGTTTGGAGTTTGGGAGATTCACCACCTGAATTTCTTTCACATATTGAATTGGTGTTCATCATGGAAACTCTTGATTGGAATACTAGTTTCATTCTATTAATTACCTGAGGTCCATCATATTTATAAATTATCAGAGCTCTCAGTTTTACCCCATTCCTCACTTGTTCATCCCTGTTTTGGGTGAACCCAAAGTGATTTTGTAGATATTATAACCCTTTAATCCTTTTTAATCCTTGTATTTTATTGGTTGATCATTGGAAATCTAAAGTGGTTTCTCCCTTGTAAACCATTATTTTCATTTTATTCTTCTATCAAGGATTCGAAGTGGTGATGATGGGATCCCATCCCTTTCATAGTTTTCCTTGTACAATTTTGGTATTTTGGTTGTTTCTTATTCCCCTTATTGTGTGTAGAAAATTAGAAATATTCTTTGTGGTAGGGATACATCTTGAACCAAATTAGAGATGGATGGGTATGTGATTTTTATAAGTATGGAAGGGATACGAGCACATGTTGTTTGGCATTGGGTCAAAAGAGTGGAAAATCATTATGGAAGCAGTTGTGGGGAACCTTCATTTATTTCATTGATAAAATGATACTATATTGGATGCGTGATTTAGTGAATGAGCTATAGGGAGGATTATATTGGTTAGTTGACCTATTTAGGTGTGTTTTGGTTCTAGTTTTTTTTCACTGGTTCATTAGTTTTATATTTCCACATGTGAACTTTTAAATATTGAGTATGACCCTACTAAGTATACATGCTATGGTAACCCGCGATATTTAAATTTCTTCTCATGTTTATAGGGGGAATTAAGGGAAATAGTTAGATATTACTAGCTTGTGTTTTTGAGTTTCTGTTGTGTCACTACCATAGAAATTTCCTTTTGGTATTTACATGTAGACTTTTATTTTTATTTGTTGACATTGTTCATGCATTTTTTTAAAGTTTGGGGTTTGATTTTATATTATCCATTATTATTTCATGGTGATTTTTGTCTTATACTGTGATATTATATTATTATATAGGGTAATGCCTTCTATACGTGAGATTTTTTATACCCTCTATACTTGTCAAAAACCCGGGGCCTAATGGAGGCTAGACTTAGGGGTTATTATCTATCTTCATTGATTACTATCCTAGGAGGGGTACCTTTGGAGGGAGGGGCCATTATAGAGTGCTATCGAAGGTTTTAGTTGATAGATATGATGAAGTTTTGATTTAGGCATTTTTGTTTTTTATGATTTGGTAGGGAAATAATTCCATTTGATCATAGTGTACAACAAAGGATGGAGAGACCGACTAAGACAAGGGATTTTAGGACCACCTATGATTCGAGGAAAGGACATTGAGATTTTTTAATGACCATGTGAGGTGGAACTATTTGCAGGGTAACATCCAAGTAGAGGGACATAGATTATGATATAGCCAAAAAGTCTGAGATCTAGGTGAACACCTGCTCCCAATAAAATATAAATAAAAAGAGTAAACAGTACAGGAGAACTCAGAGAAGGGGGGCCTTAGACAGCCTTGTGTACAGAGTTCCAATCCTATCCTTGTGGACAAGCTCATTGCAGTAATCAGGAAGTAAAAATGACCAACTTGAGCTAGCCTCCATAATTTCCCTTTTTGAGAGAGCATCCGCCACATGATTTTCCTCTGTATACACATGAGACACATGCAGAGAAATTGACTCAGCAAGGTGTAGAGAATTAACTCATAAAACAAGCATATTCCATGGCACATTTCTAGATTATTCCTTTAGAATCTGTGTTGCAACAGAAGAGTCCGATTCAAGCCACAGCTTACGCCAACCATAATGAGCCACATATCCAATCGCCTTTATCATTGCCCATAGTTTAGCCTCAATTGCATTTCCATTGCCTATGTAATGATCCTTGAGTATATCAGGTAGTATATGTTTTAATGTATGATCCAGTTGATCACTAGCAGATTGACCTAATATAGGAGGATAAGGTGTGACATAGGGCCTTTAATGCCTTTCAACAGTAGATCTTTGGGAAGTATGAGGGAATCATCTATGATCTGAAAATAGAGAGAAGATCAGAGGAGCTAGAGATTGACTTGGTTTTATTAGATCTTGATCATAGTTATAGGTTTTCTTGGTAGTTATTTAGATACAGGGTGATATGTTTAAGTGGTGGATGATGTATCTTGGTGATAGTAGAGTGGAAGATGTGTTGATGATAGAAATTCATTAGGAGTTATTTTTGGAAGGATTTTTATCAAGGATGAAGGTAGAAAAGAGGGAGGATATAATCTCTATTAATTATGGGATCCTGAGTATGTGGGAGATTCATACCTAGCTCAAATACCACCTTAAATTTACTATTGATGTAATTTTAGATAAGGAGTTTAGAGCATGGTGTCTGGAGGATACGTTGCACATAATGATCAATTATGCGATCACCTTGTTTAGGATTTTTACGTACATAGACTTACATAAGAAGGAGGCGGTTATCAATTATATTATTTCTTCATTAGGTTATTCTTAATAGAATGGATATAAGAGAATATCTAAGAAGATATATTTGGGAATTGATTCATAGATTTTTAGGTAGTATGGGTTCTGACTATGGGGAGCCAACTGTAGTAGACCCCTTTACATCCATTTGGGAACGACGGATTTTTGAGAACCAACCACAAAATCACTAATTTTAGGATATGTCTATAGGGATCATGTACAATACTAAGATTAGTTTCCATCCAAAAAGGGAGGCTAATCTCTGATGAGAGTTTAAGACCCTTTTTGGTAGTAAGAAAAGGTCCCTTAGAGGTAGTTTCATCAGTAGGGACCTCCAATACTTGTTTAGTAGTTGAGGGTAGATGGTGCTAGTAGAGGGAAGATTTATGATGGTCCTTTTACTCAAGTACCTAGGTTAGGGAATGATCATGGAGTTAAATAGTATAAGGTCATAGGATTTGGTCATGGTCTAATTTATGTAATAGGGGAAGAATATATTATAGTACCTTAGGTTGTCCTATTTATAATTAATTCTTTGTCTACCCTTGTTTATGACTTTTTTGATTCAATAACCTCACACTACTTTGTTTCCCATACTTTCTTCCATTCCTTGGGGATGGATGTGGAGAGACTTCCAATTCCCCTGGTGTTATCTATGTAGGTTGGAGGTCATCCTACTTTTTTTGATGTGTACCAGTGATATAGACGAGTGATGGTGAAACACCACTCAATAGAGAGTTTATTAAAATTATAGATATATTCATATAGTTTAATCCTTATATTAGATTTTATTTATTCCATGTATAAAGTTATCAACTTTTTTCTAAGGAAATTTTTATTTTATAATATGGATGGACAATGAGTTGAATTCATTGGGAAGAAGAGTTTTCAGATGGGTGGTAGGAAAGTGATGCCTCTTCTATCTCCATTGGTGGACCTATTAATGGAAGCTCAAGCAGAGGATTTTCCCTGGGTTTTGGAGGAGTTACTAGATGTTTTCCCAGATGAATTTATAATCCTACCCCCTTTACATGATGTTGAGTTTGGGATAAAGTTGAAATCGAGTGAATCTCTATTTTTCATGGTTCCTTATAGAATAATTCCTATAGAGTTGTGTGAGTTGACGATGTAGTTTGATTATTTGATGTTGAGGGGTTTCATCTAACCTATTATGCCTCCTTCGGGTTCTCTAGTGTTGTTCACCTAGAATGAGGTTGATAGATTGAGGTTGTTCTTTGAATACAAGATGTTAAATTAGTTGAAGTTCAAGAACTATTACCCAATTTCAACTATCTATGATTTGTTCGACTAGCGGAAGGGGGAATTTTGGTTTTCTAAGATAACGTTTTTATATAGATATCACTAGATGAGGGTAAAAGATGAGGATACCTTGAAGACTAATTTTGAGTACATATATGGTTACTTAATGTTATGATTCATTCCATTCAGTGTCATGAATGAACCAACTATGTTAATGGTGATCATGTACTCCATATTCCATGAGTTCTTGGAATACTTCATCGACATGTTCATCAATGATATCCTGATATACTAAAAGTTAGAGGAGGATCATGCTGATCATATTAGAGTTATATTGTAGGACCATTGACACCATCAGTGGTTTGTGTATAATTTCTCTCAGGTTATAACCACATTGAAATATTTAACAAGGTTGTTCTAGGCCATCGTGTGGACTAATCTTTTCCAGGTAGCAATCATTTAGCTAAAAGTGAGTTTGATCAGTTCCCTAGTGCTTCATTTTCTAGAGGAAGGTGTGATGTTTGAGGTTTTATATGACACATACTGTCTAGGTTTGGGATGTATAATGATGAAATGGAGGGCAGTGATATCTTATTGGTCTATGAAATTATGACCCCATAGGTGTAACTATTCAACCCATGATCTACAGTTAGTAGTGATTGTGTTTTCAAAAAATTTGTGGAAATATTACGTTATTGGAGAGCACTTTGAGGTTTTCCCCGATACCAAGATCCCAAAAAATTTCTTCTCTTAGTGGGATTTGAATATACACCAATGGAGGGGGATGGATTTTCTCCAGGATTTCAATTTTGAGATCACTTACACCCCCATAAATGGGAATGTTATTATCGGTGTGTTGATTCAAATTTCCTAAGTAGTTTTGGTTTGAGAGTCTGAAGTGTTTTACAAGGGTTGGAGGAGATATAAACAATGAATTATGATGTAGAGGAAAGTGTATCCGATGTTTTCAATATCATATGACAATCAATTCACCCTTGATGCAGTAGGTGGTATATTCTGATTGGGAAGACTCATAAGTAGAGGTGATGTGTAACCGTGTAGGACATGGTGATTATCTTGAGGAATGGACATATGATGGTCATAATATAATGTTTTTCGAGGGGAGGATATTTGTTCCATTGAGATTGAATGGGGGAATCCATCTTGAATTTAACATCTTACCTTTAGGGTTACATCTCGACATGAGTAAATTGTATTGTGTCCTGACGATACAACTTTGGTGACCACATATGAAATGGTTGGTGGCCAATTTTATGCTGTTGTGTCTGGTTTATCAATAGTTAAAAGTGGAAAACCATGATGCTGGAGGTTTTATACAACCCTTGATTATTCCCATATTGAAATAGAAGGACATATATATGGATTTCATCACCACCTTACCCCGATATTAGGGATAATGTGATGCATTTTGGATGATTGTAGACCGACTAATGAAGTTCACTCATTTTCTATTGATCATTCAATCTAATATTGTGGATGTCTTGGTGAGGAGATATGTGAATGATGCGGTCAAGCATCATGGGGTACTTAAGATCATCTTCTCTAATCAGGATCCTTTCTATACCCAATGATTCTAGAGGAAGTTTCATTATTCCTTTGGCTCCCAGTTTCTCCTTATCATTATTTTCCATCCTCATATAAATAGGAAAATGAAGTAGACCATCAAGATAATGGTGGATTTGTGTTGAGATTGCATCTTAGACTCAATAAGATCATGGTAACATCACCTTAATTTGGTTGAGTTCGCTGATAAAAATAGTTATCACTCATCCATTGACATGGATCCTTTTTAGGTGTTTTATGTGCAGAAAATTCATTCTCTATTATACATGATGGAGGTTAGGGAGTCAAAATTTCTTGGCCTTGATGTGATGTAGAGAATAACTAATAAGATTCAGTTGGTCTAGTAGATGATATAGATGTAACATGAACATAATAAGTGATATGTTGATTATAGGCGGAGGCCCCTAGAGTTTGATGTTAGACACCATGTGTTCTTGGGGGTTTCCCCTTTGTGGTGGAAATAGAGGTTTGAGAGGGGGAGTAATATTTCACCCCAGTTCATTGGGGATTTTTTAGCTGGATTAGATCTATGATGTTTTCCACATATCCCAAATTCATTGGTATCTTCATAATGACTCCCATGTCATTTTTTGGGTATAGTTGGATATTGAGGATGAAAAAACATTTATGTAGCGACCATTAAAGGCCTAGGATAATCAAGAGAAGGTGTTTCATGGATGAATAACCCCTTGGATTGTGTGATATATATGCATGGTGTCTTAGAGGAGATTACTTGGGAGTGTGATATTTAGATTCATTTCTAGTACATGAAGTTTTTTTAGTATTTCCTTATTCTATTTTTCTTTGATGATGCGATGTTTAAAACTTTCTGTTTTTATGATATGTGCCTTTTTACATTATTGGTGATGTGTGTTATGTATTCTAGTATTTGAATAGGGTAAAACATATTCTTAATCGAGAAGAATTATATTTATAACATGTTTTAAAATCATGAAGGAAAGTCAATGATGCACAAATAGAACAATATCTTGATATGGGTGGGGTGGGGGGGGGGGTCTAGGATTTGTGTTCCCAGGGAAGTGTTATGTGACATTTGAGGTGGTCATTGGATTTGGAAGTATAGAGGTTGAAATAGTAGAGCAGATGTTTATGTGGAAGAGAGATGGATTGTGGATGGTATAAGATGTTGTTGTGTTGTGCCTAATGGGGGATGGAGATATGGTTGTATGGGGTGTTTTTAAGCTTTTTGGCTAGGATAACCTTGTTTGTTTGGTGGTAGTGTCTGGGGTTCAATAAGATTCCTGAGAGGTATCTCACGAGGTAGTTGTTTAGAACCTCCCTTTGCTTAGTTGGGGTTTTTTATTATTATAGTTGAAGATAATCATTTTATAATACCTAATCTAATAGTTTGTACCTTCATGGCCCAGTACATTGATAGTTTCTGAGTTTTAAGTATATAGAGTATGATCGAGTCGGGTTTGATAGATTTTTGGGCAAAAATTATGCTATATTATAGGTTCACAATGTGAAAGGGATTTCATAATGTGAGATAATGTTTTTGTCTCTAAGGCCAATGATTCAAATATTGAGTTTTAGGTGTTGGGATCCCTCTAGTGTACCATGTTGCTCTCTTGGTTCTCTTGATCTTGGGAAAACACAAGATAATTTTGGGAGATCTTCAACCCCCTTTCCTTATACTTTGATCCTTGGATTCTAAAGGTTGATCCTTATAAATCCAAGGTGGGTTCTCCTATTTGTCCCATTTTTGTTTCCATTTATTCATATTTTGGAGATTAATAATGGTGATTATCTTTTTATCAGGGTGATTTTGGGATGTAATTTTGATAATCCCTTGATGTGATCCGGGTTGATCCAATGATTTCATGGATGGTTGTGGTCTTATAGTTATTTATTCTTTACCATGTTGTTTGCAGTGAATTAAAAAGATTATTTGAGGTATGGTATCCTTATTATCTTCTTATTTATGTGAATGTGTGGGGATTTCATGGTATCTCCATCCATTGGGTAGATAGTAAGGGTATTCTTAATGAATATAATGAATTGGATTAATAAAAAATTGATGGAAATGGGGGAGAAATCACATGTTTTACTACTGTAATGATATTGTAGACGAATTTATACATGTTTTTTCCATTACTAAAATTCAAAACTATTGGGATCCTTGATTATACTGGAGTTGATTTGTATATGAGTCCCTTACTATGTTGATTTTTTGATCAAACCCTGAATAAAAGGTAAAGAAAGTATATATGGTGAATGAATTAATTTCTCAATGAAATCTAGAATTTTATTGAGAATACCCATGATATATATTGATGTAAAGTAACGTAATCCCTAAAACCTAATTTTTAGAAACCAATATGCGATGTTATATGTGTGATTGTGTTTTTTCCATATGTGAAGTGGGCTGTTGTGTAGTGATGGTGTTTATCGATATGGTTCTGAAATTAATGGGTAATTAATGTGATGGTTGGTTTGAATGGGATGAAATGTGGGAGGTTTTGTGATAGTAGTGATGTGCAGTGGTTATATTGTGCGGTGGTTGTGATGTGTAGTGGTTCAGATTGGTGTTTGTTACAATGATATGGCTTAGTTGATGTGGTTCCATGGAGATGGTTGATGTGATATTGTTAAGCAGTTGTGCGGTGTGATTGTGTCAGTTAACTAATTATCCATCAAATAAATTGAAATGATGAAATGAAATGTATTGTGTTGGTAAATAAATAATAATGGACTTCAATGGAGGTTTGGAAAAGGGAGTAAATGAGTTGAATAAAAAAATAATTTTTTATGTTAATGTAAAATAAAATGTCTTAGCAAATGGGAGTTAAATGAAACTCACTATAATCTAGAAAATGGTGAAACATTAAATTAAAACTGGAATTATGTGCTTATGTGAGGAAGTTGAATTGTGTGATGCATTTAGTGGTGGAAATAGTCATGATAGATGTTGTATGGTGTAATGGTGGTGATGTAGAGTAGTCCAATGTGTTTTTTTGAACTCATAATTTAGGTATTGTGTGTTATATATCTATCATGTATTTTTAGGTCATTTCAATGTGCTCCCCACCCGAGTTGGGAAACCTTACCAATTCCGAAATGTTTTGGGTTTTTGAAAATTTTTGCAACATCCATGATGATGGTGATATAGATGGATGAATACCTCTTCTTCCTGGATATTTCATCAGTAGTGATGATAAATTTTGATGTTGAAGACTACTCAGTAATGATATGGTCTAGTGTAAGATATTACCCAATTATGATACGGGTTAGTGTTGAAGATTAACCAGTGATTATGGGGGTGTGATATGTGGTGGGGGTCATTCATGGTGGGAGGAGAGAATGAGGTTGATGTCCTTCACATTCATGATACCCTTATTCCTTGTGATGTGATGAGGTTGTGATCTCATGAGGCTATGATGTGAGGTTTATAGATTATAGCACTGAAATCTAGACCTTGCGAGGGTGGGATAGGTAGGGATGAATCCTAACCTACATTAGAGATGTATGGTTATGTGATTTGATATGTATGGAAGGTATGGTAATACATGAAATTTGAAGTTGGGTCATGGGTCTGGAAAGTCAATGGGGAGCCGATTTCAAGGTTCCTTTACTTATTTCTTTGATACTATTTTAATATATTAGGGGCGTGATTTGGTGAGTCAGCTATGGTTAGTTTGGAATTGGTCAATTGACATGTTTATGTGCTTATTTGTTTTACTATTTATTTCATTGGAGAATTAGTATTATATTTCTTCATGTGCACATGAGACATTTGGTATAATCTTTGTAACACCCCGAGATTTTATGAGATATATTCTTTTTAATTTCATTGATGTCTTGTGTTTTACACTACACCAATATTATCTTGTGCTATATGGGACACCGTATTATCTTACAAAAATATACTTGTCTTGTGTTACACACAATTTCATGTTAATTTGATAGAATTTATTTCACTTAACTCTAAGTATAGAATTTTTTCAGTGTATAAATGTTCGGATTATGTTATACAAAACACCAAAGGAAGATTTCACAACACGCAACACTGTCTTGGCCTGCGTTACACACAACAATGACCTTCTTCGATAGCTTGCGTGGTACGAAATACTGAGTTTCACTAAACCACGATATAATATTAAAATAATATATAAACTATCCGTTATGAATAGTATTAACCATATTTTTAATTTTATATAAAATTATCATTCATCTTAAACATGATATGAGAACAAAATCAATCTTTCGGATAAAAGAAGTATTTTTATCATTAAATGCAGTTTTACCACCTTTTGATGATGCACCCATTTTAAATCTAGTGTTTGAAACTTCTATAAGTTAAATTTGACGAGAAAAAAAAATCTTCTTTAGAAGAGGGAAATTTTTTTTTATTTTGGATAAATTTTTGATATTTTCCTAATAACTTATATATTTTGATGAATAGTGAAAATATGCTAAATTTTAATTGAAAAAAACTTTTTTCATCAAAATAATTTATATGGTTAAAATATTTAATTTAATAGTTTTAAATTATAAATAGAGTATATTTTTATAGTTTAAGAGAATGTAAGTCATATTTCATTAATTTTACATTGAATTCATATGTAAAAACATTTCAATCTTTTGCAAATTTTTAAACAAAAATCCATTTTTTCACCAACAGGATTAATTTTAAATTAATAACTGAAAATTATGTGTTTTGAATTTTGAAAAATGGATTCGATATTTTTAATAATAAGGTTAAAATTTTGTAAATAGGTACTTTTTTATTTTTGGACATTATGAATAGTAACTTCCATAATTATTTTATTTATCAGGGTTAAAGGGAAAATCTGGTAAATAAGTGTATAAAAATTGTATTATAATAATATTAAACTATCCTAACATATGTAACAATCCTTTTGAATGATATATGTTCGACCATGGGAATCATTGGGTCTATTTTAGGACCCCATGAATTCACTTGGATATGAAAATGAAAATTTATAAGAATTAATTTAAAGTAAGGATAATTATAACCTAAACATATATATTTTACCAAATTGATTTTAATATGGGGTTATTTAATAGATATATATGTCAATAAATAGTCATTTTAAATATAAAAAGTTTTCCTACATCATGGTATTTCATTTATAATTTTTAGACCTTAGATAAATATATTTATTTATGACAGATTTATGATGTAGTGATTACCTCATTAATGAAAGATTTAAGTAAATGAATTTATAAATATTAAATGAAGTTTAATTTGAATATTTTAATTCTATAAAAAAATTTTATGGACTAAATTAACATTCTAGGGATTATATAATACATTTTCTTCAAAGTAATAATGTTTTTATTAATTTTTAAAAAATTCAAGTATGAATAATATCCAAAATTGACATAATTCATAACTTAAAACATAAAATAGTTTATTAAATGATATTAAATTACTAAAAATACAATATTAGACCAAATGGTTAATATAATTCCAAATATGTCATTAATAACTTTTTTTGGGCTGTTGTACATGATATGGTAATTAAATTAACCCACAATGTGTAAATAATATGATATCATGGTAAGATTAAAAATGGTAAAATAAAGGTAAAATAAAGAAGATAAGGATAAAAAATATTCAAAACATTTCAAAAAACTACCTGCTTATGGGTATCTGAACCAATATAATCTTATATTATAATTAAATAAGTTTTGGACCATTTTAAATTGAAATTTAATTTATGATAAATTATAATTTTTGAACTTTCCTAAAGTGCCCCTCTCCTCTCTTATAAAAGGGCACCTCCTCCCTCTCCTCTTCACTCCATTTTGAGCCTTCATGATCAGAAAAAACCTATATATATATCTTATAAACTTAACTAGTAACATTCTAGAGGTTATGGTATTCTCAAAAGACCAACTCTAGTTCCCTAAGATTAAATTTAAATGAAGAATGTCGAGCAAGAGGTAATCTCTTCTACAGATTCCATAAAATTTATTTCTTCTTGTACTTCCTCTTCTTTAGTTTTTTCCTTATAAAGTAATAAAATATGTATAAATAATATAATGATATGTTATTATAAATATGAGACCACCCTATTTTACCTTCTATCCATCCTAAAAAAATGAAATCATCGCACGTGCATACGTACGGATTACCGTCTCCACGTTGTGGTGTAATCTGTTTTTCACCACCACCTTACTTGGATGGGTATAATGGTGGAAATAATAGATATATACGATTATTATAACATGATAAAAATTATGATATATTATACACCATCCAATTCAATACCATTCAAAAATTATGGGAACGATATCATCGCGCGTGCGTATGTACGGTTTAGCATCTCCATGATGCGATGAGATTCATTCTCCATGTTAACCATTCCAGAATGATTATAAAGTATATATAATAAATAACCATGAAATATATGACATAATAATTCTACTGTATTTATGTATATATATATGTCATTTACTTACTTCCATTCAATTTAATAAGGAAATGAAAATAACGTTCATGCGTACGTACGACATGCCGTCTCCATGAACAGTGTATTCCATTCCATTTATTGATCTATTATATATATTTTTATAATTAATATATATGATATATAAATAATTTTTACATTATGGAAGTATTTAAATCATGATCTATGTAATAATATCCTTAATAAAAAGCCCAAACATGTACGATAAATAAAACAATTATTACCCAAAACACTGCTTTAACATGGAATTGACAAATGAATGGGTAATATAAAGTCATAAGTGAATCATATATGATTTCATAAATATAATTTTGGTTCTTCTAAAATTAAATAAAATTTGTAAACCCACAATACATGAGTTTCATACACATATAGAAGAAATCAAACCTAATTTAAAGGATAACATTGCCAATCTCGTTTTTATCTGAGATTGTTTATTCGTAAGTTTTTACAGGGGATACATTAATCATCCATGTCAATGTTTTCTAAAAATGTTTTTATAAACTGTTTAATATTATTCTATGTATATTTAAATTCATTTTACCCCTTTTGACTTTTAATACGTGGTATCGAATGAATCTTTCTTTTGTTTTCCATATGAGGTACTTTTTTGACTTTTTTGAAAAAAGTACGAGGAGATTTTTTTAAACTTATATGGCATGAATAGGTTTTTTACATCTTCATGAAACATTATTTAAATGAAGCTTAATCTAAAATATTTCAAGTTTATTTTCAACTAAATTCTTTTCTTTTATAATTTACGGAAATTATGATAAAACAAAATGTTTTTGAAGAAGAAAGGTTATTTCCCTCAAGAACTAAGTTCAAGTGGTTTATCAAAATTATTTTCGATATAATATGACACTATTTAAATAGTGTTATATTTATATCCCTATTATTAATCTGATTTTATTTTGTTAATGATGAAATGGTATTTTATATAGATTATGTTATGATGAAATGATGTTTAAGAACCCCATTTTATTTCATGGGTTATGCTATGAAGTATGATTTATGTTTTTGTGGAACATGTAAGAATGATTTCATTATGATATGGGTGGGACCTATATATACCTTCAATTAATTGGGTAAATATTTATATCTCATGATATAGATATGTCTATAATGGTAAGTAAATCTGTTTCAGTAATACAGGTCTAGAATGACAAGTATACTCGGTTCAGTAATGGACTTCGTCCACTATGATGGTCTTGGAAGCAATGCCTTGGCTACTATGGAAATCATAATATATACTTATTAGTTTTAAACAATTACATGTTTTATGACAATGCTATTATATCATGGTTAATGTTCCTTTATGATCCATGCCTTACGTACTACCAAGATTTATGTCATTTCTCAAGATTTTAATGTTTAAACATTATGTTCATGTTTTTACGTTCAAATGATTATAGATTATTTTATGTTCTCCATGTTTACCCTTAATAAGAATTTGAGCTCACCCTTTTTATATTTTATTTTCCCTAGGAGATAAAGGATGTTTTTTGGTTGGAAAACAAAAGGGGATGTCTTTATGGGAGATGTTGAAGATCTTTCACCATGATTAGAAGATTAGGTTCTGAGTTTCCAAATACACTAAACTAATACAGTCTCTAGGAGTCTATTTTTGTCATGTATTAAGTATTCCTCAAAAGTAATGTAATTTCCATGTATGTCACGATTGTTTCTCTGTAGTTGGTATCAAAGCGACGGTTTAGTCAACATTTGGAAAATAGGATGTGAAACGTTTAGTGAGATCCCTAGAGATATTTCTATGGTATGTCTAGGGATGTAACAAAGGATAAGTATAACTATAGTTTACAGTCTTAGAGTTATGGTCACGATCATAAATAACCTATAATTAAACCTAAGATTTTAGAGATTGAAGGTACTCCCCCCTTGACAATGTTGTTTTCTTAGTATGATTTTTTCCTCTCACACTATTCTTTTTGGGTTTTAGACAATGACTGGAACATGAAGGAACTGTGTTAATGATCAATGCATGGGGAAATGAAATGATATTCCTCCTAAACAACCAAATTTTTTGGTAGATAGAATAAAAAATATTTTTTTATACCTACAAAAGCTATGAATCATTTTGGACTCCCAAATGAGTGAAGAAGGGAACAATATTCTATTGAGTCCTTAATGATGTGACATCCACCTTCTTTCAGTGAGTAGTCTAATATGCTTACTGCTGAACAATAGATCAGTACCATCGAAAAGATATTTTACATCCTTCATTATTCAGAACATGAAAAGGTCATTTTGGATGTCTATCGTTTGGAAGGTGAAGCAGACCAATGGTGGACTCTAATTAAGAATATAATGTTGCAAGATGAAATTGAATCCATTGAATGGGAAAAGTCCAAGAACTTATTTTTCAATAAGTACTTCCCTCATATTCTATGAACAAATATGGAAAATGAGTTCCTTGAGCTTAAGAAAAAGGACGAGGAATCTGTTCGTATATATGAGAGGAATTTTACAAAACTTGAAAGTTATGTGTCTAGCTTTATCATCCAACTTGAAGGTAAAGTAGATCAATTATTTAGTAGATTAAAACCAAGTCTTCAAAGGGAATTAGCTATAAGATACTTTAGTAGCTATGAATAGATTTTGCTTTGTGATATCAAGGAAGAACTAGAAGTTGGTGTTACATATCCATCTCATGGTTTTGACAAGAAACGAAAAATGGATTTCAAGGGAAAATATCAAAATAATGGTAAAAATAAGATAAATGTTTCCTTATGCTCAAAGTGTGGAAAGAAGCATGGTGGAAATTGTCTTGAAGGGAATAGAAAATGTTTCAAGTGTGGAAAAGAAGGTCATTGAGTAGTTGAGTGCCGAAGTAATGGGAAAAAGGTTTTTGGTGATGTGAATGGAGAAAAGACTACAGAGAACGCACCAACAACAATTCAATGCTATAATTTCTAGAAAATGGGGCATTATGCTAACCAATTCCCTAATCCAAGGGTTAATGATGATCGACATCAACAACTTCTTTTGGAAAAAGTCAAAGGTAAGTCACATGAAATCACTATTGGAGATGTCGAGTATTAATACGAAGTAGTGGAATGATTAAGTGTTTATGAAATGGGATTTCAAAATAGTGTTTTGGAATCTAATATATAGTATTATAGAATATTGGAATATCTATGTATTGGTATATTATGGTTTTCCATAATTATATGGTTCCAGTAACCATGAAAAGTGATTGAAATATTTTTGGAAAGTAGACGATATGTGCATAATGAAGGTATAAAGATAAAATAATATGTTTGATTATATTAATGAGATCAGGACTGAAAAAAGGACAAAGTGATATCATGGTTTGAGTATATAGAATTTTTGGTATATTTGGTGCGTGGAAAGAGTTAATTTTGATAGAATTCATGTTGTCACTAAGGTTCTATGGAAATTTATGTTATCAACATATTTCAAGAGAATACATGATTAAGGTATTCACATGTTTGGAATGTGAAAAAATAGATATAACTTATGATATATGGGGGATAAATAGTGGTATTCACATGCTTGTTATATGACCTTTCTGGTAATTGTTTTCTTTGTACCGTGAGTTTGGATAGAAGTATTTTGGATAATCCTAAAGGTTGGAATTGATTATGTCAGACATCATATAGTATTGTTTAAGGCTATAACTATTTTTATATTATTTCTGTAATGTTATAATAGTATTGTTTTAGAAAAAGGACAACCCGCAGGATGGGCGACAACCAGTTGCACTGGACAAGGCTACGAGAATCGAACCTACAACGAAGCACGACAGGCCTTTATCACCTACCACTGGCCTATAATAAGTCCCTAGTTAGTAGAAATTAGTTTTATTTTATTAAGAGGTATGATTGATGAAGTATAAGTCCATTTTTGGAACCATATAAGATTAATCTCAACTTAGATGTACTTATGTATATTTAATAACTTGTTCTAACATTTTTGCGATAGAGATAAATAGAATGGACAATCATTTTTTTTAAGGATCACATGATATTCTAATAGTTTTGGAATTGAAAATTCAATTTCATTTCTTTGAATAAGAGATGAAGTGGAAAGTTTTCAAGGAACGACCAACGATGAGATTGTACTGAAATAAAGTAAGTATTTAATCTCTTGATCTTCAACTTTAGGAAAATGATATTCAAAACAAAAAATGTTATCCTAGTACCTTCTTATCTGATAAATCATATGGTACCCTAAATCATCCTAGATTTATGGATTTTTGGTAGTTAACTTTCACGAAACCCTATTCTCTATCACTATCCATCAGAACTTGATGGTTAGATTTCTCTTCAATATCTATGTTTTCACACACCACCTATGTTCTATTATCTGGAAACACATTGATGAGTTACTTTAGGTAACCATTATGTTTCTAAATTTCCTTTTTAAAATGGTGTTTTAGTATCCTTTTTTTCGATGTGGGTTTCCATGAAAGAAACTTTCAAGTGGAAAACCAGTAATAACCCCGACGAATTTCGAGGGCGAAATTAATTTTAAGGGGGTAGAATGTAGCACCCCAAGATTTTACGAGATAGATAATTTTTAATTTCATTGATGTCTTGTGTTTTATGATACACCATGATTATATTGCACTATATGCGACACCGTATTAGCTTGCAAAAATATACTTGGGTTGTGTTACACACAATTTCAAGTTCGTTTGATAGAATATATTTCATGTAACTTTGAGAATAGAATTTGTTTAGTGTATAAATGAACTATGCTCAGATTATGTTATACGCAATACCAAAGGAAGCTTTCACAATAGGAAACACTAACTAGGCTTACGTTACACATAAGTGCAACCTTCCTCGATAGCTTGCGCGGTACGCCATACCGAGTTTCACTAAACAACGATATACTATTAAAATATTATATAAACTAGAAATTATGAATATTATTAACCACATTTATAAATTTATATAACATTATCATTCATCTTACACATGATACAAGAAAAAAATTCAATTTTTCAGATAAAATAAGTATTTTTTTTCAAAAATTGCTGTTTTACCGCCTTTTGATGACACACCCGTTTAAATATAGTTTTTGAAACTTTTATAAGTTATATTTTACAATATAAACTTCTTATTTGGAACTGGGAAATAAAAATTTACTTTGGATAAATTTTTGATATTTTTCTGATAACTTTCATATTTTGATAATAGTGAAAATACGCAAAATTTTAATTGAAAACACCATTTTTCATCGAAATAATTTATATGGTAAAAATATATTATTGGACAGTTTTAAAGTATAAATGGAATATATTTTAATATTTTAAGAAAATATAAGTAATTTTCATAAATTTTTCATTGAATTCATATGTAAAAACATTTCAATCTTTTGCAATGTTTTAAACAAAAACCCATTTTATTCGACAACGAGATTAATTTTAAATTAATTAATGAAAATTATTTATTTTGAATTTGGAAAAATGGATTCAATATTTGGAATCATAAGGTTCAAATTGTGTAAATATGTACTTTTTATTTTTGGACATTATGAATAGTAATTTTCGTAATTATTTTAATTACCATGGTTAAAGTGTAAATCTTGTAAATAAGGGTAAAAAATGATATTATAATAATATTAAACTACCATAACACATGTACATATCCTATTGGATGAGATATGTCTAACCATGGTCATACTTGGTTTGATTTTGGGACCCCATATATTCACTTGGATGTGAAAATGACAATTTAAAAGAATTAATTTAAAGTGAGGATAATTATAACCTAAACATATATATTTTACTAAATAGATTTTAATACGGGGTTATATAACAGATATATATGTCTATAAAAAGTTATTTTATATCTAAAAATATTTCCTACATCACGATATTTTATTTATAATTTTTATACATATGATAAATATATTTAATTATGACACATTTATGATGTTGTGATTAAATCATTAATGAAAGATTCAAATAAATGAATTTATAAATATTAAATTAAGTTTAAATTGAATATTTTTATTCCATTCACAAATTTTCTGGATGACATTAACATATTAGTGATGATATAATTCCTTTTTTTCTATGTAATAAGGTTGTTATTATTTTTTAAAAAAGTCATGTATGAATAGTATCCAAAATTCCCATAATTGATAACTTAAAACATAAAATCGTTTATTAAATGATGTCAAATTTTTAGAAATATAAGATTTGACCAAATGGTTAATATAGTCCAAATATGTCATAAATAATTTTTTTTGGGTCTTTCTATATGATATGGTAATCAAATTAACCCACAATGTGTAAATAATATGATATCACAGTCTGATTAAAAATGGTAAAATAAGGGTAAAACAAAAAAGATAAGGATAATAAATATTCAAAACTTGTAAAAAAATTATTTCATGATGGGAATTAGAACCAAAATCATCTTATCATAGAATTAAATAAGTTTTGGACCATTTGAAATCGAAATTAAATTTACGATAAATTAATATTTTGGAACATTCCTAAAGTGCCGCTCTCCTCCCTTATAAAAGGGCACCTCCTCCCTATCCTATTCACTCCATTTTGAGCCTTCAATCTGGGAAAAACCCTCTCTATATCTCTTATAAACTTTCTTATTTACATTTTAGAGGTTCTGGTCTTCTTAAAAAACCAACTCTAGTGCCCTAGGAGGTAATTTAAAGGAGGCATGTTGAGCAAGAGGTAATCTCTTCTACCGATTCTTTCAAATTTATTTCTTCTTATACTTTCTCTTATTTATCTGTATAATTATAAAGTAATAACATTAGTATCACTAATATAATAATATGTTATTATAAATATTAAACAAATCTAATTCTCCTTCTATCCATCCTACTAAAAATGAAATCACCACGCGTGCGTATGTATGGATTACCGTCTCCACGCCGTGGTGTAATCTGTTTTTCATCACCACCTTACTTTGATGGGTGTAATTATGGAAATAATAGCTATATATGATTATTATAATGTGATAATAATTCTGAGATATTATACACCATCCACTTCAATACCATTCCACAATTATGGGAACTGTATCATCGCTTGTGCATACGTACGACTTACCGTCTCCACAATGCAATTAGATTCATTCTTCATGTTAACCATTTAAGAATGAATATAAATTATATATAATAAATAATCATGAAATATATGACATAATAATTTTACTGGATTTTTTTTAAATATATATTTCATTTACTTACATCCATTCAATTTAATAAGGAAACAAAAACATCGTTCATGCGTACGTACGACCTACAGTCTCCATGAACAGTGTATTCCATTCCATTTATCGATCATTTATATATATTTATATAATTAATATATATTATATATAAATCATTTTTTACATTCTGGAAGTATGTAGATCATGATCTATGTAATAATATCCATAATAACAAGTCCAAACACGCATGATAAATAAAACGATTATTATCCAAAATGTTTCTTTAACTTGGAAATGACAATTAAAAAGGCAATATAAAGTCGTATGTGAATCATATATGATATAATAAATAATATTATGGTTCTATTATAAGTTAATAATATGTTTAACCCCAGTATACAGGAGTTTCAGACACATACAGAAGAAATCATACCTAACGTAAGGGATATCTTTTCCAATCTCATTTTTATCTGAGATTGTTTATTCATAAGTTTTTAATGAGGATATATTTATCATCCATGTCCATGTTTTCTAAAAATGCTTCTATAAATTTTTTAATATTATTCTATTTATATTTAAATTCATTTTTCCCCTTTTGAATTTTACTACGTGGTATGGAAGGAATCTTGATTTTGTTTTCCATACGAGGTATTTTTTGACTTTTCCGGCAAAAGTACGAGGAGAATATTTTTTTTAACTAATACAAAATGAACTGGTTTTTACATATTCATGATGCCTTATTTAAAAAAATATTACTCTACACTATTTCATGTTTATTTTAAACTAAATTCTTTTCTTTTAAAATTTCACGACATTTTGAAAAAACAAAATAATTTTGAAGAAGAAAGGATATTTTCCTCAAGATCTAATCCAAGTTATTTATCAAAATTATTTTCCCTCTAATATGACACTCTTTAAATAGTTTTATTATTATATCTCTATTATTACTTTTATTTGATTGTGTTAATGATTAAATTGTATTTTATATGGATTATGTTATGAGGGAATGATGTTTAAGAACCCCATTTTATATCATGGGTAATGCTATGATGAATGATTTACATTTTTGTGGAACATGTAAGAATGATTTAATTATGAGATGGTTGGGACCTATATCTCCCTCAATTGAATTGGGTAAATATTTATATTTCATGACATTTAAATGGCTGGAATGAAAAGTAAATCCGATTCAGTAATATAGTGCTGAAATGACAAGTAAACCCAGTTCAGTAATGGACTTCGTCCACTATGATGGTACTTGCAGCAATTCCTTGGCTACTATAGAAATGATAATATGTTATTATTAGTTTTACACAATTACATGTTTTATGACAATTATATTCTATAATGTTTAATGTTCATTTGTGATCCATGCCTTATGTATTGCCAAGATTTATGTCATTGGTCAAGATTTTGATGTTTAAACATTATGTTATTGTTTTTAAATTAAAATGTTTATGGATTGTTTTATGCTCTCCATGTTTAACCTTACTGAGAATTTGATCTCACCCTTTTTATATTTTATTTTCCTTAGGATATAAAGAAAGGTTTTAGGTAGGAAAACAAAAGGGGAGTGCCTTTATGTGAGATTTTGAAGAGCTTTCACCATGATTAGAAGATTATGTTCATAGTTTCCAAAGACAGTAAAATAATATTGTCTTTGGGCATCTATTTAGGTCGTGTATTAAGAATTAAACAAAAGTAATGTAATTTCAATGTATTTCAGGCTTGGGTATCTATAATCTTACTAAGTATACATTTTATTCTCACCCTATGTAGATATTTTTTTTTCAGGTTTCCAGGAGGACTTTGGGGACTGAGCTAGACATTACTGGCTTGGTTTTTTGGAGCTATTATGAGTCACTTCCACAATACATTTCCTTTTGTATTTATATGGATATTTTTATTTTTATTTGATGAAATATTTCATGAATTTTGGGATGGTTTTGATTTTACCTTTAAATTATGCGTCATAGTTTCTTGGTGGTTGTTTATCCTTGTTTCCAATCATTTATTATTATTGAGGGAAATTCCATCAATATGTGAAATTTTTTATACCCTTGGTGCTTATAACTAACTCAGGGTCTACTAGAGGCAAGACTCGGGGGTTCATTATCTATCTTACTTCATTTCTACTCTAAGAGGGATACCTTTAGAGGTAGGGGGTCATAGAATCTTCAATGTTCAAAAATTCATGATTTAAATGAATAATACTAGAAATATAACAGTATATCTCATATATTTCTATTGAATATAACAATAATTATATCTCATATTCTCTAATAAATATATCAGATATATTCCCTTAAAAATTTAAACAAAAAATAAAATAAATAAATTCCCCTATAAAATTAATATAAATTATCCAGGTTTTAATTGTTTGTAAAAAACTTATACATTCAAGCTTTAGATAAATTAATTAATATCTCCTTTCAATATTCTATAATACTCAATAAAGGATATAATTTAATCCCCATTTATTTTATTCATTCTAAACTCCTTCAAAATTGGTCAATAATTTTCATTAAAAAAATTACCATGAAAGTTTCCAAAAATATCTTACATTTACTTTGTAAAAATGTTATGTATCTTATATATTTTAAAAAATAAAATTTATCTACTCTTATGTCACATGTGTGATATCCAAGTTAAACTTATGTGACCATTTGAGTTCTTATTTATCTATTACAAAATCTCAGATTGTAATAATTTCTTTCATGTGTTTCCTGTTGAAACGTCAATGTAATATGTTATAGCCTAATTTTAATTATATATGTACTTTAAAAAAATCAATCTAACATACCTCTATACTTTTCCAAACCTCGATTAATATGTAGGTAGTTTATTTTTAAAGTTACTCAAATGTAACCTTTGGAAAATTCACTTTAATTTTATGTATCTCAACACTTTTTTTAGATTTCCACAAGTATTTTCAAACACTTACATACATCTTCAAAACAAATTCATCCACGAAAAATCACATAAATTAACTAAATATCAATATTTACAAAAAATACAGGAAATGATTCATCCATTGATATACTGGATACAAAAATATCCACTTTTTATTTTTTTTGACAATATTTATTTCATAAAAATCAAATCCAAAACATTCAGAAATATATACTATATCCTACTTCTTATGTTGGACATTATATCCAACTCCCCTAGTCTTTATGAACTTCCATCTTAGGGATTCTCCCCTTAATATTTTCTTTACTTTCTTAAAATTTATTTCCCTCATGAAACCCATGATAAAACTCTCACAAAACCTTTATCCCCCTTTGACACATGAATATAAAGGTTATACATATAACATTTTATTAATCTTTGTTCCTTAAAAGATGATGTGTCTATATAGTTATCTCTAATCTCACTTAATTCAAAGATAAATGTGAGAAATAATTGAAAATTTATTTCAAATCCAATCTAACTTTCTTCATATATCCTCTTTCCACACTCTCACATTATTCTCTAATTTATTAAAATTAACTTCTTATTAGTCTATCAAATTCAACTAGATTTAACTTTCCTTTCATAGGTACAAATCCTATAAATCATATCTCCTCTTAAATATAAAAAATTAACCAAAATTATGTGAAATAATTAAATATAAATAGTAATAGGGATACAATTCAAATATCCTTTGGCTTATAGAGATGGTTGAACACTAATGTTCAACCTATACCTCTCAAATAATGGGATATAAAGTGTTTTATTAAAGATATCATCCATTTTATCACAAGTTCCAATACATTCCACTTTAACTACTCTTTAATCAACCTCTTACGTTAGGAAATCACACTTTATTTCAATATTTTTGGTTCTTGAGTGTCTAACTATACTTTAGGTGAGATTAATATCACTCTTTCTATCACACCAAATCACCATTGGAAGATCCACTCATTCACCATGATCATCAAGTTATTTAATCTAAATCAAATAAGTAAAAGCCTTTATTGTAGAGATATATTCACCTCCCATAGTACTAGGTTATATCCTTTCCTACATATTTTTCAAAAAACATATGTAATTTTATTTAATATTAAAGGTTTATTCACTTATTGAATTCCTATCCAGTACATCTTCTACCCAATCAGTATTACCAAATGCCACTAAATCATAATCCGTTCATCCAAATACCATATTAAATATTTGATTGTTCCTTTTATATATCTCAATATCCACTTCACATCTATGTGATGTTCTTATTTAGGATCAATTTAAAATATTACAACCTTTCGTGTTTCATATACAAAAATTGTCTTAGTAGTAATACAATAAACTATTAATCATTTTTTCTATAAAGTGTCTGATTCACCTACTTTCGATATTTACTTTTACAATGTTTTATATCAACCATGATGAGTTTTGATATGTTTTTATTAACACTTAAGAAAATTTTCAACAATAAATTGCTGCTTTACTTCAATATTAACCTGAAAGTGTACTCATTATGTTGATGCACTTTTAATCTATGAAAATACATGAGTTATAAAATCATAGAAATCTTATATTTTTCTTAATTTTCTTAAGAATTAACTTTTTTCAACTAAATATGATATCATCCACAAAAAAAAAATAAATTGATCCTACTTGTGATTTTATATACTTATATTATTATCCATAACTCTTTTAAATTATAGTTTTTTTACAGAAAAGCATTATATTTGTAACACCATGCTTGAGGTGATTGCATTATCCCACATAAATCCTTCTTTATATGAGAATACTTTTTCACATTATTGTATAACTAAAATCCATCATTAAGATCCCAATATATTTTGGTGATTGTATTTTTTATCAATAATAAAGGCTACCATTTTGAAGTAAATTTGTAGATTTGTGTTGGGTGATTTTTGAATAGGGGTTGAATATATCTTCCATTAAAGGAATCTTGATAATGTATCTACATGTTTGTGGAAGAGTTTTGGAGTTGATGTTTCTTTTTTAAATTATTGTAAAAGTATATTCAATGTATTATCAAATACATTTGATGATTTTTGAACTAATACTTATGTTAATTACAAGTGCTGAAAAAAATAATGCACCATCGATAACAGGTTATTTATGTTTTTTTCAGAGCTATATGTTAAAAAAACATAAGGAGATTAGATTTAAGAAGATAAAATCTGGATGACATTTGGAGAATCCATACATATAATTACGAGTACGAAGATTATTGAATAAGGTAAATATGTCTCTTTGGATGATGTTTTGAAGTTAATGAATATATCTTGAGAAGATTTGAATAGTTTATGTGCTGATTTAGTTAACTTTGGACTCATAATTTAGATAATATGGATCTCATGGCGCGTATATAACATCGTTTGATGATGATATGTGATATATTTTTGAAAAGTGATAAAATCAATAAAGGCATGGAATACATATTATATGTGTTTCTACCTCAGATTAAAAAAGTGGAATAGTATCGATCTTTCTTATGTATGGAATATCCTGTTATAATGATTCTTAATAAGATATTTGAGTTAATGTAGAATTACAGAAAAGGCTAGTCTACCTAAGATTTTTGTGATACATTAGATATTTCATGAATATTACATTGAAAAACAGTAAAGGAAAACATCCTATGTATATATGTAATATATTTGGAGGAATATATTATATGTTTTCCAGTGAATTTAGAAATGTGGAAAAGGAATAGAATAATTATAATATATAAGATATTTATAGATAGGTAAGATGTTTTCATTGCATACATTATAAATTTTTAAGCACCCAAACTAAAATGTTATAAAGGAAAAATATTATGTACAATGCAAGATGTTTGAAATGTTATAATCTAATATATAAAATGATATTTACACAATAACATTCATTTTTTAACATATATGGGAGTTCTAGAGTTCATATTCAGATTGTGCAAGAACTATTATTTAATAATTAAAACATCATAAATGAGTTTTTGATTCAATATAATATGAGGAACAAGCTGAATATTGTTCTATAAAATGAGATCTAGTGACACCGTGATGAGTTTTCCCTGCTACAATGAAGTATAATTCATGAAAAAATTAATTCCAATATGGATGGTTTTATATAACGCTAGATTTCATGTAATAAATTGAATGGTAAATAATCCTTAGTTTCTTAGTAGATATTGACTGGGATTAAAAAAAATTAATGCAAAGATTAAACTAGAATATTCTATTGACTAGTTTTAAATGGAGGAAGATCACACTTCCATAATTCAAGGGAGAATTCTATATTTGTGAATGGGCGTGTTATTTATTTGATATTGTGAATATAAAAGATAATAATAAAAATAAGGTGTTGTGGATGAAAATAACCTATGAATTATAAACTGATAAGAAACCTATGTATCAAAGGTTGAGAATCCAATACTACATTTATATATACAGACCTTTTGTGTATCAAAGTAAAATGATGAAGGAATCTAAAAGTTTAACCTATGTATTAAGGGTGAAAAATAAGAAGTAAAAATCTAATTTCATATAGGGAAGATCAACCTATTCTTTTAACAAGAAAGAGATGTTATCCTATGATATTCTTATATCATAGAAGCTAAATGAGAAGAGATGAAACTGCTACTTCTATTAGAAATAACTACACTGAGACTCTTTTATATTGAAGAGTGACTATAATTGAAGGTCATAGAAAGATTGAGTTGAAGCACAATGTCTACTTTCATGAAATTTATCTGATTAAATTTTGGTGTTGGAGACATATTAATTGAGGAATAAGTTCTTATTATGGAAATTTTGTGACATCTAGAGAATGTGGATGTTTTTATTCAAGAAGTTCATAAAGGAAAATTATAGACTATTGGTTCTAGTATAAAAACAATCATTATAACATTCAAAATATTTAGTGTATTTTAGGATATTTCCACTACCGTGAGGTTGCATTTAGTCTTGGACGATATAATTCGACCTTTAAAGTGTATGCAGAAAACACTTTTTGAATTGGACGATACAAGACTAACCATTATATAAAATTATATGGAACTTTTAATTAATTAAATATAATAGTGATTTTTTTTTTGTGTTGATGTTAGTTGAACATAACAAGTAGTGGATTTCCAAATTGGTTCCAAACCTTATAAAAATATTATTATAATGTTATTACTTATATTATCTTATTTTCATGTAGAGGCGAGTTTTGAAGGAATATACTAGATCCATACATCTTCACCAAGATATAGTTTGAGTATCAATAGGGTATATTTAAAATATAAATTAAAATTTGATAAATTAGGGGAACACTAACTCACCCCCTCCTCTTAGTGTCCATGCCTGATCCACTATGCATTTCAATTTGTATCATAGAAAATAAGGTGTCTTATGATAGAATATAAATTTTCTTTTATAGTGTTAAAAACTCAATAATAAGTTAATAATTTAGAAATTTATTGAGATTCTATAGATTTAGAAAAATAAAGTAACCTATATTGGTGTCGATATTAATGTTTCAAAAAAAAATTGAAAAACATAAAGAGAAAAGAGGAAACAAAGATGAGGAAGATCTCAAAAGAAAAGATATATCAACCACAACATGTAGGTGATTAAATATTTAATTATTCATCTACTAAATATGTCATGAATGATCCTTTTAAAGAATTAAGTTTATGATATTGAGAGTATGAGTATAATGAGTCTATAAAAATATTTAAACACCTCTATGATGAAGTTAAATATTACATGGAGAAAGAACTAATTGAGGTTATAATCGATATATTTGGATTTATCAAGGGACTTCTTGGTGAGAAATCATATATCGAGTGAGAAGTTGAATATATAGAGAATTCATTGTCTAAGAAGTTACACATTTATAATCATCTCACAAAATTTTTGGAAGTGAAGAAATGATCTATCTTACTTTGATATGAATATTTATCTTTTATTAAATAAGTGTTGTTTTTAAGTGAATATGATAAGGTCATGAGTAATAAATTTTTTGAAGAAAATATTTATTCTCCTAAAAAACAAATAAAGCTATAGTGGATTTCAAGAATGCTCAATTATAGATAAAATATTAAAGGGTGAGGGATCTTGAAAATTCTTTTTATGAAAAATGTAAATTTCTTGAAGATCAGATATAGAATATGAAAGGTGGTTGGGAAGAAATATTTAAATTAATAGAAAATTAGAATATTGTTTATAATATAATATTCTTTGAGCTTGATGTTAAATTATAAAATTTAATTTTTTTTCAAGATCTGTCTTCGTAATCCTTTGAGAGAGAATACATTACTACATAAACTTTTAATTAGTGTATTATTTAAAAAAACAATCAAATTAATGGAATTAAACTCCTGATATCATATGAGGAAATATCCTCTAAATTCTCTTGGAAAATGGTAACAAATGTTCTTGTTAATTCTATTTTTTTAATAATATTTTATCTCTTAGTACAAGTTATAATTGAAAATCTAGACAAAATGGGTGAAACCATTTTCTAATAAATCTACCACTAATTATTGGGTAGATATAAACAAGTGGATGAAATTTATCCCCCACCAAGAAGTTCCAAAAATATTTTTCCCCTACTAAAAAACCATATGGTGCACAGGCTACAATTTTTTGTTGGACCGTATTTACAAGAAATAGAAAGAGATTCATAGGTATAGTATAAGTGAATAAGAAATTGGTATAATAATTCAAATCAGATGGATTATATAAGGATTTAACTAAGGTAGATCAAAACTAAATAGAAAATAAAACATTTTTTATAAAAACAAAATTCATTTAATAGGATGAATATGTCTACTAAGAATATATTTTTATGTTTAGAAGAATTGTATGATTATTAAAAAAATCTTCCAAATTATAAGGATTTTTTTAAAAATTATATAAACATGAACCATAAGAAAAAATTCTAAAAATACTACAGTATATAAATAAGAACAGAAGAAATAGAAACAAGTCTTACATGTGGTAGAAATAAAATAATAATTTTGAACAAAGTTCACCCAATACGGATGATTAATGGAATTTTATACCCAAAATAAGATGATTATTTTGTGTGATAAAATTACACACCATATACCATTATAAATAGGCCATGTAAATTTTCATTGGATGAAGAAAATTAAAACAAAGATAATAATTAACCTAAGATAGGAATATACATATTTGATTAGTGTAAGAAACCCATTATGAAGTGCTATAAATGTCTCCCTAAAAGGGTAGAAAAATTTTATAAATAAACCATGTTTTAAAATCAATAAATATGTGAAAGTTAAGAAACAAATCTTGACTATTTGAATAGGTTAATTAGATATGGATAAAAATATCTATTAGGAATATTTGGACAGATGTTCTAGAGGGAAAAAAGTTTTCCCATGTGAAGTGATCAAATTTCAGGAGAGATCTTCGAAAAGGGATGATCATAAAATTCAATAGGAACTAAGTGGAAGATGAAACAAAACTATAAATATTTCAAAGGACTATATGAACATCCATCAAGCTCAAGAATAATTATTGAGAAAAATGATGTAATCCCCATAAGATGGATTTTACTTATTGGCTGATGTGAAGAATAAATATCCACATAAGGAGACTGTTAAATAATGTAAGAAATACATTATGATTATAGAAGATTTAGAGAATCAAATGGGAGTATATGTATGAATATTTATCAAAAATTTGGATATATAAAAGTTCACGTTTTTGTGTTGATATCCATGTCTCGGTCCTATGGATCTTACTAAGTAGATGATAAAAAATTAAGTTATATATATGTTTTTATGTAGTTATGCATAGAGAATTATAGGTGATATATAAAGGGGGGTGAACAAGATGTATGCTATAATCACTATACATCCAAAAAACTATCCATAATGGAGAATATTTCTTTTTCTTGATTACTCCTTATAACACTTCAATTAATATTAGAGAATTCTTGGAGATAGTTCTTGAATAAAATCAACCATAGTAATGATCAATGTAGTACATCCATATAAGGGGGGAAAATATAAAAAATATGCTTGATGATATTTCTATATATAAATATAGAATTATGGAAAACACATAAATAATGTTAAAGTTGAGGTAATATAACCACTTTCCATTATATTTTCACCTTAGTATATATTATAATTAAAGGAGATAAGAAACAAAAATAAAAAAATGCTTATTGACATGGAATTATTTAATAATACTGAAAAAAAATTCTAATGGTTGGATTAAAGATCCCAAAGTAGTTTTCTGTTTAATTTTTATCAATAAGAAAGAATTAAATTATAAAGTGAAGTTTTTATATGTGTTGGGTAATATATGAAGAGATTATTGAGTTGATTTGCATAAAAGGACTCCTGAGAATGTCTCTACATGTTGGAAAATGTGTTTAAATTTGATGCTTCTTTCATATGTTCTTGTAAAATTCGATTCAATGTATTATGATATACATTTAATAATTTTTGGCCTAATCCTCATATGAATGACAAGTATCGATGATGATAATTCACTATTGATAATAGGTTGGCTATAAATTTTGAATATTTGGGTTTTGAAATAGAATAATTAAATGTTATTGAAGAATAGAAAAACTTGATAACATTCTAAGAATCTATAGATAGAGTATTTAGTTTAAATACTATTAAATAAGGTGAAGAATACTATGTTATGATGTTTTGAAGTTACTGAATATTCTTTAAGAATAATTGAAATTTTTTTGAGTTTTTTTTAATTTTAGACACATACATAAGATAATCAGGATCTCATAGTACATATATAATTTCATTTGATAATGATATATAATATATTATTTATATGTGAAGATATTTTTAAAAAGCATGGAATATGTAATATATGTGTTTTTTAAATAGATAAGAAAATTGTAAAAGTATTAAGCTTCCTTGTATTCATAATATCCTCTCTCAATGATATGTAATAAATTATAACATTTCAATAAAAAAGTCATGAAAATTCATGATTTGTGTAAATATTTGGGATATAATAGACATGTCTTGAAAAGTACCCTAAAAATTAGTAAAAGAAAAATTTTTATACAGATACATAAGATACTAGGAGAAATACGTAAGATGTTTTCTAGATAATTTGGATACAATAAATGCATGGGATCACTATAATACATAAGGTAACAATTGAAATGTAAGATATTTTAGAGAATACATAAGAATTTTATTAGATCCCAGATAGAAATGTGATAAAGTCAAATATATTACATGCATATATAAATTTTTTGAAATATACTTCTATGATACGTAATATGTTATATCTATAATAACATTTAGTTTATGAAATTTTCAAGAGTTTTGAAGTTCCAATTCAGTTTATGTAAGAAATTTTATTCAATGATTTAAATATCATAATTGAGTTTAGGATTCAAGAGAAGATGACGAACAAGACAAAGATTATTCTATGAAATGAGAGACATTTGTACCATGTGGAATTTTTTATACCGTGATGATGTCTTGTTAATGTTAACATTCATTAAAGCAAGGAAATATTTTAGATAACCATATTTTTCATGGAATTTATTAAATTAGAATAAAATATTTTGTCTCATTAGAGATATTGAAAAGAATTAAATTAGTTTAAATGAGAATATTAATCTAGAATATTTTCTTAACCAGTTTTAAAAGTGATAAGATAACACTGCTTCAATTAAAGGGAGATTTAGATATTTTAATATAAAAATTTTATTAATGTGACAATCTGAATATAAAAGAGAAGAATGAAAATAAAGTGTTACAGTTATGAAAAATCTAAGTGGTATTCACCATGAAGAAAACTATGTATTGAAGGTGGAGAATCTAATAGTTCATTTAGAGATTAAGATTTTTTTTTTGTATCAAAGTGAGAATCTGAATGCATATAGGAGTGAAAACTATTCATTAAGGGAGAATAAGGGGAATAAAAATGCGGACTATACAAGGACCCGACCTTAAAACATTACAAAATTAGGAATTAAATGAATAATTCACATTGAGGATCTTTTCAGGTTTAGAGTTTTAGAGGATTAGGCCATAACTATTACATTACATCTCAAAAATTACAAAGAAGACACTTATAATCAGTTTCAATTTTTTTTCATAAAATAAAAACTCTTGAAGAAAAGAGTTATTTCTTGTTCTATGTTTTAGATAGCATGACTTTTTTTGATCCCATCCTTGACCCCATTCATCTTTAAATCCTGTGAAAAACATTTCAAAACCTGGGATGAGCATAAAAAGCTCAGTAAGGGTTATAAAACAAGGAAAAAAACATTAGTCCAACAATACATACCCAACATAAGCTCTTTAAAATTCCTCATGAAGTCATAAGATTTATGAATAACACATAGAAATCATAAATCATAAAGGTAACTTGGGGAATCCATAACATACTTATGTTGTAGCTTTTACAGCTACGTAGGGAGTTATGTTTGGAATACCCATCACAATATATTGCATAAATCTATTAGGAGAAAAATTAATGTTTACCCCAATCATGTTACCCAATGCATTATAAAGAGATCTCAGGATCACCCACCCTAGGTTTATCACAGAACCACCCGTATACGTAAAAAATGCCTAAGAACCATAACACATATAACAAGCATAAAGGAAAAATAACATTTCAACATTGCAATCAAAATATATCATTTCAAGATATTGAAATAATCAATGATTTCTCAAAACCATTATCAATACCAAAATACATAAAATAGTATATGGTATTTATTTATCTTTTAAAAATATCACATCTTGGTAAAGATGCCAAACATCAAATAACGCTCACAGTGGCAGAAATGTCATCGTCACCGCGTATGTTAAAAAGAAACATTAGTTTTTTTCATTTAGTAAAAAGATTAATATAAAAAATATTCCATTTGAATTAAATGGAAATTCCAAGGGGTTTATACACCGTAAAAAATAATGTCGTGTATAAATCAAAATATGCCTTAATGAAAGGAGATTGAGACGAAGTCCCTTACCTCATGTCCGACATGAATCGTTTGTTCTTTAATCTCCTTAATAACAATAAAAAGTTAATTTATACTTGCTTCAAAACCCTTTTAAGGTTTATAATTCCTTTTATATCACTTGTTACCATTTTATAAACATCACATAATCATTTAAGTTAATAATGATCTTTTTGTCGATATTTCGTATTTAAGTCGAAAATGAACTTCTTATAATTACAAGTTGTTCATGTGGTCAAAATTCCATTATCTCCAAAATTATATTCATGATTTATATATCATATATATCATATATATTTAGTATATATATTTATTTATAACAATACATAACATTTGAAGATAAGAAATGAAATGCATCGTTCATAGAGATGGTAAGCCGTACGTACGCATGAATGCTACTTTAATTTTTTATTTCATATTTAATGGAATGAAAAATTAATGATACATAGGTATATTATAATTCCATTATAATATAATATATAATTTCATTAGCACCATCCTTTATATGTTCCACATATGGCATGAACAAGTCATATCACATTGAGGGGGCGGTAGTCCACACTTCCTCAAATGAAATTATCATATTTACGCATTATGGAAACCATAAAGGTATTCTATAAATGAAAAATATAGAAGAATATAAAAAAATATAAATATAATATATATCAAATATAAATAAAGTTCCATCATAATGGACACCATGAGAAGAAGTAGGAGATAATTGAACAATCATCGTTTCATGAGGTTGTAGTTCGTCGTCCACAAAAACAGTATTTTCTTTACCCATTAGACGGAGGTGTGTGTAAGTGTAGTTATAATAATTATCATTAAAAAACCTAGAATTTTTAGGATACTTGTGTTGTTATAAAATAAAGGAATAAAAAGAGTTTATGGGGTTTGAGAAGTAAAATAAAATAAAAGAACTTAAGAGAAGATGTTACCTTTAAATCGGGTAACTCCCTTGGGTTTGAAACAAAATGATTTCTTGAAGTGCCATATGTGTAAGGTAAGGCTTGAAGGTGGAATAGAGGGATCTTTAGAGATGATTTTGGTATAGGTTATATGATACAACGAGATTTAGAGGTTTTATTAATGGGTTAGGGGTGATTGATTTTTATAATGGGGGAGGGGCTCTTTAGGAAATTTGAAAAATATTATTTTATTATATAATTATTTTCTGTTTCTAAAGGTTAAAAACTTATTTAATTCAAAGATAAGATGACTATTGTTCTAAATAAAATCATCCAATAAAAATTTTACTGGTTTTGGATTGTTTTGTAAATTTTATAATCTCAATTATTTAAATCATATAATAATAAGGTAATCACTACATCTTCATTTTATCGTAAATAATTTTATTTATATGATGTCTAAAATTATAACAAAAATAACATTATATAGGAAATATTTTTAGCTTTAAAATTTTTATTCATAGTAGAAGAGATAATTTATATAACCCCATGTAAAAAATTTTTTATTAAGAGATATATGTTTAAGTCATTTTTGTCTTTACTTTAAACTAATTAATATAAAGTATCATTATCACTCCCAAGTGGCTCCATGGGGTCCCAAAATATTAAAATGATGACAAGGGTTGGAAATTTATCAACCAATAGTATTAAGGCACATGTTATGGTATTTTAATATTATTATAAAATTTTATCTACCCTTATTTACAAGATTTACCATTTAACCATGGTAAATAAAATATTTATTGATGTAAATATTCATAATGTTAAAAAATAAAAGTTATCTATTTATACAATTTGGACCTACTGATTCGAAATATTAAATACATTTTTCCAAAATCAAAACATATAAGTGGCATAAATTATTTTAAAATTAATTCATGTTGTCAAAACAAAAAGTGTGTTTTTGAAAAATAATAACTATCAAAAGATGTACACTTGTTTATATCTAATTTCAAGGTGAAATTACTTACACTGACAAAAATTAGATTAAATTATAAAAAAATAATATAATTACACTTTAAAACAATTAATAAGATAATATGACCATATAAATTAATAATATTAAAAGCTAGTTTTGAATTAAAATGCAGTATTTTGCAATATTCATTAAAAAATAAACTTTATCAGAAAAATACCAAAATTTCGTCCAAAGTAAATTTTGATGTTCTGATTCTAAAGAAGAATATTATTTTGTCAAATATAACATATAAAAGTGACAAAAACTATATTTAAAAATGGTTCACGATTAAAAGGCTGTAAATCGACCTTTTAAGAATATTAGACTATTTGTGCTCAAAATTTGATTTATTCACATTTTAAAACTCTAACTTTTGTTGGATAAATTGAAAAACATTTAAGAAACATGTAAAATCATATTTTAGTCAGTTATGTTCATTGCTACCGTTATAATGGCTAGGCATTAACTACCATTTAAAATAATAATATTATATTATTAGTGTGCAACGTAAGATTTCAAGGAAACCTGTTGTTGCATATCAGGTACGCCATCGAACATAGAATCCCCTTTAAAGTAAAATTAATATTTAATTCACAAATATTAATAAATATTAAAATTTATTATTCTTTATTTACCTAGGAATTTACATCCTTCCCCCCTTTTGGGAATTGCGTCCTCACAATATTCTTCACTAATCAAATAAATGTGGGTATTTATCCCTCACAACATTTTCAGATTCCCATGTTACCTCTTCAACCTTATTGTTTTTCCAAAAAAACTGTTACCTATTAGATTAACGTATGCCACAAAACATTCTCTCTACAGTCAAGAATCTGGATTGGTTGTTCCTCAGAAGAAATATTCTCTTCCAACTGAACTACCTTTAGAATCAAAACATGAGATGGATTCGACAAATACTTTCTCAATATTAAACTATGAAAAACATTTTGTACCTAGGATAAACATGGAGGAAAAGACACTATGTAGGCAACTGATCGAACTTTCTCCAGGATTTCATAGGGTCCAATGAACCTGTCACGAACCAAACCGGGTCGTCATCCGACCTAACGCCCAACCCAGTCTGCGACATGGCCTGAAGGGTGTTCCCGATCCCCATGGGCTGGAAACTAGTGCCGGGCATCAAAATAAACCAGTTGGGAATGATTTTGGCCCATAAAATAGATGAATAAACATAAAATTAACAAGTATATAAATAAAGGGAAATAAACCAAACAATTTGGCAGAGAAAAAAGGAATTAAAGAAGCGACATGACATACCACAGGTGACCCCGTGGGTCACCGCAGAATATAAACCACACTCGCTCCCAAAATCAATCCATGGATGAACTGGAAACTGAATAGTATATTAGGAATGAGCACCAAGATGCTCAGTAGGAATGCAATAAATATAACCACGTCCTATTCCCCCACCTTTAGTAAGAAATACAATTATACCAGTTTGAAAATAAGATATAATAAAATAATGTTTCTCCTTCATCTAAAATTCAGGTAACGAGTTTTGATTTTCATGTAAAGAAATTCACTCCCACTACATTTTCAAAATTGGTTCCACGAATTCATTAACGTTTCAAAATGAAAAGAAACCAATATGGATTAAAATATGGTTTTCACAAACAATACATCAAGTATGAAACAACTGAAAAGAAAGTTACATCGCAAGCATCCTGTCACAAATGAGCACCATGGGTAATCCTTATAGGTATCTAGAACAAGTGGGAACATAGAGACCTCATACCTCAGTGAAATGTGGCTTAGAAAAAACAACCCTTAGAAAAACGTGGTTTAGAAGACCACGAACCTAAGAAATTCAGAGGTTCAGTTAGTGTTGTTGCGTCAATCCTTCTAGACAAACCGGGACAAACCCCTACCGTGTCATCTAGCATACTACTCCTGATCACCCACCTAGATACACAAGTTTCCCCATTTTTCTCTATTTCTATTTGTTGTAAGATTTCTTTATCAATAACACATATATGTACATAACACTTTCCTTACCTAAAACTAATTTAACCTCTCACCACCGATCTCCCTCCTTAAGTGCATTCCCCGTCTTTACATCACACACCCATGCAAAAGCCTTTACAATAGGAACATATCACAAACCACACATTAATAGTTGCGTCACATTTTTCAAATTAAGGGAAATGTCTCAAGAGGGGTGTTCCATTTTCGCAAAACAATCTCAAAGTTCCAAATGGGACTCATCACTTTAGAAGAAGTATTTGTCATTTTAGAACACATAAAGGTACTATATATTTAATATAGGCCTAAAACTGCACTTAAAATGAAGTAATACTTTTAAGAAGATCAAACCATCTTTTAATCTCGTTTCCACACCAAAACCCATTTTTAAAATCACTTTGGAAGCCCTTTTTATAAATAATTCATGTTGTTACACTTTCATAACAAAATCGAACGAAAGGCCACACATCTTTTGAAAATACCCATTTCATGTTCAACCCCTGTGAAACCACTTTTTTAGAACCACAACCATATATATATATATAGTGCATATGGATTTCACATAAAAAAACAAGGAAATACTTAAAAAGAAACATCAAGAAAGATGGAAATTCTAATTAAAGATTAGGGCGTAGGGGACCTACCTCAAACTTGTCATTATTTGTCGACTACCAATCAAACCGACCCTGTGCACTTCTATGCTCATGCATTAATACACATATATATAAATACCCCTAGCTCAATTGCACATACTCCCTACAACATGAGAGAATATGTACAAATATGGCATTTATATGTATATGTCTTACCTTATTTATGCACATGTAGGCGTTCTTGACACCCGCAACTTGAAACCAACGTAATGAGGTCCAACACACTACACATATAATTTAATAAAACAATTAAACACTTAATAAAATCTACAAAACATTTCAAAACAACACACCCAGGGTCTGCACTAATAGCACACCACTTACATAACTCATAAAACCCATTAAAAAATTTAAAAGAAAAGCACATAATCAATTAAACCATTTCCAAAGGCGATTTAAAATCATCACATAAACCGTAACCAATTCCAAAACAAGCATTCCATTGTTTAAACCATTTAAAATTTACATTTAGAAATATATGCAACTTAAACATGAAAAATTATGCATTTATCTTAAAAAAACTACACCCAAACCCATTTTCACCATAAGTGCCATTGAAAACGTGATTCACACCACTTGAAAAACTATATAAACCATTTTTACAACTTATTAAACACCTAAAAATAGGCACAACAAGGTTTTACGCAAAAAGTACATGAAAATTCACACTAAAAAACCAATTCTAACACAAATGCCTATTAGATTCTTTAAAAAACTAGTTTTGCATCACTTGCACCCAGAAATAAGTCATTTTCATAATTTATAAAACATTACCAAGGTGCAAAACAACACCATACTAAAACATAATCTATAGATATTTCATGATCTAATAAAGAAAATTCACACTAAAAACCTTTCCAATCATCATTCGCATAACTTACGTAATCCAAATAACCAATTTCACGATTTATAAACTGACGTCAAAGAACACGACAAGAGTTAAACATGAAAAGTAATCAATTTCATTTCAAAATGCTAATTTAAATTCAAATGCATATGAAATATTTTTAAAAGCACACTTCTCACTACACCTATTAACCTTGTAACACATTAAATTAACCAAGTAAGAAAAATAATAAGCCAAATATTGATTATACTCAGAAACACCAACCTTTGATGCCAAAACCCCCTAATTTCGGTGAGAAACTTCAATTTCACCATATACACACTAAAAGGGACCAAGGATAAAACCTAAAGACAAAGTATCAAATCAATTGAATCAAAACAAACCAAATAAAACACAAAACTTTAACCCAAAAACCTATCAAAAGGAATAATGGACATTCGAGGTAATTCACACCTATAGCGAGGGGTCCGAGAGGTTGGTCGGGCAAGGTGGAAGGTGCCAAAAGATGTTGCGCCGGTTGAAGAGTTGTTGAAAAGGGAGAGACGAAGCCGACAGCAAGGGGTGCACGAGGCTGTGTCGCGGGTCTGGTCGTCTAGAGAGAAAAGGGTTGCGGGTCGCTGGTGCAGGCCGGTCGGAGGAGGCGCCACGAAATGCCGGAGAAACTTTGAGAAAGACATTATCACCTAACTCAAAATAAAGATCCTTCCTCTAGTTATCTACATAACTTTTCTGCCTGCTACGAGCTATTCTCATCTGCTTCTGAATTAACTGAACTTTCTTCTGCTATCTCTTCTACCAATTCTAGTGTCGTCAACTTTCTTTCTCCTACTTCATCCCAAAAATCTATAGTTCAACACTCCTTTCTATATAATTCCTCAAATGGATCCATCTGTATACTATAATGAAAACTGTTATTATAATAAAATTCAACCAAAAAAAGATGTTGGTCCCAAATTCCCTAGTAATCTATTGAATAAGAACGTATCCTATCTTCCAAAGACTGTATTGTTCATTATTACTTCCCATCTGATTGAGGATGAAAAGTTGTACTAAAATTTAATTCAGTACCCAATAACTTCTGAAGGCCTTTCGAAAAGTTATAAATGAACCTCATATCACAATCAGATATAATAGAGAGCGGAACTCCATAAAACCTAACTATCTTTTTTACATACAACTTAGAAAGTTTATCTAGAGATATAGTATCTTGAATAGAAAGGAAATGAGAAGATTTATTAAATAGATCAAAAATAACCCAGATTGCATTATTACCTAGAGAAGTCTTTGGTAATCCCACAACGAAGTCCATGGATATATTTTCCCATTTTCACTCTGGCACCAGTAAAGGCTGATGCATCCCTTTTGGTAACTGACGCTCTACTTTAACCTATTGAAAAGTCAAACACTTCATAGTAAAATCAATTATATCTCTTTTCATTCCATGCCACCAGTAATACTCCTGATGATCTCTGTACATCTTAGTACTGCTAGGACGAACAGAAAACAAAGAACTACAAGCTTCACCTAACAACTCTTTCTTCAACTGTGAATCACAAGGAACACCTAATCTCTGCCCAAACCTCAAAACACAATCATTATCAATGTTAAAATCAGGCAACATACTCTTTTTAACCAACTCTACCTTTTTCTGTAACTCACTATCTTCCTTTTTCACTTGCTTAATTCTGTCTGATAGAGATGATTTCACTGACACCTAAAACAAAAGACAGGAATTTCCTGCACCAACAACTTCTATGCCAAATTTTATCAAATCATTAATCAATGGATCTTGTTTTAATAATAACATGGTTAATGTAGAATTACTCTTTCTACTCAAAGAATCATCCACTCTATTTTCCTTTCCTTGATGGTAATGAATCGTGCAATCATAATACTTGATTAATTCCATCCATCACCTCTGTCTCATATTCAATTCTTTCTGAGTGAATATATCCTTAAAAATTTTGTGATTAGTGTATATTTCACACTTTACTCCATACAAATGATGCCTCCAAAGCAAAAAAAACAGCAGCTAATTCCAAATCATGTGTAGGGTAATTTGACTCATGATATTTCAACTAACGTGAAGCATAAGAAATTACCTGATCATTCTGTATAAGGACATAGGAAAATCCTTTTAATGAAAGCATCATTGTAGATTACAAACTCACTATTTTTGTAAGGCAGTGCAAAAACTGGAGCATTCACCAATCCTCTATTCAATTTCTGAAAATAATAATCACTTTCTTTTATACAAATGAACTTAACACCTTCTTGAGTTAACTTAGTCAGTGGGCTAGATAACCATGAAAAATGTTCAGCAAACCTTCGATAATAACATGATAAACAAATAAAACTATGGATCTCTGTTATATTTTTGGGTCTTGGCCATTATTCAAGAACTTTTGTTTTATCAGGATCAACAATTATGCCATTTTTTAAACAACGTGACCAAGGAATGAAATTTTTTGTAACCAAAGCTCACAATTGGTGCATTTCCCATACAGTTTCTTTTCTTTTGAAGTTTTCAAAACAACTCTTACTTGAATTTCATGCTCCTATTTAATTTTATAATAAACCAAAATATCATCAATAAACACAATCACCAATTATCACATGATTCAACTGAGTCATCATTGAAAAAAACTATTCAATTCTGATTTTGACCATCTTAGGATGCTGATTTGGATTGTTATTTCCCTCTGTATGCCTTCCCACCATAGGTGCACTATTTCCTCTATGGAAAACCATTCTGAACAGACATATCTTAGACAAAGAAACATTTTAATCTTCAAATGTTATATCATTTCAATCTTAACAAAAATTAATTTATGGATATTATATTAATAATATCCTAACTCCTAAATTTGTCTAAACCAATCTCTGATACCAACTATATGGACCCAACCTTAAAACATTACATAATCTTGAATTAAATGAATAATCCACATTGAGTATCCTTTGAGGTTTAGAGTTTTAGAGAATTAGGTCATAACTATTATATTTCATCTCAAAAATTACAAAGTAGACACTTCTACTCAGTATCAATTTTTTTATAAAAGAAAAACTCTTGAAAAAAAGAGTCATGTCTAGTTCCATGTTTTATATAGAATGACTTTTCTGTGATCCAGTCCTTGACCCTATTCATCTTTAAGTCCTATGAAAATCATTTAAAAACATGGTATGAGCATAAAAATCTCAGTAATGATTATAAAACATGGAAATAAAACATTAGTCCACCAATACTTTCCAAACATAAGCTCTTTAACATACCTCATGAAATTATAAGATTTTTGAATAACACATAGAAATCATAAATCATAATGGTAACTTATGGAATCCATAACATACTTACATTTTAGCTTTCATACCTACGTAGGGAGTTACGTTTGGAATACCCATAACAGTATATTCCCTAAATCTCTTAGGAGAAACATTAACGTTTACCTCCATCACATTACCCAATGAATTGGAGAGCTATCTCGAGCTCACCCGCCCAAGGTTTATCAATGAACCACCCACATATGGTATTTATTTTCCTTTTTAAAATATCAGGGCCTATAATGGAAGCCAAATATTAAATAACGCTCATGGTGGAAGAAAGGTCATTGCTACCACGTACGTTAAAAAGAAACATTCCTTTTTGTCATTTAGTAAAATGCTTCATAGAAAAATATTCAATTTGAATGAAATGAAAATAAAATGGGGCATATAAACCATATAAAATAAATTCATGTATAAATGAAAATATTCCTCAATGAAAGGAGATTGATATGAAGTCCCTTAACTCGTGTTTGACTTGACTCGTTCGTTCTTTAATCTCCTGAATAATAATCTAACGTTAAATTTTACATGCTTCAAAGACTTTTTCAGTCTCATTATTCCTTTTATATCACTTATTACCATGTTATAAATACTATATAATCATTCATGTTAATAACGATCGTTTTGTTGATATTTGGTATTTGAGTTGAAAATGAACATATTATAATTACAAGTTGTTCACGTGGTCAAAATTCAATTATCTACCGAACTATATTAATGATTTATATATCATCTATATCATATATATTCAGTATATATATATATATATATTTGTAATAGTAGATAACATTTGGAGATAAGAAATGAAATGCACCATTCATGGAGATTGTAAGCCATACGTATGCATGAACACTAATTTAATTTTTATTTCATATTTAATGGAATGAAAAATTAATGATACATAGGTATATTATAATTCCATTATAATATAATATATAATTTCATTATGTCCATCCTTTATACGTTCCACGTATGGCATGGACGATTCATATTACTTTGAGGGAGTGGTAGTCCGCACTTCCTAAAATGAAATAATTGTATTTACCCATTATGGAAACCATAAACGTATTATATAAATAAAAAATATGGAAGAATAGAATAAATATAAATATAATATATATCACATATAAATAAAGTGCCATCGTAATGTCTAGTATGAGTGGTGGTAGAAGATAATTGAACAATCATCGTTTCGTGAGGCTGTAGTTTGCTGTCCACAGAAACAGTATGTTCTTTACCCATTTAAAAGAGGAGTGTGTAAGTGTAGTTAGAATAACTCTCATAAAAACTATCTACTATATTTAGGATAATTTTGTTATTATAAAATAAAGGAATAAAAAGAGTTTAGTGGGTTGGGGGAGTAAATGAAAAGAAAAAAAACTTAAGAGAAGACGTTACCTTTAAATCGGGTAACTCCCTTTGGTTTGAACGAAAAATATTTTTGAAGTGACTTATAACTAAGGTAAGGCTTATACATGGAATAGAGTGATATTGACGGATTATTTGGTAAAAGGTTGGATGATAAAGGGGATTGAGAGGTGTGAGTGATGGGTTAGAGGTTACGACTTTTTATAAGGGGGAGGAGGGGCTCTTTAGAAACCTTTGAAAAATATTATTATATTATATAATGATTTTCGGTTTCTAAATGTCCAAAACTTATTTAATTCGACGATAGGATGCATTTTGTTCTAATGAAAATAATACAACAAGAATTGGGCATGTTTCCAAAAGTTTATAAATTTTATAATTTCATTTATTTAAATAATTCATTAATAAGGTAATAACTACGTAATCATTGTGTCATAAATAATTTTATATATTTATGACTAAAAATTATAAATAAAATAACATAATGTATCCAATATTTCTAACTTTAAAATTAATATTTATAGTTTAAGATTTAACTTATATAACCCCATGTAAAAAATGATTTATGAAAATATATATGTTTAAGTCATTTTTGTCTTTACTTTAAATTAATTAATATAAAGTGTCATTATCACTCCCAAGTGACTACATGGGGTCCCAAAATCGGCACAAGGATGCCCATGGTCGTAAATGTATAAAAAAATAGGATTAAGACACATGTTAGGGTATTTTAATATTATTATAATATTATTTTGTTTACCCTTATTTACTAGATTTATCTTTTAACCATGGTAAATAAAATATTTACTGAAGTAAATATTCATAATGTCCAAAAAGAAAAGTTGCATATTTACACAATTATTAATTGCTGATTCCAAATATGGAATCTAGTTTTCAAAAATAAAAACACAAACATGGCAGAAATTAATTTGAATTTACTTCCTTTTGTCAAAACAAAAAGTGTGTTTTTAAGAAATAATTACTATCTAAAGATTGACACTTTTTTATATTAAATTTCAAAGTGAAATTACTTAAAATGACCAAAATTAGATTAAATGGTAAATAAATAATATAATTACACTTTAATACTGACTAAAAAGATTATATAAATGTATAAATAAATTATATTAAAAGATAGTTTTGAATTAAAATGCAGTATTTTCCACTATTCATTAGAAAATGAACTTTATCAGAAAAATACAAAATTTCATCCAAAGTAAATTTTGATATCCCGATTATGAAGAAGAATATTATTTTGTCAAATATAACATATAAAAGTGATAAAAACTATATTTAAAAATAGTTCTCCATTAAAAGGAAGTAAATCAACCTTTTAAAGAATATTAGACGTTTTGTGCTTAAAATTGGATTCATTCACATTTTAAGCCACTAACACTCATTGAATAAATTTTAAAAACATTTAAAAAACATGTATAGTCATATTTTAGTCAGTTATGTTCATTCCCACCATTACAACATCTTGTTGTCAACTACCATTTAAAATAATAATATTATATTATTAGTGTGCAATGTAAGATTTCAAAGAAACACGTTGTTGTGTATCAGGTGCGCCATTGAACATAGCATCCCATTTGAAGTAAAATTAATATTTAATTCAAAAATATTAATAAATATTAAAATTTCAAATTCTTTATTTACTTGTGATGTTACAGACTGTGTCCATGGAAGAACAATCTATGCATTGAGGTAGAAAGAGATGTTGTCCCAGGATATTCTCCTATTATAGAAGATAAATGAGAAGAGCCAAAATTACTAATCCTATTCATGATAAATTTTTTGAGATATTTAGAGTTTAAATTAACGCTATTATTTATAGTCATAGGAAAATTCATTTTAAGAACAAGGTCATCTTACATTATCATTATGCAACACCTTTAGATTTTGAAATATATATATTTCTCAAAAATAATACTATGTTGGATAGCTTACTCCACACATAGTGCCAAACTAAAAAATTACATGGAATATTAGATGAATATTATTAATAAAATTTAAGACTAATAAAACTTATAATAGAAAAATATATTAATTAATTATATATTCATACAAAATAGGATTAAGAAAAATTACAACTTAAACAATTCACTTTTTAAATAAAATAACTATTTTGTTTGAATTTAAAAACAAATAGTATAAATTATAGAATTTTAATTTTGTAAAATGAACTTATTTATTGAATTCATAATTTCAAAATTAAATTAGGGTGAATTTTTGTGAATTTTCTAGATTAATTAATTTTAAATGAATAGTAAACAATATCATTTTTAAAGAAAACTATACCTTTTTGGACTTTACAATTATACAAGTAAGCCCCATATGTTTTTTAAAATTTTAATTAATGAAATATTTATTTTACGGAGTAAAACTATATATTTTAAAATAATATTTTAACCTAGAAACCATATATTCACAATTTTATACAATTACATTTTATTCTTATTTAAAAATTATTATCCGTTTATTATTTTAACTATAAAATTATATATATATATTTTGTTTTGGATTGGTTTTTAAGATACATAAATTTTATTTTATTTTTTTATCAAACCAATTTATTTCATTAACATAAAATACATTGATAATTTTATATAATACATAAAAACTAATCTCAAAACACACTTTTCTTGAAAACTATTTTAAATGCTATTTGTGTTAATTTTCAAATTATCATTTATTAACCATAGAAATTTTATTTTATAAAATTAATTCCATATAAGAGATCATAGTGTTGAATTTTTGTAATAAAACTAATTTTAGTTTTTTATTTAAATTAATTATTGAGGTTAAAAATTAGTTACCATAGTAAAAGTTAATTATGAAAAAATTTCAAAAAACTAAGGGGAATGTGTAAAATCACTCAAATATGTCTCAATAAATTATTTTTTATAGTATTATAGACCTTAAAATTATGACACAATCCATTATTTTTACCTTTTGAGCTTTTACTTGGGACTGTTATCGTTCAATTATTGAAAACTTATTATTATTTATAAAAATTCCATTTTTCTTCACTAATAAAAGGGGATCACTTCCAACACTTCATGATACAAATATCCCATGAAATTTCAATATTAAACTCATAATTTTTTATCATAAGATAATCCATTATCTATTTAAGAAGACTTTGGTATTAATTAGTTATCCTAATACCTCCATTTCCAAGGATATTTCCAAGAGAATCTCAAGTTCTCAACATAAGTACTAACCTTTCCCTAATGTTAATTCTATTTTATATTTCCCTTTAAAGTATGTTTATCAAAAAACGATATGGTAAATTCTGTATTAATAGAATAATTAATTTTTCTATATTGTGTTAATAACTATTATATACCTTTCCCCTTTTCCCTTAAGGAAATCATGAATGACATTCATACGTATTTGCAGACTACCGCCTCCACAAAGAATCATTTTTCATTATCCTTAACCAACCTTACATGGATGATAAAGAAACCTAATTTAATAGATAAATATGTTTTTTATGAAATTATTATAATTATATTATTTAAAATTGGAAATAATATTAATATTATGATCAATAAACAATCGTTGTAAATTCAACTATCTAAAACGAATGTACTAAGAAGAAACACAATTTTTCTATACTATGTAATAGTTTTGTATCCATTACCTATTAGTACAATTCACTTAAATTAGGGTTTATCATTTTATAAAAACCTAAAACAATATCATTATTCCTATGGAATAATCATATGAGAACTCAATTACTTCATAATCATCCATTAATTATGGTATGTTAATGTTTTGGTTGGTATAACAACCTACTTGAACAATTCTATAAAATAATGTAACGGCTGATTAAGATAATTTAATTAATGATATTCTATAATATAAATTGTTAAATAATTATATTATTTTTTTCTATATTGGCAATGTTAATATTAACGAAATTAATAAAAAACCGACATCAATTTGTTAAAAATCATCAGAACATTCTCATCACTGAATTCATCTTTAAGGATCACAGTCAAAACTACCAACGAATGAAATTATAAAATTATAAATAATTATAAATCAATAATTATAGTACCTTATATGATCTGGGAATTATTAAATTTAGGATAATAATTATGAGAAACACCTCATTTATGAAACTATTTTATAACAATTATGAATCCTCACACATGATATTGAAAATAGATAATAACTAACTAATATAGATATAGAGAATGATTATAAAATAATTTTATAAAAAGTTATATATATGAGTAATGTTATTAAATTGGTTATTAATATTTTTATTTTTATTATATATTGGTTCAGATAACATTTGACTGAGAAGTATTAATAGTTAGGTTTTTTTCATCTCAATTTTGCTTTATTGATAAATGATGAGTATTGTCCACTTATATACTTTTTTTTGTGTATATATTGAGCATGGATTTATTTTATAATAATTTTTAATGAAATATAATGGATTTAAAAATTAATATCATTTTACACCTTTTATTAGTTTTTAATTTGAAAGATAATGATGATGTAAAGGTGTTTGGTAACTAAAACCCCATTTCTTAGAGTTATAGTGTTTCCTCTTTTTATAATTACTAATATTATTTGTTCAAAACACCATAAGATTTTATATTTAATGTTATATTTCTATCTATGGAAAATTTTGATTCAAATATTCCAACTTTATTGATTTAGTCACCAAAATAGTAAAAAATTGTTAAGAATGATTTACATCCTTCCCAAGTAAGATTTTTGTATTCCATACCCATGTATCATATTCCCACCAATATTGTCTTTCATATTTGGAAACCCAATTATGTGTTATCTCATCTAACCTTAATATTTACCATATAAAATTTTCAAAAGGCTCTTCTATTACGCTTTTTACGATGATGGTTTTCAAGAAGGTTATTTCAAAATATTAAAAGGGTTTTCCATCATTTCAAAATAAACTTTCTTATATTCCACTGTACATTTCCTCTAAAGAACCTTTAAATAATTTTCCAAGATCCATTATTGAATATAATTTTTAAAGGTAAAAGTTTTAAAAAGTCTTATCATCTCCTTTTTGAAAATAAATTTTTAATATGACCCATAAGTTCATTTTTAAAAGTGTTGTGAAAATGGTTTTTAAAATCAATTTTATAGTTTCTATCATCATATGAGTATTCTTCCCAACGATTATTCATTTACATGTTTTAAAATGGATTTACAAATTATTTAAACACTTGATGATTTTGAAAATAATAAGAAATTTTATTTTATTTTCCCAAAGTAAAAGTTTGATTTTCGAAATAGATTCTAGAATTTTAAAAGGATTTTGAAGGCTTTTTTTATTAAGAAAGAAATATTTAGAGTATTTTTGTCTTACCAAAGATAGTTTTAATTGAAAACTTCTTTCTCTTATAATCTTTTTCAAAAACCCTCTTATTTTATTTTGAAGGAAATTTTTTAATGTTATATTAAGATAAAGTATTTCATTTTAATGATTTTTTTAAAGAGTTTTCATGTCTTTTAATAAAGGGGGAATTATCACTTATTTTAAGTGATTTATTCAATGATATTAAAATTTTATTTTTCATTTTTGCTAATATTATTAATGATACTTTTGTTACAATGGAGATATTTTTAACCCACCATCCTAATTATTTGTCTCTATGTCTTATGGAATATTTTAGGAATGTTTTTCATGTAACCTATTTCTTTTCCATGAGTTAATTATGTGATGTGTGAAGAATGAATGTTTTCTGTTCTATTGGCACACATATGTATGGATTATTATTTTTATGAATGATGTGGTGCTATATGTCGATCCAATGTGTTGTTTTAGGATTTATATCCCATGAGATAATTATAGGAATAGATTATTGATTCTCTCTCCACTATGGGAATCTGAAGGTGATCCATGCTTCATTATTTCATAGTAATTGGGTAGTGCTACCTACTGTACTATATTTATGGGAATCAAGTAGTGTTGCCTACTACACTATGCAAATTAGGTGGTGATTCCACCTCTACAATTTTATGGGAAATAGTTATTTATTCCTGCTCCACTATTTTCTGATTTGTACACTTATGTTCGGAAGTATATTTGGAATAAGATTTTGAGGTAAAGGAAAAATCTCCATATATTCCCTTGACGATAGAAATTATGAGTTCTAGTATCTAATATTACGAGGTTGATATCTTAGTACAATATATATATATAGTTTCTTATGGATCCCTAATATTCTTCATTTAGTTAATGATAATTAATAATTTTAGAACACTATTTATTTAGGGGGTGTAACACCTTGATATTTCAGAATATATATTTCTCTAATCAGTACTATGATCGATAGCTTGGTCCTCAAAAAATGAAAAACTAAAATGATCCATGAAAATTTAGATGAATATTATTATAAAAATTTAAGAATAATAAAACCTATAATAAATAAGAAGACAGTAATAAAATTGAAATGCTTACAAAATATGATTAATAACACTTATAGCTTAAATAATTCATTTTAAAATAAAAGTTAATTTTTACTTTTATTTTAAAACTAAATGTATAAATTATATAATTTTTATTTTTTAAAATGAAACTAATTTTTTAATTAATAATATCAGAATTAGCTTAATAATAATTTTTGGGACTTTTCTAAAATAATTAAATTCTAGGTGAATAGTGAAAATATAATTTTTACCAAAACAATAACTTTTATAATATTTTATTACATAAATATCACATAGATGTTGGTAAAACAATTTAATTTATCAAATATATGTTTATGAATTAAAATTATTTTTCTCAAAATAATATATAAATGATAGAAAATCTATGTTCAACATTTTAGAATATAAGTAACATTTCATTTTAAATTTTAACTAGTTTTCCTTCTTTTCATTAAATTAAAATTTTTAATGGAGATATTTGTTATTGGATTTATTTATAATATAAATAAATTTTATTTTAAAAAAAAAAATTTATTTCTTAAAAATAAATAACATTGATAATTTTATCCAATATATAAATTTTAATCTTAAAAACAAACTTTTCTTAAAAACTATTTTTACGGGCCATGTGTGTTTGTTTTGAAGTTAACTTTTATTAACCATATAAATTTCATTATATAAAATTAATTCCAAATTATATATCAAAAAATTTAAATTATGAAACAAATTAAATCTTTATTTATTCATTAGAATTGATTATCAAGGTTAAAAATTAGTTAACATTATAAAATTTAATTATGGAAAATGTTAATAAACCAAGTGGAAAAGTTTAAAATCACTCACCATTTTCTACAAAAAGTATGTTTTAGAGTATAAAACTTAAATTGTGATTCGTTTCATTATTTCTAACATTTTTAGCATTTTTCCTTAGAATAGTGTCATACCATTGTTGAAAACTAAGAAGTATTTACCAAATTACCATTTTTCTTCACTTATAAATGGGGATCACTTCCAAAACTTCATAAAAAATACGCTTTAAATTTATCCTTAAACTCTACCATTTTATACCTATTATAAGACTCTCTAATATTCATTAGTTTCTAGTTTCAATTATTTATCTTATGACCTCTATTTATATAGATATTTCGAAGAGAAATCCCAAGTTTTCAACGTTAGTTCTAACATTCCCTAACAATATTTATTTTATATCATTCACTTTCTGATATATTTTTAACAATATTATATGATATTTTTTTTATTTATAGTACAATAATTTTTTTATATTATAGAAGTAACTATTATATACCTTTCCTCATTCCCCTTAAGGAAAATGAAAATGACATTTGTGTCTAGGTGTGGACTATCACTTACATGAAGTGTCAAGTTTCGTTTTCCTTAAAATTATTATATGGTTGGTAATAATAGGAAATTTAGTGGATAAATATTATATTTATGAAATTATTTGTATTTTGGAAAGAAAAATTGGACAACCACTGAATAATATGAGCAAAAAATGATCACTGTAAATTCAGCCATCTAAAATAAACGTACGAAGTGGAAAAATATTTATTATTACTATGTAATAATATCATATCCACTAACTATTATTATACTATTCTATTATTATTTATGACTTTAATAAAACCTAAAAAATTATTATTCCTCTATAATAATGATATTAACACTAAATCACTTCATAATCATCTATTAATTATGGTATGGTCATGTTTGGGTTCATCTAACCAACAACTTGGATAATGATATAAACATTATCATGGATAACTATGATAACTTAATAGATTATAATATATGATATAAATAAGTAAATAATGATTGTATTCTAGTTCAATATTGGTAACATTAATATCAAACTCATTAATTAAGAAACTATCATCCTTTCATTAAAAGTCACTGAAACATGCTCATCGTCAATTTCATCTTTAATGATTATAAAAAAACTCCCAAATAATGAAGTTATAACATTATAAATAATTAAAAATTATTAATTACAATACCTTATTATCCCAAAGATGGTGTCTGACTACATTAAATTGGCATAAGATATAAGGAATCACATCCATAAAAACCAAATAGTTTAGTAGTATTGGTGAAACAGATACATACCTGAGTCTTACATTACATTTAAATAAATAATTACTACATAATTCCTTTTTTTCTTTCAAAAATAAAATTACTACCTTTATTATTTCCTTTAATTTCAATTATAGTGAACTTCCTTGATTATCGGGGAAAGGAAAAAAATAAGAGTGATCTAAAATGCTCAGTAAGGGTTAATTACAATAGAAACAATCATGAATCAATAAGAATAATCAAAATGGAAAGGAAAATAAATAAAAACACATTCCATTTAAATAATTGTATAATGAATAATCAATACGGAAAGATAAATAACCAAAAACACATGCCATTTAATCAATAAAGTGATAATGAAATGCATCCAAAGATAATATCATAGTGAAAATATCCTAGATAATAATAAATGACCTCTTAAGGAAGGAAATTATAAATTATTGGATGTCTTGTCTCAGGAATATGATGCCTCTACCATCAAGATATTTCACAAGATGGATTAAATTATAGGTAAAAACATATTTAATGATATATTTTCTGATTTATCCAATTAGGCCTACTAATATATCGATCGGGTATATAATTCTAGGCCCCGCCCATCACTTTAGGTCTAAAGCATTCCTCATATATTGAATAATTGATTTAATTCACGAATAAATAATCCTTAACATCAAATATCTGCTTTTAAGTAAAAGATATAATTTTATCAATATTTGCGGATTTGATCAAATAAATTTTAAAGTAAAAACCATATGTAAAAATGATATATGGATTAGGAAATAAATATATCTATGATAAATAATATGTATATTTATTTAAAATATATTATCCAATGGAAATTGAATAATTCATGGGAAAGTTAATGACTATAAGAATGAATCAAGGAGGTGAATGTCAATAGTTTCCTGGGTCAAAATTATCTTAAACCACCTAAAAAATAATAAGAATGATATAGATACAACACAAACCCCTTGGATTAATATTAAAGGTTTTATTTCATTGATGAAAATAAATTCCACAAAAATATATTAAAAAACATTATAGGGGAAAATATAATTTTCATTTTGAAAATTATTTTGAAAAAACATTTTATTTAAAAATAACTTTAAAAAACATCTAATTTAAAATATACCTCATAAAACTAAAATGTATGTTTCAAAGAGATGATGGTCATGATGTTGACTAATTCCATACATGCTGAAAAATTAAAAATACATTCCTTTTTAATCCTAAAAAGGCTATTAAGGTGCCCTGTATAGAAAAGGACAACAAGATTCCTTTCTCATTTTTGGTAAAAGACAAAGGAGAATTGTTTTGAAATAAAAAATATATTACTTAGAAAATATTGTTTAAAGATCATAAATTTTTTGAAAATTAATTGGATAAATATTTTTGAAAATTTGAAAATATTTTTGAAAACATTTTTAGAAAAAATGGTTTTTGAAGAAAAACAAATTTCCTACTGATGAGTGATATGAAGTCATATTTTCTTAAAACAATTTTAGAAACAATTTTAATTAAAAAAAGTGGGAATAATATAATATTACTTGTATATATGATGAGTAAATATAGGATTAGAAAATGAATTTTTTTATTAAAAAATGATCAAATAATTCCCTTTAATGTATATTCAATAATAAACAATCTTAATTAAAATGAGATTGTGATATAAACCCTTAAAATGATCATAACATCGAATTGATTATTAATAAATGAATCAAGTATAAAATTTAAATAAAATAAAAAAGTGTAAATAAAATAAAAAAGTGTAAATAAAATTAAATATATTCAAAAATAATTTTACACATAATCATATAAAATCAACAAAGACATAATACAACCCAATGAATGGAAATTGAGTTATGTAACTATTTACCACTTGGTAAATTTTAATTCAAATAAACATAGGTGAAATAATTCTAATTTAATCTTAAAATACCATTAGAAATTAATTATTCATTATAAAACATGTCAAAAGTGAATTATATACAATATATTGGAGAAACTTGGTGCATAACATTACAATATGCCTTAATGAATGAAATTAAGATGAAATTCTTTACATTATGATTCCTTTTGGATTTAACCCCCTATATAGTGGTTTTAAACATGTTATAGAATTATTACATAAACATATTAATATTTATGATATCATATATGATCCCATTGTAACATCTCATCACCCATTCATTAATAATATTTTATCTTTTTTCGTTAATTCATGTGTTAATTGCCTTATTTTCTCATGCGTGTTTCATTATGAAAGATCCTGTTCATGCACCTATTATATAGTTATATCATCCCAAGAATAATAATCATGACTTAATTATTATATTTATAAATAAATTATACACTTAAAACCAATCATTAATTATGGTTAAAAAATGAACTATGTTATGGTCATGTAGATAGTGGGCTATACGTACTAATGAGTAACATTTTCTATTTTTTGATGATCATTATAGAAAGAAAGAAAGTAATATTTTTCCATTAAATAATGATAATAATATCATTAATATAATATTTTATAAATATATGTACATATATTTCATCCATGTGTTGTGTTGATGAAAATAGAGTCACATCGCTTCATGAATGCAATAGTCCACACGTACTCGAATGATGTTATCATATTTAAATGAGTGAAAAGGAAAGAAACAAAATGAAGTATATTATTTTTAATTAATGATAAATACGTCATAATTATCATAATTATTTCATTTATATCACATATTATCATTAAAATTTGTCTTTATTACCTTCCATGTGAAGTGTTTGTGAAAGATGAATCTCATCGCTTCGTGAGGTGGTTGTCCGTCGTATACACAAGTGATGTTAGTGTGTCTCCTACAGATTGAGTAATAATAAGATATATATTATATAATGAATCCTAATTTACCATAATTATATATATAGATATATAATTTATCTCCATCATCATACCCAACCTTGAGAGTTGGAAATTTAAAAAATGAATGACATCAGTTTGCGAGGTTGCAGTCCACCATACACCTGAATAATGATTTCCTATCCCATTTGATGGAAGTGGAGATTGTTTTAGGTTATGGAATTATTAAAAAAAATATCCTATTATATGTAATATAATGAGTTGATTATATCATAATTTTATAATAAAAAATGAATGAGGTAGAGGAATAAGTAAAATAAAGACACTTGTTGAAGAACATTACCCCTTCTTAAGGTATCCTCATTAGGTTTGCACTAAACACTTCCTAGGCTATATTTATGCCAAACATAAGGATTATAGGGTAATTTTAAGTATTATTTGGAGTTATTTTGGCATGAAATGTCCAAAACAATTGGTTTTGAAGCTGTGAAGAGAGGACGAGAGGCGTGGTGTTTTATAAGTGAGGTGAGTGACACACTTGTAATTTTTTGAAAGAGATAATTCCATCCAAATTTCATTCACGTCAACATGACCTAATAGTGGTAAATTATCTATAATATAAAGTATAAGTCTGAAATATTTATATAAAATGGGTTTTTTAAAATTTTATATGTCATTTGGCCCATCAAGTTTAAAGTTTAATACCTCAGTAAATCGGGTTTCACCTTAATTGCTCTAATTAATTTTAATTGTTTCCAATAATAAGTTTTGTAGATAGTTAAGTTAAAATTATTTGAAATTATGAATTATTATTATTCCAAATATTGAATCATTTTTCTAAATTAAATTCACATAATTAGAAAAAAATAATTTAAAATTAATCCTGCATACATGACAGGAAAGTGGGTTTTTGAAGTGAAAATGTTCAAAAGTTTATAAAGTTTTAATAACTAAATTAAATATGAAAATGATTAAAATTTACTAGTTTTTTTTAATAGATATGTAATTGAACTATTTTTTATTTTGAAACCATTTTAAAATATAATTTAATATTATAAATATTTTAGAAGAAAATGCAGTTTTGAATTAAAATTCATTATTTCTCACTATTCATAAAAAAGTGAAATATTTCAGAAAAATACAAAAAGTTCACCCTAATATAATTTTCATTTTATGATTTAAAAATTGAAGTTTATTTCTCAAATAAATTTTATAAAATTTTTAAAATTAAAATTGTATATGTATAGCATGACTAAAATATCATTTAGAAGGAATACAGTTTCTTAGAAATCATTTTTTTTATTTTATAGGATTATTATTTTTAACTAATCAATAGATAAATAAAAAACATGCAAAAAATTAATATTTTCATAATGTTTTTAATCTTATTCATTCTCACAATTCCAATGTCTATGTGACAAATATCATATTAAATAATAATATTATTAGTATATTGTTGTTCGGTAAAACTCAATATTTCATGTAATACATGCTAAACTCAGTGTTTCATGAATCTTAAACTATCAAAGAAATTAAATTTATTCTAAAATAAATTTATTTTAATGCCCTGGGGTGTTATATTATCTTATAATCTAGGTTTTATTTGTCATATATGCTATTGAATAAACTGTTATTCTTTTATATTTTTTCAATGTTGTATTCTACTTACCTTAAATAAATTATGCCATCACAATTTAAAATTGATATCAGAAATCAAGGGTTTGAAAATTGGTAATACCATTTTTGAAAAACCTTCATTGTATTTTTTTAATAACTTATCCTATTAATAAGATAGAAAAGGGGAGCACAATGGTCATATAGAATAATACATATTGAGTTTTCGAGTAGAAGAACATCAGTGGAAAGTGAAGATATAGACATGGAATACAAGCATAAATAATTATAGAGATTGATTAATGTCTGTAAAGACCCGTAAAATTCAAGAGAATTTTTTTTTATTTTATTTGGAATTTTACAAGAACGCGGTTTCTGACGGCACCTGATTCCGAGGCCCAGTGTTCCCGGAACCAATTTCCAAAGTTTGGCTCGGGTACGTTCAGTGAACGAACGAGCGGGAATTTCTAACTTTTGAACCGGTGCTTGGAATCGAATTCCGAGGGCACTGATAAACTCACAACGCCGGTAATCTCTTAAGGGAACCTTTACTGTAGTTGCGTTTGTGCGGGAGAAGAAGTTCATTAATGGGGTTTAATTAAAAAAAGTAAATAAAATTGTTGGAACAATTTTATTTCTTTTCATGTGGTTATTTTTCTCCCATGGGAAGTTGGTGGTGGGGCCTACATCCACCCAACATCCCATGTGTGGATAATTGAAATGGTGGGGCCCCCATGGACCCCCCCACCGTTTCAAATTTCCTTAACTCCCTAACCCCTCTTAACCTTTCACTTTCCTAACTCCCCATTAACTCACTTTCATTAATTTTTGACAACTTGTTATAATTAATAAAGTGAGTTACTTAATTTCAAACTCTTGAAATTCAAATGGTTAGGTTGTGTTAATAAAATAATACTTGGTCTTATTTTATTATTGTTAGAGTTTTGCAACCTTGAGAGGATTGGGAAGCATGGAGTCTTCTTCTTCTTCTTCAACCTCGACGAAGAACGTGAAGAACATCTCGGACTCCGACGAAGAAAAGCGTTCTTCAACGAGGAACATCTCCACCGAAGGACGCGACGTCTTCTTCCAACGATGTTTCCTCTTCGAACGCACCTCGACCACTATAGAATCGATGTTCGTTCTTCGCGACGCCCGACCTCCGCGACACTCGTTTTCCACGGCTCGATTGTCGTGCACCATTCCTGAACCGAAGTAGGGGTTTGTTTAGTTATTTTGTAGTGAATATCAACTTGGTGATCTTTGTGGTTTAAAACCAATTGTTATCAAATAACGCGAGGGGGTCGGTCTGCACAAACACGGCTGACCCTCCTCATTATTTTATGATTGATTCCTTGTGGATTGGTTCGGGAAGGCGTGGTGCCGTCGCACCACGCGGATTCATGCGGAAGGAAATGCGCGGCGCTGTCGTGCCGCGTCGAAGAAAACCAAAGACGCCGCGGTCGGAGCGGGGCCATGGCGGAGGGGCGCGGTGCCGTTGCACTGCGCCGGACGACAAGGGCCGCGGCCGGTTCTGGGCCGCGGCGGAGCAGGGTGACCAGCAGCCGGTACCGGGCCGCCGCCGACGGAGCCGGAAGGGGACCGGCCATCGCCGGTCCCGTTGAGAAGGAACCGGCCGGCCAGGTCGGGCCGGCCGGAAAGTGTGGAGCTGGGGGAATTAAATTACCTCGTCTAGCTTCAAACGGACCCCCATTAATGGGGGGGGGGGGGTTACTCAAGGGGTTAGCCCCCCCCCCCCTTTTTCCAACAGCTGGGCCGAAGGCCGAGCTGGCATGGCGCTGGGCGCCCTGTGCCCAGCCGGACCGGCCGCCTGGCCGGTTTGCCGGGCTGGGCCGGGCCGCGCCGGGCCGAGCCGGGCCGGGTCGACCCATTTCGGGCCGACCCAGGGGGTGTCGGGCCGGGTCGGTCAGGGCCCGAAACCCCAGTTTTCGGACCGTTTGGGTTCAATTGCCCATAACTCGGGCTACGGACCTCCGATCGACGCGCCGCCAGCGGCGACACGATCCTTGGGATGAGATGGTCATTTCGACATATCACACTCAAGGTTTCAAAATACTTTGAGTTCGTCCGGGTTGGTTCGTACACGAAACCAACCGGGCCCTCGAAGCAGAAATGCTCATATCTTGAGCTACGGACGTCCGATTGACGTGCCGTCAACTTTTTTGAGTTCCTCTTAGTGAGACGGATCTTTTGGAATAATCCGCCCGAGGTTTGGATGCAGGCAGAGTATGGTCGGGTTGGTTTTTCCTTAAAAACCAACCGGGCCCCTCGGACGAAAAAGCCAATAACTCTCAGACCGGGCGTCCGATTGACGCGCCGTCTGCAACGTAGAGTTCCTGTTGACGATACAGAACTTTTGGATACATCAACTCTGGACTAAGTGACAGTTGATGTATCAGCCTCTCGGCTCGTGGAGCGGACCCTCCCGAACGAGCTTGCTGTGTGTGGGATCCCTAGAGCTGGCTGCGACTACTACTGTGACGACGATGACTATGCAGAGATCCTCAGTGGATTCGATGACGACGAATACAGCACTCAACGATCCTATGTGGATCAGTGCTACCGATCCTGTGTGGGTCTGATCCTATGTGGGTCAGCGCTCAGCGGTTCTGTGTGAGCCAGCGCCTACAGATCCTGTGTGGGTCCGATCCTGTGTGGGTCTTTGCGGGGGTTAGTACCTATCGATCCTTTGTGGGTCCGACGACTTAGATGGACCAGTGATCATCTCTATCGTCTTTCGAAGAAGTATACCTGTGTGAGCTGAATCCTGTTTTCTTTCCTTTGTGGATTGTGTTGTGCTATCCTGTGAGGATTACGTTTTGCTTTCCTGTGTGGAATACGTATACTTTCCTGTGTGGACTGAGTTGTACTTGGGCTCGGAGGTTGGAGCGTATTGGAATTGATGACTTAGGTATATGTATGGGCATATACCTAAGCAGAGTCGGTTGTTACTTCGTGATTTTATCTTTCCTTTTTGGTTTATCCTTTGTGGATTTTGGGAGACCTTCGGGGGTCTCGGGGTCCCTACTGAGTATCTTATACTCACCCCTCCACGGGCTATGCCCGCACTACGTTGTGTTGGTTGCAGACGACAGACAGCGTTGATCGTGGTTGAGGCTTGCAGAGCAGGACGGTACCTAGTGGTGGACCACTGGGCGGGACGTACACGGAGTAGACGACGGGACCCGAGGAGCAGTGGAGCTATCTGTACCCACCCTTCAGGTGGGATTTCCAATGGACAGCTCGGCGTAGCGACTTTACTTTAGAGTTGTTGTTTTCCCTTTCGAGTTGTACTTTATAGTTGGGCTTGTATTTCCGGCCCCTTTTACTTTCCGCACTTACTATTGTACTCAGTTTTTACTTAGTGTTTACATCTTCCGCTTGTACTCTGTGGTTCTTGTTTAATATACAAAGGCAATGCCTTCCCTTTTTACCGGGATTTACGCCTTGGTGCTAGTCACCAGTCCCTGGCCTATGGAAGGCGGGCTTGGGGTAGTCACGACACGGGCCCTGAGGACGGGTCGTGACAAATTGGTATCAGAGGAGTTCAGTTCTACCGCAGACTCTGGTCTTTTCTATGTGAAGCAGTAGTGTTTAGCGTATTGAGTGTGGTTATCAGACCAGGGAGTCTAGTGTTGGTGCAGCGGCCGACGTATCCGTACACCAGGACCCTGACTTCTGATTTTCGACTTAATTCATGAAAACATTGATTGCGTGTGTGTTTCAAGTTTTCTTTGTGAATACTTTGTATCAGCTCACCAGGTATACTGTTCTAACCATGGCGAACCTGTTTCCTTTTCAGGATGGCCCCACGACGGCAGCCAGCTAGGGTTCCGAGAGTCGAGCGTGACAACATCCCACCGATCAATGAGGCCTCGGTGCAGGGCCCTTTGTCAGCAGTGGCACCGGCGGTAGCTCTACCCGCCGAGCCACTAATGCTTCCAGCACCAGCCGCTGACGATGTACATCGCCTCAGTGCACTGCATGAGTTCCAGCGCCAGCGACCGCCCAGGTTCCACAGGGAGACGGACCCCCAGGCAGCCGAGGACTGGATGGAGGCAGTCGTACGAGTTTTCAGGCTAGTGAGGACACCAGCAGACCTCATGGTGATCCTCGCTGCGAGCCTACTGCACGCAGCAGCGGGCCGATGGTGGAGCTTGATGCTCCAGGTGCACGATGAGTCATCTCTACTCTGGACAGACTTTGAGAGCCTCTTTCGCTTAGAGTTCGTCCCGGCCAGCCTCCGTGCGGTGCGCATTCAGGAGCTCTTCAGCTGCGGCAGGGCAGCATGACGGTCACCCAGTACTCGGTGAGATTTACCGATCTCTCGCGCTACTCGACCAACATGGTACGGGACCCATTCTTCCGGGCCCGGACCTTTGAGTAGGGATTGAGACACGAGATCAGGGTATCGCTGATCTCCCTCAGCATTCCGACTCAGACAGGAGTACTGGAGTGATCCCTTTTGATCGAGATCTTTCTTGCTGAGTCTACACCAGCGTCGAGACCCACCGCAGGGCGGAACGTAGCAGAGTCTTCTACAGTAGGCAGTCGACGGATGACTCAGGGGTCCAGGCAGATCAGAACCTCAGGCAGACGACCTCAGGACACTGGCTCAGCAGTTTGGGGCACACAGCGCAGAGCCAGTCTTTCGAGAGGCAGGCAGTGCTACTCATGCGGTCGGCAGGGCCACATGGCTCATGATTGCCCGACCCGCCATGCCGAGGAGCAGCAGACGGTTGAGGAACCACCTAGGCAGAGGTATAAGTTTGACCGTGGAGGTCTGCAGGGAGCAAGAGGATGAGGCAGAGGAGCTGGCCGACTAGCAGGTGGTGGGCGACGCTTTGAGGCTCTACCACCACCACCACTAGGAGGTCCACCCCGACCTCAAGGGAGAGCACAGCTTCAGGCAGCTAAAGCCTGCGATCATGGAGCTCCAGAAGCGGGTGGACAAGTGTAGGACTAGCTCTAGGCATAGAGGCCCTTGACCATAATGCCTCTATCTTCTTCGTTCGTGTTACCTTGTGTCCTTGGACTTTGAGTTGAAGTAATAAAAGATGCTTGCAATAGTGACGTTTGCTTTCTTGTCTTTTTTTTGTTAATACTAAGAGGTGCCGGTAAAAAATACTATTGACTTGACCCTCAATTGCGAGATTCTTACTAGAGGAGACCTAGTGACCACACACTGATGCCAATAGTTTGTCTCAACCCTTGGAGGTGAGAGTAACAGTTGGATCTCTTGGTAGCAGCGTCGAGGCCTTACGATGTCATCCATGCCATGAATTAACTAATCATGACGGGATTGACTGTATTAGGCAAGGAACGTGGTTCATCCAGGGGATGAGACAGGATTTCCGTTTTCGGAAAAGGAGAAATCTTTGCAACTTTGCAGAATGTTAAGGAGGAAGGGGAAACCATTCGTGTGGTCAGAATGATGTCAACAGAGCTTCCAGGAGCTGATACAGAGATTGACCAACGCACCTATCTTGAGGTTTCCTGAGGAGGGAGTAGGGTACTTAGTCTACTGTGATGCATCAGGGACCGGACTCGGTTGTGTCCTGATGCAGGAGCGAGTAGTGATCGCCTATGGATCACGTCAGTTGAGGTCGCATGAGCAGAACTACGCTACCGATGACCTGGAGTTAGTATCAGTGGTCTTCGCTCTGAAGACATGGAGACACTATCTAATGGGCGAGCACTTTACAGTCTTTTCTGACCATCAGAGTCTCAGGTACATCTTCTCATAGAAGGACCTAAACCTGAGATAGCGACGATGGCTTGAGTTCCTCCAGGACTATGACTTTGATATAGTCTATACTCCTGGGAAGGGGAATGTGGTAGCCGATGCTCTCAGCAGGAGGACGAGCATTCACCTACTTGAGGAGGTGACAGAGCAGCTAGCCGCTTTGCAGATATCCTTTATGGATAGAGATGGAGCAGCCTTCCTTCAGTCTCTCATAGTCACTCCTCCACTACTACAGTAGGTCAGAGAGGCACAGCGTGGGGATGCTGACTGTGAGATGTGGCGTGCACAGATATCCTCAGAACAGGCACCTGATGATTTCTCCTTTGGAGCAGAGCACGACATTCTTTTCAGAGGACGTACCATGGTACTAGTTGCTTTACGGGAGGAGGTGTTGAGAGAGTTTCACAATTCTCCCTTGGCGGTACATCCTGAAGTGGCGAAGATGTACCGAGATCTCAGACGACAGCACTGGTGGCCGGGCATGAAGAAGGCTGTGGAAAAGTTCGTTTCTCGATGCCTCACCTACCAGCAGGTGAAGGCTGAGCACCAGGTACCAGCAGGCTTGGTAAAGCCCTTGGAGGTTCCGGAGTGGAAGTGGGACGACATATCTATGGACTTCGTGACTGGACTTCCACGTACTTCCAGAGGTCACGACTCCATCTGGGTGATTGTCGACTGACTCACCAAGTCGGCTCACTTCTTACCCATCAGAGATCAGGGCTCAGTGGAGAGCTTGTGAAGACTTTACATTCAGGAGATTGTTCGGCTTCATGGTGTGCCATCATCCATCGTCTCTGATCGAGATGCTCGCTTTACTTCCCGGCTTTGGAAGGGGTTGCACAAGGCGTTCGGGACACAACTACGTCTGAGCACATCCTTTCACCCTCAGACGGATGGTAAAATGGAGAGGACTATTCAGACTCTAGAGGACATGCTCCGCGCATGCGTCCTCGACTTTGGTCGTAGCTGGGAGGACCACCTAACTTTGGTAGAGTTTTCGTACAACAACAGTTACCACTCCACCATCGGGATGGCACCGCACGAGGCGTTGTACGGCCGACCTTGCAGATCTACTTTGTGCTAGACAGACCTTGGGGAGTCAGCACTTGTGGGACCGGAGCTGGTCCAGGCCACGACAGAGAAGGTCCAAGTCATCCAGAAGCAGATGAGGACAGCTCAGAGCTGACAGAAGTCATACGATGACAGGAGGCCGAGGCCACTAGAGTTCGAGGATGGCGGCCACGTCTTCTTGCGTGTCTCACCTTGACAATGATTACGGAGATTTGGCCAAGGCGACAAGTTATCTCCGTGCTTCATCAGACCCTTCCAGGTCCTCAGCAGGATTGGAAAGGTGGCTTATCGCCTTACTCTACCACCTCAGTTGCACCGGGTGCACGATGTCTTCCACGTATCTCAGTTGAGGAGCTACGTGCACGACTCGACGCACATCATTGACCACGGGGAGCTAGACGTTGATGATGGGGCGACTTTTGCGGAGGTCCTGGTGGAGATCTAGGATCGACAGGAGAGAGTCCTACGTGGAAGGAAGATTCCTCTAGTGCGCATCAGATGGCAGCACGGGAACCTCCATGAGAGCACTTGGGAGCGGGTGGCTCAGATGCGTGCTCAGTATCCTCATTTGTTTCCCTAGTTTTGATGTATCTTTACGGGGATGTAAAGCCCTGAGGTGGGAGTAATGTAAAGACCCGTAAAATTCAAGGGAAATTTTTTCTTAATTTTATTTCAAATTTTACAAGAACGCGGTTTCTAACGGCACCTGATTCCGAGGCCCGGTGTGCCCGGAATCAATTTCCGAAGTTTGGCTCGAGTACACTCAGTGAACGAACGAGCGGGAATTTCTAACTTTTGAACCGATTCTCAGAATCGAATTCTGAGGGCACCGATGAACTCGCAACACTGGTAATCGCTTAAGGGAACCTTTACCGTAGTTGAGTTTGTGCGGGAGAAGAAGTTCATTAACGGGGTTTAATTAAAAAAAGTAAATAAAATTGTTGGAACAATTTTATTTCTTTTCATGTGGTTATTTTTCTCCCATGGGAAGTTGGTGGTGGGACCCACATCCACCCAACTTCCCATTTGTGGATAATTGAAAGGGTGGGGCCTACACGAACCCCCTCACCTTTTCAAATTTCCTTAACTCCCTAACCCCTCTTAACCCTTCACTTTCTTAACTCCCCATTAACTCACTTTCATTAATTTTTGACAACTTGTTATAATTAATAAAGTGAGTTACTTAATTTTAAACTCTTGAAATTCAAATGGTTAGGTTGTGTTAATAAAATAAGACTTGGTCTTATTTTATTATTGTTAGAGTTTTGCAACCTTGAGAGGATTGGGAAGCGTGGAGTCTTCTTCTTCTTCTTCAACCTCGACGAAGAACGTGAAGAACATCTCGGACTCCGACGAAGAACACCATTCTTCAACAAGGAACATCTCCGCCAAAGAACGCGGCGTCTTCTTCCAATAACATTTCCTATTTGAACGCACCTCGACGACTACGGAATTGACGTTCGTTCTCCGCGACGCCCGACCTCCGCGACGCTCTTTTTCCACAGATCGATTGTCATGCACTGTTTCTGAACCAAAGTAGGGGTTTGTTTAGTTATTTTGTTGTGAATATCAACTTGGTGATCTTTGTGGTTTAAAACCAATTGTTATCAAATAACACGAGGGGGTCGGTCCGCACAAACATGGCTGAACCTCCTCTTTATTTTATGATTGATTCCTTGCGGATTGGTTCGGGAAGGCGTAGTGCCGTCGCACCACGCGGATTCATGCGGAAGGAAATGCGCGGCGCCGTCGCGCCGTGACGTGGAATGAAGTCTAAGAACGCGATGCCATCGCGCCGCGTCGAAGAAAACGAAAGACGCCGCGGCCGGAGCGCGGCTGCGGCAGAGGGGTGCGGTGCCGTCGCACCGCGTCGGACGACAAAGGCCGCGGCCGGTTCCGGGCCGCAGCGGAGCTGGGTGACCTGCGACCGGTACCGGGCCGCCGGCGACGGAGCCGGAAGGGGACCGGCCATCGCCGGTCTCGTTGAGAAGGAACCGGCCGGCCAGGTCAGGCCGGCCGGAAAGGGTGGAGCCGGGGGAATTAAATTCCCCCATCCGGCTTCAAACGGCCCCCCATTAATGGGGGGGGGGTGCGGTTACTCAAGGGGGGCAGGAACCTCCCCTTTTTCCAACAGCTCAGCCGAAGGCCGAGCTGGCAGCGCGCTGGGCGTACTGTGCCCAGCCGGACCGGCTGCCTGGTCGGTCTACCAGGCCGGGCCGCGCCGCACCGGGCTGAGCTGAGCCGAGCCGTGTCTACTCGGTTCGGGCCGACCCAGGGGGTCTCGGGCCGGGTCAATCCGGGCCCGAAACCCCCGTTTTCAGACCGTTTGGGTTCAATTTCCCATAACTCGGGCTACGGACCTCTGATCGACGCGCTGTCAGCAGAGACACGATCCCTGAGACGATACGGTCATTTCGACATATCGCACTCAAGGTTTCGGAATACTTTTATTTCGTCCGGGTTGGTTCGTACACGAAACCAACCGGGCCCTCGGAGCAGAAACGCTCATATCTTGAGCTACGGACGTCCGATTGACTTGCCGTCAAATTTGTTGAGTTCCACTTAGTGAGACAGAGCTTTTGGCATACTCCGCCCGAGGTTTGGATGCTGGCGGAGTACGGTTGGGTTGGTTTTTCCTTAAAAACAAACTGTGCCCCCTGGACAAAAAAGCCAATAACTCTCAGACTGGGCGTCCGATTGACGGGCCGTCTGCGACACTGAGTTCTTGTTGATGATATGGAACTTTTGGATACATCAACTCTAGACTAAGTGACAGTTGATGTATCAGCCTCTCGGATCGTGGAGCGGACCCTCCCAAATGAGCTTGCAGTGTGCGGGAACCCTAGAGCTGGCCGTGACTGCTACTGTGACGACGATGACTGTGCAGAGATCCTCAGTGGATTCGACAACGATGACTACAACACTCAGCGATCCTATGTGGATCAGTGCTACCGATCTTGTGTGGGTCCGATCCTGTGTGGGTCAGCGCTCAACGGTTCTGTGTGAGCCAGCGCCTACAGATCCTGTGTGGGTCCGATCCTGTGTGGGTCTTTGTGGGGGTAAGTTTCCTACCGATCCTATGTGGGTCTTTGCGGGGTTTAGTACCTATCAATCCTTTGTGGGTCTGATGACTTAGATGGATCAATGATCATCTCTATCGTCTTTTGTAGAAGTATACCTGTGTGAGCTGAATCTATTTTCTTTCCTGTGTGGATTGTGTTGTGCTATCCTATGTGGATTACGTTTTTCTTTCCTGTGTGGAATACGTATACTTTCCTGTGTGGACTGAGTTGTACTTGGGCTCTGAGGTTGGAGCGTATTGGAATTGATGACTTAGGTATATTTATGGGCATATACCTAAGAAGAGTCGGTTGTTACTTCGTGATTGTATCTTTCCATTGTGGTTTATCCTTTGTGGATTTTGGGAGACTTTCGGGGGTCTCAGGGTCCCTACTAAGTATCTTATACTCACCCCTGCACGGGCTATCCCACACTACATTGTGTTGGTTGCAGACGACGGATAGTGTTGATCATGGTTGAGGCTTTCAGAGCAGGATGGTACCTGGAGGTGGACCACTGGGCGGGACGTACTCGGAGTATACGGCGAGACCTGAGGAGCAGTGGAGCTATCTGTACCCACCCTTCAGGTGGGATTTCCAGTGGACAGCTCGGCATAACAGCTTTACTTTACAGTTGCTGTTTTCCCTTTCGAGTTGTACTTTACAGTTGAGCTTGTATTTTCGATCCCTTTTATTTTCTGCACTTACTGTTGTACTCAGTTTTTACTTAGTGTTTACTTCTTCCGCTTGTACTCTGTGGTGCTTGTTTAATTTACAAAGGCAACGCCTTCCCTTTTTACCAGGATTTACGCCTTAGTGCTAGTCGCCAGCCCCTGGCCTATGGAAGGCGGGCTTGGGGTAGTCACGACACAGGCCCCGAGGACGGGTCGTGACAAGGTCATTGATCAAAATAAAGTGAATTATTAATGGAATGTCGAGGGCATAAAATCCATAATTATTTGAGGACTTAAAAAGACCATTGGTTCAACATAAATAACGGTATTAGTATAATTTTTTTCTTTCAAGATCAATGTCCTAATGTTGATGAATTTTTTTAGTTTTTCTTCAATCTCTTAGTCTAAGAAATGAAAACAGAAAATGGGTTTCTTATGAATGATGCACTAAAGTTTACTTTTAAAAGATTGTAAGAACCATAAAACAAGTCTTTACAATTTTATAAAACTAATTTCAAATATTTATATGATTAGAACAATTTATATAATATAATAAATTAATCTATAAAACTCAAGAGTAACACCAGTGGTTTATCATTAAAATTTATTCATGAGATTTTTTGGTTACAAACAATGACACATTAACCAGGACATCATGTAGGCCAGTGGCAGACACGAAAACCTTGTCAACCTTCGATCATTGGTTCAAGACCAACTAACTTGTCGGGCGTGATTCATTTTCATCCTTCATGTGGGTTTTAATTTTTGTAATCTATATTAATATAATTACAAAACTATATATGATGGAAAATTTTTAAATTTAATCATTAATAAATCTTTTCACTAAATATTTCTATACAAATTATTTTTTTATAAAGTTTAATAATCTTATTTGAATATTTTTAAAATTTAATTAATAAAAATATTATCCTTAAAGGTTATTTATAACTTTAAACTTATTTCTATAAAATTTATATTCCTTATTCCTCAAATAAATTTCTAACTAAAATATATATTTCCTTAAATATATCCTAAAATTTCCTTAATCTTGTGGCATTCCTACCTCATTTTTTGAAAATGAGTGTTTAATAATTTTAAATTATGATAAATATTAATTTTTCCAACCCGTGATGGTATTCAAAAATTTTATGTTAATGAAGAAACATTTGATTCTAAAATTTAATATAATACTTAGTTATTTTATGTTTCTTAAAACCAAAATACCATGGGTAAAAATAATTTTATAATTTTTTTTCTTGTATCCTAATATTTCAACCGTTTTATTTCAATATATGCCCTTTCTTGGTCTAAGTATTATCCTCAGTCATTCATTATAATTATATATTCAAATAATTTGTAATGGTTTAAAATGAAAATGTGAATTGTCTTAATAATATCCCCCAAAAGTGTCAAACTAGGTACATTGTAAGGTATGTTTTGAGGTATCATGTAATGCTCGAGTCAATACTAACACACCTTTTTCAGAGTTATTACCCCCAGGTACCTTCAATATAGAACTAGATCCAATTTAAACATCTATAAAGGGAAGTATTTCTATGAGAATCCACAGAATATATTACCAAAACATTAGGATGTTCTTCTATAGTTTTCCTCAAAGTATTTCTTAGGGTTATGTTTCCTAATATATATTTTTCTAAATCTAGTTCCCATGTTACCAACTATATTTACCCCAACCCCATTATCCTAGAGTCGGTTCCTTACAATATTAGATTTTCATAAAATACAAGGGATCAAATTTGGAAGAACCAAATAATTTAGTAGTTTTGGTAAACTATACACATATTTGAGTCTTATATTACAGTTGGATAAAAATATTACAAGATAATTTTTCTTTTGAGAATAAAATTATTCTCTATAGATGTCCTTGAATTTCAATCGTAGTAAACTTCTGAAGAACATGATACCTCTATAGTCATAACCTTTTACAAGACGATTTAAACTATAGGTAAAATCCTTTTTAATGATCGATTAACAGATTTGTCTCATAATACCTACCAATATAATGAGGGGAAATATAATTACGGCCTCCACCCATCACTCTAGGTCCAAATAATTACTCATATATATAATTAAAAACTTAATTCATGAATCAATATGCCTTAACATCAAAAATCCATATTAATTAAAGGATAAGGATTTATTAATATTTACCCAATTTATTAAATAACTTTCAAAGTAAAAACCCTATGTAAAAATGGTATACGGTTTAGAGAATGGACATATACATGATAAATAATGTGACTATTTAGGGTAAATTTAATGTCCAATGTAATATGAATAATTCCATGGAATGTTAATGACTACAATAATGAATCAATGAGGTGAATGTCAATAATTTTCATGGTTAAAATGATCTTAAACCACCCGGACGAAGAATAAGTATGGTATGAATACAATATATACCCATTGGAGTAAGAATAAGGGGTTTTTTAATGAATATTAATACCATTAAAATATCTTTAAAACATTCTTGAGGAAAATTTCCTTTTTATTTTTATTTTTTGAAAAATCATTTTCTTAGAAAATTACTTTTAAAAATGTATTCTTTAAAATATCCTTATAAACATGAAACAGAATATTATAGGAAATGATAGTAATTATGGTTTTTAATTAAATACATAATGTAAAATTATGAAAAGTAACATTCCTCTTTTATTGTAAAAAGGTTAGGAAAGTTCTTCTTTTAGAAAACAATAAGAAGAATCCTCTCACATTTTTGGTAAAGGCCAAACGGTCATTTTATATAAAATGAAATATGATTCCTTTAAATTTTTTTAAAGAGAATAATTTCTTTAAATGAATTTAAAAAATAATTATGCAAAGATAAAATTATTTTTGCAAACATTTCTTAGAAAACATGGTTTTTTAAGAAAAATATATATTTGACTGAAAGAGAAATAAAGTCATATTTTCATAAATAAAATTTCTATAACATTTTAAGTACTGACCAATGGAAAAAGGTAATATCACTTGAAAATACCTTGAGTAACCATAGGATGAGAAAATTGAATGGTTTATTAAATAATGATCAAAGAGTTCCCTTTAATGGGTATTCAAGAATAAATAATCTCAATTAAAATCAGATTGGAAAAAAACCTTTAAAATGAACAAAACTTCGAAGTGAGAATTAATAAATGAATCAATTTTGTGTATCAACAATAAAACCACATAATTTTTTTAAATAAAACAATATATATTAAAAATTATTTATACACATATTGATAGAATATTATTGAAGTAATATAACCTAATAAAAGAAAATTGTGTTATGAAAATTTTTACCACTTTGTAACTTTTAATTCAAATAACCTTAGATGAAATAATTCAAATTGAATATCAAAATACCATGAATAATTATTTTTTAGGATAATACATGTCAAAGGTTAATTATATACACTATATAAAAGAAACTACGTTCATAACATTACAATATGTCTCAATGAATGAAATTAAGACGAAATCTCTTACCTTATGCATTCTTTTGGTTGAATGTGATTTAACCTAATGTATATTTGTTTAAAATAAGTTATTAAATTATATTCTAACTTTATAAGTATTTATGACACCATATATTATTCAATGGTAACATTTATCACCCGTTCGTTAATAATCTTTTATCATTTTCATTGATTCAGGTGTTAATTGCCTTGTTTTATCATGCATGTTTCATTATGAAAGATATGGTTCATGCACATATTATATAGTTATATCATACCTAAAATAATAATCATGAAATAATAATAATATTTTTACATCAATTACCCTTTTAAAAGTAATAATTAATGATAGTTATGAAAAATGATATACATTACGATCATGGAGACGATATGTCATATGTATGCACTAGTAACGTTTTCCATTTTTCATTGATCATTATGGAAAGATTTAAGTAATATTTTACCTTCAAATAATGATAATAATATCATTAATATCATATTATATTCTTATATATTTCATCCATGTGGTGTGGTGATGAAAATAGAGTCACTTCACTTCGTGAAGGCTGTAGTCCACACGTACACGAATGGTCTTATCATCTTTACATGAGTGAAAAGAAGATTGAGAAGATGATATATATTATTTTTATAGAATGATAAATATGTCAAAAATATAATAATAATTTCATTTATATCACATATAATCATTAAAATAAGTCCTTATCACCTTCCATATAATGTGTCAGTGAAAGATGAATCACATCGTTTCGCGAGGTGGTAGTTCTCCGTACACATGAGCAACGTTATCATGTCTACTACAAAATGAAAGATAATAATATATATTTTATATAATTACTCCATTTGTATAACAATATTTTAAATATCATAAATATAAACTTTATATCCATCATTATACCCAACCTTGAGTGTTAGAAATAAAATAATGAATGACATCGGTTTGTGAGACGGTAGTCCGTCTTACACACAAACAATTATTTTAAAACCCATTTGATGGAAGTATTGATGGTTTTAGTTCATGAAAATTTTATAAAAAATACAATTATATTTATTATACTGAGGTTATTATATATTCACAGTTTAATAAAAATTTAATGATGTGAAAAAATAAGTAAGACAATGACATTTGTTAAAGTTCATTACCTATTCTTGGGGTATCCTACTTAAGTTTTCACTAAAGCCTTCCTAGGTTGGATTTATTCAACAGATAAGGATTATAGGGTGAGGGTAGAGAAGTTTTAGATTTATTTTTGAATTTAATTCCCATACAATTTGGTTTTCAATATGTGAATAGAGGAAGATATGGGTGACCTTTTATAATTGGGGTGAGTGGCACACTTGTAAATTTTTGAAAGAGTGAATTCCACCATTTTTTTCATGTCACCAGGTCCCAATAATAGTAAAATATCTATAATATAAGGTATAAGGTTGAAATATTTCCATAAAATATGGTTTTATAAGTTTATATGTCATTTAAACCCTTGAGTTTAAAGTTGAATCCCCCAGAAAACTAATTTTTACCATAATAGTTGTAATTAATTTTAATTAGTTTCACTAATTAAATTTGTCAAAATTAATTTGGTCACTATATAAATTATAAATTATTAGGACTCCAAATACGTAATCCAATTTTAAAAATTAAATTCATAGAAGTGTCAAAATGTGTTTTAAAATTAATCTAACAGATGTGATGAGAAAAGTGGGTTTTAAAGTGAAAAAGTGAAAAAGTTTAAAAAGTATTTATATATAAATTAACACTTAAAATGATTAAATAGACATAAATTGTATTAATAGATATATACTTTTGTTATTATTATTATTTTAAAACAAATTCAAAATATTTTCTAACATTATAAATTGTTTAGATGAAAAGACAATTTTGAATTAAAATTCAGTATTTTTCACTATCGATCAAAAATGAAATATTTTAGGAAAATTTCAAAAGACAAACCTAATAAAATTTTGATATTATTATTTCAAAAATTATGTCTATTTCTTAAAATAAATTTTTCATAATTATTAAAATTTAAATTTATATTGTGTGCAAAAAGCGTGACCAAACCATCCTTTATAAAATATACAGTTTTTTCAAAAAGATTTTATTTATTAATTGATTATTATTTTATTTCTAATAAATAAATAACTAATAAAAAATGTAATATATATATATATTCATAATATAGTTAATACCATTCATTCTCTCCATTCCAATAGCTATGTGATAACTATCATATTAAATAATAATATTAGTTGTTCGGTAAAACTCAATCTTTCATTTAATGTAAGATAAACTCATAATTTTGTGTATCGTAAGGTATTAAATAAATTAAATCTATTCAAATTTTTTTAATTCATTGGGTGTGTTATCTTCTCTTAAAATATAGGTTTTACATGTCACATACAATATTGGACGACATTGTATTCCTTTATAATTTCAAGGTGTTACCGATAATGGTGAAATTTTTGAGAATAACTAACAACATTTTTGTTGTGAAACTAGTTAAAAATGGTCAAGATTACTCACACTAGATATTGAAAATATATAATAAATAACCAATATATATATATAAAATAATAATGAATGAAATATATAAATAATTATATGTATGAATACTTTTCTAAAATATATCATTAAGATAGTTATTTTTTTTATAAACGAGGTTAGATCGTGTTCTACTAAGCTAGATTAAAGGTAAGGTTTTTTTCATCTCAATTTTTCTTCATTGATTATGATATGTATTCACCACATGTTTTCTTTTGGTGGTTTATATATTAGACATGGATTGATTTTATCATAATTCATCATGGAATATAATTTATTTACAAATCTATTTCATGTTTTATCATTTGTGGGTTTTCAACTAAAAATATAATGATGATGTAATAGTTTTTATTAACTCAATCCCCTTTCTCTAAGTTATATTTTTTTATTTATAATATTAAATGTATTTTTTGTTTCTAAAACCTAATCATTTTATATCAAACATTTTAGTTCTATATGGAGAAAATTAAACTTTTTAATGAAATCTTACACCTTGATATATTTATTACCCATAAAATTATGATTTTTTAAGAATAATTACAATGCTTTCCCATAAAGATCTTTGTCTTCCATAGCCATGTTTTCTATTCCCAGAAAATTTCTCCTTTATATATTGAAATCCAATTATTTATTATCTCATGTGACTTTAATATTTCTCTTATTCTCTTTTCAAAATATATTTTTGCAACTCTTTTTAAGATATGTATTTTCAACAATGTTATTTCAAAATATTAAAAAGGTTTTCCATCCTTTCAAGGTCAAATGTTTTATCTTCGACTACACATTTACTCAAAAAAAATCTTTAGTTCCATAGTTCACTATTATTATTCATTTTCATGGCATTTAAAATCATTATTCGTATTATTATTATCCACGGATCAATTTTATTATATGATGTTTCCATGATCTTATTATATTTTATATGTTTCTATTTTGATATTACATATTTGGTTATCATGACTTGAAGATTATTTTTATCATTCCATATTATTTTTAATAATATATTTATACTCTTCTAATTTATTCTACCAAGATTATGATCTCACCATTGATAACATGTTGATTAGTTTTCCATTATTAAGGGTTTTATCTCACCCCTTTATTATGTTCCCATTCATCAATTTATGAAGATGACTATAACTTATGGGATTTTTAGAAGAGATTCTAGTATATTTCAATCATGGAGAAATAATCATAGGTGGTATAAAATGAGTTTATTATATATTTAGTACTCAAATATATTATACCTTGTATTATTGGTATTGTGTGATTATTATGATCAATAATGTTTAAGATATAGTAATTTTTTAAAATAAATTTAATTCCATCTAACTTTATATAATTTTTTTAAAGAATTCGTTTTTAGTATCTAACCAAAGAGTGTCGGTATGAGGAACCTCAGTTTAACTGATCACATTTTAGTGGTTAAAGTCCTATTCATTATGGAAGAAGATATTATTACCACAACTCTACAAAATATATAGTAGTAGGAAGATCCAATTCAAGTAGTTATGAAAGGAATATTATGGAATTTTGGTTCCACTATAGATAATTCTATTATACCAGTCGAGGAATTAAGTAAAACATAGATAATTATAGTACCATGAGGTAGAATTGTGTCTTAGATAATACAGGGACACTTTTAAAGTATAGGTAAAAATACATTGGGAAGTGCATGATAACATCCCCACCATTTTTACTTTGTAAATCACTTGTAATCACTTCAATAAAACAGTGAAAATATATACCTTGATGGTAATTGAATATAGCATGGAGTATGTTTACACATCCATGATAAACTTTATAAAAATATTTATTTTCTTCAATTACATTTTTTTGCATAAATAGGTGATTGTTGAGGGTGAGTATTTGATCCGTAATTCTTAACCCAGATAGTGGTTTTAACATCAAGATATGATAATTAATATAGATAATAAAACTTTGTAAAATAGTTTAACATTGAACCACCACTTCTTATAGACCCAAAATGATCTAATAGGTAGTTCACATTATATTGTCTTATGTAAACCTCTTCCGTTAAGAAAACATTCAAGAAATTTTTATTCACATATATTTGAATTTATATCTTCTTTTAAAATAAATATCCAAGAATTCCTTATTATTTTTGGTCTTTACATTGGAGAAAAATTATCGTCCACATCAATGAATTCCATCAGATCATATCTTTTCCATACAAGTATGGGTTCTTTTTTCACTGACTTACCTTTCTCATAAATCGTATATCAAAAGTCCTATTTGGTTCTAATAAATTTGTTTCCATATTTTAAATATAAAAGTTCTTTGATATGATTATTCTTATTATTTGACCATAAGAGTATTACGCTTTCTCAGGTAGAAACTGATTCCATGATCATCCATGACTCCATGCACAAAAAAGGCTCTTTTATATGGTCGATCATGTACATCATTAGAAAATTAAAATCTATTCTTAGCAACAACATTCATGTAGCCCATACATGGTGTGAAGGAAATAGAGTGGCAGACTACCTTGCATCTTTGGTGTTGGGGTAACAGTTCCCTGACATTACATGTTTCCCAAGCACCATTTTCTTAAAATTAGTGATATTCTACCTGATCAGAGGGGATCAACATGGTTTTCATTACATTAAGCCTTCCTAGGTCTGTTGTGGATATTTTACCAATTGTTTTTACCTATATTCCTTCTTGATTATTAAAAATATAATGATGATGATGACATAATAATTATTTCAATGTTATTTATTCTATTATTATAAAGAGGAGATATTTTATCACCTAAAATGTTTACTATATCTACATTAGTAATATTAATTTTCTTTATTATCCATTATAATTACTTTATATTTCTATTTCCTTACCCTCCATATCAATATAACGATCCAATTTATAAAATGTTTTTTGTTGTTATTAAAATTATGCTTTATTATCACTATCCTAAACCAGTTATGATGGAGTATTTCATGATTTTTTTTATATTTCTATTCAATAATATTTATATCATTTCTTTACAAGATTTTATTTATTTTTTCTCTATGATATTTCTATGCCTTAATCTTTAAATAATAAACCAGAATAATCTCATTATCTACTATATCCCCAAACAATCTAGGAGTACCTTCTTCATTTTTCTGAAACACTTTCTACCAAACATCCTAAATTGTTTTAGATTTGACGTACTCCCATGCCATATATCATATGTTGTCACTTAATTACTTATATAGAGTAAAAATATGGTTTGAATATAAACTATAGCTTTAAAAAAATTTAGTAATGTTTTGATAACCTACTTTCAAATAAAAATGGATTTTGATTGTATTTATAGTTCTATTTCTCCTTTTTTCGACTCCATTTTTTATGGAGACCTCAAATATAGCACTTCAAATTTTTTTCCATGTTAATCAAGATAATTTTTAACATTAGTTGAACTGAATGAAATTCCATTATTTGACCTCAAAATCTTGATTTTTCTTCTAACTGATTTTCAACTAGCCTCCTATACTTCAAAATGAATCTCATGACGTCTTTCTTTGAATGTATAAAAAAATAAATTTTAATGTTTTTGTAATCATGTACAAAAAGAGTAAAATATATCTCACCTTTGTTCACCCTTTGAGTGTTAGGAAAACATACATATATTTAAACAATATAAAGTATATTTCCAGCTATTTCCATCTTGGGAATATAAATATTTATTATAAGATTTCATTTTATTTATTTATCATAAGTATTATCACTATTATGGATCAAGAAATTCAGATAATTTTTTAAACGTTATTAGTTTATCTATATTCTTTTGGTGTATATGGAATAATATTCTATGGAATAATATTCAAACCAAATTATTTTACTTTTACTTCCCTCATTAAAATTTACATATTTAAACATAACATAAATTTTGAAATCTCTCCTTTTAATATTCTGAAAATCTTTCACAAAGATCTCCCTTAATCTTTATTGGTTTTATTTATTTAAAAATCAAAATAATTCACTCATGAATTTTATTTAAAAATTATATCAAATTTAGATAAAATATATTACATAATAGTTGTGTAATGGATTCATAGGTTATTTAATCACATACACATGCTTTGTTCTTCTCTTATATCACCTTCTGAACCTTAAAGTTAATTTTCATGAAAATTTGAGTTTTAAATTTACTCTTTCACAATATCATACTACCAAAATTTTAATTATATGTGGGATATTTATATATTCATTTAATTGTCTACATACTTAGTTTAATCATATACAACCTTTGAAAAAGACACTTTAATCTTATATACCTCTACACATTTCTAGATTTACATCCCTATGTAGTTTATTGATTTTTCAATATAATCTTATATAAACATTGACAAAATCACATTAATCTTACACAAATACACAATTTCTCTTATTTATCTATGTTTTTTTCAAACTCTTCCAAATGTATTCGAATCAAATTATACCATTAAAAATCATATAAATTAGCTAAATATAAATGTTGGAAATAAAAAAAATAAAATATTTATTCATTGATCTACTGGATCTAAAAAATAAAACCCTTTAAAAGTTTTATGACACTTTAAAAACATTCCAAGGTCTATATAAACTTATAAAAGTGAGAAGACTTCAAGTTAGTTGATATGAAATATAGATAATATAAATGAAGGTGGGAATTTTCGTCACCTAATAGATACATCAAAATAAAAGAAAATTGATAATGAGTATCCTATATTTGGAAACGATCCATGAATCCTCCTCCTTTCAATATCTATAGATGGAATGAATAATTTTGTTTAAAAAGGAGAACTCATAGTATATAACTACTTTTGTTGATTAATTATTACATTCCCCCATAGTTATGCATGAAGTGAATGTTGATTACATTGTCTATAATTGTTTTGTTTTTGTAAAAACTTGGAAATGGTATTTAAATTTATTTGGATCCATTTATTAAAGATATGAAATTGATATACATTATAGGTGATATGATATATAATGATCATAAAAATAAAGAGTTTACATTGAGAGCCATGTTTTTCAAGATGATTAATTAATTTCTTAATTATGATAATTTTTTAAGATATAACATTAAGGGAATGTTAGGGTGTCCCATTTGTGAAGAAGGTGCACAATCCATTTTGTTAAAACAATGTATAAAGTTAGTTTTTCTTGGGTATCTTAAATTTTTCCACAATAAAAGAAATATCAATTGTGGACATACATTACTTAAATGGTCGATGCTCTTCCTAGTCTAGTAGTTAGACTGAGTGTACCACCACAAGTGAGAATCAAATTATTTTTTGGCTAGTGACTAGTATCAAGAAGGTTTACCACACATTGGTGGAGTTTTCATAATTAACATTAGAAACAAATATACCTCTACAACACACAATATAACCAAAAATCATTGATAACATATGGATAAAAAACTATATAATAATATAAATGTATGTGGCATTAACCATTTGAGACAAAACTATATAGTTAGACTCATTGATAAAGTAATAAATAAGTATAATATATCAATTTATAAAAATCCTATGATAGAAATGGAAAAATCTATTCATAAAAAAATCACATATCGAATCATCAAAAATAATTGCCAATGTCAGGAAACTATAATATCTAACTCAACTAGCTCCATATATATCAATGTGACCCTTGAAATATAATTTATCCAAATAGACAAAACATGTGTAGATAAAGATCTTAGTGTAGGGGTAATTATAAAAATATATAGTAGGATGACTTGAAAACAATAAGAGAAGGAAAAATTTACAAGTCCGCTTAAAACCCATGATATAGGGATGAATAAAGAATTCTATATTTTAATTAATGATTGAGAAAACCAATTCTATAATTAAATCACAAGTTCATAGCCAAGGTGTAAGTCATATATCAAAGGACACTATCAAATCCCCAGCATCATAGTAAAAATTACACTTGACCTACCTAACTTCAATAACATTTACACCACCTATCTAAAACTATAGTGGGGGTATCGACACCTCATTAAGAGAAAATTATATTTGATCAAGGAAGTATAGACTCATTATATGGATGAACCATCCCTTAAAACATGGGGGAATACCTAAACGTCATCATTTATTAAGGGAAACATCACTCTAATATGTGTATGACTTTATGGGAGTATTGAAACCCATGTACAACATAAGAGACTCCCATCCTAACACACAAGGGTGTACAAAACTCCATACTATGTGGGAACATTCCCTAACATAAAAATTCATCTAGGGGTTTTCAACCACATTTTTTCCCTGAATACATTAACTAGATCGTGTCATCACCTCTATGTGGCTAATATATTAAAACATTCCCGAACTCTATTTAAAAGACCAATGATTACAAAAATGATCAAAACATTATGTTCTATATCAAAAATGACCAGAATGTATTATTTTATTATCTATTTATGAACCCCTTGGGAGGATAAGAGAAAAAAACTTAGGATATGAAAGTTTTTAACATGTTATTTATATGAAACAATTTGTGTATTCTAGGGGTTTAACTGGACATCTATTTCCATCAGCCAACACAACCATTTCTGAAAAAGTTATTCCCTAAATATATTTACATATTATATATGCATGATTATATTTTATAGTTAGATATATGTAAAAAAAGTAATATTTTATTCCTTGTTAAAGGTATATCACAAATCATGGTTATATCATCCCATTACTACTCAGATATTAAGTTTCTAATATTTCCTTCATTCTTCCACATAATCTATCATTATAAAAAAGAGAATAAATGCAACTAAATTTATGTTCATAGATGAAGGTATAAAATCTTTTTTAACTATATATCATTTACTAGGGAATTATGTAACACAAGACTAAATACATGGGTATTAAGATTATCCATGAAGCATATATAAATTTTCCAAGGTAGTGAGTTTGAGGTCATTGATCCTTGTGTAATATTTATTTTGATTCTAGCTAGTTATATTTCTCCATCATACTTTTTTATTGTGAGATATTATCATATCTTAGGTGTGAGGTGAATCCATCCCATGTGATGGGTGATTTAGCATATCCCATGGATATTCCACAAAGTAGGGAGTATTTTGGTTTCATCCTAGAATTCTTTATCAATCATGATGAATATAGTGGAAATAGATATTCATAAAATAGAAACGATTCTATTAAATTATATAGAGTACAATTTTATTTTCTAGTATAATATATCTTAGGTTTAAGGGTTTTTAAATTATTTATACTATGTTGATTAAGAGTTGACCGATCCTTACAAACTCATCAGCTAAATAAGAGCCTTATCATGTCATTTGATTCTTGAAATCATGTTAAAAAAAGAAGAAACATGAAATAATTTTGTTGTGGTATTCCTTATCATAATATACATTTCGAATGTTGAACTGAGCCTCACATTATGTCATGCAATAACGTAATCTACATTGGCATCACATCATACGATATGGTATATCCTTAATAATTAATCCTTTAAAAATCATTGTTTTCTTATTATCATAGTGTATGAAATGTGATATCATATTCTATAATTATATGAATCTATGTCTAAAAAACAAAGCCCCAATTCATACTAATTATATCACACCCATCATTAAATATGTCACCCCACATGGCTGTCTATATGAGGGTTCCTAGATATGATTACCAGACATCATTGGATTTATTTTTATATAGGACATTGCAATGCGGGGTTAATGAAACATGTGATAAGTTGATCCCCACTAGTTATTCCTACATAAATCAAATACCATAAGCAATAATAATTGATAAATTAATTTATTGATTAATTAAATATAACTATTTTATAACAGTTTAATTAAATTTTTATGAAACATTAAATGAATAAATATCCATAATATTAATTACTAATATTAAAATACCTTATTCAAATTATATGCCAATAATTTTTAAGCATCTTCAATGCCTAAAAAACACATCCGATGTTGGATATCGAACGAACCCTCGACCTCAAGTATAGAAGAGTTAAATTAGGACTTGAAGAAGTTTGAAGAGAGACTTTATGATATCTAGGTTGAGGATTACTTCGTATTTATGGTGGATAAAAAAAATTGATGGCTATAAAAATTCTAGATATTGAAATGGTAAGTAGGGATAGGTCTCAGACACATTGTCTTAGAGAGGGAGATAAGAACTCAACCTTTTTTAAGGCATGCTTGATGGAGAGGAAGGTCTCCTGTAGGACCAATATTTGGCTCAATGATGGTTATTTTATGAATTATATTAATGTGGAGGGAAATATCACGATAGATCTCTTCAAAAATATGTTGTTGGGTTTAGTCTACCCTGATTAAGGGATGCATTTTGGGGTGTTGGGATATGTTAGTTTTCTGAACAACATTCCACTTATGATTCATAATGGGGATAACGAGACCCTATGATCTATTCCAAGTGAATAGTAGATAAAATAGGCCAGGATTAACATGAATACCTAATGTTATTATGGTCCTAATGGGTTTCTAGGAGATTTATATAGTAATGCATGGGAAATCATCAGGGACGATGTGTTTGAAGCAGTGATGGATTTTTTTCAAGGGTTGGCCTCATATCAGGGTGGTTTATGAGTCAATAATGGTTCTCATTTCAAAGGTTTGAGAAACTTATACTCTAAAACACTCTAGGAAAATTTGACTATGAAATTACAACTACAAATCTCTTTTCTATATTATGAATAGAATACTTGGTAAATTTATTACAATTATCATCTATAAGGAGCCACATTGTTTTGTTCATGGGAGTATCATGTAAGGGAATATCATTTTCATGAAGTATATCATTACTAAAATCAATAGGAGGACCATTAAATCCAATATCATGATTAAATATGATATGGATAAATAATATTATCATCTTGAGTGGATATTTATTATCAATTTTATGAGAAATTTTGGTTTTTTGGATTGCGTTGTGATCTCTTTTTTGATGCTACACTTAACTATGGATCTTTGTTTTTGACACAGGTAAGGTGTTAGGTTTCTTCAAATTATTGAAAGGCCTTAGAAAAGGAGATCCAGTGTCACCCAACATTTTTATCTTATCTCAGGAGTCCCTTTAAAGGAAAATAAATTGTGTCATGGAATAATGAACTATCATCTCATTTAGGAGTAGGATAGGGAACAAATTTATTTATCATATAATGTTTGATGATGATATGTTGTTTTTTACCAATGGAAAGAATAGGTCCATTGAAGGCTTCGACAACATTTTGGGGTATTATGGATTATGGAGTCAGAATCAGATTAATAAATAAAAAATTTGTGCGTTATTTTCAAAAAAATGTTCTAGAAGGTATGAAAAAATTATTAAAGATAGGATTGGCATTCAAAAGCACTCTCTACTGATAGATTACATAGGATCACCTATCTTGTATGGATGGATTCATAAGTTTATTTTCAATGGAATTATAAATAGGATAACTAAACATATCTTTAACTATAAAAACCATTTATTATCTTTTGGAAGGGGGATGAAACTGGTTAATAGTGTCGTCACATCTATCACTATGCATGTTCCTTCAATCATTAAGACTCCAAAGGGTACCATCGAAATGATTGATAAAATACTGATGGCCTTTATATGAAATGATAATCAAGATAAAATATTCAATTGGTCCTCAAGGAAGATGTAGTTGAAGCTGATCGAGTCCAGTGGGATAAGTGTATGTAGCATCCTTGATTCCATTCAATATCTATAGAAAAAGATTACTTCAGATGTACTTGAAGGCATTTCTCTTTGTGTGAGATTTATGTGTAAGAGATATGGTTTGAACTAGAGAGATTGGGATGAGGGTCCTAGGAATGTATATAAACTGGTGATCATAATTCTTGATTATATGGAACTAATGATGGAGTAGGTTATATTGGTGGTGGGTCATGGCAACCTTAGATATTGAATGGACAACTGGGCAGATGATGACACTCTATTTTTCCCCGGTGTATAATGCCTAATATTTCATTCAGATAAGAAATTATTTATCCACATTTCATAAACTCTATGCTAAATGATGACCATAAATCCCTACATGTTAGAATTCAGCTGGTGAACATACCTGACATGTTCTCTTTTTCAGACACATAATCCAATCATTTTTATAGTAAGCCATTTCATGCGTGGATATATGAAGATATTGAAACTGATGAGTTAACATCTAGTATTTAGTGTAAGTAAATATTAGTTTTACTCAACCTCTTATTTTAGAGTTTGAGGAACCAATATATTCCTTTGAAAGGGAGAATTCCAAAGAGTGGGATCCAATTGGAATCATGTTGTTAGTGTTGTGCTTCTCCTAGAGCGGAAACAGTCTAGTATCCTTTCTTATAAGGTGATTAGTATATATTTTTTTGGGGATTAATTGGCCAACTTATGGGTATCACACTACACTGGAAGTTTTTTCTAGAGCTCTCTTCTCTCTAGTTCTGGGGTACTGGTCAGTTTGGCTTAGAAATGAACATTTGACTTGTGGGGTTTTCAATTGTGTGCTGCACCGTATCGGCTTCCAAGAACTCCCTAAAGATAGGTAAAAGAGCCCATATTTTAGTTATGTAGGTATATGTAAAATATTTGGTTTCATATATTGGTTCCCTCATTGCTGGAATAGGGTCTTTTTTCACATTAATGGGGATCCAGTCAAGGAAATCACTTCTTTTGGTGGGAAGGGGAAGCTTGGATCAGGGGAGATGGGTTAAATGGTATCCTATAAGTTCAAGGCTTAAGATAAACATGGATGTTTCTTGATATAATGGGGTTATTAATGGGGGGTTTCCTAGTTTCCACTAATTTGGGAAGTGTGATTCTTGGTTTCAATATTTTTTATGGACCAAGTTATTCCATCAAAGTAGAGGTAAGGCCTTTGTACAATGGTCTGATGCTTTGCAATATTTATAATATTAATATAATTATGGTTGATTTTGAAACATATATTCTATTTGGGTCTCTCTACAACAAAAATCCCATACATTAGGACCTTTATTACTATATCATATATTAAAGAATGACATTATGTCTTGGTATTGAGTTCAGACACACCTTAAGAGAAGGGAACTTTGCAGCAGATTCCTTTTCCAGTCATGAGTAACTGATTGAGAAAATTTGTATTTTCCATTATCCCAACTCTATCCCTAATTAATGTAGGAACTTTTTTCTACGTGAATACATCAACCTTCCCCACTTTCCCCCATAACGTTTCTTTTTCTCTGTTTTATTTTAATAAAAACTGAAGTTTCACACTTACCTCATGTTTCAAATTTTGAATTTTGAATTTATTTAATTTATTAATTTTTATTATTATTAATAGATATTATTTTCTCATATTATGAATATGTTTATGATTTTGTTTAAATGTTAAAATACTTCTATAAATTTTCAAACACACATATAAGGAGTAACATTCTAGGTGTGATAATGAATTTAGTTTTCCTCTATCATGAATTTAGCTTGTAATAAATTATACGCTTTAATTAATAAGTTAATTAATGTTTATACGTATTATGTATTAAAGTATTGATGGTATTTAAGTCTCTATTGAGTAAATTGTTGTTGGGTAGATGTAATTTGGGTCTGATTTCTCACTAGATTAGAGGATTAGCCTTTTCTAGAAATGATGACAGTGGATATATATCCATCCAAGATTACTCTTCTTAGAATTTTTGATTCTATATGATTATATAACTTTACATGAAAATGTTTCATATACCTTATGAATGATATTCATTTGGATATGTATGAATATAGTTTTATTTTTAATTAATTTAGTAACAAAAGATATGAATTGTGTAAAGAGTTACATGTCAATATGATTTGAAAATTTTGATTTGGTGAAGGAATATGATTTTAAACTAAATAATAAAAACAATTAATACATTTAAATTGAATAACATGAGATAATATAGTGAGACTAAATCTCCTTAAAAATTATAAGTGTTATATTCCTTCCAATGTGAACACTTATCAAGATCTTTATCATCGAACCGGGTAGCTTCATGTACAAATGGGATACCCCTAGATTAACTTAAGTAATTTATGAAAGTAATGATGTATCCCTTAGAGTTAGGTTCCTTAGTATTGGTTTTTTATTTAAGTTGCACTTATTTGGGAAACCCTAGGAGTTAGGATACCAGATGAATGGTGTTGAGTATATCTATATAATGGATTAGACTTAGAGTTTTTTCTCAACCATAAAATATTCATTTATAATGTGATTGATATAATGACCTACCTAAATACATATGTGGTAAATATCAAGCCAAACACGATTATTGTTTAGTGAAATATGAATCTTGGACCAGTAATAGATATGAATAGTTTAAAAGTGGTTATCATTTTAGTGAGATCACATTAAACAAATTCCACAATAATTTAATGTTAAACATGATAATCATCTGATAAAACATTCTATCATAGATAGATATCATCATCACCATTATATTTAAGAATGAGATTATTCTTAAATAAAGGAGAATATTAATGAAAGAATATTCTTTTACTAGTAAAAAACATAATAATTGTTCTTAAGAAAGGCAAATTTATATTTATTGAAGAAACCCTTCTCATGTAATATATTATTGAGTAGTTAAAATATGAATCTAGATGTTTATGAGAATCATATAATTATGTAATTATGGTTTCAAAATACTTATATGTAAGATTACCAAACTAAATTTAAGATGTACTCATATTCTCAATATAATTGATTATGCAAATGACTAAATGATATTAAGATTTCCAATAAGTCTTGGTCAGGGTATGAAATTAATTTTATTACCATTAATTTTATTTTTCTAAAAATTTTATTTAATTAAAGAAAATTTACCCTATTGTTATAAACGTTTTGAGGAAATATGAACTAGTATATGTTATGTCTTGGTTCTTGGAATATACCGATAGTATAAGTGGGAAAAAGATTAAAATAGAAGAATTAGAATGTCAAAAATGTGTTTTTGATTAGTTAGTCAAGGTAACTGAATCCAAAAGGTAGATTCAAGAAGTATAGGTGATGTTTTTGTTGAATATAATATCCTATAGCACCTAAAGTGGTTTTAGAAACTCTATAGAAAAAATATATATGGCACCTGTGTTATAAAAAATAATTCAGCAGTTTTGAAAGGGTATATGATAGCTAATTTATAATTCATAAATGTTTTAAATATATAGGTTCTCAAAATAGTGGAAATAATTGATAGAGATTTTAGTTTTTACTATAATGATAAAAAAGGGTGATTGAATCAAAAAATTGAATTTAAAGGATATGTCAAGATCACATAGATCAAAATAAGGGATGTGTATCTTTGTCTCATTTCTCTTATATGATAAGAGAAGTTGTTTATTAAAAAATAGTTATTATAAAATATCTAAGATGATGGATTCAAATACACCTGTTCAATTAATCATTGGATTCTATTAATTTTTGAGAATAACTAAAAATAAAATGAATTTTATCTTGTATAAAGGAGCTCATCCTATTATTTGTTAAAATATGAGAGATTTGATCTAACCACCATCAATTCCATATTTAAAAAATTGTATTATTTTTAATAAAATTATCCAAACACATAAAATACATTACATGATGTTGAGATAATATTTTTTTGTTAAATAGTCCAACTAAAAAGAAAAAGGTGTTATTTTTTACACAAAGAAGTTTTTGTATCATAGAATTATATTATAAAGGGAATATAGTGTCTATGTTTCTAGTGGGAGTATGTTTACACTTATTGAAGTTCAAATTTAACAAATCAAATGTTTAAACCAATAAAAATATAAAGTAAATGTCACTTAATATCCAAAAAGGTTTATGGAATGTCAATAATGGATTAATGTAAAGAGTTACATTAGTTACCAAAATATTTTAAGGAAACAATTTGATGGACTGGGTTCTGATAATGATGATTATGAACTTATAAAAAGTTCTAAGTAGATAATATAAGATATTAACATTATAAAATTTTATGTTGTGAAGTAAAGGGGTTTTAATTCTTGTTCAATGAGTTGAATATCACGAATATGATTCCTATGTATCACAATTATTCAAAATTTCTTACTTAATATATGTTAATCGCTAATGAATTTAGTGGGATAGTTTTTATCGGATCATTATATAATGATGTGGCATAAATTTTATTGATATTTAATGAGTTTAATAAATCCCCTCTAATTGTAAAAAACTAAAGGCTGTTCTATCAGGCTATCTAACATGATATATTATACATGCACTTATATTTGGTTTTGTTGAGTATTATTATAAATTTTCAAAATTATAAAATGAATCATGCTATATAAAAGAAAATATCAACTTTTCCATTCATTCACATTAGATGAAAATATATATAAATACATCTATATATAAAAATATAATGTAAAGTGAAATGATAATTGATCACATAAATTATGAGTACGAGTTATCCATGACTGATGTTCATCATTGAGTATTATAGGGTTTGATGAAATGTTAAATTTAACATGAGTAATATTCTTGTATAAGGAAACATAATATGATCATGAGCCACAAAACGAGTTTTGTGCATTGGATGACCCATAAATTATACCACATAGAGTAAAAAACTATGTATTTGGTATACTACAGGTGTATGATTCATATTTTGAGTCTCCAGTAACTGATATTGGTGAGATATATATCATGGGAACCTCCATACCATGATGCATTTCCTATGAAATGTAACGACACAATATTTTTTTGAAAATTTCCTTCTCATATGTATACCATAAAATCACTTGAAAGAAAAACACAATGAACTACTATGTGCTAAGTGAGCTTTAAACATAAGTTTTTCACTTTTGTGTTTGGAATTTAGAAAATACAACATACACAGCTGTAATCAGTAATTTATTTGGAGTCTGATAAGAAACCATAATTTTTGGTGAATATTAACCTACCCTAATGAATAGTAAAATACCCTTAAGTATAGTGATATACCCTAATGAATAATAAACTCACCTATGATAGTATAAGAATAATATTTAAGTTGAAAGTACAACATACCTATATTTTAGAATAAGTTAATGAATGTATTAAAACTGGTTTTTGATAATAAGTTTTGATTTTAATTAAATATTAAAATAGTCATATTTAAAAAATTATTTTTGAAAAATGGACTTCATTTTTGGATTCTACATGTCAAAAAATGGTTAGGGTAAATTTTTGGGATGTTTCCGAAATACTTGAAGTTTTGATGAATAGTGAAATACGATAATTCACAAAATAAGAAAAATATATTAATTATGAAGTCATGATGATGTTCTGCTAATGTAAGCCCAATTGGTTCGGATTCACATGCTAAATGTACTATTTTTGGTCACCTAATAATCACTATTCCTTGTCTTGAGGGAAATTAATTAACTATTGAATAAACAATTGGGAAAACCCTCTCCTCCCTCACTATAAATACCCCCTCTCCTTACCTCTTTCCCTAAAACATCTCAAGCCTTTTTCCTGGCCAAAATTCTTCCCAAATACCCTACCAAGATCCTTCCCAAAGTCCAAGGCTTTCTTTTCATTCCAAAAGACAAAAATCAAATCCCCTAAGAGGAGTCTCAAAGAGAGGAGATCAAAGGGTAAGAACCCTCTTTCGTTTTCAAGTGTTTTGTTTTCATTTTCTTTTTTTTCTTATACCATCTTCCCTTTCCCTTATACAAAAGGCAAAAAAGCTCCATAATCTCATATATTCTGGATGATAATCATTTTTATAGAAAATTTCATGCGTCATTCTTCTCCTCCTCTCCCCCAGGTTCTATAATTAAAACATCATCCGTGATGTGTCAAATTATCGACATCATGGATAATGTGTTTTCAAATTATTCAATCATTTTGTTTCTGGTCATGAAACCATTTATGTTATAGTTGAACAAGATTATTATATATTTTATATATCCTATTTAATGTTCTGTAATCCTCATACACTCATGATATAAAACAATAATACAAAACAAGCCAATTATGGGGGAAATCGTTAATATTAATTCAAGTGTTTATCTTTAATGTTTAATGTAAAGGTTCTCTTTCACTCTAATTATCCAAATGAATTTTGTAAACATGTAACCTACTGGATGTCCAATAATGTTATATAGATTCAATTCTATACAACCACTTTTATCTTATAATTTATTTGAACCTAAATACAATTGAACCGATCATTAAAACAAATGAAACAAACGGACCCGAACAATGAAATTGAACGTTGTAATCAATCAAAACGGGTATAAATTAACTTAAAAAGATTTTACTGAATATTTTAATTTTAGAAAAGGTTATTAAACTATTGATTAATAAACCTAATTTGACTATTCAGGTCATTAATATCAAGTTGAGAACACCAACAGACCTAAGGTAAGAGATCCTCTCAATTTCACCCTTATTCAAGATTGTTCACTATGTTAGGACATGTTGTGTGTAATTATTAATTATGGGGTATAATTTATCACCTCACCCATACTTCCCTATTTATTTATAAGTGATGATAATTCACTTTCCTCTATCACTAACCCCCCTTAAGTTCCCCCGATATCATACCGATAATCTGTAAAGAATTATACCCGAACCTCTTTTATTCCTTCGGGTTTTCTTATCTACCTTTATACAAAAATGATGTTATATTATCTTTTAATGTGCATACTCTAAATGTTTTTTACATGTTCCATGTTTATTTATCAAGTCTCTTTCAACAATATCTTTCGGGTATATGCATTCTTTTAAGTGATTCTCTCTTCATTACTTCCCGATAAGTGAACCTGTTTTATGGGAACTTGCCTAATTCTTTCCTATTATCAAGTGTACCCTATCTCATATTTTAAGTGACCATTGACTTTATAAAATCAGTCTTTTTATTATGAAAACCATCCTGGTTTACTTCTGGTTTTATAAAAAATATTATGCCTCTTTTCATTTTAAGAGATATTCGATGTTTTCTTAAACCGCACTAAAATGTTTTGACTCAAAGATTCCTAAAAACTATTTTTACATGTTGTCACATCAGTTTGTTATCTTTTGTAATGATTTATGCCTTTATACATTATTAATGTCTATTTATGATTGAATTCCTTTCTTTAATGGTTGCTTGTATGTTACGTCCCTTTTTATTATGCTTCATGACGTGATTGTGTGCCCATTTCTTTCCTTGGGTACTCTTATGTTTATGTATGATTGATTAGGTGAGATTATTTATGTGGAAAGCATATAAATGAATAAGCTTAGATGGGTGTGCCCAGATAGAACTCTAATGCATTGGGTAAAGTTAATTTCTCATGAGAAGATTATGGGAAAATGGTCTGGGCGGTTAGCCTTGGCTTGTGCTACAATGGGAAATGAGATTGGCGGTTATCCTTGACTCATAATAAAGTCATGTTTAAATTTTCTGCCACCTCTCTATGAAACTATGCTTATATAATCTCCTGATTATATGATCCCATGCTTATTTTATTCCATGTTTTTATGATCCCATGTTTATATTTTGTGATTCCATATGTTCCATGCTTCCAATATCATTATGTCAAGCCTCCTAATTCATGTGCTTAAAGTTTATTCTTATGTTCTTTCCCGTAATAGGATTTTTAGCTCATCCCTTTGTTCATGTGTTCCCTAGGGTACCCTATGTGGATGTAACAGCTCATGGGAAGTTATGATCTATTTATGGAGATTAAATAAGGATGTTTTTTTAGCCCCATGTTATCAGTGTTATGTAACCAGTTTTCAAAGACACTAGACTTAACGATCCTTGGCTTGTACTATGATATATAATTAAACTTAAAATCATGTATTTTTATGTGTAAAAGGCTAGAGTCGCTAAATGAAATCCTTGAGACGAATTTAATTAGGAGATGGTTGGGTATGTTGTAAATCATGTCTTCAGTTGGAGCATAGCCAAAATGATATTTTTTCTCTCATATGACAAGTATGATATGTTTTATCATAATTAAGATAGATTGAGGAAGTGTATAAATATTCCAAGATAACACATATTTTGTGCTTATCTATTAGGATAGGGACATGTAATGTGATCATCCATAAAATAGAGAAACATATAATGTATTCCATAACCCAATTAGTCTATAGTAGGAGAATCAAGAACATATGAGTAGATATAGATGATCAACATACTCCATGTACAATTTTTATTCATTGATTATACAAGGGGATATTATGAAAATTCATGGTGTGATGTTCCAGTTTATCTATAACTTCTCTAAACTTATAAATCGGTCATGGTGCGACTTATGTCTTCACAATGTGAATAATTTAAGTCCTAAAATATTTAATCTTCATAGCTTCCATTATAATAAATATTTTTATTTCATGATATGAGAACTTATTCTCTAGAGAAATTTCAAAAATATTCATATCCCTTCAAAACATGATCGTATATTTCCGAGTTCAATAAGAGGTTCTCATGATTTAATGAGAAATCACACATATTTTATTTTTGACTTGTCACATACTTCACAATATGGAATATCAATTGATATATTTTTCATTATTTTATCCAATTAAATTCATGACATGATGATTGTAATCATGGTGTGGACATCACACTTATTTATATCTTCTTTTACATTCTTTATAATTAAATATAATTAATGTAATTAAAATATATGTCATGACATATAACATTTAAATTTAAAATTTTATATAAATATTATCCGAACAACATCTATAAACATTAAGACTCCAAAAAAGACTTCCAATATCTCCAAAAATCATAAAATATCTAATCAAATATCACATGGACAAAAAATTCAACCAAAGTTGACAACAAAACCTTATGGTATTATCAACCCCCTTTGGATTTTTTTATCAACATTTGTGATTTTGAATTATGAATATACCCCCAGGATAACATACTCTCCTGAAATTTTGATAACTAAGACCCCCCTATAAGTAGATTCTCCGTTAAGGTTTCTCAAACAACCCTCTCCATCTTTTCTTCTTTATAACTTTTACCCCCCTTGGATAATAAAATTAAAAGTGTTATTTAAACTTAATGAAAACCATGATCTGAATTTCATTGATGAATCTATAGATTCAAATATAAGTATAGAGCGTTCAATTAATCTTTAATCCTATTTGAGACATAAGCTCAATGTAGTAAAGATTAATAATCAAAATGTATCAATGTCATACATAGTTTCCACGATCATTCCCACTTTGGTTTTATACCCCATGGATATTATCTCCCCATATCTTATTTTTTTAATAAGATATATAAAATTACAAAAAAAATACAAAAATATATCATTTGGTTTAATAGGGATATGGGGAAATCCAAACCTCTTTAGTTTGAGGAGAGTGGTTAAACTTTGAGGTTTAATAAATTCCTTTTGAACACATGGGATTCTAATGTATTTGAAAAAAATATTATATACTTGATCTTCCATTGAAATTATTTCTTGCCTCACTATATTTTTTTCACTTTATCCTTTATGAAATGGTACAAGATCTCAATGTGGTTCATGATAGAGTGCTGAACATGATTTTTAGACAACTCAATAGAACTTTTGTTGTCACATTGAATGATCACTGGATATTATAAAACTTTACTAATGTCTTCCAATAATTTTTTCATCCTAATAAGTTGTGTATAATACTTGGTGACAAATAAATAATCCATCTCTTATATAATTAATGAAATACAATATTATTTCTTACCTTGAAACCAACATAATTATTCATAATGTAAAAAATATCCTCCACTTCTGGATTTTTTTACCTAAAATATCACCATCCTAATCAACATGCAAATATACCCATAAATCCATTTTATTCTATATTTAAATAAAAAACAATAATTTAATGTCCCAAGGACATACCACATTATTATTATTACTTCCTTGAGATGTTTCTTCATATGAAGACTTTAAAACATTATTGATAAGAATATAACATTGGAAATATCTAGTAATGTCATAGTATAATAGAAAAAAATATCAATTTTTTATACAATGTAGAGTCTACCCCCTAACTATCCTAATAGTTTCTAAGTATTATTTCAATAAATATATTTTTTCAAATGGGTTTAAAATCCTCTATTATGATCTTTTTCCTGACATCCTATACTATATTTAGCTATTAAATGAATGTATTCCCTTTACCTAGATGAACTTGCAACCAAAGAAAATATTTCAACTCCCTAATCATTAACATTTAAAAAATATAATTAATTATTTAATTAAAATTTTCAATATAATTATTCTTGTTAAATACAAATATAATTCCTTCTACATACACCAGCACCATGAAATTATCCTCTACTAAAATTTTCACATAGACGTTGTGTTCAACCCATCGTCTTTTAAACTCTATATATTCCGTGAAAGTGTTAAACCATACATACCAAGCATTATGTTCTAAATTTAGGGAATAAAAATATTTTCTTAACATTTACACTTTTTAATTATCATTTTCAAGAACAAATCTAACTGGTTGTTCAATACGTACCTCTTTATTTATGACTTCATTCAAAAAATCTATATTTACATCCATATGAAACACTTTAAACTTTTTTTGGGTAGACACAACTAAGATGTGTCTAATATATTCCATACCTACCACTATTAAAAAATCATCTCCAACATCAATGACTTCGACCTAAGTATATCCCTTGAAAACCATCCTTTCCTTATTTTGAATTACCCTTCCAATTTCATCTAGATTATTTTTTAATACCCATTTTATACCTATAAAATTATGTTACTTTGGTATATCCACATGATTCTAAGTCTAATTTTTATCAATTTGATCTAATGATTTTTTCATGGATTTCATCCATGAATGATCCATCACTATTTCATTAAAGTAAGTGGTTTCTATCTCAGATAATAGATTATTGTCCAATATAGTCAACATCCTTTGAGTTTGAGTTGGAGAATATTTGTCTCCAATGATATTTTTGGATTAATATTTTCCAATTTCTTTATTTAATATGTCATAGTTTGAGTCTCCTATTAATTTTTATCTTCTATATATTCAATCTTAGTATCTTTACTAGTTTAAATATTTTAGGATTATACCAAATCTGTAATTGTTTCTTCACATTCTCTAAACAATTATTTATAAATTGAAATTCTAGAATCTATTTTAGATTTATACTAAAAATCCATTACATAAATTCAATCAATAATTTTTCTACGCCACTTATTGATAAATTTATTGGTCTTAATCTTTGTTTTATATCCAAGTAACATACCTTCATAAACTGCATCACGATACATTCCTTGATTTACTTATTTATTTTGGATGAAACAATTTTTCCGAAAAATCATTAGATTTTTCAAAGATGGTTTCCTTCAATTCCAAATTTCATATGACATTTCATATCCCCCTAAAATTGAGTAATACTCTATTATAATTATAAAAAACCAATTTTAACTACTTCATTAAAGTAGTGACATGAGATTATACTATCTATTTGTAACATTATTTATATATTGCTTATGATGAGTTTTTTTCATTCCACAACCCCATTTTTTTGAAGATTTATCACGAGATATACTTCATGGTCAATACTATGGTTTTATTGATAATTTTAAAGCTTATATAATGTTTAGTCTATTTTACTGTCTACTCTAAGAGTATTCATAGTTCTTATGGCTTCATTGTTTTCATTTATTTAAAAGAAATTATGAAATCTAACACTTTTATTTTACAATGTATGTTCCTAGAACATCCCATCCTTATATAATCATACATACATAAGATGAAATACCTTTCACTATAGGTTTATTCCTGGACAATCAGAACACACAAATCATTATGAATAACATTAAAAAACTAAATGCACTATTCTTCTCTGGAGGTTATGGATTTTGAACCATTTTCCCCCATACAAAAGATTCAAAAATATTTTCTCAATCTCACATCAAGTTTGGAATATATGATTCTTATCTTAATTGTGATAAATTCTCCACACTTTTTAAATTTATGTGTCCAAACATCTGGTTCCAAAATATATTTTCTTTTTTTACTATTAATAGAAAACTATATCATTACTATAAAATTTATATAAGTTGCTACAGGTTCTCCAAAATTTTATTAGATAATTCCTAGATTCTCATTTAATGTGAAATCCATTCGGACTGAATGTGACCTCTAAATCCAAGTCACAATGCTAAATAATTCTTAATAAATTGCGATGTACTTGGTCAAATTATAGAATATTAGTATTATTAAATTCATATGTAGTGATTTTTGTATTTCTAATTCCTTTAATCTTTAATTATCTTTCATTTCCAAAGAGAACGATTTCATCAACTGTGAATTTTACATTCTTTAAAAAATTCATATTACCTATCATATGGGATATAAAACCACTATATAGAATATAGGTATTGTTCTTATTTATTTAATTTTATTAATTCTCAACCAATTTTTCCTTCTTCATAATCCTTATTTATTTATAAGAAATTCCCAAATGATTTTAGAATTTTGTTGGTATGTTTCGACCATTTTTAATAAAGTCTATCAAGTTAGACTTTTCTTATTAAATATTAAAAAACCTATTTTTCAATGGAATTGAATTAAAATTACTTTAACACCCATTATTTTTTCATCCATAATTTGATCTTTATATTCTCTTTAGAGAATCAACAACTCTATGTCTAATATTTGCACAATGAAAATATTAACCATAGAAATAAATTTCTTCCCAAATATGAAGAGTTGGTTATAATTATCCTTTGATGGATTCCAATAAATTCTACTACAAGAAACATTTTAGTTTCATGGTAAATTGATATAGTGTTACTAATAAAGAAACATAAAAAAATCATTAAAGAAAATATCCTGTTGTTTTCAACAATTTACATATCCCTATCTTCTGTATAAATTCTTGGTTGTTGATAATTTCTCATTGTTTGATAAATTTACTTTTTCTTCTTCTTCCATATGATATTATTATTAATTTTATTTATTTATAATGTTTTACCATCATAACCAATACCAATTTTTTATATGAAATTTTTCTTTTGATCACAAATCATTTCTCCAAATGTTCTTGAATCTCATTCTTCCCTCTCTATCAAATCTTATTCTAAAAACATCCCAAACCGAAGGTTCTTTTTATAACCATATATTTTAATTTTAGGTTTCACTGTATTTCTTAATTAAATAACATATTATTAAAGATTATAAATCCTCTTGAATTTTCTCTTTGATATAAAAATTAAGATCATCGATGATCTATTTTTTTAATGTTCAATATGTAATTCACAACATCATCATACTTTATCGATACTTCTTCATAATATTTCACTAATTACTCAGTATAGTCTACTTCAGCTTCATGTTTATTAGAATAGCTTGAATAATCCATAAAAAAACCTATATTTTTTATTATTCTATTCTCTTTTTAAATAATGTTCTTAAAGAGCTCAATATAACTCAATTTCAATTCCTATAATTCATTCTGGATGATAATCATCTTGTTCTTAAGTTTTAGATTTATTAATTAAAGTCATCATAGTATCATATACATATTAGATAAAATTAGATTTAATTTTTTTAAATATATCTTCTTCTTAATCCTCCTGTTGCTTCCTAAAAATCTCATTTCTTCAAAAATTCTTTTCGCTTCAATTTCTGGAATAAAAGTTCCTTTTAGATGGAAATTTTTTCTTCAGTTTTGGTGATTACTCATTATTACTACCTTCTTCATTATAATTATTTGGGTATATATCAATGATGATTCTAAAATTTCCAAAATAGAAACAATATATTGGTATATTTCCCTCAAATCTGTCTTTTCCACTTTTAAACTTTCCTGTAATAAGTGATAGGAAAACATCACTTACACCATGTTCCTTTTCATCCTCTAAAATTTCTTGGTTCTCAATTGTTTTAAATGATGTTTCTTTAAATGATTGTCATAAGTAACTCTCCTATAATTCCTCAATATTTAACTATATATAAATATTTATATAATTAAATACGATTTCAAATATATTACTCCACATGAAACAATGAACTAAAACAAAAATTCATTTTATTAAGATAAATTTTTAAATATTAAAGGTGATCATTATAAATGTACTTGTAAAAATGGATGATATAAATAAAGGTATAAAAATTATGAAATATATGTAGATATAAAAATAGAGGTATTTATTTATACAAATTTAACGACTAATTTCATTTTTTGTATCAAAATGATTAATAAAATCATTTTATATTCATAAAAAAATTTAATAAAATTTTCCTTTTTAGGAAGTATAGATTTTTTATTTTATGAAACTAAATATATTATGAGTAATTGGGAAAAAATATATTTTTATTTGAATAATAGATTAATAATCATTTAATTATTAATTGATAAGAATTAAGAATATGAATATTTAATATTTAAAAAGTTATTTTTGTATAAAATAGTTTTTATTTATATTTAATATTTCCTTTTAAAATTTAAATTATAATTTTTTTTAATTTGTAATTATAAAAAGTAACTTAATTTTTGGATTCATAGTTACAATATTATATTATTATGAATACCTGGTATTTTTCTAAAAACAATGATTTTTAGGTGAATCGTACAAAATACCATTTTTTAAAATATCTTGACTTTTATAGATTCATTTTGATAAAAGCATGGATTAAAAATTTATGAAAACTTTTTATTAAAAAATTATTAATTTAATAATAAAATTTATACATTTAAATTATTATGGTTAATTTAGAACCCTATGATCGACATTTTAGAACCCAACTATTTTTTTTTCTAAAAGTAGTTTTTGTAAGTTAAAATATATTTATGGTAGAATTAATTTTAAAAAATTTCAGTAATTGAATATCATAATTTTTTTCATATTTAAAATTATTACATCCAAATGTTCTAATAAGTTAATTTTTTTTATTTATAAAAAAAATTACCATGTTTTAATAAAATAGTTATAATGTAAAAGCCAATTATAATAAAAGTTAAAACTAAGGGAAAAACACCTAAAATTACAAAACAAATTATATCTAAATGTGTGGTAAAGGGTATAGTCGACCAAAAATATTCTCATGTATATTATTTTACACTTTTGGAGCAACTTTCCTTGAATAATACACCTCTTATTACCAAAATACAACTCCCATCACTTATAAAAGGAGACTTCCATGACCCAGTCACATGCACTCTAAAAAATCAATGTCTACTTCAACTTATACCCAAATACATCTCCAAAATTCAAAGAGAAATCATAGAGGTTTTGATATCTTAAAAAACCCATTAAGGCTGACTCAAAGTTTCAAAGGAGTTATTCTGAGGGGTAAGGTAAAATTCCAAAATCACTCATTCTTATCTCTATTTATTTAAGTATTCTTATTCAAATTAAAATTATATTATAATAGCCTAAAATATTAACATAAATATAATTTTTATAATTAATCTTTATTAAATTTTTGTGAAAAATATTATCTATTTCTCACCAAACCATTTGAAAATATGAGAACGTCGTTCGTGTTATGTGCGGACTACTGCCTCTAAGAGTGTCGTGTTCTATTTTTAATTACTGAATTACATAGATGGTTCAAATGGGGTATTTAATGAATAAATATGATATTTAAAACATTATTAATATTATAAAATTATAAATATATTTCTACCATATTTCATTTTTATAGAAAACAGAAACATCATCTGTGTGTATGTGTAGACTTCCGCCTCTATAGGTGACATGTTCTATTTTTCATCACCGTCCTACATGTATGGTTATAAAATATATTTTATGAATATATATTATATTAAATATTAATATATTTTATTAATATATTACTAATATTATTACAGAAAAAATAACGGTCATTATAAAATAATAAGTTAATATCTATAAATTACCTGAAACAAATTCATCATGTATCCCATTCTTACAAAACATAACCATAGTTTCTATAAAGTGAAAAATGGGATGCATAAATAATTGAAAAAAATTATCTAAATATATTTTATAATATATTAATTGGGAACTTGGTATAAAAAAATGGGTTCAATGTCTGTATTACAAACACACGCAAAACAATAAAAATTACAAACATCTGATGATCAAAATAACCAATAACTAACTAATACACATATAGTGAATGATTATAATTGAAGGATATGAAAAGAAAAAAATATGAAAAATGTTATTAAATAATTTTTTAATATTTTTATATTTATAATATATTAGTTTAATACCTTTGATGAATGTTGGGGGGAAAAGGAAAGGGTTTCTCATATAAAAATTCTTCCATTGAGACATATTCCATATTCACCATCTGTTTCCTCTATTTTGGTGAATATGAAACCCTATGTATTAATTATATCATAAAATTTATGAAATTAAAGGTATTTACACATTAATATTTTTTTCTCTTTTTAATGGATTTTTATTTTAGTGTTAGTAAATTCACAAGGGTTTCTTTTAAATCTTATTATCAAATTGATATTGTTATAAATTATTTTTCTTCTAGGAAAATATAATGTGAAAGTTATCTCTAATACAATTAATATTTTTTTATCCACTATTTACTAATGTGGTTTTATATATCCTAACTCAATTAATTTTCCCTTGGTGAAAACTTTAACTGATGTGACCATTGTAAGTGAAACTAACCCCACCTCTTGTATTCAGTTAATAATATTCCTCTTATATATAGACATTCATTTTAGTTATGTTCTTATCCATGATTCTAAATTTTTATTAAGGATTATTTTAAAGTATTTTTATTTTATTAATTTTTTATAAAAAATGATTTAACATGTATGATCTTCTAATGATTAAATTTAGGAGAATAATTATGAGAAACACCTATATTATGAAACTAGTTTATAACAATTATGAATACTCACACAAGATATTGAAAATAGATAATAAATAACTAGTATAAATGTAGAGAATAATTATAAAATAATTTTATAAATGGTTATATATATGAGTAAAGTTAATAAATTTGTTATTAATATTGTTATTTTTTTATATATTGGGTTATTAAACATTCAACTAAGAGAAATTAATAGTCAGGATTTTTTCATCACAATTTTACTTCATTGATAAATAATGAGTATTATCCACTTATTTACTTTTTTGGTGTATATATTGAACATGTATTTATTTTATCATAATTTTTAATGAAATATAATGGATTAAAAAATCGATATTTTGTAACAACTTTTATTAGTTTTTATTTTAAAATATAATGATGATGTAAAGGTTTTTGGTAACTAAAACCCAATTTCTTTGAGTTATATTGTTTCGTCTTTTTATAGTTATATTATTTGTTTAAAACACCCTACGATTTTATATTGAATGTTCTATTTCTATCAATTCAATATTTTGATTAAAATATTCCAACTTGATGGATTTATTCTCCAAAATAGTATAAAATTGTTAAGAATGATTCAAATCATTCCAAAGTAAGCTCTTTGGTTTCCATTCCCATGTTTCCTATTCCAACTATTATTGGCCTTCATATTTGGAAACCTAATTGTGTTTTATCCCATCTGACTTTAATATTTAACTTATCAAATTTTCAAAAGCCTATTCTATTACTCTTTTTATGATGAAGGTTTTCAAGAAAGTTATTTCAAAATATTTAAAGAGTTTTCCATCCTTTCAAAATAAAATATTTTATATTCCACTCCAAATTTCCTCTAAAAAACATTATATAATTTTCCAGGATCTATTATTGAATATAATTTTTAAAAGTAAACGTTTTAAAAACTCTTAGGATATTCTTTTTAAAAATTAATTTTGAATGTGACCCATAACTTCATCTTTTAAATGTGTGGTGAAAATGGTTTATAAAATCACTTTTATATTTTCACTCTGGATATGAGTATTCTTGTCTACAATTATTCATTTACATGTTTTAAAATGATTTTAAAAATGATTTTAACTCTTGATGATTTTGAAAATAATAGGAAATGTTATTTTATTTTTGAAAAGTAAATGTTTGCTTTTAGAAATTGATTCTTTATTTTTAAAGGGATTTTAAGGATTTTATTTTGTTATTAAGAAATAAATATTTAATGTTTTTATGTATTATTAAAGACTGTTTTATTTGAAAACTTCATTCTCTTATAAAATTTGTATTTTTTAAAACCCACTTATTTTGTTTTAAAGATTTTTTTTAAATGTTATATTAAGATAAAGTATTTAATTTTAAGGAAAACATTTTTAAAGAGTTTTCATACCTTTTAATAAATGGGGAATTCTCACTTATTTTAAGTGATTTATACAATGAGAGAATAATGATAACAATTATGAATACTCACACATGATATTAAAAATAGATAATAAATAACTAATATAAATATAGAGAATAATTATAAAATAGTTTTATAAATGGTTATATATACGAGTAATGTTAATAAATTGGTTATTAATGTTGTTATTTTTTTATATATTGGGTTATTGAGTATTCCACTAAGAGGTATTAATAGTTAGGATTTTTTCATCACAATTTTACTCCATTGATAAATAATGAGTATTATACACTTATTTACTTTTTTGGTGTATATATTGAACATGTATTTATTTTATCATAATTTTTAATGAAATATAATGGATTTAAAAATCAATATTAGGTAACAACTTTTATTAGTTTTTTTAAAATATAATGATGATGTAAAGGTTTTGGGTAATTAAAACCCAATTTATTTGAGTTATAGTGTTTCATCTTTTTAAACGTATATTATTTATTTAAAACACCCTAAGATTTTATATTGAATGTTATATTTCTATCTATGAAAAATTTTGAATAAAATATATCAACATGATGGATTTATTCTCCAAAATAGTATAAAATTGTTAATAATGATTTATATCCTTCCAAAGTAAGCTCTTTGTTTTCCATTCCCATGTTTCCTATTCCCACCAATATTGTCCTTCATATTTGGAAACCCAATTCTGTGTTATCTCATTTGACTTTAATATTTACCTTATCAAATTTTCAAAAGCTATTATATTACTCTTTTTATGATGCATGTTTTCAAGAAAGTTATTTCAAAATATTAAAAGAATTTTCCATCCTTTCAAAATAAAATATTTTATATTCCACTCCAAATTTCCTCTAAAAAACATTATATAATTTTCCAGGATCTATTATTGAATATAATTTTTAAAAGTAAACTTTTTAAAAACTCTTAGGATCTCATTTTTTAAAATTAATTTTGAATGTGACCCATAACTTCATCTTTTAAATGTGTGGTGAAAATGGTTTATAAAATCACTTTTATATTTTCTCTCTAGATATGAGTATTCTTGTCTACAATTATTCATTTACATGTTTTAAAAATATTTTACAAATGATTTTAACTCTTGAAGATTTTAAAAATAATAAGAAATGTTATTTTAATTCCCAAAAGTAAATTTTTGATTTTAGAAATGGATTATTTATTTTTAAAGGGATTTTAAGGATTTTATTTTGTTATTAAGAAAGAAATATTTAATGTTTTTTTGCATTATCAAAGACTGATTTATTTGAAAACTTCATTCTCTTATAAAATTTGTTTTTTTAAAAACCCTCTTATTTTGTTTTAAAGAAATTTTTTTAAATGTTATATTAAGATAAAGTTTTTCATTTTATGGAAAACATTTTTAAAGAGTTTTCATGCCTTTTAATAAATGGGGAATTCTCACTTATTTTAAGTGATTTCTTCAATGATCTTAAAATTTTATTTTTCATTTATGCTAATATCATTAATAATATTTTTGTTATACTGGGGATATTTTTAACTCACCATCCTACTTCTTTCTATGTAAGTCTTATGGAATGATTTTAGAATGGTTTTCATGTAACCCATTTCTTTTCCATGAGTTAATTTTGTCATGTCTGAAAAATGAATGTTTTTATGTTCTATTGGAACATATATGTATTGATTATTATTATTATGAATGATGTTGTGCTATATTTTGATCCAATGTATTGTTTAAATATTTATATATCATGAGATAATTACGGGAATAGATTATTGATTCTCACTCCAATATGGGAATCTGAAGATGATTCATGCTTCATTATGTCAAGAGAATTGGGTATTTGTGCCTACTACACTAAGTTTATGGAAATTAAGTAGTGATGTCTTCTCCACTAGGGAAATTAGGTGGTGATTCCTTCTCTACAAGGTTATGGGAAATTTTTATTTATTCTTACTCTACTATTTTTTAATTTATACACCTATGTTCGGAAGTATATTTGGTATAAGATTTTGAGGTAAAGGATAATATCTCCATATATTCCAATGACTCTAGAAATTATGAGTACTATTATCTAACATTGCAAGGTTGATATCTTAGTAAAATATATATATTGAGTTTCTTATGGATGCCTTATAATATTCATTTGGTGAATGATAATTAATAATTTTCGAACACTATTTATTTAGGGTGGTGTAACACCTTGAGATTTCAGAATACATATTTCTCTAATTAGTACTATGATCGATAGCTTCTTCCAAACCAAACGCCAAACTAAAATGATCCATGACATTTTAGATGAATATTATTATAAAAATTTAAGAATAATAAAACTTATAATAAATAATAATATAGTAATGAAATTGAAATTCTTAAAAAATATGATTAATAACACTTATAACTCAAACAAATCATTTTTTCAATAAAAGTGGGTTTTTATTTTTATTTTAAAAATAAATGTATTAATGATATAATTTTAATTTTTTAAAATAAACCTCATTTGTAAATTAATAATCTCGAAATTAGCATAATAATAATTTTTGGTACTTTTCTAAAAAAATTAAATTCTCATTGAATAGTGAAAATATAGTTTTTACTAAAACTATACCTTTTATAATATTTTATAACATTAGTAAGACCTAGAAGTTTGTAAAATTTTTTAATTTATCAAATATCTATTTATGAAGTAAAATTATTTTTTTTGAAAATAATATATTAATTAAAGAAAATCTATGTAATACATTTTAGAACATAAGTAACATTTCATTCTAATTTTTAACTATTTTTTTGTATTTTCATTAAATTAAAATATTTAACATTGATAATTTTATCCATTATATAAATTTTAATCTTAAAAAAACTTTTCTTAAAAACTATTTTTAGCCATTTTCCATAGAATAGTGTCATACCATTATTGAAAACTAAGAAGTATTTACAAAATTACCATTTTTCTCCACTTATAAATGGGGATCACTTCCAACACTTCATTAAAAACATAGACTTTAAATTTATTATTAAAATATACCATTTTAAACATATTATAAGACTTTCTCACATTCATAACTCTCTAGTCTCAATTATTTATCTTAATACTTCTATTTATAAAGATATTTCGAAGAGAAATATCATGTTTTCAACATAAGTTCTAACATTTCCCTAACACTATTTCTTTTATATCATTCACTTTCCGATCTATTTTTAACAATATTATCTGATAATTTTTTATTTATAGAATAATTTTTTTTATAATATGGGAGTAACTATTATCTACCTTTCACCTTTCCCCTTAAGGAAAAAGAAAATGACATTTGTTTCTATGTGTGGACTACCACCTCCATGAAGCGTGATGTTTTGTTTTTCTTCTCCTCCTTATTTGGTTGGTAATAATAGGAATTTTAACAGATAAATATTATTTTTATGAAATTAATTGTATTTTGGTAAGAAAAATTGGACGAACACTTAATAATATGACCAATAAATGATCATTGTAAATTCAGCCATCTAAAATAAGCAAACTAAGTGGAAGATAATTTATTATTACTATGTAACAATATCATATTCATTAAATATTATTATACTATTCTATTATGATTTATAAATTTAATAAAACCTAAATTTTTTTATTCCTATATAATAATATATATTAACACTAAATCACTTCATAATCATCTATTAATTATGGTATGTTCATGTTTGGGTTGGTCTAACCAACTAATTGGATAATGATATAAATATTATCATGGATCACTATGATAACTTAATAACTTATAATATATGATATAAATAAGTAAATAATGATTTTACTTTAGTTCAATAATGGTAACATTAATACTAAACTCATTAATTAAGAAACTAACATCCTTTTATTAAAAAACACCAAAACATGCTCATCGTAAATTTCATCCTTAATGATCATAACAAAAACTCCCAAAGAATGAAATTATAATATTATAAATAATTATAAATTATTAATTATTATTCCTTGTATGATCTGGTAATATGGTGACCTCAACCCTAGTATCCTAGAGATGGTGTCTTACAACATTACATTGGCATAAGATACAAGGAATCACATCCAGAAAAACCAAATAGTTTAGTATTATTGGTAAAATAGATATATACTTCAATATTACATTATATTTAAATAAAAACATTACAACATAATTATTTTTTTCTTTCAAAAATAAAATTATTTCCTCAAGAATTTCTATAAATTTCAATCATAGTAAACTTCTTGGATTATTGGGGAAAGTAAAAAAAATAAGGGTGAGCTAAAATAATCAGTAAGGGTTAATTAAAGTAGAAGAAATCCTAAATCAATAATAATAATTAAAATGGAAAGGAAAATAACTGAAAACACATTCCATTTAAATAACTGGATATAGAATAATCAATATGGAAAGGTAAATAACTAAAAACACATTTTCTTTAATCAATAAATTGATAATGAAATACATCCAAAGATAATATCATAGTGAAAATATCCTAGATAATAATAAATGAACTCTTAAGTATGTAAATCCTGAATTATTGGATGTCATGTCTTAAGAATATGATACCTCTACCATTAGGATATTTCACAAGATGGATTAAATTATTGGTAAAAGACTATTTAATGATATCTTAATTGATTTTTCCTATAAGGCATACTAATATATCAATATGAAATATAATTCTAGTCCCCAAAAATCACTTTAGTTATAAATCTTTCCTCATATATTGAATAATTTATTTAATTCATGAATAAATATGCCTTAACATCAAATATCTGTTTTATGTAAAAGATATAGATTTCTCAATATTTTCCGAGTTGATCAAATAACTTTTATATTAAAAACCATATGTAAAAATGATATATGGATTAGGAAATAAAAATATCCATGATAAATAATATTTATATTTATGGAAGATTTATTATCCAATGGAAAGTGAATAATTCATGGGAAAGTTAATGACTATAAGATTGAATCAAGGAGCTGAATGTCAATAGTTTCCTTGGTAAAAATTATCTTAAACCACTTAGAGGATGAAAAATGATTGAATAAATACAACATACACACATTGGATTATGATTAAATGGTTTCATTCATTGATGAAAATCACTTCGAAAAAAATATCTTTAAAAACATTATCCGGGAAAATATAATTTTCATTTTGAAAATTATTTTGAAAAACCATTTTCTCTAAAAGTCACTTTTCAATACGTATAATTTAAAATATCACTCATAAATCTGAAAAGGAAGCATCAATTAAATTATGGTAATGGTAGTGACTAATTCCACACATGCTAAAAAACAAAAAAAAATCCCTTTTCATCATAAAAAGGCTAGTAAGGTGCCCTGTATAGAAAAGGAAAAAAGATTCCTTTATCATTTTTAGTAAAAGACAAAGGATAATTGTTTTGAAATGAAAAAAATATTACTTTGAAAATATTTTTTAAAAGTGCATAAAATTTTTGAAAATGAATTGGATAAATAATATTGAAAATTTAAAAACATTTTAGAAACCAGTTTTAGAAAAAATGGTTTTTGAAGAAAAACAAATTTCCTACCGAAGAGAATATGAAGTCGGATTTTCTTAAAAACATTTTATAAAAAAGTTTAATTAAAAAAGTGTTGAAAAAATATAATATTAATTTTATATATCATGAGTAACCGTAGGATTAGAAAATAATTTTTTTATTAAACCATTATCAAATAATTACCTTTAATGTGTATTCAAGAATAAACAATCTTGATTAAAAAAGAGACTGTGAAATAAACCCTTCAAACGAACATAACATCGAATTGAAAATAAATAAATGAATAAAGTTTTCATATCAAATTTAAATAAAATAAAAAATTTTAAATAAAAGGATATATAGTCAAAATTAATTATAAACATAATCATATAATATCAACAAAGACTTATTATAACCCAATGAATGGAAATTGAGTTATGAAACTATTCACCATTTGGTAACTTTTAATTCAAATAAACTTAGATGAAATATTAAAATTTAATTTTAAATACCATTAGAAATTAATTATTCATTATAACACATGTCAAAGGTGATGTATATACACTATATTAAATAAACTATGTGTATAACATTACAATATTCCTCAATGAACGAAATTGAGATGATATTTCATACCCTATGCTTTATTTTGGTTAACCATGATTTAACCTCCTATATAATGGTTTTAAAAATTTTATTGAATTATTAAATTTCCTTTTTAATATTTATGATATCATATATGATCCTCTTATGACATATTATCACCCATTCATTAATAAGATTTTAACTTTTTTGTTAATTCATGTGTTAATTGCCTTTTTTTCTCATGCATGTTTCATTATGAATCTTCCTATTCCTGCACCTATTATATGGTTATATCATCCCAAGAATAATAATCATGACATAATTATTATAATTATACATAAATTACACCCATAAAACCAATCATTAAAGATGGTTACAAAAAATGAACTATGTTACGGTCATGGAGATGGTGGGCAATACGTACACATGAGTAACATTTTCCAATTTTTGATGATCATTATGGAAAGAAATTAAGTAATATTTTAACATTAAATATTAATCATAATATAATTAATATAATATTGTATACTTATATATACACATTTTTCATCAATTTTGTGTACTGATGAAAATAGATTCACATCGCTTCGTGAAGGCGGCAGTCCACACGTACACGAACGATGTTATCATCTTTACATGATTGAAAAAGAAAGAATGAAAATGTATTATATTATATTTAATTATTTATAAATATGTCATAAATATCATAATTATTTCATCAATATCACATATAATCATTAACATTTTTCCATATCACCTTCCATGTGAAGTGTTTGTGAAATATGAATCACATCGCTTCGTGGGGCGGTTGTCCGTCGTACACACAAGCGGTGTTATCGTATTTCCTACAGATTGGGTTATAAAAAGATATATATTATATAATGAATATTAAGGTATAAAAATTGTATAAATATTATATATATATATATATATAAACTTTATATCCATCATCATACCCAACCTTAAGAGTTATAAATTTAAAAATAAACGACATTGGTTCACGAGGTGGCAGTCCACCATACACATGAATGATGATTTCAAAACCCATTTTATTGAATTGGAGATTGTTTTAGGTCATGTAATTATTATAAAAACATAATATTATATGTAATGTGATTATCTTGTTATATCATAATAGTATAAAAAATTTAATGAGGTAGAGAAAGAAGTAAAATAAAGACGCTTGTTGAAGAACATTACCCCTTCTTAATGTATCCTCATTAGGTTTTCAATAAATCCTTCCTAGGTTGTCTTTATGAAGAAAATAAGGATTAAAGGGTAAGGTTAAGGAATTTGTGGACTTATTTGGGCAGGTAATGTCTCAAAAAACTGGTTTTCAAGGTCTGAAGAGAGGATGAGAGGGGTAGCATTTTATAAGTGGGGGGAGTGACACACTTGTACTTTTTTGAATGAGTGAATTCCACCCACATTACATTCACATAAAAATGACCCAATAGTGTTAAATAATCTATAATATAGAGGATAAGTCTAAAATAATTCCACATAATGGATTCTGTAAAATTTTGTAAGTCATTTTCCCCTTAAGTTTATAGTTTAACACCCCAGTAAACCCGTTTGTACCTTAATCGTTTTAATTAATTTTAATTGTTTTCAATGATAAGTTTAGCAAAAAATTAAGGTGGACTTATTTTATATTTTAAATTATTATGATACCAAATATAGAATCCCTTTTTCTAAATTAAATTCACATAAGTATAAAAAATTAATTTTAAATTTTTCCTACATACGTGTTGAGAAAGTGGGTTTGAAGTGATAATTTTCAAAAGTTTATAAACTATTAATAACTAAATTAAAAATGAAAATGATTAAAATTTAATAAATTGGATTAATAGATATGTAATTGAACTATTTTTAACTTTAAAACCAATTTAAAATATAATTTAATATTATAAATTATTCAGATGAAAATGCATTTTTGAATTAAAAGTAATTATTTTTCACTATTCATCAAAAAATCAAATATTTCATAAAAATACAAGTAATTCAACCAAATATAATTTTAATATTATTATTTCAAAAATGAAGTTTATTTTACAAATATATTTTATAAATTTTTAAAAATTTAAATTTAAATTGTATATGCATAACATGACTAAACCATCATTTAGAAAGAATATAGTTTCTTAGAAATCATTTTTTTCTTCTAAATGATTATTATTTTTCACTAATCAATATATAAATAAAAAACATGTAAAAATATAAATTTTCATAACTTCTTTAATCCTATTCATTCCCACCATTCCAACGTATAGGTGATAAATATCATATTAAATAATAATATTAGTCGTATATTGTTGTTCAGAAATCCAGGATTTGAAATTTGGTAAAATAATTTTTTAAAAACCTAAATGAAGGTATTAGGATAAATGTTTTCTTTCAATAGCATTTTCCTAATTTTGATGAAATCATTTACTGTATAAGAATATAAGGAAATATACTTACTTAATGAGATTATATTTCGTAAGTGAAATTTAATCCTTGGGGTTTTCTTCAATATCTTAGTCTAATAATTGAATACAAAAAAGTAATTTTTATGAATGACACATTAAAGTTTACTTTTAATAGTTTGTAAGAACTATAAAACAGGTCTTTACATTGGTCTATAACTATTTTCAAAATTTTATATGGTTAGAACATGTTATATAATATAATAAATTAATCTATAAACCAGAAGTGCAACACCAATAGTTCATTATTATAATTTATTCATGAAATTGTTTAATTAAAAACAATGAAACATTAACCAGGACATCATGTAGGCCAGTGGTAGGCATGAAAACCTTTTCAACCTTTGGTCATGGGTTAAAGACCAACAAACTTGTCCAATGTGATTCATTTTCACCCTACATGTGGGTTTTCCCTTTTCTATTCTATATTGATACAATTACCAAACTAAATATGATGGAAAATTATAAAATTTAATCATTAAAAAACCTTTTCACAAAAGTTTTCAATACAACTTATTTTTTTATAAAGTTTAATAATATTATTTGAATTTTATTACAATTTCATTAACGATAATATTAACCCTAAAGGTTACTTATAACTTTAATCTTATTTCTTTAAAATGTAAATGCCTTATTCCTCAAATAAATTTCTGACAATAATATATATTTTACTTAAATTTCTCCTCAAATTTTTTTAATCTAGTAGCATTCCTACCTCATTTTTTTTAAAATGACTGTTTAAGATGTTGAAATTATGATAAATATTAAATTTTTAAACCTGTGATGGTATTCATAAATTTTATGATAAGGAAGAAACATTTTATTCTAAAATTTAATACAATTATTAGTTTTGTTGTGATTCTTATAACCAAAATACAATTGGTAAAACTAATTATACAATTTAATTATTATATCCCAATATTTCATCCATTTTATTTCAATATAGGCAGTTTATTATTCTAAGGATTATCCTCAGTCATTCATTTTCATTATATATTCAAATAATTTGTAATGGTTTTTAATGAAAATGTGAATTGTCCAAATAATCTCTCCAAGAGTTTCAAACTAGGTACATAGTAAGGCACGTTTTCAGGTATCACGTAATGCTTGAGTCAAGTATGACACAATTGTTTTAGAGGTATTACCCCTAGGTACCTTCAATGTAGAATTAGATACACTTTTAGCATCTATAAAGGGAATTATTTTAATAATAATCCACAAAATACATTACAAAAACATTAGAATGTTATTATATATATCCTCAAAGTATGTCTTAGGGTTATGTTCACTAATCTATATTTTACCAAATCTAGTTCCCTAGGTTTATACTAAACTTCCTCTAATACTATCTGTAGTGACCCCAACCTTAGCTTCCTAGAGTCTGTTATTTACAATATTAGATTGGCATACAATACAAGGAATCACATCTATAAAAACCAAATAATTTAGTAGTATTGGTAAAATAGATACATAATTGAGACTTATATTAAATTTGGATACAAAAATTACAATATTTTTTTTTGATAATAAAATTATTCTCTCTAGATGTCATTTCATGTCAATCATAGTACACTTCTCAAGAACATGATAACTATATAGTCCTGAACTTTCATAAGACGATTTAAACTATAGGTAAAATTTTATTGAGTGCTAGCTTAATGGATTTTTCTCATGATAACTACTGATATAATTAAGTGAAATATACTCCGGGGTGCCACCCATCACTTGAAGTCCAAATAATTACTCATATATAGAATAAAAAACTTAATTCTTGAATCAATATGCCTTAACATCCAATATCCTTATTGATTTTAGGATATGGATTAATCAATATTTATCCAATTTATCAAATAACTTTCAAAGTAAAAAAAAATGTAAAAATGGTACAAAATTTATGAAATGAAAAAATACATGATAAATAATGTGACTATTTAGGGGAAATTTAATGTCCAATGTAATGTGAACAATTCAAGGGAATGTTAATGACAATAATAATGAATCAATTAGGAGAATGTCAATACTTTCCTTGGTTAAAATTATCTTAAACCATCCATAGGAAGAAGAAGCAAGGTATTAATACAATACATACCCATTGGATTAAGAATATGGGGATGTTTTTGTTTATGAATATGAATACCCTAAAAATATATTTAAAAATATTTTTGAGGAAAATATCTTTTTTATTTTGATTTTTTTGAAAAATACTTTTCTTTGAAAATTACTTTTAAAAATTTCTTCTTTAAAAGATCCTTATAAACATGAAAAAGATGATTCTAAGAAATGATTGTAATTATGGTGCTTAATTTAATACATTATGTAAAATTAAGAAAAATAACATTCCTTTTGTACTCTAAAAATTTTAGGAAAGTTACTGATTCAAAAAATGACAGGAAGAATCCTATCAAATTTTCAGTAAAGGCTAAATGGTTAATCTATATAAAATGAAATAAGATTCCTTTGACTTTTTTAAAGAGTATAAATAATTTCAAAATGAATCTAATAAATAATTTTGAAATGATAAATTCATTTTTTAAAACATTTTTTAGAAAACATGGTTATTTATGAAAAATATATTTTTGACTGAAGAGAGAAATGAACTCAGATTTTCATAAATGCATTTTGTAGAACATTATAAGTAAAGACAAATAGAAAAAATTAAAATCACTTAAAAATATCCTTATTAACCATAGGATGAGAAAATTAAATGGTTTATTAAATAATGATCAAAGTGTTCCCTTTAATGGATATTCATGAATACATAATCTCGATTAAAATGAGATTTTAAAAAAACCTTTAGAGTGATCGAAAATTTGACGTGAGAATTAATAAATGAATCAATTTTTTGTATCAATAATAAAAAGACATATAAAATTTTAAATAAAACACTATATAGTCAAAATTAATTATACACATAATCATATAATATCAATGATGTAATATAACCCAATGAAAGAAAACTGAGTTATGAATTTTTTTATCACATTGTAACTTTTAATTTAAATCCCCTTAGAAAAATAATTAGAATTTAATATAAAAATACCATGAATAATTATTTTTCATGATAATACATGTCAAAGGGTAATTATATACCCTATATAAAAAAAAACTAGGTTCATAATAATAAAACACGCTTTAATGAATGAAATTGAGAAGAAATCTCTTACCATACACTTTTTTTGGTTGAATGTAATTTAACCTAATGTATATTGGATTTAAATAAGTTATTAAATTATTTAATAACTATATTATTATTTATTATACTATCTATTATTCTATTTTAACATCTCCTCAACCATTATTTAATAATATTTTATCATTTTCATTGATTTGGGTGTTAATTAACTTGTTTTCTCATGCATGTTTCATTATGAAAGATCTGGTTCATGCACATGTTATTTAGTAATATCATCTCTAGAATAATAATCATGACATAATAATAATATTTTTAAATCAATTATTCATTTAAAACCAATAATTATTGATAGTTATGAAAAATGATATACATTACGACCATGGAGATGATATGTCGTATGTATGCACGAGTAACGTTTTCTATTTTTCATTGATAATTATAGAAAGAGGTTAGTAATATTTTACCTTATATTAATGATAATAATACCATTAATATCATATTATATACTTATATATTTCATACATGTGGTGTGGTGATGAAAATAGAGTCACTTCACTTCGTGAAGGCGGTATCCCACACATACACGAATGATGTTATCATCTTTACATGAGTCTATAGAAGATTTATAAAATGATATATATTTCTTTTATGGAATTATAAATATGTCTAAAATAAGATATAAATTTCCTTTATATCACATATAATCATTAAAATCAGTCCTTATCACCTTCCAAAAAACTGTCAGTGAAAGATGAATCACATTGTTTCGTGAGGTGGTAGTTCTCCACACACATGAGCAACATTATCGTGCCTCCTATTGAATGGAAGATAATAACATATATATATATGATATAATTACTCCATAGGTATAATAATGTTTTAAAATCATATATATACACTTTATCTCCATATTTTTACAAAACCTTGGGAGTTGTAAATGGAAAAATAAAGGACGTCGGTTTGTGAGGCGGTAGTCCAACTTACACACAAACAATTATTTTATGACACATTTAATGAAAGTATAAATGATTTCAGGTCATGAAATTATTATAAAAAATCAAATTATATGTAATATACAAAGGTTATTATATCATTGCGTTTTAATAAAAAATTAAGGATGTATAAAAAGAATTAAAACAATGACAGTAGTTAAAGTACATTACATCTTCTTTGGGTATCATCCTTAAGTTTTCACTAAGGCCTTCCCAGGATGGATTTTTTCTCAAGATAAGGATTATAGGGTGAGGGTAGGGAAGTTGGAGACTTATTTTTTAATTTAATTTCCATACAATTTGGTTTTCAATGTGTGAATAGAGGAGGATATGGGTGACCTTTTATAAGTGGGGAGAGTGGAACACTTGTAATTTGTTGAAATATTGAATTACACCGTTTTGTTCATGTCACCAAGCCCCAATAAAAGTAAATTATCTAGAATATTAGATATAATGTCTAAATATTTCCACAAAATTTTATTTTAATAATTTTTTAGGTCATTTAAACCCTTAAGTTTAACGTTTAATCCCTTAGAAAACTTATTTTTACCTTAATCGTTGTAATTAATTTTAATTATTTTCACTATTTACATTTGTTTAAAAATTAATTTGGCCTTAATATAAATTATAAATTATTAGGATTCCAAATATGGAATAAATTTTTAAAAATTAAATTCATTGAATTTTCAAAATGTGTTTTTAAATTAATCTCAGAGACCTGATGATAAAACTAGTTTTTAAAGTAAAAATATTCAAAAGTTTAAAAAGTATTTATATATAAATTAACACTTAAAATGATGAAAATGACATAAATTTTATTAATAGATATAAAATATAACTATTATAAATTTAGAATAAATTCAAAATATAATTTAACATTATAAATTATTTAGATGAAAAGACAGTTTTGAATTAAAATTAAGTATTTTTTACTATCCATCAAAAATGAAATATTTTAGGAAAATTTAAAAAGATCACCCTAAGAAAATTTTGATATTATTAATTTAAAAATGAAGTTTATTTCTTCAAATAAATTTTAAATAATTGTAAAAATTTAATTTTATATTGTGTGCAAAAAGTGTAACTAAACCATCCTTTATAAAATATACATTTTTAGGAACATTTTTTTATGAAATGATTATTCTTTTATTAATAATAAAAAAATAACTAATAAAAATGTTAAAAAATATATATATTCATAATTTATTTAATCCTGTTCATTCATTCCATTCCAAAATCTATGCGATAACTATCATATTAAATAATAATATTTGTTGTTTTGTAAAACTCAATCATGCATTTAATGTAAGCTAAACTCAGTATTTCGTGTATCATAAGGTATCAAAGAAATGTCATTTATTTTAATTTTTTAATTCATTGGGTGTGTTATATTCTCTTCCAAGATATGTTTTTCATGTCATATACAATATTAGATAAACTTTTATTCCTTTATAATTTAAAGGTGTCGCCGATAATGGTGAAATTTTAGAGAACAATTAAGAAAAACCCTTTTATTGTGAAAATAGTTAAAAATGATCAAGATTACTCACACTAGATATTTCAAATAGATAATAAATAACCAATATATATATTTATATATATATAATAATTATGAATAAATTATATGAATAATTATATATATGAATAAGTTTCTGAAATCTAGCATTATGATAGTTATTTTTTTATACATGAGGTTAGATCATGTTTTACTAAGCTATATTAAAGGTAAGGTTTTTTGCATCTCAATTTTACTTCATTGTGTATGATGCATATTCACCAAATGTTTTCTTTTTCTGGTTTATATATTATCCATGGATTAATTTTATCATAATTCCTCATGGAATTTAATTGATTTAAAAATATATCTCATGTTTTAGAATTTCTGGGTTTTCAAATCAATATATAATAATGATGTAAGTATTTTTATTAACTCAAACCCCTTTTCTATGAGATATAGTTTATTTATTGATAATCTAAAAGGTAAGTTTTGTTTCTAACACCTGAATATTTTATATTAAACATTCTAGTTCTATATGGTTAAAATTAAACTTTTGAATCAAATCTTCCACCTTAATGAATTTCTTCCCCATAAAAGTATGATTTTTTTAAGAATAATTACCACGATTTACAAGAAAGATCTTTGTCTTCTATAACAATGTTTTCTATTACCAGAAGTTTTCTTCTTTATATATTTTAATGCAATTATTTATTGTCGTATGCGACCTTTATATTTATTTTATTCTCTTTTTAAAAGAATTTTTTTTACTATTTTTATGATATGGATTTTTAACAAATTCATTTCAAAATATTTAAATGGTTTTCAATTCATTCAAAGTAAAATGTTTAATCTTTCACTCCACATTTCATCAAAAAAATATTTAGTTCCAAAGCTCACTATTATTTTACATTTTCATAAAATTTCATATCATTATTCCTATTATAATTATCCATGAATAATTTTTATTATCTGATGTTTCCATGCTCTTATGATATGGTATATGTTTCTCTTTTGATATTACATATTTGGTTATCATGACTTAAAGATATTTTTTATCATTCCAAATTATTTTTAATAATATATTTATCCTCTTCTTATTTATTATACCATGATTATTATCTCACCACTGATAACATGTTGATGAGTATCCCTTTATTAAGTGTTCTATCTCACCCCTTTATTATGTTCCCATTCACCGATTTATGAAGATGACAATAACTTATTGGAAGTTTAAAAGAGAGTCTAGTATATTTCAATCATGGAGAAATAATCACAAGTTGTATAAAAAGAGTATCTTATATAGTTAGTACTCAAATATATTAAACCTAATATTATTTGTATTGTGTGATTATTATGATCTATAAATTTTAACTACTGGTAATGTTGTAAAATAAGGGTAATTTAAACTAACTTTATATAAAAATAAAATGTATGAGGAAAGTGTTTTTAGTATTGAACCCTAGAGTGTTGGTATGAGGCACCTCAGTTTAGCTGATCACATTCTAGTGGTTGAAGACCTATTCATTATGGAAGAAGAACTTATTACCATGAACCTATAAAATATAGATTAGTAAGAGGATCAAATTCAAGTAGTTGTGGAAGGACTATTATGGAATTGTGGTTTCACTATAGAAAATTCTATTATACCAGTCAAAAAATGAAGTAATATATAGATAATTATAGTACCATGAGGTAGAATTGTGTCTTAGATAATATAGGGACACCTTTAAAGTGTAGGTAAAAACACTTTGGGAAGTGCATGATAATATCAAAACCATTTTTACATTTCAAATCACTTGTAATCACTTCAATAAAACTTTATGGTAATTGAATATAACATGGAGTAGGCTTACACATTAGTGATGAAATTTATGAAAATATTTATTTGTTTCAATTCCATTTATTATATGTGTTTCATATATAGGTGAGTGTTGAGGGTGAATATTGGATCCATAATTCTTAACCAAGAAAGAGGTTTTAGAATCGAGAGAGGATAATTAATAGAGACAATAAAAATTGGTAAAATAGGGGAATGTTTAACCACCCCTTATCAAATTACCAAATTGATCTAATAGGCACTTCACATCACATTGTCTTATGTACACCTCTTCTATTAAGACAACATTCAAGAAATTTTTTATTCATATCTATTTGAATTTATATCTTCTTTTGAAATAAATTTCCTAGAATACACAATTATTTTATGTCTTTAAATTGGTGAAAAATTATCTTCCATATATATGAATTCCATTAGATCATGTCTTTTTCATACAAGTTTGGGTTATTTTCTCACTAATTTACCTTGCTCATAAATCTTATTTCAAAATTCCTATTTGGATCTACTAAATTTGTGTCCACCTATAAAATATAAAAGATCCTTGATATGATTTTTTATTCTATGACTAGAAGAGTATTACGCTTGCTCAGGTAGAAACTGATTCTATGATCATCCATGATGTCATGCATGACAAAGGATCTATTATATAGTCAATCATGTACATGATTAGAAAATGAAAAGCTATTCTCGGTAGCAACATTCATGTGGCTCAAACATGGCCTGAAGGAAATACGGTGGTAGACCACCTTGATTCTTTTTCTGTGGAGGACCAGGGTAACAACATTATATGTTTCTCAAGAACCATATCCCAAAAACCAGAGGGGTTCAACCTGATCAGAGGGGATGAACTTAGTTTTCATTATTATAGGCCTCCCTAGGCCTGTTGTGGTTATTTTAACTATTGTTTTAACCTATCTTCCTTCTTTATTAATAAAAATATAATGATGATGATGACATAACAATTATTTCAATGTTATTTATTCTCCTAGTATAAATGTGTGATATTTTATCACCTAAAATGTATACTGCATCTACTTTAGTAATATTAAATTTTTATCCATTATAATTACATTATCTATCTATTTCCTCATCCTCCATATCAATATCAAGATCCTATTTATAAAATGTATATTGTTGTTATTAAAATTATAATTTATTATCACTATCCTAAACTAGTTATGATAGAGTATTTCAGGATTTTTTTATATTTCTATTCAATAATATTCATATCATTTCTTTATAAACTTTTATTTATACTTTTTCTAAGATATTTCTATGCCTTAATATTTAAATAATATCCCCGAATAATCTCCTCATCAAATATATCTCAAAACATTCTTGGAGTACCTTCGTTATTTTTATGAAACACCTACTACCAAACACCCTAAATTGTTCGAGATTCTACTTAATCACGTTTCATACATCACATGGTTTCACTTAATTCCTTAGATGGAGTAAAAATCTAGTTTCAATATAAACTATATCTTTCAAAAAATATTTTTAGTAATGTTTTGATAATAAAATTTCAACAAACAAAGGATTTTGATTGTATTTATAGTTTTATTTATCCTTTTTCCTACTCTATTTTTTATGGAGACCTCATAGATAACACTTCGTGATTTATTCAATGTTAGTCAAGATAATTTTTAACTTTAATTGAAGTGAATTCAGTTCCATTATATGACCTCAAAATTTTGATTGTTCTTCCACACTGATTTTCAACTAGCCTCGAACACTTCCTAATGAAGATCATGACCACATTCGTTGAATCTATAAAAAAGATATGTTAATATTTTTGTAATCATGTACAAAAAAGTAAAATATATCTCACATTTGGTCAAATTTTGTGTCTTAGGATAACATACATATATTTAAACAATATAAAGTATATTTCCAGATCTTTCTATCTTGGGATAATAAATATTTATCATAAGGTTCCCTTTCATACATGTATCATAAGTATTATCACTATTATTGCTCAAAAAAGTCATATAATTTTTTAATCATTATTAGTTTATCTATATTCTTTTGGTGTATATGGAATAATATTCTATGGAATAATATTCAATCCAAATTATTTTACTTTTACTTCTCTCATAAAAATTTACATATTTAAACATAACATAAATTTTGAAATCTCTGCTTTCAATATTCTGAAAATATTTCCTAAGGATATCCTTTAATATTAATTGGTTTTATTTATTTAAAATTACATAAAATTCAATCACCAATTCCTTTTAAAAAATATATCAAATTTAGGTAAAAATATCTTACATAATAGTTGTGAAAATGATTCATAAGTTATTTAATCACATACTCATGCTTTGTTCTTCTCTTATATCAACTTTTGAACCTTAAAGTTAATTTTACATGAAAATATGAGTTTTAAATTTACTGTTTTACAATATCATACTGCCAAAATTTTAATTATATTTTGGCTATTTACATATTCTTTTAATCTTATAAATCTTTAGATTAATCATGTACAGCCTCTGAAAAATATAATTTAATCCTATATACCTCTACACATTTTTAGATTTATATCCCTATGTAGTCAATTTATTTTTCAAACTAATATTACATAACATTTTAAAAAATCATGTTAATCTTACACGAATACACATTTTTTTTGTATTTCTCTATGTATTTCCGAACTATTCCAAACGTATTCAAAACAAATGATATCATTAAAAATCATATAAATTAGATAAATATTAATGTTGCAAAAAAAATATATTTATTCATTGATCTACTTGATCTAATAAATAAAATTATTTAAAAGTTTTATGATAGTTCCAAAACATTCCAAGGTTTGTATAACTATATCAAATTGGGAATACATCATGTCAATTGATATGGAATATAGATAATATAAATCATGGTGGGAATTTTCATCACCTAATAGATACTTCAAAATAGAAGAAAATTGATAATGAGTATACCAAATTTGGTAACGAGTCAAGAAAACACCTCCTTGCATTATCTATAGATTGAATGAAGCATTTGGTTTAAAATGGACAAATCATAGTATATAACTACTTTTATTGATAAATTATAAAATTCCCCCATAGTTATGCTGGAATTGAATGTTGATTACATTGTCTATAATTGTTTTGATATTGAAAAAACTTGGTAATGATATTTAAATTTATTTGGATTAATTTATTAAAGATATGAAATTGATATACAATATCGATGATATTATCTATAATGATGATAGAAATAAAGAGTTTACATTGAGGTCCATGTTGTTCATGATGATAAATGAATTTTTAATTATGATAATTTTTTAAGATTTAACATTAAGGGAATGTTAGGGTGTCCCATTTGTAAAGAAGGTGCACAATCAGTTATATTAAAACATTATATTAAGATAGTGTTTCTTGGGTATCTTAAATTTTTCCCCGGTAACGTAAATATCAATCATGGACATACACAACCAAAACTGTCGATTCCCTTCTTGGACCAGTAGTTAGACTGCATGTACCACCACAAGCCAGAATCAAATTATCTTCGGGCTAGTGACTAGTATCAAGAAGGTTTACCACACATTGGTGGAGTTGTCCTAATTAGCACTAGAAACATATATACTTTGACAACACACAATATAACCAATAACCATTGATAACATATGGATAATAAAACTATAGAATAAAATAAATGTTTGTGGCATCAACCCTCTGAGACAAAACCACATAGCTAGACTCATTCATAAAGTAATACATAAGTATTATATCTCAAGTTATAATAATCCTATGATATAAATGGAAACAAACACCTCATTACAAAAAAAATCCCATATCGGATCTTCAAAAATAATCATAAATGTCAAGAACCTATAATATTTAACTCAACTAGATCTATATCTATAAAGATCACCCTTGAAATTTATGTTATCTATATAGAAAAAACATGTGTAGGGTAAGGATCCAAATGTAGGTGTAATTATAAAAATATACAGTAGGATTCCCTAAAAAAAATAATGAAAAATTTACAAGTTTGTGTAAAACCCATAATGGAGGGAGGAACAAAGAATTATATATTTTTCTTTAATGATTGAGATGACCAATTATATAATTAAATCGATTGTTCATAGCCAAGATATAAGTCATATATCAAAGGAAAATATCAAATCCATTTCATCATAGGAAAAAATACACTTGAACTACCTAACTTCAATAACATTTACACCACCTATCTAAAATGATAGTGGGGTATCGACACATGATCAAGAGAAAAGTATATATGATCCGGGAATTATATACTCATTAGATGTATGAACTATCCCTTGACATATGCAAAAATACCTAAGCTTCATCATTTATTAACGGAAACATCACTCTAAAATGTGTATGACTTTATGGGAGTACTGAAACCCATGTACAAAATATAAGACTCCCATCCTAACACACGAGGGTGTACAAAACTCAATACTATGCGGGCACATTCCCTAACATAAAAATAAATCTAGGGTGTTTTCAAAGACATGTTTTCTCTGAATACATTAACTAAATCCTATCATCACCTATATGTGGATAATATATTAAAACTTCCCAAAACTCTATTTAAAAGATCAATGATTACAAACCTGCTCAAACCATTATATTCTATAAAAAAATGACCAGAATGTATTATTTTATTATCTATTTATGAAACCCAAGGGAGGATAAGTGAAAAGAACTTAGGAGATGAAAGTACTTAACATGTTATTCATCTGACACAATGTGTGTATTTTAGGGGTTTAACTGGACATCTACTTACATCAACCAAAACTATCATTTCTGAAAAAAAAATTCCCTAATTTTTTTTTCATATTATGTATGAATGATTATATTTTATAGTTAGATATAAGTAAAACAAGGAATATTTTATGCCTTTTAAGGGTATATCACAATTCACGATTATATCATCCTATTACTTGTTAGATATTAAGTTGTTAATATTAGGTTCATTATTCCACATAATCTATCATTAACACAAAGAGAATCAATTCAATTAACATTTATGTTCATAGATGAAGGTTCAAAATATTTTTTTAACTATATATCATTTACTGGGGAATTCTGTAAAACATGAGTAAATACATGGGGCTTAAGAATATCCAAGAAGCATATATAAATAGACCAAGGTAGTGAGTTTGGGGTCATTGATCCTTGTGTAATATTTCTATTGATTCTACTAAGATATCTTTCTCCATAAAACTTTTCTAGAGTGAGATATTATCATATATTTGGTGTGAGGTGAATCCTTCCCATGTGATGGGTGATTTAGCTTATCCCATAGATACACCACATATGAGGAAGTAATTTGGTTTCATCCTGGAATTATTTATCAATCACGAAGAATATAGTGGAAATAGATATTCATAAAATAGATATGATTCTATTAAATTATATAGAGCACAATTTCAGTTTCTATTATAGTATATCTTAGTTTTAAGGGTTTTTTTAATTATTTATAATAAGTTTATTAAGAGTTTATTAATCCTTTCAAACCCATCCGCTACATCAGTGCCTTACCATGTCATTTGATTCTTGAAATCATGTTAAGAAATGAAGAAATATGATATCATTTGTTTGTGGTATTCGATATCATAAGATACATTTTGAATTTTGAACTAATCCTCACATTATGTCATGCAATAACAAAATCTACATTGGCATCACGTCATATGATATGGTATATCATTACTAATTACTCCTTTAAAAACCATTTATTTTTTCTTATAATAGTGTATGATATGTGATATCATATTCTACAATGATATCAATATACACCTAAAAAACAAAGACTCATTTCGTGCTAATTATATCACATCCCATCATTAAATATGCCTCCCCACCTAGTTGTCCATATAAAGGTTCCTAGCTATGATTACTAGACATCATTGGATTTATTTTTATATAATACATTACAATGCAGGGTTATTGAAACATGTGATTAGTTGATCCCCACTAGTTATTCCTACATAAATCAAATATCATAAGTAGAAATAACTTGCACAACTGGAATAAGGATACATAACCCATTCCAATACCATAAAACACACAATATCCATCATAAATCTCGATATATAGTTCTCCCATACTAATTTTTTTACTTATGTCATGTGAGATATCATAGAAAATGATATATATATTTTAATATATTTCAATTAATAATCAAATTATATAGATTATAAATTATTTATAAATCATAATAAAATGTATTTTAGAATATTTAATAATTTATAAATTGATTTATTGATTTATTAAATATAAATATTTTATAACTATTTAATTAATTTTGTATAAAACATTTAATGAATAAATATCCATAATATTAATTATTAATATTAAAATACCTTATTCATATTATGTGACAAGAATTTTGAATCATATCCAATGCCTAATACACACATCTAATGTGGGATCTTGAACAAACCATCCACTTCAAGTATAGAGGAATTAAAGTAGGATAAAGAGATGTTAGAAGAGAGGCTTTAAGATAGCTGGGTTGATGATTCCTTCATCATTATGGGGGATAAGAAAATTGATGGCTAGGAAATTTCTATAGATTGAAATGGTAAGTTGGGATAAGTCTCAGACACTTTGTCTTAGAGACGGAGATAAGAAATCATCCTTTTTTAAGGAATGTTGGAAGGAGAGGAAGGTCTCTAGTAGGACCAATTTTAGGCTCAATGGTGGTTATTTTACAAATTATATTAATTTGGAGGGAAATATCACAGAAAACAACTTCATGAATATATTTTTGGTTTTAGTCTACTCTGACGAAGGGAGGCATTTTGGGGTATTGGGATATGTTAGTTTTCTAAAAAAAATTCCACTTCTGATCCATAACGGCGAGAACGAGACCCTATGTTTTATTACAGGTGAATAAAAGTTCAAATAGTCTATGATTAATATGAATCCCTATTGTTCTCTTGGTATTTATGGGTTTCTAGGAGATTTTTATATTAATGCATGGGAAATTTTCATGGAATATGAGTTTGAAGCAATGAAGAATTTTTTCAAGGGTTGGCCTCTCATTAGGGTGGTTTATGACTCAATAATGGTTCTCATTTCAGAGTTTTGAGAACCTACTACTCTAAAACAGTATAGGAAATTTTTTTTGTGAAATTTCAACTGAAAATATTTTTTTTTATCTTATGAATAAAATACTTGGGAAATTTATTCCAAATATCATTTATAAGGAGACACATTGTTTTGTTCAAGAGAGTAGCATGTAAGGGAATATCTTTATCATGAAATATATCATTCCTGACATTAATAACAGGACTGTTGGATCCAATATCATGATTAAGGTGGATATGGATAAATCATATGATCATCTTGAGTGTATATTTATTATCATTTTCTGTAACAGCCCAAGATTTTATGAAAAATATTATTTTTAATTTCACTAATGTCTTGTGTTGTACGCTACACCAAAAGGAGCTTGCACAACACGCATCCTTGACTTGCCTTTCATTACACGCAGTCGCGACCTTCCTTGATAGCGTGTGTAGTATGCAATACCGAGTTTCACTAAACAATGATATGCTATTAAAATATTATTAAAATTAGCCGTTATGAATAGTAATAACCACTTTTTAAAATTTTGTAAATTTTATTTTTCAAAATGGACTTCATTTTTGGATCCGGAATATCGAAATTAACTTAGGGTGAAATTTTGGTAATTTTCGGATAACTTTCATATTTTGATGAATAGTGAAAATTACTAAATTTTAATTAAAAACAACTTTTTAAATCGAAATAATTAATAGTGATAAATTATTAATTTGAGTGGTTTTAAAGTATATTTAGAATATATTTTTACAATTTAATAAAATGTTGGTCATTGGATGTAATTTCACATTTAAACCAGTTATAAACAAGTGTCAATCTTTTGATAGTTATTATCTCTTAAAAACATGCCATTTGTTTTGATGACGGGAATTAATTTTTTAATTAATTAATGCAACTGATATGTTTTGAATTTGGTAAAATAGAAATCATTTTTGAGTTCATAATACCAAATATAGCTTAGGCTTAATTTTTGGCATTTTTCTGAAAACTTTCAATTTTTGATGAATAGTGAAACCACTAAGTGGTAGTTAAAAAACTAAATTTTTCATAAAACATAATTTTACCACTTATGTGAGTGGAATTTCAAAAATCCGAGAGACACGGTTGATGTCAGTAAGTAAAATGTGGTTCAATGAGATGAAAATAATTTTTTGGTGAATAATAACTTTTTACTTTTGTTTTACCACGGTTAAAAGTAAATAGGGTAATTAAGGGTAGAAATGATATTATTATTACCCTAACACATGTCCTAATTCTATTGGACAAGTTTAATTAGACCAAAAACAAAATTAGGAAGAAAATATGACCATTTAGGCCCACTTGGATTAGATTAGGACATTTATTATTAATTTATTTAAAGAATGGTTAAAAGAGTTAAAATAAAAGTTTATTTACTAAAACATTTTTAATATGAGTTTATACATAAGATAAATTTGACTATAAATATTCATTAGAAAGATAAAAAGATTTCCTACATAATGGTATTTTATTTGTAATTTTTAGACATTAAATAATTTAATTTATTTATGACACAACGATGATAGAGTAATTATCTTATTAATGAAATATTGACATAATTGATGTTATAAATACCCAAATAAATATAATTTGAGACTTTTTATAAATTTCACTAATCTTATAGGTTAACATGACATGTTAGTATTGATTTAATTAACTTTGTTCTAACTTATCATTCTGTTATGAGTTTTACAAAAATCAATTACTAAATAGTGTCAAAATTAACCTAAAATAATTTTTAAAAAAAATATTATATTATCAATTGTTATTTTATTCCTAAAAATATAAGGTTCGGACAAATGACTTAGATAAGGTTATATATATTAATAATAAACAACTTGGGGTTCATTTGGCTTCTTATAGTAAGTTTATTATCCTTATAGTGTAAGAACACAAGAAGACATGGTAAAAGTAAAATTATTTAACTTAATGTTAAATCTAAATGATAAGGTTAAAATAGGAACCTAAACTTGTCTAAATTCTATTGTATGAGAGGGTTTCGACCCTCCCCACCTTATCCTCGAAATAAATCAATTTGAGGCCATTTAAAAACGAACTTGACTTTATAATAAAATAATATTTTTAGTGATTCCAAAGGTGCCCCTCTCCTCCCTTATAAAAGGGCACCTCCTCCCTCTCTTCCTCACACAACTTTGAGCCATCATGATCGGCCAAACCCTGCCAATTCCTTCTCTAAAATTCCCTAGAGACATCTTAGTGGTCCTGGTATTCTTCAAAGAACAATTTTAGTTCCCTAAAAGAAGGTCTCAAAGAAGCACTTCAAAGAAGAGGTAATGTCTGTTACCGATTCTTTCATCTTTATTTCTTCTTCCACTTCTTCTTCTTTAGTTTTTTCATTATGAAGTAATAACATAAGTATCAATCATATACTGGTATGTTATTATAAGTATTAAACAACCCTATTTCACCATCTATCCATCCTACGGAAAAAGAAATCACCACGCGTGCGTAAGTACGAAATACCGTCTCCACGCCGTGGTGTAATCTATTTTCCACCACCACCTTACTTGGATGGTTATAATGTTGTAAATAATGACTATATATGACTATTATAAAGTGATATTGATTCTGAAATAGTATACATATACTCCAATACAATTCCACGATCATAGGAACGATATCATCAGTCGTGCGTACGTACGGAATACCGTCTCCATGATGTGATGCGACTCGTTCTACATGATCTTCATTTCATAATGATTATATAAATGAATTGAATGAATGAATATGATATATATTACACTAATAACATTCTGGAAATAAGTTATCTATAACCTAAAGAAAAGAATAAGAATTTATTTGGCAAAACACGCATAAGAACAAAAAGTTATAAACACCCAAATAACAAGTAGCAATGAAATATTACTACTAAGAAGCTAAGAATATGACCATATATGATATCATAAAAGTAAGTATGATTCTGGAATAAGTCAATAACATTATTTAAATCATTATACAGGAGGTTCGGACCCTTACAAAGCAAGTCGGACCTAAGGTAAGGGAAATATCACAATCTCACTTTTATCCGAGATTGTTTTTACATTGGTAATTACTGGGGTGTATTTTATCATCCACATCCATGTTACCTCAATATGTAATATTATTTCCATCCTTATACAATAGTTTATATCCAATTTTACCCTTCGGTAAGTTTTTTGTAAAAGATATGAAAGGAATCTTTGGTCGTTTTTCGTACGAGGTACTTTTTGACTTTTCCGAAAAAAGTACGAAGATTGTTTTTTTAACTTATACGGCATGAATGGATTTTTAAAACATTATTTCCAAGAATATTCCTTTAAAAGTTTTCAAGTTTATTTTTAATAAACTTCTTTTAGTTTATAATTGTATGACATATTAATAAAGGAAAAGTGTTTTTGAAGAAGAAAGGATATTTTCCTCAAGAATTCATTTCAAGTGTTTTATCAAAATTATTTTCCATTTAAGATAATATAGGGTTCTGTTTTTATCCCTATTATTACATTGATTTGATTATGTTGTGATGGAATTATTTTTATGAATTCCTTTATCTTATATGAATTGTTTTATGATGTCATGTTGTTTAAGAATCCCATTTTTATTACATGGGTTATGAAATGATGTATGGTTTATGATTTTGTGGCACACATAAGAATGATATCATTATGAGATGGGTGGGACCTATATCTACCTCCAATGCATTGGGTAAAGATTTTATATCTCATGAGATAGACATGGCTGGAACGGTAGGTTATACCGGTTCAGTGAAACAGGACTGAAATGAGGGTGACTCGGTTCAGAAATGGACTTTGTCCACTAAGATAGTCTTGGCAATGAGTCTTGACTAACAAGAAATGATTCTCTATGATTATGTGTGAATGCCACAAAGTTTCATGTTTCAAGTTATGATTATTGTGATTACATTTCACTGCCATGAGTTATCCTAGGTTATGAAATTATGATCTCTTTTACAGGTTAAGATTTCCAAAAGATATGTGGTTATGTATATGATGTGATTGATATTTCTTTTGTTTACCCTTAATGAGCATTTTAGCTCACCCTTTTATGTTTTCTTTTCCCCAGGATATAAAGAAAGGTTTTAGGTATAAAAAAAGGAAGATCTTTATGGGAGATGTTGAAGATCTTTCACCAGGATTAGAAGATTATATTCTGATTTTTCAAAGACACTAAACTATTATGATCCTTGTGTGTGTGTTTTTGTTATGTAATAAGTATTCTGCAAATGTAATGTAATGTCTATGTACGTTAAGCTTCGGGTCTCTACAGTTGGTATCAGAGGAAAGGTTTAGTCAACCTTTGGAAACTAGGATGCGAAAACGTTAGTGAGATCCCTAGAGATATTTCGAAGGTATGTCTAGGGATTTCCCTAAGGTTTAGTATACGTATAGGTTATAGTACTAGAATTACGCTAACGATCATAGAATTAAACCTAAGATGTTAGATATTGAAGGTACTGCCCCTTTATTATGTTGTTTTCCCTAGCATGATTTTTGCCTCTCACACTATTCTTTTTGGGTTTTAGACGATGGCTGGAACCCGAAGGAACCATGTTGATCAATTCAATGGACAATGCAATGATTGTCGTCCTGAACAAACAAATGTTATGGGAGATGGAGTGCAGAATCTTATTGCTATACTTACACAAGCTATGAATCATTCTGGACTTCCAAATGAGCAGAGAAGGGAACAATATTCTATTGAGTCCTTCATGAGGCAACTTCCACCTTCTTTCAGTGGGTCTTCTGATCCACATGTTGCTGAACAATGGATCAGTACCACTGAAAAGATATTTTCAGTTCTTCAATGTTCTGAACATGATAAAGTCATCTTAGCAGTATATCGTTTGGAAGTTGAAGCTGATCAATGGTGGAATCTTATCAAGAATATGATTCCAAGAGATGAAATTGAGTCCATGGAATGGGACGAGTTCAAGAACTTGTTTTTCAGTAAGTACTTCCCTCGTATTCTTCGAACAAAGATAGAAAAGGAGTTTCTTGAGCTGAAGCAGAAGGATGATGAAATTGTTGGTATATACGAAGCGAATTTTACAAGACTTTCAAGGTATGCATTTGGCATTATCATCCAACCTGAAAGTAATGTTGATCGATTTTTCAGTGGCTTAAAACCAAGTCTTCGAAGGGAATTAGCTATAAGAGACTTCAGTAGCTTTGAAGAAATTGTGTGTTGTTCTATCAAGGTAGAAATGGAAGTTGGTTTTACATATCCATCTCATGGTTTTGACAAGAAACGAAAGATGGAGTTCAAGGAGAAATCTGAAAATAATGGTGAAAAGAAGATGAATGTTTCCTTATGCACAAAGTGTGGAAAGAAGCATGGTGGAGATTGTCTTAAAGGGACTAGAAAATGTTTTAAGTGTGGAAAAGAAGGCCATCGAGCAGCTGAGTATCGAAGTTGTAACACCCCGAGATTTTATGAAAAATATTCTTTTTAATTTCATTAATTTCTTGTGTTATAAGCTACACCAAAATGAGCTTTCACAACACACATCTCTGACCTGGATTGAATTACACACAATCGCGACCTTCCACGATAGCGTGTGTTGTACGCAACACCAAGTTTCGCTAAACAATGATATGCTATTAAAATATTATTATAACTATCCATTATGAATAGTAATAACCACCTTTTAAAATTTTAGAAATTTTAGCTCTAAAAATGGACTTCATTTTTGGATTCGGAGTATCGAGTTTAGCCTAAGGTGATGTTTTGGTACTTTTCGGATAACTTTCATATTCTAATGAATAGTGAAAATTACTAAATTATAATTAAAAACAACTTTTTTAATCAAAATAATTAATAGTGATAAATTATTAATTTGAGTGGTTTTAAAGTATATTTAGAATATATTTTTACAATTTAATACAATGTTGGTCATTGGATGTAATTTCACATTTAAACCAGACATAAACAAGTGTCAATCTTTTGATAGATACTGTTTCTTAAAAACACGCTATTTGTTTTAACAGCGGGATTTAATTATAAAATTAATTAATGCAACTTATATGTTATGAATTTGGTAAAATAGACTTCATTTTAGAATTTGAAATATGAAATATAGCTTAGGATGAAATTTTGGCATTGTTCTGAAAAACATCAATTTTTTATGAAGAGTGAAACTACTAAGTGGTAGTTAAAAAAACTGAATTTTTCATAAAACTTAATTTTACCGCTTCTGTGAATGGAATTTAAAAAATCCGAGAGACACAGTTGATTTTAGTAAGTAAAATTTGGTTCAATGAGATGAAAATAATTTTTGGTGAATAGTAACTTTTTACTTTTATTTACCGCGGTTAAAAGTAAATAGGGTAATTAAGGGTAAAAATGATATTAATACTACCCGAACACATGTCCTAATCCTATTGGACAAGTTTATATCGACCAAAAACAACTTTAAGTATAAAATATTATCATTTAGGCCCACTTGGATTAGATTAGGACATTTATTATTATTTAATTCAAAGAAGAGGTAAAGGAGTTAAAATCACTGTTTATTTACTAAAACATTTTTAATATAGGGTTATACATAAGATAAATTCAATTGTAAATATTCATTAGAAAGCTAAAAGGATTTCCTACATAATGGTATTTTATTTTTAATTTTTAGACATCAAATAAGTTAATTTATTTATGACACAAAGATGATGCAGTAATTATCTTATTAATGAAATATTGACATAATTGATATTATAAATACCAAAATAAATGTAATTTTAGACTTTTTATGAATTCCACTAATTTTATAGGTTAATATGATATATTAGTGTTGATTTAATCAACTTGGTTCGAACATATAATTCTGTTATGACTTTCAAAAAAATCATATATCAAATAGTGTCAAAATTGAGACAAAATAGCTTTTAAATAAAATATTATATTATTAATTGTTGTTTTATTCCTAAAAATCTAAGGTTCGGCCAAATGACTTATATAAGGATATATATATTAATAATAAACAATTTTGGGTTCTTTTGGCATGTTATAGTAAGTGTATTAACCATATAGTGTAAGAAAACAAAAAGACACGGTAAAAGTTAAATTATTTAACTTAAAGTTAAATCTAATTGATAAGGTTAAAATAATAACCTAAACTTGTATAAATCCTATTGGTTGATAGGATTGCGACCCATCCCCACTTTACCTTCGAAATAAGACCCTTGGGAACCATTATAAACCGATTTTGACTTTAATATAAAATAATATTTTGAGATATTCCTAAGGTGCCCCTCTCCTCCCTTATAAAAGGGGACCTCCTCCCCCTCCTCCTCACACCAATTTGAGCACTAAAGCTCGGAAAAACCCTGAAAAAATCCCTTCTCCACTTCCCTAGAATAATCATAGAGGTCCTGGTCTTCCTCAAAGACCAATATTAGTTCCCTAAGTGGAGGATTCAAAGAGGCGTTTCAAAGAAGAGGTAATATCCATTACCGATCTTTTCAATTTCTTTCTTCTTCAACTTCTTCTTATTTAGTTGTTTCATGATAAAGTAATAACATCAGTATTACTTACATACGGATATGTTATTATAAATATGAAACAACCCTAATTCACCTTCTATCCATCATACGGAAAAATGAAATCACCGCGCGTGCGTACGTACGGAATACCGTCTCCACGCCGTGGTGTACTCTATTTTCCACCATAACCTTACAAGGATGGGTATAATGGTGTAATGAGTAACTATATATGATTATTATAAAGTGATATTGATACTAAAATAGTATACATACACTTCAACACAATTCCACGACCATGGGAATGATATCATCGCTCGTGCGTACGTACGGACTACCGTCTCCACGACGCGATGAGATTCATTCTCAATGATTAACCATTCACGAATGATTATAAAGTATGTATAATAATTAATAATGAAATATATGACCTAATAATGATACTGGAATTATTTATATTTATATGTATGTCATCTACTTAATTCCATTCAATTCAATAAGGAAACGAAAACAGCGTTCATGCGTACGTACGGACTACCGTCTCCATGAATGGTGTATTTCTTTCCATTTACTGATTTATTATATATGTATATTTTGAATATATATATATATAAATCATGTTTTATATTCTGGAATTAAGTAATCATGATCTAAGTAATTATATGAATAATTACAAGTTAATAACACGAATGACAAATGAGACGATTTTACCCAAAACGCTACATTAACATGAATTTACAGAAGAACGGGTAATATAAAGTCATAAGTGGACCATATATGATATAATAACAATGAATATGATTCTTGAATAAGTCAATAACATGATTTAAATCATTATACAGGAGGTTCGGACACTTACAAAGCAAGTCGGACCTAAGGTAAGGGAAATATCACAATCTAATTTTTATCCGAGATTGTTTATACTTTGGTATTTACTGGGGTGTATTTTATCATCCACATCCATGTTTCCTCAATATGTAATATTTATATCCTTCTAAAATAGTTTATATCCAATTTCACCCTTCGGTGAGTTTTTAGTAAAAGATATGAAAGGAATCTTTTGTCGTTTTTCGTACGAGGTACTTTTTGACTTTTCCGACAAAAGTAAGAGAAGAATGTTTTTTTAACTTATACGGCATGAATGGATTTTTTTAAAACATTATTTACAAGAAGCATCCATTAGAAGTTTTCAAGTTTATTTTTAATCAACTTTTTTTAGTTTAAAATTGTATGACATGTTAAGAAAGGAAAATGTTTTTGAAGTAGAAAGGATATTTTCTTCAAGAATGGAGTTCAAGTGTTTTATCAAAATTATTTTCCATCTAAGATAATAAAGGGTTCTGTTTTTATCCCTATTATTACATTGATTTGATTGTGTTGTGATGGAATTATTTTTATGAATTCCTTTATCTTATATGAATTGTTTTATGATGTCATGATGATTAAGATTCCCATTTATATTACATGGGTTATGCAATGATGTATGATTTATGATTTTGTGGCACACATAAGAATGGTATCATTATGAGATGGGTGGGACCTATATCTCCCTCCAATGCATTGGGTAAAGATTTTATATCTCATGAGATAGACATGGCTGGAATGGTAGGTTATACCGGTTCAGTGAAACAGGACTGAAACGAGGGTGACTCGATTTAGAAAGGGACTTTGTCCACTAAGATAGTCTTGGAAATGAGTCTTGACTAACAAGAAATGATTCTCTATGATTATGTGTGTATGCCACAAAGTTTCATGTTTTAAGTTATGATTATTGTGATTTCATTTCACTACTATGATTTATCCCATGTTATGAAATTATGCTCTCTTTTGCAGGTTAAGATTTCCAAAAGTTATGTTCTCATGAATATGATGTGATTGATTTTTCTATTGTTTACCCTTACTGAGCATTTGAGCTCACCCTTTTATGTTTTCTTTTCCCCAGGATATAAAGAATGGTTTTAGGTAAAAAAAAGGGAAGATCTTTATGGGAGATATTGAAGATCTTTCACCATGATTAGAAGATTACGTTCCGAGTTTCCAAAGACACTAAACTATTACGATCCTTGTGTGTGTGTTTTTGTTATGTACTAAGTATTCCGGAAATGTAATGTAATGTCAATGTACGTCATGCTTCGGGCCTCTACAGAAGTATTGGAAAAAGGGTTTCTAATGATGTGAATAAAGCAAACACTGCAGAGAACGCACCACCAACACTTCAATGCTTCAAGTGTAAGGAAATGGGGCATTATGCTAATAAATTCCCTAATCCAAGGGTTAGTGATGATCAACATGAGAAACTACTTAAGGAAAAGGACAAAGGGAAGTCACATGCGATCACTATTGGTGATGTTGAATATGACAATGATGTGGTGGAATGATTAAGTGTTTATGTAATGGGATTCCAAAATAATGTTGTATCATAAAGTATTGGAATATTTATGTGTTGGTCTAATGTGGTATTCAAAGTGCTTGAGATATTTTTTGAAATACGATGATATGCGCATAATGAAGGGAAAACGAGAAAACGAAATGTTTAATAGTATTCATGAGCTCATGATTGATATAAGGACTAAGTGATATCATGGTTTTAGTATATAGAATTTTGAGGATTTTGGTATGTGGAAGGTGTTAACTTTTAACTGCATTCATGTTTTCACTAAAGTTGAATGGGTATTCAAGATAATACATGATTAAGGACTTTGAATGTTTGGAATGTGACCAACAAAACATAGCTTATGATATATGGGGATCAACGATGGTATTAAATCTCTGGTAATCATTTTCACTATGTTATCAGAGTGCACTGCAGTATTATGGATAAGCCTAAAGGTTGGAATGGATTATGTTGGACATAAGTTAGTATTGTTTAAGGATAGAAGTTTTTTCGATATTATTGATGGGATGTTATAGTAATATAGTTTTAGAAAAAGGACAACCTGCAGGACAGGCAACAACCCATCGCGTCGGACAAGGCTGTGAGAATCGAACCCACAACCGAAGTGCGACTGGCCTTTATCACCTACCACTGGACTACAGGAAGTCCCTGGTTAGTAGATACTAGTTTTATTTTATTAAGCGATATGATATATGAAGTATAATTTCAATTTTGGAACCATACACGATTAAGCATAAGATGGACTTATAACTTTTGCTAACCTTTTCTTTGAAAGAGATGGAATGACCCATCATTCTATCACATGATCTGCTAACACATCACGCATGAAAAATTCAACTTCATTTCTTTAAGAGATGAAGTGGAAATTGTCCAAAGAATGACAAACGGTGAGACTACACCAAAATCACGTAAGTATTTCTTCTAATTCCAATTTTATCAACTTTAGGGAAATGATCTTGAAAACCAAAAATGTTGTCTTAGTGCTCTTATATCTGATGAATCAGATGGTACCTTAGATCATCAAAAATTTATGGCTTTGTGATTGCTAGCTTTTTCATAGCCATGTTCTCTACCACTCTCCATCAGAACATGATGGTTAGATTTCTCTTCCATATCCATATTTTCACCTATGTGGAAACCCAGTGATTAGTTTATTTGGGTAACCGTTACGTTTCATACATTTGTTTTTAAAAATTGGTTTTGGTATTCCTTTTTACGATGTGGGTTTCTATTAAAGAATCTTTTGAATAGTAAACCATTTATAACCCCGATGAATTTCGAGGGCGAAATTCATTTTAAGGGGGGTAGAATGTAACAGCCCAAGATTTTATGAAAAATATTCTTTTTAATTTCACTAATGTCTTGTGTTGTACGCTACACCAAAAGGAGCTTGCACAACACGCATCCTTGACTTGCCTTTCATTACACGCAATCGCGACCTTCCTTGATAGCGTGTGTAGTACGCAATACCGAGTTTCACTAAACAACGATATGCTATTAAAATATTATTAAAATTAGCCGTTATGAATAGTAATAACCACTTTTTGAAATTTTGTAAATTTTATTTTTCAAAATGGACTTCATTTTTGGATCCGGGATATCGAAATTATCTTAGGGTGAAATTTTGGTAATTTTTGGATAACTTTCATATTTTCATGAATAGTGAAAATTACTAAATTTTAATTAAAAACAACTTTTTCAATCGAAATAATTAATAGTGATAAATTATTAATTTGAGTGGTTTTAAAGTATATTTAGAATATATTTTTACAATTTAATACAATGTTGGTCATTGGGTGTAATTTCACATTTAAACCAGTTATAAACAAGTGTCAATCTTTTGATAGTTATTATCTCTTAAAAACACGACTTTTTTTTGATGACGGGAATTAATTTTTAAATTAATTAATGCAACTGATATGTTTTGAATTTGGTAAAATAGAAATAATTTTTGAGTTCATAATATCAAATATAGCTTAGGCCTAATTTTTTGCATTTTTTTGAAAACTTTCAATTTTTGATGAATAGTGAAACCACTAAGTGGTAGTTAAAAAACTGAATTTTTCATAAAACTTAATTTTACCGCTTCTGTTAATGGAATTTAAAAAATCCGAGATACAGAGTTGATGTCAGTAAGTAAAATGTGGTTCAATGAGATGAAAATAATTTTTTGGTGAATATTAACTTTTTACTTTTTTTTACCACGGTTAAAAGTAAATAGGGTAATTAAGGGTAGAAATGATATTATTATTACCCTAACACATGTCCTAATTCTTTTGGACAAGTGTAATTCGACCAAAAACAAACTTAGGAATAAAATATGACCATTTAGGACCACTTGGATTAGATTAGGACATTTATTATTAATTTATTTAAAGAATGGTTAAAAGAGTTAAAATCAAAGTTTATTTACTAAAACATTTTTTATATGAGGTTATACATAAGATAAATTCGACTATAAATATTCATTAGAAAGATAAAAAGATTTCCTACATAATTGAATTTTATTTGTAATTTTTAGACATTAAATAATTTAATGTATTTATGACACAATGATGATACAATAATTATCTTATTAATGAAATATTGACATAATTGATGTTATAGATACCCAAATAAATATAATTTGAGAGTTTTTATGAATTAAACTAATTTTATAGGTCAATATGACATGTTAGTATTTATTTAATTAACGTTTTTAGAACTTATCATTCTGTTATGATTTTCACAAAAATAAATTACTAAATAGTGTCAAAATTGACATACAATAGTTTTTAAAACAAATATTATATTATTAATTGTTATTTTATTCCTAAAAATCTAAGGTTCGGCAAAATGACTTAGATAAGGTTATATATATTAATAATAAACAACTCGGGGTTATTTTGGCTTCTTATAGTAATTTTATTAACCTTATAGTGTAAGAACACAAGAAGACACGGTAAAAGTAAAATTATTTAACTTAATGTTAAATCTAAATGATAAGGTTAAAATAGGAACCTAAACATGTCTAAATTATATTGGATGGGAGTGTTTTGACCCATCCCCCCTTAGCCTCGAAATAAATCAATTTGGATCCATTTAAAAACGAACTTGACTTTATAATAAAATAATATTTTTGGTGATTCCAAAGGTGCCCCTCTCCTCCCTTATAAAAGGGAACCTCCTCCCTCTCTTCCTCACACAACTTGGAGCCTTCAAGCTCGGAAAACCCCTGACAATTACTCCTCTCCACTTTCCTAGAGACATCCTAGAGGTCTTGGTTTTCTTCAATGACCAATTTTAGTGCCCTAAAAGAAGGTCTCAAAGAAGCACTTCAAAGAAGAGGTAATGTCCGTTACCGATTCTTTCATCTTTATTTCTTCTTCCACTTCTTATTCTTTAGTTGTTTCATTATGAAGTAATAACATCAGTATCACTCATATACTGGTATGTTATTATAAGTATGAAACAACCCTATTTCACCATCTATCCATCCTACGGAAAAAGAAATCACCGCGCGTGCGTACGTACGGAATACCGTCTCCACGCCGTGGTGTAATCTATTTTCCACCACCACCTTACTTGGATGGGTATAATGGTGTAAATAATGACTATATATGACTATTATAAAGTGATATTGATTATTAAATAGTATACAAATACTCCAATACAATTCCACGATCATAGGAACGATATCATCACTCGTGCATACGTACGGAATACCGTCTCCACGATGTGATGCGACTCGTTCTACATGATCTTCATTTCATAAAGATTATATAAATGAATTGAATGAATGAATATGATATATATTACACTAATACCATTATGGAAATGAGGTATCTATAACCTATAGAAAAGAATAAGAATTTATTCGACAAAACACGCACAAGAACAAAAAGTTATAAACACCCGAATAACAAGTAGCAATGAAATATTACTACTAAGAAGATAAGAATATGACCATATATGATATCATAAAAGTAATTATGATTCTGGAATAAGTAAATAACATTATTTAAATCATTATACAGGAGGTTTGGACACTTAAAAAGCAAATCGGACCTAAGGTAAGAGAAATATCACAATCACACTTTTATCCGAGATTGTTTTTACTTTGGTAATTACTGGGGTGTATTTTATCATCCACATCCATGTTCCCTCAATATGTAATATTATTTCCATCCTTCTATAATAGTTTATATCCAATTTTACCGTTCAGTAAGTTTTTTGTAAAAGATATGAAAGGAATCTTTTGTCATTTTTCGTACGAGGTACTTTTTGACTTTTCCGACAAAAGTACAAAGAATGTTTTTTTAACTTATACAGCATGAATGGATTTTTAAAACATTATTTCCAAGAATATTCCTTTAAAATTTTTCAAGTTTATTTTTAATCAACTTTTTTTAGTTTATAATTGTATGACATATTAAGAAAGGAAAAGTGTTTTTTAAGAAGAAAGGATAATTTCCTCAAGAATTCATTTGAAGTGTTTTATCAAAATTATTTTCCTTCTAAGATAATATAGGGTTATGTTTTTGTCCCTATTATTACATTGATTTGATTATGTTGTGATGGAATTATTTTTATGAATTCCTTTATCTTATATGAAATTTTTTATGATGTCATGTTGTTTGAGAATCCCATTTTTATTACATGGGTTATGAAATGATGTATGGTTTATGATTTTGTGGAACACATAAGAATGCTATCATTATGAGATGGGTGGGACCTATATCTCCCTCCAATGCATTGGCTAAAGATTTTATATCTCATGAGATAGACATGGTTGGAACAGTAGGTTATACCGGTTCAGTGAAAGAGGACTGAAACGAGGGTGACTCGGTTCAGAAAGGGACTTTGCCCACTAAGATAGTCTTGGCAATGAGTCTTGACTAACAAGAAATGATTCTCTATGATTATGTGTGAATGCCCCAAAGTTTCATGTTTTAAGTTATGATTATTGTGATTTCATTTCACTTCCATGAGTTATCCCAGGTTATGAAATTATGATATCTTTTACATGTTAATATTTCCAAAAGATATGTGCTTATGTATATGATGTGATGGATATTTCTTTTTTTTACCTTTACTGAGCATTTGAGCTCACCCTTTTATGTTTTATTTTCCCCAGGATATAAAGAAATGTTTTAGGTATAAAAAAAGGAAGATCTTTATGGGAGATGTTGAAGATCATTCACCAGGATTAGAAGATTATATTCCAAGTTTCCAAAGACACTAAACTATTATGATCCTTGTGTGTGTGTTTTTGTTATGTACTAAGTATTCCGCAAATGTAATGTAATGTCCATGTACGTTAAGCTTCGGGTCTCTACATTTTCATGAGAGATTTTTGGTTTTTTAGATTGCTCTTTGATCTCATTTTTGAATCTATACAAAATATGGATCTCTATTTTTATCATAGGTAAGGTGTTCGGTTTCATCCAATTAGTGAAAGGCCTTAGAAAATGTGATCCAGTTCCACCTAACCTCTTTATCTTATCTCAGGAGGCCCTTTAAAGGAACATAAAATGTTGCATGCAAGAATGAATTACCATCCCCTTTAAGATCAGGATATGGAACAAAATTATTTATCATCTAATGTTTGGTGATGATATATTGTTTTTTACCAATGTAAAGAAAAATTACATTTAATGTTTCAACACTATTTGGTGGAATTATGGATTCCGGAGTGGGAATGTGATAAATAAATAAAAAATTGGTGTGTTCTTTTCTAAAAAAATTTCAAGAAGGTATGACAAAATTATTAAAGATATGATTGGGATTTATAAGCAATCTCTACTAATAGATTACCTAGGATCACCTATCTTGTATGGATGGATTAATAAGGTTATGTTCAATGGAATTATCAATATGATAAAAAAACATATATTTAACTATAACCTGAATGGACCAAAGTCCTTACGAGCTCGAAGGATTTGGGAGGCTCAAAAGCCTTGAGGTGTCCTCAAAGCCTTGAGGTGGCCCGAAGGCCTTACTGACCTGAAGGCTTTGGGTGGCCCGAAGGTATTAAAGGACCCAAGACCCAAACTGGTTCCCCAATATCCCAAAACGATGAATAGTTCTGGCTACTACAGTACTGAATAGTGACTACTAAAATACCTTCTACAGTAACTCGAAAATTTTTCTCCAACCAGTTTTGAACTCGGGTCTCTTGGATGCACTTTCCGAGTCCTTACCAACTAGGTTGAGGCTCTTGTGTATATCTTTAACTATAAAAACCATTTCTTTTCTTTTTCAATAGGGATTAAACTAGTTAATAGTGTCCTCACATATATCATTATACATGTTCCTTCAATCATTAAGAACCCCAAGGGAACCATCGATAATATTGATAAAAAATTGATGGAATTTATATGGCATGATAATCCAGATAAAAGATTTCATTGGTCCTCAGGGAAGAGTATGGTGAAGTCAATCGAGGACAAGGGGATAAGTTTATGTAACATCACTGATTCCATTCAAATAGTATAGAAAAAAATTAATTAGGATGTACTTGAAGGAATTTATATTTGTGTGAGATTCATGTGCAAGAGATATGGTTTGAACTAGAGACATTATGATGAGGGACCTAAGAGGGTATCTAAATTGGTGATCTGAATGATTGATTAGATGGAACCACTGATGGAGATGGTGATATTTTTGGTGGGTCATGGTGACCTTATCTATTGGATAGACAACTGGGCAAGTGATGACACTATCTTTTTTCATCCACAATTTGTCCTTATTATTCTTTTCCTAAAATCAATAACTCTATGTCTAATATTTGAACAATTAAAATATTAACCATATAAATAATTTCTTCCAAAATATAAATAGTTTGTTCTAATTATCCTTTGATGGATTCCAAGAGATTATACTCTAATATAAATTTTAGCATCATGGTAAATTTATATAGTGTTCCCAATAAATATACACAAAAAAACTTCATTAAAGGAAATATATTGTGGTTGTCACCTATCTACATATCCCTATTTTCTGTATAAATTCTTGGTTATTGATAAATTCTCATTGATCGATAAATTTATTAATTCTTTTTCTTCAATATTCTCTTCCAATTCATTTTATTTATTTCTAATGTTTCAACTTCATAAACAATACCAATTTCATATATGAAATTTTTTCTTTGATCACAAATCATATCTTCAAATTTTCTTGAATCTCATTCTTTGATCTCTTTCAAAAATTCTTCTTAAAATGTACCAAAACTAAGGTTCTTCTTAGAACCATCTATTTTAATTTTTTTTGTTTCACCATATTTCTCAATGTAATAAATTCTTCTTCAAGATCATTCGTCTTCTTGACTTTATCTTTGATAAGAAAATTAAGATCATCAATGACCTATTTTTTTGAATGTTCAATATGTAATTCACAACATCATAATATTTTACTGATACTTCTTCACACACATTCACTGATTCCTCAAAACCGTATAATTAAAATTAATTTTTATTAGAATATCTTGAATAATCCTTAAAAACCCCTTTAATTTTTTTATTATAGTCTCTTTTTAAATAATGTTTTTAAAGATCTCTATATAACTCAATTTCAAGTCCTATAATTCCTTCTGGATGATTATCATCTTCTTCTTATATTTTATATTTATTCATTGAAGACATTATAGCATCATATACATATTAGATAAAAATTGTATTAATTCCATTAAAAATATATTCTTCATAATCCTCCACTTACTTTCTAGAAAGATCCTTTCTTTGAAAACTCATTCCACTTTAACTTCTGGAATACATGTTCGTTTTAGATGGAAACTTCTTCTTCAGTTTTGGTGATTACTCATTCTTACTACCTTCTTCATCAGAATTATTTGGGAATATATCAATGATGATTCTGAAATTTCCAAAATGGAAACAATATATTGGTAACTTTCCTCAAATATGTTTTTTCATCTTTTAAACTTTCTTGTAATAACTGATAGGAAATCATCACTTACACCATGATAATTTTTAGCCTCTTAAAATTCCTGGTTCTCAGTAGTTTTAAATGATGTTTCTTTAAATGATTATTATATTTAACTGTCATATAATTCCTCAATATTTAATTATATATAAATATTTATATAATTAAATACGATCTCTAATAGATTACTCCACATGAAATAATGAAAAAAAAATCATTTTATTAAGATACATTTTTAAATATTTAACGTGATCATTATAAATGTACCAGTTAAGATAAATGGTTTAAATTGAGGTATCTTCCTTATGAAATATATGAAGAGAAAAAAATAAAGGTAAATTTTATACAAATTTAGTGAATAAATTCAATTTTTGTATCTAAATGATTAATAAAATAATTTTATACTCATAAAAAAATTATAATTATAATTTCTTTTTTAGGAAGTATAAATTTTTATTTTATGAAACTAAATATATAATGGTTAAATTGAAAAATATATATATTTTTATATGAATAATATATTAATACTCATTTAATTAGTAATTGATAGGAATGAATTATAAGAACATTTAATATTTAAAAAGTCATTTTTGTATAAATAATTTTTCATTATATTTTATATTTCCTTTCAAAATTTAAATTATTAAATTTTATAATTTGAAATTATCAAAAGTAACATAATTTTTGGATTCATAGTTATAATTTTATATTAATATAAATGTTTGGTATTTTTATAAAAATATTGATTTTTAGGTGAATCGTAAAAAAATACCGTTTTTTAAATATCATGACTTTTATGGATTCATTTGGTTAAAAGGATGGATTAAAAATTTATGAACACTTTTTATTAATAAATATTGAATTTAATAAGAATAGTTTTACCTTTAAAATATTATGTTTGATTTAGAAACCTATGATCTACATTTTAGAACCAAATTTGTTTTTCTAAAAATTGTTTTTGTGAGTTAAAATATTATTATTTTATAATTAATTTTAAAAAAATCAGTAATCGAATATCATAATTTTTTCATATTTAAAATTATTACATCCAAAATTTTTAATAAGGTTAATGTTTTTATTTATAAAAATAATTTAACATGTTTTAATAGAAGAGTTATAATGTAAAAGTAAATCTTGATAAAAGTTAAAACTAAGGAAAAAACCCCTAAAATTTAAACAAACATATATCTAAATGTTTGGTAAAGGGTATAGTAGACCAAAGATATTATGATATCTATTATTTTACACTTTTTGAGAAACATTCCATGAATAATACACCTCTTATTACCAAAATACCACTCCCCTTAGTTATGAAAGGAGACTTCCATATCCCACTCACATACACTCTAAAAATTCAACGTCCACTTAAAAATATACCCAAATACCTCTCCATCCTTATAATAAAACTCCTAGAGTTTTGGTTATCTTAAAAAACTCATTAAGTCTCACTAAAATTTTTAAAGGAGTTATTCTGAGGAGTAAGGTAAAATTACTAAATCACTCATTTTTATTTCTATTTCTTTAGGTAATCTTCTTAAAATTAAAATTATATTATAATATTCTAAAATAGTAACATAAATATAATTTTTATAATTAAGATTTATTAAATTTATGGAACATATATTATCAATTTCTCACCCAACCATTCAAAAAAATTGGAACGTCGTTTGTGTTATGTGCGGACTACTGCCACTAAGAGTGTCGTGTTTCATTTTTCATAACTGAATTACATAGATGGTTAAAATGGAATATTTAATGAATAAATATTATATTTGTGAAATTATTAATATTATAAAATTATAAATATATTTCTACCATCTTTCATTTCTATAGAAAACAAAATAATCATGTGTCTACGTGTAGACTTCCACCTCTATAAGTAAAGTGTTCGGTTTTTCATCACCGTCCAAGATGGATGGTTATAAGATATATTTTATGAATATATATAATATTAAATATTAATATATTTCATTAATATGGTCCTAAAATTATTACAAAAAAATTAATAATCATTATTAAGTAATCTGTTAATATCTATAAATTACCCGAAACAAATTCATCATATATCTCGTTCTTATGAACCATGACCATTGTTTCCATAAAGTGAAAATGGGGATGTATAAATAATTTAAAAAAAATATTTAAATATATTTTTATAATATAGTAATTAGGAACATGGTATCAAATAAAGGGGTTAGCTGTCAGAATTAAAAAACATGCACAAAATAATTGAAATTACAAACATCTGATGAACAAAATAACCAGTAACTAACTAATACACATATAGTGAATGATAAAAATTGAAGTATATGAAAGGAAAAAAATATGAAAAATGTTCTTAAATAAGTTATTAATATAAATATTTTTATTATATATTATTTTAATAACTTTCACAAATGTTGGGGGGGGGGGTAAACGTAAGGGTTTCTTATATAAACATTCTTCCTTTGAGACATATTCCATATTCACCACTTGCTTCATCTTTTTTGGTGAATATGACAACATATGTTTTAATTATATCATAACATTTATGAAATTAAAGGTATTTACAAATGAATATTTAATTCTCCATTTAATGGATTTTTATTTAAGTGTTACTAAATTCATAAGTGTTTCTTTTAGATCTTATTTTCAAATTGAGATTATTATGAATTATTTTCCTTCTAGGGAAATATTATGTGAAAGTTATCTCTATTACAATTACTATTTTTTATCCACTATTTATTACTGATGTTTTACATATCTTACCTCAATTAATTTTCCCTTGGTGAATAATTTAACTAATGTGACTGTTGTAAGTGAAACTGACCCCCATCTTTTATTCAGTTAGTAATATTCCTCTTATATATACACATTAATTTTAGGTATTTTATTATCCATGATTCTATAATTTTATTAAGGTTTATTTAAAAATATTTTTATTTTATTTTATTTTTTTTAAAATGATTTAACATTTTCAACACATGTCATTTTGATAAAAACACCCCTTTTTAATGTTTTCTATGTGAAAACATTCTTTCACTATTATGAGTATTACTTTTTAGGATGATTCCTTTACTTGTTTTAAATGGGTTTTAAAAATGGATTTAATTAAAAATATTTTTTGAATGAAAAGGGATGTTTATTATTATTAACTAAATTGATTTATCCAATAATCTTACAAAGGAGTTTGTCATATATATCAACATATATTGATGTTCGTGATGGTATATGTTATTATTCCACAATCTACATCCATTATAGTAAAGATTTTAAGGAATGTTTTATGAATGTTTTCATAAAACATATATCTTTTACTCTAGTTAATAATGTGATGTTGAAATATGAATGTTTTAAATTTCTCATTGAACACTTTTTTATGGTTTTCATTATGTATTGATTGAGCCCAAAATTTTATATCCCTCTAATTAATTAGGTAATTATTGAAATTTCTTGAGGTAATATAAAGGGGAATATGGGATGAACCCAGATCCATAAAAGAATTTTTCAATTAAGTGATATGTAGTCCTAAAATTATATATCCCTCCAATGCATTGGTTTGTATTATATATCAGGAGATAAAATTTCAAGGATTAGTGAGTGAATCCAATCCACTATAAGACTCTTTCCACTATGTTCATGGTACTAGGGAGTGAAACCAATCCATTTTAAGACTCTATCATCTATATGATCATGAGGTTGGTAGTGATCCATGACAAAATAAAAGATTTATGATTCTAGTGTTTGTTCTGTAATATTTTATTTTTCAATGTTTTCATGTTATGATAATTCATGTCTCATGATATACATTATTCCATAATTATTGTTTTATTATTGAAGATCCATTCTTATTTGGGTATGATTTTATAATGTTTTATTCATATTCCTTGACTATTCTCTCATACCACATGCTTATCTCATGCTCAATTATGATCAATGTTTTTCCTTATTATGTATACACATTATGATAATCTAGGATCAACCATTTCTCATGTTTCCATTACCTATTTTATGAAGATAGGTATTAATTATTTTAAGTCTAGAAGATTACCATGTGATATAAATGTTTCTAGGAAATATTGAAGATTGTTCTTAAATATGTGGATTATTTTTCATGACCCCAATATCACTAAAACTAATGGTTCTCAAGATTATGTGACTATTTAGATATGTAATGTTTAAATTATATAAATATATATATGTTTATCTTGATTCATCTCACCTAGTATCAAATCTAGTTTTAAATAATGTTTATTATCACTCGATCTAGGAGAACAGGTCTGGGGTTCCTCATTTCTTGATTTAACCTCAAATCATATTAGAAAAATTTTCTTCGAACTTCACCAAGAGATAACTCATTCAGAGTCATTTCCTCAAGAGATTATACTTTTAGATTTTACATTGGAGATGATGTTTTTGATAATCTTCTTCACTTTTTCAGAATCATTAATTTCCTAACCAATCCCTTTAATGGGATAAATAACTCCAGTAATATGGATAAAAAAATCATCTAGGTTTTTTATGTAAATATTATTTAGATAATAAATCAAATTATTTAATATAAATAACTTTTCCTCATTTACTTTGGTTTTTATACAAAAGTTATTTTCAACTTTATCCAAAATACCTTTTTCCATGAAGCAGTTCACTGCCTTATTATATATCTGATTAAAAAAATGATCTTGATAAATAATGATGAGCCTTAATTCCATCAATCAACACCCTTTTGTTAGATTATGATTTTGAATTTTCCATGTGATCACTTATTTTTATCTCATATGATACAATGAAATATACATGAAGCCTTAGAGACCACAAATGAGACCTCATATTTTTATTTCATATCTGATAGTTGTATCCATTAAAAAGTGTAATACCTTTGGATTTTAAAATTTCTACATGACCAAAACAATATATCAATAGATTCAAGAAACAAATGATGGATTTAATAACACTTATTATACCCTATTACCACTATTTTCCCTAATATGGGGGTAAATTAGGGTGAAAACATTTCTTACTCACTTTAGATCAAATTGGATCTTATCTTTGTTCTCGTAAAGAAAACTTAAATCTTATTTTTTATCTCAATATTCAAAATCTTCTCTTCTCTCATCCAGAAAATTAATTATATTAGGATCTATATAAGATTTATTATTTTCTCATATATTTTCTTTTATGTGTGTAATACTTTATCTTCTACACAAAAAATTATTTATTTGTAGAGAATATTTAAATTTCAAATTTTAAATTTAAAGATCACTTAACTTTCTTCTTTCTTATACTTCAAATCCTGGCCTTATTTAATCTTCCATCCAATCCCTATCATTAAATTTTAAATTTTTAGTTTTATATGTTTTAAATGAAAACCATAAAAACTCTAAGAAAAACCCACTTCATAAAAGATGTTTGAATTCTGAAAAATATCATGCTTATGATGAAACATGACATGTCTATTTATTTATAACATCTATGAAATAATAAATAGGTTTTGGTGAAAAAAATGAATTCTCTATGTAAAGAATTCCAATTTATAAATATTGAATTTACTTAGATTCCTTTGTGGAATATCATACCATGTTGTTGCATGGGTACCTATTCTACAGAGGCACTTCAAAATTGTTCATCTTACTTCATAACATGATCTATTTCTTCATGTTGTGACAAGATTATTTCCCAATTAATTGAGAAATCATATATATTTTCTTTATAACACATCATGGACATTGAAAAATGGAACATAAATTATTGAATTTTTATTATCATCTAAAACACCATTTTAAGTGTGATGATTATTGTCACAAAGAAAACATTAATATTACATATAATTACTTTTCCATTTGTTGTGATTAAATCTCATTTGTGGTATGAGAATATATATCATGTTGGGACCTAAATAAATTGAAAATTTATTAGGAAAATTCCCTAGATAATTTCTATAAACTTCATGAATCTTATAAATAATTTCAAGATCCCCCAACATCACAAAAAATATAATCAATCTTAAACATGAAAAAAAATCCAGAAAAATCAATCCTAAAAAAAATGTGGTTATAAATCTATTAATATTATTAATTTATCCTTTCCACAAGTAGAATCAATGCACTTAAAATTTAAGTGAATGGTCAAAGGGTTGGAAATTTTTATATCCAAATGGAATTCACTCACGCATTATATAATAAATTAGTAAATACATGGGGCTTGATAATTTCCTTAAAGCCTATATAAACTAGACATGGTATATATTTTAGGGTGACTAATCCTTGTGTAAACTTCATGACATTCCTCTAGAGCTATTTTTCTCCCTCACTCTTTGTTTGAGAATGTTACTAATATATCATAGCTATAATGAGAAAAACTATAGTGACCCTATCCTTTTACACATATCATTAAATGATTTTAAGCATAATAAAACATCATATTAAAATCCAATGATCATGTAGTCTAGTGTCTTAGAGACTAGGTACATAAAACTGAAAACATGGGAGTAAATAAAACATTTCTTTATTTAATCTACATAAAGAGATCCTTAATTCCATTTTTTATACAACCTCATAGGGTAACCAAGGGATAACATGAAAAAAGGTATAATATAAAAACCCAATAAGGGAAAAATCATAGTAATAAAGCTTTATCACATGTGTAAGAAGGCATGATATAATGATATGAAATATCATGGAACATGTGAAATCATAACATATAAACATGGGGTCATATAAACATGGAATAATAATAATTTTTATGCAACATAAAAAAAGAATTTAGCTTTAATAAAGGCTCATTGTACATATAGGAGCACATTAAAGGTTAAAAACCAAGACTATTGGACATCATAACACGAGTCAAGGAAAACTTCTAAGACCATTGCACATAATGTCTCATAAGACTCAAATTTACCCAATGAATTAGAGCGCTATCTTGGGGCATCCATATTAATATGTTAATTAATATTTTTTCTACATAAATATTCATACATAATCAATTATACATAAAAATATTGGTACCCACAGAAAGAAATGGGATTAATAATCATGTCATAAAGCATAATGAAAGGGCGTATCATACAAGTTTCCATGAAAAAAAGGAATTAGATCAATCATGGACATTCATAAGATATAATAGGAATATATAATAATAATTTATACCATATTGAAGTGATAACATGTAAAATAGTATTTAAGAAACTTTAAAATTAAAACATTTTAGTGCGGTTTAATGAAAATATCAAAGATCATTTAAAACAGAAAAGGGAATAATATTTTATATAAAACCATAAGTTATTCTAGGAAGCTTTCAGGATAAAAAGTGAGATTTTATAAATATAATTATTTCTTAAAAACAGATCATGTAGTGTACTTTAAATTGGGTAATAATTCAAGAAGTTCCCTTAAAATGGGTTTTCTTATTTGGAAGTATTGAGGAGGGAATCACTTAGAAGAATGTATGTCCTCAAAAGATAATGATTAATGGATCTTAATAAATGAATTTTTACATATAAAAAAAATTATTAGATGCACATAAAAAAATATAATATTTATTTTGGGTAAAAAGAAAGTAAGAATAACCCAAAGGAACAATAGAGGATTAGGTAAAATCCCTTACCATAAGTACGATGTTGTTCTCCACTTGATATTAATGACCCGAATAATAAAATTTTCTTCATTAATTAATAATTAAATAACCTCTTTTACATTTAATAAATTTATTATAACCTTTTTTGAGTTCATTCATAACCTTTTTGATTGGTTATGAGGTTCAATTTCATTGTGTGGGTCCGTTTGTTCCATGATCGGTATACCTATATACATGAACAGATAATCATGTAAAATGATGATGGTTGTATAGAATTAGAGTTGTATTTTATTATTGAACATCAAAAAGATTACATGGTTTTCATTTTAATTTGGTTACTTGGGGTGAAGATGAATCATTATATAAAAATTTAGTGACAAAATTTTGGGTTTATTGGCGGTTTTTAATCACAACGAACATATTTTGTTTTATAAGCCAAAACCATGTGTAAAAAAGGATTCCATGACCATAGATGGAAAATAATACTTATATTATAGTATTATTCAACCATAATAATTGTTTCATGACCATAATTGAAGAAGATAATAAAAAATTGAAAACCCATCGTCTTTGACTGTGGTAAATTAACACATATCAGATGGTAATTTTACTACTTGTATAAAAGAAGGTTAAAGGAGAGATGATATTAAATTATTCCATTATCATTAAAAAATTATAGTACATATACGGTATTGGAGCTGTCATAACATTTTTATGATGATAGGTAAGGATAGATAAGAAAACAAAGGAACTTGAGTGGAAAGTAAAATAATTGAAGGCATTCTTTTTTTATTATGGATAATCCCCCCTTTTAAGGGTTTAAGGGGAACCCGGAAAGTAAAAGAATTGAAAAGAGGAAGTTTCCTCTTAAATTAATCTTCCTTGAGAGCCTCTTAATGGGATAGGATTTTGTATTTTAAGAGACTAATGGTGGATGGAAGTGGGGCAGGATATTGGGGAGATATTTAATAAGAATCTAGGCAAGGAATAAGGCTTGACAGAAGTGAATAGAAGAGGGGAGTGTAGGTGATTTTTTATAGTGGCAGGGAGGAGGGTTTTCTTAAAATTTTAATCATTAGTTTATTATTTATCCATAAGATAAGAAATATAGAGTATTACATGACCAAAAATAGTAATATTTGCATATGTTTTCTAACCAATGTCCATATACATCTCCCATGACTTAATCTTGATGTAGAAATTCAGGTTTTACCACTAATCGTAAATTATTGAATTTTACTATTAATAAAAAACTCATGTATTTCAGAAACATCCTAAAAACTCACCCAAACCATTTTTTCATGTATAGCATCAAAAAATGAACAAAATTTTTTGAAATTAATTATCTAAATATGAGAACTTTAATTTTTAAATAAAATCATCATTTACTTGAAAAATAAATTTTTTAAAATTATAACATCTTTTATAATACATCAAATTATTAACTAAGGCCTCATAAAATTATCCGAAAATCATAAGAAATGAAAATAATAATTTATGAATACATTTTATGAAAATCAATTTTATTTCATAATAATTCAATTATTCATAAATTTTAAATTAAATATTTATTACTTAAAGAAATACCAACACTATCATATTGTCACATATAAGATGGATAAATTTTATTTATACTTTCATTGGTATGGGTGCTATTTAATTGTTAAATTTACTATTCATAAGAGCCATATTACTATTTGAAATGGTGAAATTACTATTCATAACGTTCATTTACTATTCACTAAAAATTATTTGTGTATTATCGAACTCTAAACATTTTACTGATAGAAACAGTGTTTGTGAGATTTTCGAAATTAAAATCACAAAAGTGACAATATTATGTTTAAAGGTCACACAGTACATATTAGTTCATTGAGTTTTGATTTCATGTGATTATATGAAATAATTATAAGAAGGTATTTCCTTTGATAAAACATTGGGTTGTTACATTTTTTCGCCCTTATTAAAATTTTCCCTCAAAATTTCATTTTACATTCTAAGACATAAATAGGTGTAGGTACTTTTACTTCATTACCTACTCCAATTCTCATGTTTCCTCTTCATAATTTTGGTTCCACCATAGTACTTTGACTAGGTGTGTAGTCTTGTTACATATGAAATTATCTCTATAATCCAATATCTTCATTGGATGCTCCTCATAAGAAATATCATTCTCTAACTATACCACCTCTAAAGAGAGTATATTTAAATATTATGGTATATACTTCCTTAAGAGTGACACGTGGAAGACATAGTGTACTTTAGACATGGTAGGTGGAAGTGGAAGTCGATGGGACACAACCCTGACACAATCAAGATTCTAGAAGGGGCCAATTTACTTTAGACTTCTCTATCATTTCTTCCCAAACCTCATGACCTTCTTCTAGGGAGATATGTGGAAAAATAAAATGTCTCCAACATTGAAATAAAGGTCCCATCGACAATTGACCACATAAATCTTCTATCAAATTTGGGCCACCTTGATGTTATTCTGAAAGGTACCTTCTACACTATTTATTCGGTCATTTCAGGTCCTAGTAGCTTACTCTTACTAAATCCATCCCAACATGTCAGTGTTCTTCACATTTTCCCATAAAGGGATTCATATGGTTTCATTCAGATACTGGAGTGGAAACTGTAATTGAAGTAGAATTAAACCAGTGGAAGATGTTTTCCCCACCCTCCATTGAAGTCCATATAACAAACTCTCAAAACGTCTTCTAGTGTCAGAATAGTTTGCTCAGATTGGCCATCAGTTTGAGGATGATAGGTTGTACTGAAGTTCATTTAAATGGTTAGAGAATGTTGGATACTTTTCTAGAACATCGAGGTGAATCTCATATCTCTTTAGGATACAATAGATAGTGGTAATCTATGAAGACTTACTGAATATTTGATATATATCCTTTAATGTTGATTGAATGAGAAGTCCTCTAGACTTGTTATAAAGTGAACTATCTTTATAAGTTGAACCATAATGAACCATATTGCATTGTTTCCTCTGGATGTCCTTGGAAGTCTAGTGAAAAAATCCATGGCGATGTTATCTCACTACCATGTTGTTATGGGTAGTGGTTTCATCATCCCCTTAGACTTCTTTCTTTCAGACTTCACTTGTTGAAAAACCAGGAACTTTGATTTATACTCAACAATCTTCTTCTTTATATTGTCCCACCAAATGTTCTCTCAAAGACCTGGATACATATTTGGGCTCCATGGGTGAATAGATAATGTTGATCTATATGAATCTTTCAAAATATCCTTTTTTATCTACGGATAGGATGGTACATATAATTGTGACCCAAATCTTTCAAATCCATCATCATCAATCTTGAACTTATAGGATTTCCTATTTATAATGGATTCCACCTTTTTATGAATTTCCACATCTTTTCTTTGAGCTTCCTTTATTTTATCTATGAGGGGTGGTTGAGCAATCATTTGAGAATGGATTAATGATGTTCCTCCCTTAATTATTCCCATATCTATCCTCTAAAAATCTTAGAAGATTATATCCTTTTAAATTATCATCATTAATAAAGATGCAAGATCCTTTCTACTTAGTGCATCCACCACCTTTTTTGACATTCCGAGATATTAGTGGATTGAGAAGTCATAATCCTTGATGAGATATAACCATATTTTATGGAATATATTAAACACTTTTTGTGTGAATATATATTTAAGACTCTTGTGATTACTATATATCTTAAACTTCTCCCCATATAGATAATGCCACTAGATTTTCAATGTAAAGATCAGAGTCTCTAACTTTAGATCATGTATTGGATAGTTTTCCTCGTGTATTTTCAACTTCCTTGAGGCATAGTCTATCACTTCATCATTTTTCATCATAACATTTCCTAATACATTCTTTAAATCATCACTTTACACCACAAATAGTTTTCCACTTTTTGGGAGTGTTAGTTTTGGCGTAGTGATAAGCCTGATTTTTAAACTCCTTAAAGAAGTCTTCACACTATTGAGTCCTGAATAACTTCACTCCCTTCCGCGTTAGCTTGGTCATTGGATTTGAAAATCTTGATATGTTTTTAAAAAACCATCGATAATACCAAGATAGACTCATAAATTTGTGGAGCTCTCTTATAGATGTTGGCATGTGCCACTCTTCAATTTCCTTTGTCTTGTAAGGGTTGACTGATATCCCTTTGATGGTGATAAAACTCCCTAAGAATGATAATTCCTCCATCTAGAACACAAATTTACTAAACTTTTCATATATTTTCTCCCATCATAAATTCTTTAGCACAAAATTTAAATGCTCCTCATGTTCCTCCTTGCTCTAGATGTATATTAGAATATCTTCGATAGTCTACCACAAATTTGTTGACGTAATCTCTAAATACTATATTCATTAAATCCATGAAAATTGATATATAATTAGTTAGTCTGATGGGAATCACTCGGAACTCATAGTATCCATATCTCATTCGAAAGGTAGTCTTGGGAATATCTTCTTTCCTCACCTTTAATTGGTGATATCATGACCAAAGGTCCCCCATAGAGAAATAACTGGGACCACGAAGTTGATCGAACAAGTCATATATCCATGGAAGGGGATACTTATTCTTTATCGTGATTTTATTAAGATCATGATAATCAATGTAGAGGTGAATTGATCTGTCCTTCTTCTTGACTAAGAGGACTGGTGCACCCCATGGTGATGCACTCAGGCATATAAAACCCTTCTCTATATTCTCTTGTAACTACTTCTTTAGCTCTTCCAGCTCTACAATGGACATTATTAAAGGAATCATTGATATTTTTAGGGATCCATAAATAAGTTCAATTGAGGACTCAACCTCTCGATTAGGAGGAAAACCAGGAAACTCTTCAGGGAATACATCTGTGTAATCCCTCGCGATGGGAGTATCTTTGAGAAGTATCATCTCCTTTGTCTCAATCATTTGATATAGACGTGCTCACTCATAAGGTAGTAATATCCACACTTGAGACAATGATTTTAAATGAGATTCATATTCTTCCTTAAACATGTAAATAAATGGAGGATGCTTCAGGTTGTGAATAGTGATCTACCTTTCCCGACAGTTGATGCTGGATTTTTATAAAGATATCCAATCCATGCCCAAGATAACATAGAACTCCACTAAAGGAAGTATGATAATATTTTCTAGGAGGTTTAGTCCAAAAAAATTTACTGAGGAGTTATAAACCTTGGATGCAACAATTTCTCCATTTGTTGTTCTCATAGATAAATTATCCTCCAAATTTTGAGGTGGTGTTTGTATAGTTCTACTAAAATTTAAATATATGATAGAATACATAGAAACAGATAGAAATAGTATGTTAACTATTAATAAATGAATAACTAGCATACCTTTCACCACATCCTTTTCCATATCCACCTCATAAGTAGTGATAGCATAAGCCCTTCCTTGTTTCCTTGGAGGTTGTTGTTGATTTCCTCCAACAACCATTGTTTTAGTATTATTGTTTTCATAATTCCCATGCCCCTTGTTGTTGTAACACTACACCACTGGTTTTGTGTTTATCTGAACCTTCCTTTATTCTTCCACATTAGAGGGATTCTTCTTATCCCTTCACCCATTATTTGCTAGATGCCCCATCATTCCAAATTTGAAGAAATTACTGGTTCCCTTTAGACAGTTCCCAAGATGCTTATTCCCAAAATTTTGACACATGGGATGTTTGATATTAATTCCATCATGACATTTATTTTCCAAGACACCAATATTAGACTCCATCTTACAATTTTTTATCATCGGGCCTATGAGACCACTGGGAGTATCTGATCTCCATTTCATCCTTGAGGTCACAACAAATAATCTCCTCATAACTTTAAAAGTCTTGAATTTCCAACACTTTTCATAAACTTAGATTTAGTCCACTAAAGAAGTGATCCACCTTACATTCAGTGTTCATGAAAAATCCATAGGCGTATCTTGCAAGCATTGTGAAGTTACTTTCATACGTCCCGATGGAGTCACCTTCCTTCTGCTTGAGTCTAAGGAACTCTCTTTCCATCTTGAGGTGGAGGGTTTGGAGAAAATATTTATTGAATTTTTTTTTCTTAAATTCCTCTCAATACATGGATTCAATTTCCTCTCGAGACTTCGTATTCTTGATCAGTTTGCACCACTGATCTGTTTTCCCATCAAAACGATAGACTTCCAGTATGACTTTCTCTTCTTCTTAACATTAGAGGATAGAGAAAATATTTTCAATGGAGTTAATTCACTTTTCACTGAGGAGGGGATCATAATATCCACAAGGTATGGTAGGACTTTTTTTCATGAAGGATTGAACAAAAATGTGCAGTTTCAATAGGGGAGGAGAGCGTTCCACATGATTCAAGTTATTATTCATAAAATGAGCCAGTTGAGAAAGTACTTTCATAAAGTTTAGAGCATATGTTCCCATCATATTTAGAACATAATTAGGGAAATATTAACGTTCCCTTTCACATTGATTATTGTCATGTGTTCTTATATTTCCCACTATTAACTAAGAAATATAACGTACGATTAGAGGGATTTAATACTTAACTATTAAGAGTAAAAGGAAACTTTGAACAAAAAATGATAAACTTGTAAAGGAGATTTATATCCAAACTTTTGATTCCATAGTTTTAAATCTAGGTTATCATTGATCTATTTCTTAACTAATATTCTTATGGACTATTATTATATTCCCTTAATATTGGTTTATACCAAGCTCATGAATTTAACAAATCATTCCCCAGATAAGGTCAAACCAAGAGTGGAGCAAAGCCCATTGTCATGCACTAGTTCCCATTCGAGTCTAGCTCAAGTGGTGTTTTCATGTTTTACCCCTAGATACATCTATATTAGAGACACTTTTACCTATTTTAATCCATATAGGGATGTATTTTCTTGATAAACCACACAATCTATACTTACCAAAATTTAGGGATGTTTTCCTATACTTAGTCTCATCCTTAAGGTTGCTACTAAAGTTTTCTATTCCTAATATCCAAAAATCAATAAACCTCCCTTTGATACCAAATATACATACACTATACTTTTACACATATCATTATATGATTTTAAGAATAATAAAGCATCATATTACAATCCAAGGATCTTTAATTATAGTGTCTTGGCAGACTAGATACATAAAACTAAAAACAGGAGACTAAATAAAACATTTCTTTATTTAATCATCACAAAGAGATCCTAAATTATATTTCTCTCATACATCTTTATAGGGTATCCTGGGGATAACGTGAACAGATGGATGATCTAAAATCCTAGTAGGGTAAAAATCATAGTAATAAAGATTTAGCACATGGGTTTGAAGGCATGGAAAAATGATATAAAAAGGCATGGAACAAGTGGAATCATAAAATATAAACATGGGGTCATATAATCATGGAGTCATAATAATATGGAAGAAACATAAAACATGAATTTATCACGATTCAAGGATTTTTACACATAGAGGATTAAAAGTCAAGGTTAACTATTAAGACCGTTGCATATAGTAGCATGGGTCAACGAAAACCGCCAAGACTATTCCACAAAAAGTCTCATGAGACTCTACTTTACCCATTTCATTGGAGTGCTATCTAGGTTCACCTATCTTATAATGTTCATGAATATGATTTCAACATAAATAATCATAAATAATCAATCATGCATTAACATAATGATATATATGAAAAAAATGGGTATCAAAATCATGTCATAAACCATAATGAATGGGCGTATCATACAAGTTTCTTTGAAAAAAAAGTAATTAGATAAATTGTGTAAATTCATAAGGTATAATAGGAATATATAATAATATGGGATTCCCAATTTATGTGATAACATGTAAAATAATTTTTAAGAAACTTTAAAATTAAGACATTTTAGTGAGGTTTAATGAAAATATCAAAGATCATTTAAAATAGAAAAGGTTATAATATTTTATATAAAACCAAAAGTGATACAAGAATTTTTTCATGATAAAAATATTAGTTTTATAAATATAATTGTTTCTTAGAAATAGATCAGGTAGTGTACTTGAAATTGGGTAAGAATTCGAGAGGTTTCCTTAAAATGGGTTTGCTTATCAGAAACTATTGGGCAGAGAATCACATAGAAGCATGTATATCCCATAAATGGAATTATTAATGGATATTGATACATGATTTTGGGAATATAAAAATCAATTATAAGATGCACATAGAATATAAGATTTCATTTGTGTAAAATGAGAGTAAGAATAATACGAAGGAATAATGGATGTTCGGGTAGAATCCCTTACGTTAAGTCTGATGGTGTTCTCCACTTGATATTAATGACCTAAATAATCAAATTAGGATAATTAAGTAATAATTACAGAACCTATTTTACTTGAAATTGATTTAGTATAACCTTATGAGTTTATTCAGAACCTTTTTGATTGGTTATGAGGTTCAATTTCATTATTCCGGTCTATTTGTTTTATTATTGGGTTACCTGTATACATGAATAGATAATCATGTAAAATGATTCATTATTTAAAAATTTAGTGATAACCTTTTGGGTTAATTGGTGGGTTTTTATCAACACAAACATATTTTGTTTTATAAATAAAAAACATGTGTAAAAAAGATTATAGAACCATAGATGAAACATAATACATATATTATAGTCCATTTCAACCATAAGAGTGGTTTTCTTACCATAATTGAAGATTGTAATAGAAATTGAAAACCCATCTTCCTTGAATGTGGTAAATAAACACATATCAGATAGTGTTTTTACTACTAGTATAAAAGAAGGGTAAAGGGGAGATGATAACAAATTACTACATTATCATAACAAAATTAAAGTAAAATATGTTATTGGAGTTTTCATAAAATTTGGATGAGGATAGGTAATGGTATAAAATAAAACAAAGGAACATGAAAGGAAAGTAAAAGAATTGAAAAAATGAATTTACCTCTTAAATTAATCTTCCTTGAGATCTTATTAAGGGGATAGGATTTGGTCTTTGAATAGACTAAGGGATTCTAGATGTTGGGGAGAATATTGGGGAGATATTTGAGCATAATTTAAGCAAGAAACATGTCTTGAGAGGAGTGAAGGGAAGAGGGGAGTGTCGGTGGTTATTTATAGTAGAGGGGGGGGGAGGGTATTCTAAATATTTCAATCATTTGTTTATTATTTTTTCATAAGACAAGAAATTGTGATGATTACATGAAAAAAATAGTAATAAGTGCATGTGAGATCAAACCAATGGCCATTCACATCATCCAATAATCTAATATGATGCAGAAATTAATGTTTTAACAACTGTCGTAAATTATCATATTTTACCATTCATAAAAAAATCAAGTATTTCCGAAAAATACTGAATACTATGCCAAACCATTTTTTGTGGTGTAGAATCCAAAAATGAACTCCATTTTACGAAAATAAATTTCTGAATATTTAATTTTAATTTTTTAAATAAAATCATAATTTACTAGAATAATACATATTTTTAAATTATAATTGATTTTATAATACTTTGAAAAATCAACTAAGGTCTTATAAAATTATCCTATAATAATAAGAAATCAAAACAATAATTTGTGAATATATTTTATGAAAATTAATTTTTTTAATTTTTTAATTATTTATAAATTTTTAATTAAATATGTATGACTTATAGAAAACCAACACTATCATATTGTCACTTATAAGATGGATAAATTTTATTAATACTTTAATTGGTAAGGTTACTGTTTACATGTCCAATTTAGTATTCATAAGGGTCCTATTACTATTCATAAGGGTGACATTACTATTAATAAAATCCAATTACTATTCAAAAAAATTATGTTTTCTTATCAGAATCCAAACACCTTACTAATTGCAACCATGTGTATCAGATTTTAAAAATTCAAATCACAGAAGTTACAATATTATTCTTAAAGGTCACATAGTACTTAGTAGTTCCCTGAGTTGTGATTTCATGTGATTATATGAAATAATTATAAGAAGGGAATTTCTATAGATAAAACATTGGGTCATTACAATCACACTCATGAAAATAGTGATTCAAAAAAGCACATAGATACTCTATATAGGAAGCAATCCTTTGGCCACCTCTGGGGTATCATTATCAAGAATAATAAAGACAATATTTATGGATCTTTGGTGAAGGATACATGATGTTCTCCATTTATATAAAACATGGTTTTAGTTTCTATCATGGTGGATCATTTGTTTAAGGGGTTCTAGTTATTTTTTCTTTATTTATTAAGAGTTGAAATATCCTGAGAAACTGATCAATTAAAACTTAGATATAATCCCCCATAAGGGACATGACATATGAAACTTGTTGGTTGGTTAGGTTTGTACACTATTTTCTTCCTCTATACATGAAATATTCCCTATAACACCCCAAGCTTCCATGATACATTTCCCTTTAAATAATGCAATAACTTGCGTCGTACGTAACTTTGAGTTTTGACACACCACGACCAATCAAACTAGCCATTTTGAGTAGTAATACCCACTTTTTGAAATTTTATAAATTTTATATTTCAAAATGGACATCATTTTGTATTTGAAATATCAAATTTAAGTTATGGTGTTTTTTTATTTTTCAGAAAACTTTCAATTTTTGATGAATAGTGAAAAAAAACACTACATTATTGGTTAAAATGGACTTTTTATTTAAATAATTAGTTATTTTATTTTAATTTATTTTAGGTAAAAATATATACATAATACCTGTATATGTTCAATTTAATTCATTGGATTCATTTTATAACAAGGTTAGATATATAAAATTTTATCGAACTTTTTACCGTCTTTTACCCACCTCCTAGGAGCATTTGAAAATTTGTATAAAACTTAATTTTACCGATTCTGTGAGTTGAATTTCAAAAATCTGAGAGAAGCAATTAATATCAGTAAGTAAAATGAGGTTCAAGAATATGAAAATACTTTTTTGGTGAATAGTAACTTTTGACTTTTATTTGCCATGGTTAAAAGTAAATTTGGCAATTTAGGGTAAAAATGATATCCTAATTACTGTAACACATGTTATAATTCTATTGGATAAGTATAATTAGACCAAAAACAATATTATGAATAAAATATGAACCCCTTTGGTCCACTTGGATTAGATTAGGACAATTATTATTATTTTATTTGAAGAAGAGTTAAAAGAGTTAAAATCAAAGTTTAATAACTAAAACATTTTTAATATATAATTATACACAAGATAAATTATAATATAAATATTAATTATAAATATAAAAATATGTCCTACATAAGGGTATTTTATTTATGATTTTTATACATTAAATAATTATATTTATTTTTGACACAATGATGATTCAGTAATTTTCTTATTAATGAAAGATTAAAATAATTGATATTATAAAAATACAAATAAATCTAATTTGAGACTTTTAATGAAATACACTAATTTTATAGGTTAATATTACATGTTAGTGTTGATTAAATTAATTTTCTTCGAATTAATAATGATGTTATGAATTTAACAAAAACAAAATATCAAATAGTGTTGAAATTGACATTAAAGAGTTTTTAAAACAAATATTTTATTATTAATTGATATTATATTCCAAAAAATATAAGGATCTACCAAGGGGATTATATAATATTATATATTTTATTAATGAACCACTAGAGGTTCTCTTGGAAGTTTATAGTAATTTTATTAAACATATAATATAAAAGAACAAAGAGACATGGTAAATGTCATACTGTTTAACAAGGAGTTAAATTTAAAAGATAAGGTTAATACAGTGGCCCAAACCTGTAAAAAACATATTTTTTGAGTAGTTTTCTACCACTCCCCACATTATCCTCTAAATAAATCATTTTTGTGCCATTATAAACCGAAAATGATTTTATTATAAAACAATATATCAATCTTTTCCTAAGGTGCCCATCACCCCTCTTACAAAAGGGCACTTCCCCTTCTCTCAAATTCACACCTTCAAAGCCATTTGGATCGGCCAACCCCTGCCCAAATATATTCTCAACTATCCTACCTTAATCTTAGTGTCATTAATTTAGTCATAAAGTCAACCTAAGGAGCACTTTTGATCAAATCAAAAGGAAGACCCGAAGAAGAGGTTAATATTTCATCACCAATTTCAAGTTCTTTTCTTCTTCTACATCCTCTTTATTTTTTGTTTCCATTATAAAATAATAAATATAGTATCTTATATATACTGTGATGTTATTATAAAAATCTTACAACCTTATTCATTATTCTATCCATCATATAAATGACAAAGTCACCATACATGTGTACGTACGGATTACCGTCTCCACGTCGTGGTGTAGTTTGTTATTCAAGAACTTAATCAATTGTATGAGTATAATAATGAGTATAAATGGTCTAAATAATAAATATTACATGATAATTATTCTGTATATATGATATACCAGCCAATTATATATGATTTTAATATCAAAATAATGATATTGTTGCTAATGCGTGCGTACGGATTACCGTCTCCCCGAACGCGATGAGATTCATTCCCCATCATATCCATTAAAGAATAATTTTCATTTGATGATTAAAAATAATTTTTAAAGGCTTAATATCATTCTGAATATGAATAATATAATTCTTATCCATAACAAACATTACTTAAATATCAAATCATATAAAGGAAAACAAATCACCTAACACCCAAAACGATGATACTACTAAAGTATCATTAACAAAGAAATATTAGAAGATCATATATGATATCATATTAATGTATATGGTTATTGTATAATTTAATAAAAATTATTTCACCATTATAAAGGAGGTTAACCCACCCACTACTAAGGAAAAGTACAGGGTAAGGGTTAATTTCACAATCTCTTTATTATCCGAGGTTATTTTTACGTTAGTATCTACTGGGACTTCTTTATCATCCACATCCACGTTTCATAAAAATGTATTTCAAAACATTTTTACTATTTACTAGACTATGGGTTAAATTCATTTATACCCTTGTTTGACTATTTAAAAAAAAATTGAATGGAATCTTTCCATCATTTTCCAAACAATGTACATTATAACCTTTTTGAAAAAATTAAGGCAAGATTGTCTTGTTTAACTTATAAGGCAGGTTTGGCTATTTTCCGCCGTTATAACATTGTTGAAGCTTACATTAAAATCTTATAATAATATTTTCAAAATAATTTTTTTATTTATAATTATATTACTTTTAAATTATTTCAAAATACAAAGAGATATTTCTCTAAAAAAAGTTTTGATTTCATCTATGTCAACATCCTTTGATGAATTTTTAGCTTATTTGAAGTTGATTTATTATGATACAAAACGTCTATATTGTATTGAAGGTTTTTTGATATGTTTGACTACGGTTGTGTAATTTTTACACCATTCATGGTTTATGGATAAATTATTGACATTTTGTATTCCTGTTTTAATACAAATGTTTATATTATGTTTAAACCTTTTCATATGAGGAATGCATTGGACTTAGTAAGTGACGGGTGGAGCCCGCTATAGATCCTCGATTAATCGGTAGGTTTCATGATACAAACTAGTGTCTTTTCACAAGGCCTTGGAAAAATCTTATTTGTAGTCTTGGCACAAGGCCTTGACTATGTGTTTTTGAAGTTTGGCATTATGAATTCCATAATTATGAAAGTGGATATTGATATTGCATGTGATTATTCGACTAGTAGAATATCCTTGTGAATATGTAAATGGAATTATTTTATTTTATCTTTTCCATATTATGTTGAAGTTCAAGTTTAAATTTTTTTTATTCTTATACATTACCTTCAATGTTTATTCTTATTTATAAAAGTTTCCACTATACTGTTATCCTTACTAAGAATCTGAGATAACCCTTTTCTATGTTTTATTTTTCCTAGGATGCGAAGAAATATATTACGACAGACTTGAAGGAATAGTCCAAGAGATATGAGCGTGGCCTATGGAGACTATGTTGTTGTAGTTTTTCATTTTTTAATGTAATGTAAAACTTATGAATGTATCTAGTATTTCCAAGTCTACTAAACTAATCGATCTTTCGAGACTTGATCTTTTGTGATCATGATAATGTTATGTAATAATTCACTGACTCAAGTAAACTTGGGTCGGGTGTTACAGTTGGTATCAGAGGATGTTTATTAGAAACCTTGGAAACTAGATTTATATAAACTCCGATTAGAGTACATTACCCTAAGATAGAATTTCAGGATTAGTATAGAGGAACTTCCTAGAATTTTGGTAATTTAGATATTTTGTGTATTTTCCAACAAATACATATCTATCTGGATAAGAGTAGGTAGAGGGGGATCTGAAATAGATTTACCTAGGGGTAAAACCCGAAAACACCGCTTTTGAGCTAGACTCGAATGGGATCTGGTGCACGACAATAGGCCTTGCTGCACTCTTGATTACGACACTCCCGGGGGATATTCTTAGGATAATTATCATTTTATTTACAAACCATTATGAAAGTTTTATGAGTATATAAATCTTTAATGACCAAATTTTTATGATTATGGATTATATCCATAAACTGTTCAATTTATGTTAAGTTCTTTACAAGTTTGGAATTATGTATTGCGATTAATAAACTAATCTAGTGTATGCCATTGTTTAGAAATGGCTCCTAGTGGAAGGAATGGAAACTATATCAATGCATGTAATCCATATTGGGATTTCCCTCCTACTCATGATAATTATAGTGGAGCTGGTGAAGCAACTGGTACTGATCAGCTTATGACCACACTGGGAAAACTCACTCAGGTTATGAATAATAACCTTACCCATATGGAGCACCCTGATCCATAACGTGGATGATTAATGATAGAACGCTTCATGAAGAAATGACCACCAACATTAAATAGGACTACAAATCCATTTGTATCTTATCAATGTATAATTTTCTTAGAGAAAATATTTCATGCTTTGGGGAGTAGCAAAAGAGAAAAAAGTTGGCATGGCAGTTTATCGCCTCACTAGAGATGCTAATAAATAGTGGTCATTGATGCAAAACACAAAGGAGGATGAAGAAGTATCAATTATGGAATGGATGGAGTTTAAATATATTTTTTTATAAAAATATTTTTCTTCGAGAGCATCAAGAGGATATGGTAAGACAATTTCTGAGTCTGATGCAAAAAGGGGATGATAATGTCGCAAAGTATGAGGATAACTTTACAAGGTTATCAAGGCATTCTGCAGATTATATACATAACCCAAGAAGTAGGATTGACCTTTTCTTTAATGGGTTAAAACCATTTCTCCATCGAGAATTTGTCTTATAATCCTTCTCATTGTACGAGGATATTGCATCATATTCTATCAAGACAGAAAAGAAATTCTCTAAGTCTTATGACTTTAAATCAAAGAAAGAGAAGAAGAGATCTGTTGAACACTCTAGAAATGGAAATAAGAGGAAGAAGGTAAAATTTGAATATCCATCATTCATTAAATGTGGGAAGGAACACCCTGGTACATGCCTGATGGGAATAGGAGTCTGTTACATGTGTGGTGAAAAAGGCCACCAAGATCATGATTGCAAGGGGAAGAAAGAGGCTGTCAATGTTGAATGATTCAATTTTATAGAAAAGGGGCATTATGAAAATGAATTTCCTAATTTCTAAGTAAGAATACCTCAGAAAGTCCAAGGGATAAAGGCTGAGCTTATTTTATCACTATTGCTAAGGTTCAAGCTCTGAAAGACATGGTTGCATGTAATTTAATGGTTTCCTCAAGTTTAGACAATGCTTTATTTGACTCTAGATCATCACATTGTTTCATATCTTCCCATTTTTCTAAGAAAATAAGATATTTTCAATTTTACTTAACAAGGGATTTGTCAGTCAAAGCACCTAAGGGAAGTATCATCACAACAAAGTTTTGTGAATCAGTTCCCATTAGGGAATATAAATGATTTTTATCTATTGATCTCATCATCATACCCATAACTGAATTTGATATAATCCTTAGTATGGATTGGATTTTGGACCATGATGCAACAATTTATTATAATAATAAGGGGGTTATAATTAACAATGATTATAAAGAGTACCTTATCATTAAAGAAGAAACATCACCACCTGATTCTTATCTAGATCTACCCCTATTTGCTCTACTAAATTTGATTATTGGGGAAGAAGAGAATGAAATAACTATGGGTGAGGAAAATAATGTTCAAATAAAGTATGTACCTATTGTGAAAGAATATGTTGATGTATTTCTAGAGGATTTACCTAGACATCCTCCAGAATGAGAAATTGAGTTTTCCATTGATTTATTTATTGGTTGAAGGCCCATATCAAAGAACCCTTAGAGATTGGACACTGTGGAATTAGTGGAACTAAATAAACAACTATTGGAATTGAGTAACAAGGAATTTTGTAACAACACGAACCCAGCCATCCACACGAACAGTGCCGAGAGGGTCGGGTATCACTACCTTAGGCACACCTCCCCTAAACACCAAAGGCTGTCGACTAGCTGCGAGGGTCTGATAGGCATAGTGGGGAGGCTATACCCCCCCCGGAGGAATAAAATAGTACCGGTCCGAGTAGAATACTAAATATGCAGCGGAAATAAATGACTCAGAAGACTTGCACCAGACCCACATAGTGGAAGCACATTCAATAATAATAAATAGTGGAAGCAATAAAAAAACAACAGTAACAGAAAGGAAAGAGAACGTCATGCCTGTAATAAACTGCAATGACTGCTAATACAACCAAGAATGCTTCCAAACAAGTCATACAAATCAATATATATATCACGGTGCCAATGGATAACCAGCTGTAGCTACAATATAAAGAAAACATGCTGATGCAAGAAATGAATACAAAACAAGTAACTCCAGTATGGCACAACCTCAGGGTTCGTGCCTTTCTCCAAGTCAACAACACTAAAGGCCATCTCCTAAGGCTGACCCTTTACCTGCACGCAATTTCAAAAATTCTACACGCGTTCTGAGGGGACCGTGTAGGGTGTAAGACAAGTCTTAGTAGGATACCACCCATAGGTGCATACCTAATATAAGTGTTTAGGCAGACATGCTCATATAAGAAAAATAGTAAACAGTGCAATGCCCAAAAGTAAAAAAAGACTTCAATGGTGCTCACCAGCCACCAGGAAGTGTCACCTTCTTCGGCCAACGTCGGAAAGTCTGATTTGCAGCCCGGCACCTCGTGCCACCTGACACCATCTGTCTCAAGTACCGACGTCTCGAAGGCATGCCCAATCATCGTAACCCAGCTTGAAAGCTCATCATTCCCATGGGACAACATCTAGAGGAATAGCAATGCCTGTCCTCAAAAGATAACCGGAGGGACAGTGATGTTTGTCCTCAAATCACGGCGAGCCTCTGCCCCCAACCTGACCGCCTCAAAGATGTATCCCGAAGGCTCCTCACCTTCCACTTGGATTCCTATGGCAAGAAACCCCAAACCAAAAATACCTAACCACAACTATCGGGGGCCTCTACCCAGTGAGTGGCTATACCACCTCATCTCGGAGTCTATCTGTGTGCACACTACTCAAAAGTACCCGGTGAGCGGTAATCACCTCAGTATGTCCCAAGACACAACACCTCTGACACCTCATGTCCCTGTGAACCTGTCGCCCAAGTCAGATGGCCTCACCATCCATGTAACCCGGGCCAAAGCCCAAACTGACAGTCCAACTGCCTCAACTAACGTCCATAATGCCCCATCCCGTGGTAGCAACCACCCAAAGTATCCCGATCCAAAGCCCCAACCTGTGATCGCCATCACTCAACAATATATCCGGGCCACGCCCAACACAAATAATAGTTCAACACATGAAATATCACACATTGCATATTCATACTTTGAAGCATCACTTTAAAAAGAAAATTACTAAACAGTCAAATTACACTACCTGTGCTATCCCATACCAGCACATAACTCATTCATGATTTAACAATTAAACTAAACAGTTTAACTCGAGACATTCAATAAATAGTAAAAACACAACAGTTTATCAATGGTCCAATTCACACGCATTTCGGCACCCCCTGTCGAATTTACCCAAACGAGAAACGACCTCTAACCTGGTCTCTCTCAATCGCAACAGGGTTAGGGAATACCCAGAGGTATTCCATAATGCAGATAATTAAAGAAAACAAATAAACAGGGTCTTGCTCAGCACTCGACGTCACGCTCGAAGGTCACAACCCCAAATTGTCTACGAAAACACAAAAGAAGTTATGCAACACCCACCTCGTACTCGTACGATGACACTCCTTTGATTTCAGCCTCTGAATCGGACTGAATCACGGTAGATCTGCCTTTATGTCAAATACGGAAATTCCATTCGGACGGATTCTGCAGAGAAACAGGTGAGGAATCAAGGAAGAAAAAGGGCGCGCAGTGTTATCATTTCTGATGCGGTCCCGCTGCCACTGACGGATCGAAGAACGGAGGTCGTACGGAGATTCTGGAAGGGTTTGAGTTTTTTGGGAGTTCTCGGATGAACTGTTCGTCCAAAGGGAAAGAAGAAGGGAAATCTGGGAATGAGGCACGACGATGCCTCAATCGATAAAATAAAAAAAAAGTACACGGTGTGTATTTACAAAGTACACACCGTGTATATGTGTTTCCATACTCTGAATTATGCGGAGTCCAGCACATGGCCTGGACCATGCACACGGTCAACACATGGCCAGGGTCTCGGCTGCTACATGGGGAAAGGGTACACGACGTGTCAAGGAAGGCTACATGCCGTGTAGATGGAAATTTACACCTGGTAACCACACGACATGTACCTATCCTCGCACAGGTAAGCGATACACGACGTTTCTATAAATACACACCGTGTAGTAGGAACGTTCTACACGGTCTTTACCCAGAATGTACTTGGCGAGCACACGGCCGGTCACTCGGGTAACTCATACACAACGTGTACTTAAAGTACACGACGTATAGTCTAGAAATTTCCAGAAACTGCCCAGACATTCCAGAATTCTAAAAAACCAGTCAAAAGTTTAAACAGGGCAAGGTTTTGACCTGTTTCTAAAAACTTGGGTTCTTACAAACTCCCCACCTTAACGTAGATCGTCCCCGAGCTACCAAAAGAATCCAAGAGATGGCACTGAACACACCCATCCTAGTTAAACAACCCAGACTACCCTGGTCTCAAGGTTCTGGATAAATTCCTAAAAAAAGGGCTCCCCACCTTAGGAATCACCTACACGGTCTCAACCCAAACAATGATCAAGGAAAACAAATAAACAAACAAGGCCCAACAACCTATTTCCCAGACCCATGGTCCTCCCGTGACGCATTGTCACCCCTGTACCTCCTTGGTACTCACATGTCGCTTCTGACACCCAAAGTAACTCTCACCGCATCAGTGTCCGCCTCCCTGAGGTCCTGCATCTAATAGATGCTCAATTAAAACCTGGTGCCATGCACCTCAAGTAACCCGCATCCAAGATGCCCCGATTCCCACAACAACTCAAGTAACCTGCATCCTTGATGCTCCTGATGCCACGCATCTCAAATATACAAATAACATATAAAACACATCCGATATGATTCCAATACCACTAACTAGCATCTAGTCAGTCCACAAGTATCTTGTGAAGCCTGTGCACTCAACCAGACATGCCTTAAGAGGCTATTCCAAAAGAAACTAATGACACTCACAACCACACCCGTGGTGTACCTGCCACCGTCTTCGGCTCTCCAGCCTACTAAAACCCTGGTAGCTCCACAGCTTGCACCTGACCTGACACACATATCCCTAAAACCTGTCCTCCCTATGGTGTTGCCCCAGTCTCCGGCCATGGACCCCTCAACTGGGTCCTACTATCTCTGTCGCATCCTCCGCGTGCAGCTGAACCTCGGCTACCCTCTCCTGGTACTGAACCTGAACCAAATCCTGATGCCATAGTATGTCCTGGTCCCTGTCTGCTGGCTTTTTGAGAAGGCTACCTGCAAAACCTCTCCAGATTCCCGATCTGTCCACACGCCCGACACTCCTTTGGGGGCCTATCTCACTGAGCCCGAACATATCCCGGCAGTCCAAACTGAAAGCAAACCACCGCTGAACTACCACGAGGTGGTCTAGAGGAGTCCTTGGATTTCCCTCCAAGTTGGAACTCATCTCTCCCCCACTTCCTACTATCCGAACCGTCACCTGAAGCTGTCCCCCTTCCAAAACGAGATTTATCTCTCTCATTTCCCTCAGCTATGAGTGCCTAGTTCACCGTCTCGGAGAAGGAACCCGGCATGAAGATGTTTACCTGAACCCAAATGGCATGTCATAAGTCGTCCTCAAAGCGCCTCACCCTAGCAGCATCATCGCTCACCATACCAGGTGCAAAACGGGAGAAATCTGTGAATGTAGCTGCGTAATCCATGACGGACATGTCTCCCTGCTGAAGACTTAAGAACTCCCGATATCTCTCTGCCCTCAGTCTCTCCAGATAAAAGTGATCGAAGAACCTATCCTCGAAGTCCTTCCACGCCAGTCCCTCATTCCTACGAGCATGTACCTGCACATCCCGCCAACGTTTCGCCGGTCCTCTCATCATGTAATTCACTAGTTTGACCCTCCGCCCTGGTGACGTCTTGAGCTGCTCGAAGATCATGTGCATACTCTCTATCCAGTTCTCTGCCGCCTGTGGACCACTGTCACCCTGAAAAAGCAGCGGGTGCTGTGACTGGAACTCCCACATCAAATACACCATAGAAGGCTCTGTACCCTGCGCGCCTCTGTCATTCCCCTGCAAGACGCGAACTAGGCTAGCCTGGAGCTGCTCGTCAAGCCAGGGTCCGAACACTGCCAAACCCGGCTACTGCCCTACCTGCACTGGATCCTGAACCTGATCTTGTCTATGAACCTGTACCTGCAGCTCATGCTCTACCTGCACCATATTCTGAACCTGATCCTGCGGTACCATATCCTCTCCCACCTGTCACTCCATCGTGTCGTGAAGAAGTAACCTGCTGAATATCATAAATGGTTAGACATCCCACATAAATCTATATAACAATATATTCTACGCAGATAAGGGAAACAATAAAAGGCAGTGCATAAAAACTACCCTTACTTCCCCTCACGTCAACGCATGCCCAACTGCATCCCGACTTCATGGCCACATTACCTTCCCTCGACAGAGCCAAGTATCATTACTACCTTGGGCCATGATCATCCTGACAACCAATTTTGCCTCAATCCTGACAACCGAGTCACCCAATCCTGACAGTTACACTGCCTCAACCATAGTACTTGTCTGCTCTCATACGAGCCAGACCCAAATATCCTGCAACAAGCAAATTTTTTTCAAAAATACAAAGCATGACATATACATTTCCAAAACAATAAATTATATCAGGAGTTTTACCTATCCACATTTTAGAGCATACATATCTTGGAAATTTATTTTATTCACATGGTATTACCACTTCACAAAGCATAGGTGCAGTTATGAAATTGAAATACCCTAAAATGTGCCTATCAAAAGCCAACAATTAAGCCTTTCCATACTGGCCAAGGTTTTCATGTCATAATCAGTAACATCACACAACAAGTGACCCACCGAGGTGGAAGTTATAGAAACTGTAATCTGAGCAAAAAGAAAATGGAAATTCTCACCCACGGCAACTCAATCCATCCCTCGTACATGGGGCTGTAGGCATCCAAGCACAAGTTCAAAAATCCAGTTCCAACAACAACCTACCTCCAGTATACCATATCCCAAATAGTAAAACCAGCAGAAAATAAAAATAGAAGTCTCAAACTCATTAGTATCCATCAAAGCAGTTCTACTAAATCCTTTTCAAGAACCTCCTTTGATACCACTTTGTAACGACCCAAACCCGGCAGCCACCTGAAAAGTGCCAAGCGGGTCGGGTATCACTACCTTAGGCACACCTCTCCTGAACGCCAAAGGCTTCTAACTAGTATAGAGGTTCTAATAGGTTTAGTGGGGAGGCTATACCCTTCTAGAGGAATAAAATGGTACCAGTCCGTATAGAATACTAAATATACAGCGGAAATAAATGACTCAGCAGACTCGAACCAGACCCGCATAGAAGAAGCACATTAAATAACAATAAACAATGGAAGCAATATAAAAACAACAATAGTGGAAACTAAACAGAACGTCATGCCAGTAATCAACTGCAAAAACTGCTAATAAAACCAAGCATGCATCCAAACAAGTCACACAAATCAATTTATATATGACGCCACCAATGGCTAAACTATTGTAGCTACAATATAAAGTAAACATGCTGATGAAAGAATAGAATACTAAACAAGTGACTCCAGTATGGAACGACCTCAGGGTTCGTGCCAGTCTCCAAGTAAACAGCACTAAAGTTCAGCTCCTGAGGCTGACCCTTTACCTGCACGCAATTTCATAAAGTCTACACGTGTCTCGAAGGGCCCGTGTGGGGTGTGAGAAAAGTCTCAGTAGGATACCACCCAGAGGTTCATACCTAATATAAGTGTTTAGGAAGACATGCTCACATAATAAAAATAGTAAATAATACAATTCCCAAAAGTAAACAAAGACTTCACTGGTGCTCAGCAGCCACCAGGAAGTGTCACCTGCTTCGCCCAATGCCAGAAAGTCTGATCTGCAGCCCGACACCTCGTGACACCTGACACCATGTGTCTCAAGTAATGACATCTCGAAGGCACGCCCAATCATCTTAACCCAGCTCGAAAGCTCATTCTGCCCATGGCACAACATCCAGAGGAACAACGATGCCTGTCCTCAAAAGATAACTGGAGGGACAATGATGTCTGCCCTCAAATCATGGCAACCCTCTGCCCCCAACATGACCACCTCAAAGATATCTCCCGAAGGCTCCTCACCTTCCACGTGGCTTCCTATGGAAATCACCCCCAAACCAAAAATACCTAACCGCAACTATCGAGGGCCTCTACCCAGCGAGTGGCTGTACCACCTCATCTTGGAGTCTATCTGTGTGCACACTACTCAAAAGTACCTGGTGAGCGGTAATCACCTCAGTATGTCCCAAGCCACAACACCTCTGACACCTCATGTCCCTACAAACCTGTCGCTCAAGTCAGAGGGCCTCGCTATCCAAGTAACCCGGGACAAATCCCAAAATAACATTCCAACTGCCTCAACCAACGTCCATGATGCCCAATACCATGGTAGCAATAACCCAAAGTATCTCAAGCCAAAGCCCCAACCTGTGATCCCCATCACACAATAATATATCCGGGCCATGCCCAACACAACAAGCAGTTCAACACAGGCAATATCAAACATTTCATATTCATACTTGGTAGAATCACTTTCAACAGTCAATTACTAAATAGTCAAATTTCACTACCTGTGTTATCCCATACCAGCACCTAACCCATTCACGATTTAATAATTAAACTAAACAGTTTTACTCGAGACATTCGATAAACAGTAAAAACACAACAGTTTAACAATGGTCCAATTCACATGCATTTCGGCACCCCCTGTGGAATTGCCCCAAATGAGAAATGACCTCTAACCCCATCTATCTCAATCGCAACAGGGTTAGGGAATACCTAGAGGCATTCCATAATGCAGATAATTAAAGAAAACAAATAAACAGGGTCTCGCTCAACACCCAATGTCACGCCCGAAGGTCACAACCCCAAACTTCTATGAAAACAAGAAAAAAGGTATGCACCACCCACCTCGTACTCGAACGATGGAACTCCTTTGATTTCAGCCCCTGAATTGGACTGAATCGCGGTAGATCTGCATTTTCGTCAAATCTGGCAATTACGTTCATACAGAATTTGTGGAGAAACAGGTGAGGAATCAAGGAAGAAGAATAGTACGTGGGGTTAGACTTTCTGATGTGGTCCCGCTACCACTGACAGATCGAATAACGGAGATCGTACAGAGATTCTGGAAGGGTTTGAGTTTTTAGGGAGTTCTCAGACGAACTGTTCATCCAAAGGGAAAGAAGAAGGGAAATCTGGGAATGAGGTGCGGCGACGCCTCGATCGATCAAATAAAAAAAGTACACAACATGTATTTAGAAAGTACACACCTTTTATATGTGTTTCCGTACTCCAATTTAAGCGGATTCTAGCACATGACCTGGATCGTGCACAGGGTCAACACATGACCTGGGTCTCGGCCGCTACACGGGGCAAGGGTACACGACGTGTCAAGGAAGGCTACAAGCCGTGTAGATGGAAATTTACACCTGGGCACCACACAACATGTACCTGTCCTCGCATGGGTATGGGATACACAACGTGTCTATAAATACATGCCATGTAGTAGGAAAGTTCTACACGGTATTCACACGACATGTACTCGGCGAGCACACAGCCGATCACTCGGGTAACTCATACACGGCGTGTACTTAAAGTACATGGCGTGTAGTCTGGAAATTTCCAGAAACTGCCCATATTTTCCAGACTTCTCAAAAACCAGTCAAAAGTTTAAATAGGGCTAGGTTTTGACCCGTTTCTAAAAACTCGAGTTCTTACAGATTTATTCTCCCCAGTGTTTTTCTATGGGGATCCCTTGTTCTTTTTGTTAAGAAGAAAAAAGGATATATGAGGTTGTGCATTGACTACAAGGAGATCAATACTATAACAATAAATAACAAGTATCCCCTACCTTACATTGATGATTTATTTGACCAACTTCATGGTGGTCAATGTTTTTTAAAGATTGAACGGCAATTTGGATATCATCAATTGTGTTTGAATAAGGAAGGCATTCCAAAAACAAATTTTGAACCAGGTATGGGCATTATGAGTTTACAGTAATGCCTTTTGGTCTTACTAATTCACCCTGTGTTTTCATGGATCTAATGAATTTAGTTTTCAAGGAATATCTTGATGAATTTTTAGTGGTATTCATTGATGATATCTTGGTATAATAAAAAAGATACGAATATCATGAAAATAACTTGTGCATTATCCTAAAGACTGTTAGAAGAAATGATTTATATGGAAAGTTTATCAAGTGCGAATTCTGGCTTTAGGAGATTTATTTTCTTGGCCATATTGTCTCTAAGGATGGAATCTCTGTTGATCCTTCTAAGACAAAAGAAATCCAAGAATGGCCAGCACTGATGATTATAACTAAGGTATGCAGTTTTATTGGTTTGTAGGTTATTATCGGCATTTTTTCGAGAATTTTTCCTTATTGGATAACCCATTAACCAAGCTCACACGTGAAGGGGTTAAATTTGTTTGGACAAAAGAGTGTGAATAATGTTTTTAAGAATTGAAGAGAAGATTAGTCAATTATCCTATCATGACTCTACCATCAATGAATGATGGGTTTTTTATTTATATTGATTCATAAATGAAAGGAATTGGTTATGTACTTATGTAGTATGATAGGGTTATTGCCTATGCATCATGACAACTAAAAATTCTTGAGCAAAACTATCTCACTCATGATCTTGAGTTAGCAGCTGTAATCTTTGCTTTGAAGATACGAAGACACTATCTCTATGGTGAAAAAATGTGAGATTTATACTGATCATAAGATTTTTAAGTATATTTTCTCACAAAAAGAACTCAACATGAAGCACAAGAGATGGCTTGAACTACTCAAGGATTATGATTGCACAATACACTACCACCCGGGGAAGGAAAATAAGGTGGCAGATGCTTTGAGCAGAAAGGATCATGGTGTTTTGAACAAGATGAGAGTTGAAAGGCATCCTATTTTCATGAATCCAGTAAAAATTGATATAGGAATAATCATGGAAGGTGAAAAATCAATAATATTTTGAATTTTTTCCAAACTATCTTTACTAGAAAGGATAAAAATTTCTCAAGATAATGATGAGGAGTTTCAAAAAAAATTAAAGCTATGAAAGAATGGATATTGACCGACTTCATATATGAAGAGGGGATTTTAAAATTTGTGAAGAGACTTTGTGTTACCGATATACCTGATCTGAAAAGGGAATTTCTATATGATTCTTATAGCTCCAATTTTTCTATACACCCTGATATCACTAAGATGTATAGAGATTTTAAGGAACATTTTTTGTGGGAAAACATGAAGAGGGAGATTAATGATTTTGTGAAAAGATGTATGGTTTTTCAACAAGTGAAAGTTGGAAGGCAACAACCTTAAAGAGCCATGAAACTTCTTCCCATACCTGAGTGGAAATGAGATAATTTTACAATGTACTTTTTCATGGGACTACTAATGACTTCTAGAAGGAATGATGCAATATGGGTCATTATTGATCAACTTACCAAGTCATCACATTTTCTTGCTATAAGAGAAGATTTACCACTTGAAGGTTTAGAAAGACTGTATATTAATGAAGTTGTAAGACTTCATGAAGTACCCCTATCGATTCTTTCTGATCATGATCCACATTTTACATCAAGATTTTGGAAAAGTATTTAGAAATTCCTTGATATTAAACTTTGTTTGAGCAATGCCTACCACCCTCAAACTGATAGACAATCAGAACCGACTATTCAAACCATAGAAGAGTTGTTGAGATCTTTCTCACTTGACTTTCAAGGTATCACTACTAGAAATTAGGGCTATAGCCATGGTTCTAAACCGTGGCTATAGGCCCTCAAACCGTGGCTATAGGTAATAGTCACGATTCCTCGAACTGTGGCTAAGTTTGGCATGGCTATAGGCCTAGACCTATAGCCACGGTTCCAAACCGTGGCTTTAAATATATAGCCACGGTTTGAACCGTGGATTTAGGTATACAACCACTGTTCAAACCATGGATGTATACCTATAGCCACAGTTGAAACTGTGGCTATACTAAAGGTCGGACAACTTATATTGCCACATGTTAAAACCGTGGTATTATGTCTATAGCCACGGTTAAAAACCGTGGCAATAACCCAATAGCCACGGTTTAGAACCGTGGCTATAGGGTGTCCAAATCCATAAAAAAATACCCCCTGGACACCCCCCTGGACACCCCCTGGACACCCCTGGACACCCCTGGACACCCCCTAGACACACCTGGGACACCCCCTGGACACACCCTGGATAGACCCTGGACACCCCCTGGACACCTCCTGGACACACCCTGGACACCCCCCAGACACCCCCCAGACACCTCCTGCAGACCCCCCCTGCCCTCCTCCCAACTGCCTTGCAGACCCCCCCCCCCCACCTGCACACTCCCTCCCTGCCCCCACAAAATTTAATTCAGTTAGCATGCTTGAAATACAAATGAAACCTACTAAATTAAATGTAAAAGTTGTTTAATTCATAAATTTTTCTTATGCTCAATTCATGATTACAATAAATCTTTATTTTTATAGTAATCCAACTAAAATATACAGATTGTTTTTAACTTCTAAATATTTAGTTCATGAGGAAATATGAACTCATAATTATACTACACGATATAGAAGTAAAATTTAAGAATGATATGTAAGTAAGTTAGTCTAAACCCCGAGACACACCCCCCACCTGCACACACCCCTTGGACACCCCCTAAACCCCGGGACACCCCCTGGACACCCCTTGGAACCCACCCCAGGACAGACCCCCCAGACCCTGGACACCCCTGCCAGTCTGCCCCCCCCAGACCCTACCCCCCCCCCCAGAACCTTCCCCCCCCCCAGAACCTGGACACCTCCCCAGACCATGGACCCCCCCAGAACCTGCCCCCCCACCTGCACACCCCCTCACTGGACAGACCCCTTATAGCTCCTCCCTTCCCCCTTGGACAGACCCCCCTAGAACCCCCCACCCCTTTACACACCACCACTCTCCCCTCTGGATAGAACCCCTTAGAACCCCCACACCACCACTCTCCGCTCTAGATAGAACCCCTTAGAACCCCCCCTGACACCCCTGGACACCCCCCGGCACCCCCAGTACCACCTGCACCCAGCCCACCCCCACCCCCCCTGCACCCAGCCCTATATCCAGCCCCCACCCCTACACCCAGCCCCCTCACTACTTCTTTCACTTAGGTCCCCCTCCCCCCCACTGCACCCCCACTATCCACCCCCACCTGCACCCCCACTACCCTCTGCACCCATGCCCCCAGCCCCCCCAGCCCCCCCATCCCCCCTGCACCCAGCCCTATATCCACCCCCACCCGCTACACCCACCCCGCACTACCCCTTGCACCTAGGTCCCCCTCCCCCCACCCCCTACACCCAGCACTATATCCAGCCCCACCCCCTGTACACCACTCCCCCATGCTAGACACACCTCCCCCCTACCTGGACAGCCCCTCCCCCTGCTGGACACCCCTCCCCCTACTAGACACCCCTTCCCCTGCCCCCTGCCCCCCTGCCCGCTGACCCTAGACACCCCAGGACAGACCCCACCCCAGGATAGACCCCCCCAGACCCTGGACACCCCTACCAGTCCTGCCCCCCCACACCCTGGACACCCCAGGGCAGACCCCCCAAGAACCTGGACAGCTCCCTAGACCATGGACACCCCCCAAAACCTACCTCCCCAAAACTAGACCCCCCAGGACAGACCCCCCCCCCCCAGACCTTGGACACCCTAGGACAAACCCCCCCCCCACTGGACCCCCAAGACACCCCATGGAAAGACCCCCCAGGACAGCCCCCAGACCCTGGACACCCTAGGACAGACCCCCCCACTAGACCCCCTAGACAATAGATGGATGTCATGGGCTATTGCTAAAATACCGAATCCGGATGCTGAAATCAGTAGTAAGTAAGAAGAGGTAAATGAAGAAAAATGAATAAAATTTTCCCAATATACTTGGGGAATTTTATTCATCAGCAGGAAGAAGAACAAAAGAACGGTAGCTGAGAGTTCCTTCCCCGGAGGTGGAGAATGATTTTTTTACATAGGATCTGTCTAATATTTAATGAAAGAAAGAGGGAGAGGAAATTAAGTACCTCATTACAAGTGACAGCATCCAACAAATTCTCTTCAAATGGAATAAAATATTACAAAAAAAATCTATAAACCTTCTCTATCCTCTTTTGGATTCCAGGTGTCCAGGTGGTTAATAATTTGGTTGAGGTGAGGCTATGGACTCATGGGGGCAAGCATGAAGGAAACTAAGTTGGACTGGATTTTAAGTAGGCTGCTCTTGTTTTTCTGAAGTGACAGGGCTGATTGGTTCTAAACTAAGTGAGTTGGAATAGGAATTTAGATGAGGGATTCAAATGTTATGGGGTATGGTTTAATTGGTTATAATTGGGTGAGGTTTGGAATGGTTTTAAAGTGGGATGCCTGGTGGAAAATGTGGGGTTGGTGGCATAGAATTTGAGAGGTGGGTAGGCCTGATTGGTGGTCAAGTTGTGGATGGGTTGCCTAGGGGATTGAAAATTGGTGGGTGACTGAGAAGGAGTTCATAGTGTCTAAATTGAAGTGGGAGCTTGGAATTGTAGTAGGGCTTGAGTTTGGATTTTTTAGTGATAGTGGAAATGGCCCTGGAATAGCTGGTTTGATTTTGGTGGGATGGCCAGGGGATTTTTATAGTGCATCGAAAAATAGTCACTAGTAGGGCTTGGTTTGGTGTGAAATTCAGTCAAACGGTTGTGGGAACCATCATGGAAGAAACTACCAAATACAGACCAGAGCTATTCTCCTCTACAGTGAAGACCCTTCATGGAAACTCTTCAAGCAAACCAGGTCTCCAGTTGCATCTTTTTCCATAACAAACAAGCCCTGTTTGCATAGGCCCAAACAGACCTCCCTTTTCCAGCTTGTGGGTGAAATGTGGGAACTCCAGCATGAAATAGGCCCTCAGAATGTAACAACCTCGTTGGAATTTCATCAAACAGATTGTGTGCAGCCTTTAAAACTCAACTTGGCAGTGATCCTCCTCCTCCAATGAGTGATACATGAGATGAGAGAATTATGGAAGGAATTTCACCTAAAACAGCCAAAAGCAGACATTGAATTTCCATCACAATAGGCTGATCCGGTTCAGACAACATGTGCAGAGGATGAGGATGATCTGGTTCGGAAAACATGTGAAGAGGATGAGGAAAAAGAAGAATTACCGAACAAATATTATGTGATACATGTACAATAAAATATGCCAGACAATTCCAAAACAATGTTTTCAGTTGAATTGAGCCTTTGTACCACCTTCTATGCACGTTTTGTCGAAAGATGGATGAGAGGAAGCGCTGAGAGGAGATATAGTTTAGGAATGAGGAAATACAAATAATTATAGAGCTAACCATTAAATGTTTCTCTAAGGAGGAGTAACCGCTGCAGGGTGTCGTCCTGGAGGAGTAACCGCCGCAGGGTGTCATCCTGGAGCAGGGCCAAAGCACGGCGTGACCGCGGTGTGACCGCGGCGTGACTACGGCGTGACCGTGGCGTGACCACCACAGGGTGTCATCCTGAAGGAGTAACCGCCACAGGGTGTCGTCCTGGAGCAGGGCCAAATCACGGCGTGACCGCGGCGTGACCGCCACAGGGTGTCATCCTGGAGGAGTAACTGCCGCAGGGTGTTGTCCTGGAGTAGGGCCCAATCACGGTGTGACCGTGGCGTGACCGCGGCGTGACCGTGGCATGACCGCAGCGTGACCGTGGCGTGACCGCAGCGTGATCGCGGCGTGACCACCGCAGGGTGTCGTCCTGGAGGAGTAACCACCGTAGGGTGTCGTCCTGGAGTAGGGCCAAATCACGGCGTGACCGCGGCATGACCGCGCCATGACTGCGGCGTGACCGCGCCGTGACCGCAGCGTGACCGCGACGTGACCACGGCGTGACCGCAGCGTGACCACAACGTGTTGGCCCGATCCAACGACATTCGCGGGGAAACATCTTCCACTTAGTTTAAAATAGGATGATATGGATGGCATGAGAGGATGTTTTCTCAAAAGAGTTAAAGAAATGAATGCTAATCTGTGATGACTAGAGGATTGGATGACCCCTGATATACCTAATTCGGTGAGGTTTGGAGATCTAGAAATGTGTAGGAATACCTAGAGGAATACCCCATGGTATCAGGAAAATCACAGGTTACATAACATGTAATCTGAAATTACTGGTACTGTTGGACCCCTGGGTTGTGGAACTGGGCTTTTGGTTGGATTTAAATATCACATGCCATGTGACATGGTCACACAACATGGGACCCATCTTAAAAGTCTAATGTCACTTAATGATTGTCTTGGTTGAAACAACTATTTTAATAAAAAGAGGGAAACCCCCTACAGGGATATAAAAAGGTTCAAGTACGATCTGTGCTTTATTACTAACAATGACAACAAGTATAAGGAAAACATCAATGCAATAATGATAAGAAATGTATACCACTGTGAGTTTTCAAAGACAGCGCACCTCCGTTGGAGGGGTTTTATTACAAAACCAGGACTTATTTATCAAACGAAAATATTATCTGAACTAACAATTATTCAAGAATTGAAATTTAATATAAACATGAAAAATTAAGAAGGCAACTAAATGCAATTTAAAACATTCTCGAATTAAATGGGCTAGGAGAGGGACCCTACCTCAACCTCAAGGCGCGTTTGATTTTGACGATGAAGACTCGAATCTTCCTTTTTTTCGCATGCACACGTATGCAACTTAACATATATGTAAGGACACCTAGCCCCTATGTACATATTTGCATGACCAAATATGCACAAGGGGGGCCTTAGATATATGTTCATACTTGAATGTATCGTTTTATGCTTACATGCGTATGCATTTTTCATATCTATATATAAGCACACCTATCCCCAATATATATATATATATATTCATACTGCGATTAGTGAATATATATAAAGGGGGAACTTATATATGCATATGCCTACCTATGCATACACGTGTAAGCCTTCATCAACGGCGACTCGAATCCACCTCAATGAAATCCAAAACACAGAAAAAAAATATAAATAACTCCAGCCATGGACACCCCTGCCAGTCCCCCCCAGACCCTGGACACCCCTACCCCCTGGCTGGACAACCCCTCCCACTGTTGGACACCACTCCCCCTGCTGGACACCCTTGCCCCCTACCCCCTGCCCCTGCCCCCTACCCCCTGCCCCCTGCCCCCTGCCCCCTGCCCCTGCCCCCTGCCCCCTACCCCCTTCCCACTGCACCCCACTGGAAAACCCCCATGCCCCATCTGGACAGCCCCACTGGACACCCCCTGCACCCCCTGGACACCCCTACCCCCTGCTGGACACCCCTCCCCGCCGGACACCCTTCCCCCTGCTGGACACCCCCCCATGCAACTGATAAGTGCAGAATTGTACAGAAATTCTGCAAGCCATCCTCTATTAATACTTCGTTGAAAGATGCTCTGAAAGGGAAAAATATTAATACCAAACACTATGTTATAAAAAAATACAAAGAAGGTTAAAAAGAGGTCATTTGGGGTACCGAAAACCAACATACATGAATCAAGAAATAGAAAATAGATTGTTCCCAACACTTTTTACACAACCAGAACATGTCTAGGACCATCATTACAGACCTCACCCTATAGGTTACATATGACATATACTAATAGGGCTGCCACATTTTACTCTACCTGCTGTTACACCTATTCATGCTCCTTCTCAGCTAGACATTCCTCAAGGACATCCCCTCCCCCTACCTGGACACCCCTCCCCCCTACTGGACACCCCTCCCCCCTAGTGGACAGCCCTCCCCCCTACTGGACAACCCTCCCCCCTACGGGACAGCCCCCCCTTCTGGACAGCCCCGACCCCAGCCTAGACAACCCCTCCCCCTTCCTGGTGCCCCTCCCCCCTGCTGGACAGCCCCCCCCCCCTACCTGGACAGCCCCTCCCCCTACCTGGACAGCCCCTCCCCCTTCTGTACAGTCCTTCCCACCTGCTGGACACCCCTCCCCCCTGCTGGACGCCCCTCCCCCTGCTGGACAGCCCTCCCCTGCTGGACAGCCCTCCCCCCTTGCTGGACAACCCTCCCCCTACTGGAAAGCACTCCCCCTATTGGACAGCCCTCCCCCTGCCGGACATCCCCTCCCCCTACTGGACACCCCCTCCCCCTGCTGGACACCCCTCCCCCCTGCCGGACACCCCTCCCCCCTGCCAGAGAGCCCGCCCCCTGCCTGACGGCCCACCCCCCCTGCCGAACAGCCCGACCCCCTACTGGACAGCCCCGCCCCCTGCATGGACACCCCCCTACTGAACACCCCTCCCCCTTGCTGGACATCCATCCCCCCCTGCTGGACATCCCTCCCCCATGCTGGACATCCCTCCTCCCTGCTGGACAGCCCTCCCCCCTGCGGGACAGCCCTGCCCCCCCTGCTGGACAGCCCGCCCCCCTACCAGACACCCCTCCCCCCTGCCGGACACCCCTCCCCCCTGCCGGACACCCCTCCCCCCTACTGGACAGCCCTCCCCCCTGCTGGACAGCCCTCCCCCTACTGGACAGCCCCTCCCCCTGCCTGGACACCCCTCCCCCCTGCTGGACAGCCCCTCCCCCTGCCTGGACACCCCTCCCCCAACTGGACACCCCTCCCCCTACTGGACACCCCTGCCCCTGCTGGACACCCCTCCCCCTACCTGGACAACCCATCCCCCTTGCTGGACAGCCCCCCCTGCCGGACACCCCTCACCCCTGCTGGACAGACCTCCCCCCTGATGGACATCCCTCCCCCTGATGGACAGTCCCTCCCCCTACTTGGACACCCCTTCCCCCAGCTAGACACCCCTCCCCCAGTTGGACACCCCTCCCCCTGCCTGGACAGCCCATCCCCCCTTCCGGACACCCCTCCCCCCTGCCGGACACCCCTCCCCCTGCCGGACACCCCTCCCCCTACCTGGATAGCTCTATTGGTACTCACACAATTTTTGGGAAATTTTCTCAGTCATGGGGAACTCAATTTGGTTGGATATACATACCGATAACCCAAGGTTTGGACACTATGTGATAACCCATGTGAATGTGGACATGTATGTAATGCTTCTAGAAGAAGTAGTCTTAACTAACATGATGAATGTATAGACATTCTGATCCAATATGAAAGGAAACCATAGTTCTACATGAATTATATGTTTTTTCCATCATTCTCCAGAATGTAATAGGGACAAGGAGTGTTCTTTTTAAAATATGAAGGGGAATGATGTCTCTATCTATGAAAGTTGGAACGGTAAGATGAATATTCCAATCTATGACTTGGAGAGAAAATACACTACTGTCCCTTATAATGTGGATAAGATAGGGGTTATATCAGTGTAGAAGGATACTGGGAAAACTACAGACTTAATCACTTCAACATCACCTTAGGATGGTCCTTATAATGAAAAAAACGTGGATTATTCTCAGTGTGTTGTATTTACTCTAGAGGGCCCACCCCCGGGAAAATCCTTGAATGAGTACAATGTACCCCTTCTTGATAGAGAGATAAACATTGGATAGAACATCCACTTCGAGGGGCATGTATTTTGGGGGCACCTTTCCCTGATGTTTTTTACAGATCCAAGGGACTATAGGTATTTTCAACTTTGTAGGAAAGCCTAATGTAAATACTCACGAATGGGAAAAATAGGCAGAAAGTCAATGTGGACCTCTATACAAATGTAGCAGGTATTGAAGAGAGTACTTCAAATGAGGCAACATTTGATGGCATGCCTACATAGAGGTGTTGCTTTTAGGATGCTTTACCTAACCTGATTGCATCTCATGGTTCTCAAGTGGTGAAAAATGGGAAAAACTTCTTGCAGGTTCCTACCTATCATTAATTGATGATGACACATTCTGAGGGACCCCTTATGCATGTTTCATACATAGCTATCTAGGAACAATCCAGGAAGGAAACCTCACCAGGTTCACTGAATATGAGTACACCCAAGGATCATCAAAATAAGTTGCAGCAGAATCCCTTACCTACTAAAAATAATGATCAGTATGGGGTTTCATCAAAGTACCTACTGCAATGATTACTAAAAATAAGGCCTCCATAGAGTCAAAATCTTATCCTAGATAGTAAATGGATAAATTTACACACTTAAGTCGTGTATTATGGTATGATGATGATGAGGAAATTTCAATCAGTTAGAAGGTTATCATCACCTCCAATATGGTAAATGAAGATGGATATACAAAAGGTAAATACATGTATGATAAAGGCATGGGTAGTGACCCAAAATTAAAGAACAAGAAAAATAATTGGAGTAATGGTGTGGAGAAACTGCCCCTGCCCCCCTGCCCCCTGCCCCCCTCCATCCTGCACCCTACCCCCTGCCCCCTGCCCCCTCCACCCAGTCCATTAGCCTGCACAACACCCCCTGCACCCCCCTGCACCCTCCCTTCCCCCTGCCCCCCTGCACCCTGCCCCCTACCCCTGCCCCCTGCCCACTGCCCCCCTACCCCCTACCCCCCTCCACCCTGCCCCCCCTGCACCCCTCCATCCTACCCCCTGCCCCCCTCCACCCATCCCCTATCATACTTCAATACATCCCAAAGATATTATCAAAAACACTTCAAGACATAAAATGACTATTTTTAACAAATATAACAAAAGACCAAAATATATGATGCATGAACCACAAATCAAAGACCCCTCTCAACATACATGATGTAGTATGGTAAAAAGAAATAAATGAACTTACCAAAATGTTACCATCATACAAAATGGTTCCTTAAGAGTACTTTGGGTGCATATTTCTTTTTCACCCTAAGACTATATTTTACCTACAAGAAATAAAGAAAAAAATATCAAAATAAATCAGAAGTAATTATGTAGAGAATAAATAATTGATAAGAAATATATTTGTGTTTATGTGCCTAAATACAAACATGTATCCTGCAAAAATAGTCGATGCATGAACCACAAATCAAAGCTTACTTGAGAGGAAAATGTTTTGTTTTGAAAAGTTCAACTATTAGAAATTAGAGCTTCAAAAATTTCATCACCAGTTGCACCCTATCTTCATTAAACTGTAAAAGGTTTATGTAAGAAATAAGGTGATACAATCATATCGTGCACAATAATTGAGTAACTTAGAATTTAGCTCATAAAAAAGATTTTAGAATTGGAACCATAAAACTATGATTAAATTTTTATTTTATGTTTTTAAAACTACATGGGAACAAAATAATATGTTAATATCACTCTAATCAAAACCAATAACTGAGAAGTGAAGTTCACATAGATTCCCATTACCAAGAATGGATGTTCCCCCTTGCTTGTCGGTTGCATGGAAACGTGCCCACATTTGAACCAACACCAACCACCTCATCCTATGGTAGAAATGATTAACTAGATATATGCATCAATTTGTAACAATAAAGAATTTTTTTATCTAATTACAAACAAAGAATATAACTAATATATTAAAAACAAAAGAAATGAAGAACATTGAGTTCAAACAATCACACAAAATGCATGAATGATACCCACTAGTTACTATATTAACAACTTCAACACATATTCATGGATTTTAATGTAGATGCATGTTAACATTTGAAGTTCAAAAATGATTTTTAGTAAAACATTAAAATAAGCATACACACTAGAATTTCAATACAAAAAGGTAGTAAAAAAGGAAGAAACAACCAAAATGTTTAACAAGATGATTTCAGCATACAAAATTTATTTAAAGGCAACTTCCAACCATTTATTTCAACTATGAAAAAGAAGTGAATTTTCAAGTTTAAGTAGAAAAATCACAGAATTTAAACTATTACTCCCATGGTGTAGATGCTCTATTCATTTGAGATCATTGGAAAAAATTTCCCTTCTTTTCATGTTGAATAAATACCTTTGGTTTCCAAAATTTCATCTCCTATAAGTGTAAACATATACATTAATTTATAAAATTTAAAGTTCAAAACAGAACAAAACTAGAGTAAAAACTAAGGTAGATTGGTTCAAAGTTACTATGAAATATAACTTCTCTAGATCTATAAAAATCGTTGAATCTATACTTCAATAGGATGTGAAATTATGCTCACCAAAGTACTAAAAAAATAGTAATTATAACGTACATTCACTTATTCTATGTGAATAACATAATTTTTTTTAATAAAAATAAATAAAGAGAAATGTTTAAACAATGATTTAGAATTATAAAATTTAGGATTAGAAAAAAATTGTGTACCCTTACCTCACACTTAATTTGAAGTATATAATAAGAATTTAAACTCTTAAAAATTTAAGGGTGGAAGGAAACAACCTGAAAATTTTCTTAGAGTGAAAGAAGTCACTCAAAATGGGCTGCCATGTGAAGTGACCCACCTAACTTCCTACAAAAAAAGACCTCAATAAAAAAAAATTTATTAAAGAAGGTCAAATAAAAAAACTAAAAAAAGTAACAAAATAATCTTGGGCTTATCCCCCAAGGGGTTCTATATTTAGATTTCTCACAGTTGAAAAATCATTGATTCAACCCCAATTAGATGGAGGATGTGTCTTCTTACTTAAGAACTAGCATAAAATCTTCTTTCTAAATATAGTAATCAACTCAAATAGTTTATTAACACCCCATTTTCATATACTTTTAATTTCACCACTTTGAAATTATAACTTCCTAGGAGTAGTTGAAAGGGGGGAAAAGGGGGTATATTCCCTCTTTTTCAACTTGAGGAGTGATGTGCATAAATAGTAAAAATTCAATTCTTGGATGTGATTTTTCATATGATTCAATATCCTATATAAATTCATTATTAAAAACCACATATGTATCAATATCCACTTTTTCATTAGTGCGCAACTTCAAAATATCCTCTTGCTCTTCGACCACTCCCAAACTTTGAATTACAATTAGATTTTTTGAGTTTCAAAAGTTCCTCATCAGGTGTATTAATAACCTTCTCATGTACCTCTAGTAAATCATGAAGTTCACTTGAATCTACACAACATACATAGGGAGAAGAGAAATCAAAATCATACACACAAAAAATCACAATAATATAAAAGAAAATCTTGTTCAATTAAAGAGGCTCTGCTAGTCCCCCTGCCCCCTGCTAGTCCCACCTGCCAGTCCCCCCCTACACACTGCCAGGCACCCTACCAGTCCCCTGCTAGTCCCCCTACCCCTGGACACCACCTGGACCCCCTAATAGAGTTAGATTACCAAATGAAGGGTAAGTGGTAGATTTATAATCTACACATGGATTTTCCATTCATTTATCCCACTATAAGGCAAATAGATTACCTCTTGATTTAGGAGGCATTAACACATGATAATGTAGAGTTTACCTCTACTCCAATTGAAGCCCCTTCCACCATTATAGCCTCCACTACTACGATGCCAACTAATTCAATGGTACTAAGATAATAATTGTGATAACCATTAAGATGTAATCTATTTTAGAGACTCTTATATATGTTTCCCTCCCAAACGAGATACTTAGATCATCATTAAAAAGGTCTTATTTCACACCTCCCACCAATGTGATGTTTCTGAAGTAGTACTTCACATGAGGATACCCATGTTCCAATAAAGAAAACCTAAAAATATTGTCATGGTTCCAAGAATTATGAATATAAAATATTCACAAATGTTCCAAAATTTATGACCCTAAACTACCAGAAACCCCATGGTCGAGCTAGTATGACCTTAAAATATTCATAACTGGTCAAAGCAACAAGACCTTAAAAATATCCTTAATCTAAAATCTTTGAACATAAACAAGGAGCCATATTCCATGAATTATGAAAATAACTATTTTCTACCAATATTTTTTTGAGTTTAATGACTTTAAACTATAGATATTGACATCCTAGGCACACAAAATTAAATAATGATCTTACTCTATATAAAATTAAGATGACTCATATGATAACTATGGGATGATATGAAAGGTCCTACAATTTTTATAACCATGGTGCCTCATAATATACGTATGATATTGTCTAAAAAATCACCCCACTTGGAATCAATATGAATCATATGATATGATATGAACTAAACCATCATACATATAACACGATGCTATACTCTAGCATTACCCATGTCATAAATTTGGGATTCCCTCATGAGAGAGGATTTCCCCCAATTTTGGAATTGAAATCCTACTATTACATAATTTTGAACCATGTGTGGATTGACTACCATTTTCATGGGATACGTTGTAATTCCTATACCTCTCATTTATAGGTCCAGATAAATATATTTCAACCGTACATCCCCTTAGTCCCATTTACACTAACAACATTATGACTTTAACTTGTGTGCAGTCCATCTCAAGGTGTGAACATGGTATATAAGACTATTTGGGTCCATTTACAGTAGGTTTTACCACTTCTGTGACACATATATTACTATGAAACCAAATTACACATATTCCAAGCATCATGAATTTAAAATATCATCTAAATTCATATAGGTCTGATCATTATAACATTATACGATATTGAATTTTTTTATGAGGTATTTGTGTGGTGCGTGGGATGTCCTGCCCTCAATTCAAATCAAATTCAACCTCATTCATGAATTGATTTTTTTTTCAAAATATACCTGCTTTAGAAGCCCATGAATCATGAATGTAAATTTTTTTCTGTCATCCTAGAGGTATGACATTAAACATTGATCAACCGTCTTCAGGATCACTTCATTTGTTATAGGACATCCTGGTATCCGTTCACATGGGTTTTAAGCATTTTTCACTGCATTATCATCTTTAAATATCCTCTGTATACTCAAATCATCAAGAATATAAACTGTTTTCATTTTCACTAATCTCCATGAACTCAAAAAAGAAGACTAGATCAAGGCATTGTGAACCTAAACTATATGCATGCACCCATTATTCACATGGTTTTAACCATCTCTTGTGTTGCATAAATCTAACAGCTCTACCATACAAAACTATATAAGGATTTATTCCTATCCTTATCGGATGTGCAATGATGGATAGACCATATATCTCTAGAAACAACCATAGATTAATTGTAAAATCATATGTTACATATGGTTATATCACCATGATATTCTCATATTTTCCTCCTTTTTGGGAATAAGCCCCATTAATTTCACTTGAACGACTAGAAATCTAGTATTCCCTCAAAAATAGATATATATGGTAGAAAATAATTGGAAGATGAAGGTATATCCTACACTAATGTTCCTAGTTCTTGATGTTAATCTACAGTATTACCCTATACAAAACCATGATGCCTCATACGATATTTAAGGGATGGAAATCAAACCAAAATCCATGGAACACAATTCTAAAATGTTGACATACACTATATAATTTCTGAATGCCTCAGATTCGAAAATGGTATGATTTAGTATCCTTATTCATGAGGATCGACCCGAGCAGCAGAAATATCTTACATAAAAGAGTGGAAATATTCTTGAGAAGGATCTAATTACTACTGATATGGATTTTGAAAAAACTATTGTTAAAGATAAAGATACTAGAAATGATAAAAAATGGAATGATAAAGATACTGGCAATGAGGTCTTCCGGAGGAGGCCGTTGGGAGGAGGAGAGTTCATCGGAGGAGGAGATTCCATCGAGAGAAGGGGAGTTGCGGTCGTCCGGAGGAGGGGAGTCTGTCGGGAGGAGGGGAGTTCATCGGGGGAGGAGGGGAGTCCGTCGGGGGAGGAGGGGAGTTCTTCGGGGTCGTCCGGAGGAGGGGAGTCCGTCGGGGGAGGCGCAGTCATCCAGGGAGGAGAGGTCGTCGGGAGGAGGGGAGTGCGTCGGGGGAGGAGGGGAGTCCGTCGGCGTCGGGGGAGGCGCTGTTTTCCGGGGAGGGGGGAGGCACGGTCGTCCGGGGAGGGGAGTGCGTCGGGGGAGGGGAGTGAGTCGGGGAGGGTTCCGTTGGAGGAACCCAAGAGAATATTGGCCAAATCACACATATAGCCATGGATGAATTTTCATCCATTGGTATAACAATGCTATAGCCACGGACTTATAAAACCGTGGCTATAGGTCCGTGGCTATAGCTTCATTTTGTAGTAGTGTATGTGGGATCAATATTTTCCTCTGGTAGAATTTTCCTATAATAATATTTTCCATTCAAGTATTCAGGTGAAACCATATGATGTGTTATATAGAATGATATATCACACACCAACCTATTGGGATGATATTAGTGAAAGAAAACTCATAGGCCCAAAACTTGTTGAGGAAACGATGGAAAATGTGAAGGTAATCCAAACCCACATCAAAGAAGCTCAAAGTAAGTAGAAGAGATATTCCAATAACCAAAGGAAGGATTTGGAAATTCATGTAGGAGATCATGTTTTATTTAATGTATCTCCATGGAAGGGAATTATACAATTAGGTAAGAAGGGTAAATTGAGTCCCAGGTACATCAGACCATTCAAAATTCTAAAACAAATTGGGGTTGTAGCTTACCGTTTGGAAATGACGCTAAGTCTCTACAAGGTTCATGATGTGTTCCATGTATCCCTGTTGAGAAAATACATGTCTAACCCAATGCATGTACTCACCTATAAGGAATTAGAACTGGAACCCGATCTGTATTATTGTGAAGAGCCTGTCAATATTCTTGATACAAGAGAATAAGTGTTGAGAAACCGGGCGACTCGTCTGGTAAAAGTTCTATGGAGATACCATTAGATTGAAGAAGCGATGTGGGAACCCAATGAATTTATGATTAAGAACCACCCGAATATTTTTATGCAGATGTATTCGAGAAATTTTGAGGAAAATGTTATTTAAAGGAGGGGAGAATATAACACCCCAATCTTCCATGGTATGTTTCCCTTTGAAGAATTCAATAACTTGCGTTGTATGCAACTTGTAGTTTTAATATACCACGACAAATCAAAATAGCCGTTATAAATAGTAATACCCACTTTTTGAAATTTTATAAATTTTATCTTTCAAAATAGACTATATTTTTTGATTCGTAATATGAAATTTAGTTTGGGGTGAATTTTTGGTATTTGTCTAAAAACTGTCAATTTTTGACGAATAGTGAAAGAACACTACGTTATTGGTTAAAACCGACTTTTTATTTAAATAAGTAGTTATTTTATTTTCATTTATTTTAGGTCAAAATATATATTCATAATATATATATATTTTCAATGTAATTCATTAGAGTCATTTTATTATAAGTTTAGATATATAAAATTTCATCGTACTTTTTACAGTCTTTTACCCACCTCCTAAAAGCATTTGAAATTTTTTATAAAACTCAATTTTACTACTTATATGAGGTAAATTTCATAAATTTATAGACACGATTAATACGAGTAAGTAGAATGTGGTTCAATAAGATGAAAATAATTTTTTGGTGCATTGTATCTTTTGACGTTTATTTACCACGGTTAAAAGTAAATCGAGTAATTAAGGGTATAAATGATATCACAATTACCCTAACACATGTCCTAATTCTATTGGATTAGTATAAATCGACCAAAAACAACCTTAGGTATAAAATTTGATCCCATTTGGTCCACTTGGATTAGATTATGGCATTTATTAATATTTTATATAAAGAAGAGTTAAAAGAGTTAAAATTATAGTTTAATAACTAAACCATTTTTAATATAGGGTTATACATAAGATAAATTAGAATATAAATATTCATTAGAAATATAAAATTATTTCCTAAATAATGGTATTTTATTTATAATTTTTAGACATTAAATAATTAAATTTATTTATGACACAATGATGATGCAGAAATTACCTTATTAATGAATGATTAAAATAATTGTTATTATAAATATCCAAATAAATATAATTAGAGACTTTTAATGAATTACAATAATTTTTTAGGTTAATATGAAATGTTAGGGTATATTAAATGAATTTATTTCGATGTAATAATGTTTTTCTGAATTTAACAAAAACAAAATACCAAATAGTGTCAAAATTGACATAAATTGTTTTTAAAATAAATATTATATTATTAATTGATAATCTATTCCTAAAAATATAAGGTTCTTACAAAGGGCTTAAATAATATTATATATGTCATTAATGAACCACTTTAGGTTCTCATGGAAGTTTATATTATGTTTATTAACCATATAATATAAAAATACAAAAAGACATGGTAAATGTCAAACTATTAAACTACGAGTTAAATCTAAATGATAAGGTTAATATAGTTACCCAAACATATCTAAAACCTATTGGTAGAGTGGTTTTCTAACCATACCAACCTTATCCTCTAAATAAATCATTTTTGAGCCATTATAAACAAAAAGTTATTTTATTATAAAATAATATTTCAATCTTTTCCTAAGGTACCCCTCACACCTCTAATAAAAGGGCATTTCCCCTTTTCTCAAATTAAAACCTTCAAATCCATTTTTCTCAGCGCAACCCTGACCAAATATCCTCTCAACCATCCTCCCTTAATCCTAGATTCCTTCTTTAGTCATAAATCCAACCTAAGGAGCACTATTGATCAAATCAAAAGGAAGATCCCGAAGAATAGGTAAATATTTCATCACCTCTTTCGAGTTATTTTTTTCTTCCACTTCCTCTTTCTTTGTTGTTTCCATTATAAAATAATAATTCTAGTATCTTATATATATTGTGATGTTATTATAAAAATGTTAAAACCATATTCATTATTCTATCCATCCATTAAATGACAAAGTCACCATACGTGCGTACGTACAGATTACCGTCCCACGTTGTGGTGTCGTTTGTTATTCAAACACTTCATCATTTGGATGGGTATAATAATGAGTATAAATGGCATAAATAAAAAATATAATATGATAACTATTCTTTATATATGATATATCATCCAATAATATATGATTTTAATATCAAAATATTGATATTATCGCTCGTGCGTACGTACGGATTACTGTCTCCACGAACACGATGAGATTAATTTCCCATCCTATTCATTCAAGACTAATTTTCATTTGATGATTAAAAATAATTTTTAATGAGTTAATAAAATTCTGAATATGAATAAGATACATCCTATACATAATAAACATTACTTATATAACAAATCATATAAAGGAAAATGAATCAGTTAACACCCGAAACGATGATACTACAGAAATGTCATTAACAAAGAAATATTAGAAGATCATATATGATATCATATTAATGTATATGGTTCTAGTATAATTTAATAACAATTATTTTACCATTATACATGAGTTTAACTTACCCTCGACCATGAAAAAGTCCAAGGTATGGCTAATTTCACAATCTATTTTTTATCTGAGGTTGTTTTTACGTAAGTATCTACTGGGACCTCTTTATCATCCACATCCATGTTTCTTAAAATTGTATTTCAAAACATTTTCAATATTTACTAGGATATGGGTTAAAGTCATTTATACCCTTTTTGAATTTATATAAAATGGTATGAAAGGAATCATTCTTTCATTTTCTAAACAAGGTACTTTATAAACTTTTCGAGCAAATTAAGGTAAGAATGTATTTTTTTAACTTATACGGCGGGTGTGGCTATTTTTCATCATTATAAAATTTTCAAAGATTCCCTTACATGCTGATAAGAATATTTTCAAAATAAATTTTTTCTTTTATAATTTTATGAATTTTAAATTATTTCAAAATATAAAGAGATATTTCTCTAAAAAAAGTTTTGATTTTATCTATGTCAACATCCTTGGATGGATTTTAAGATTATTTGAAGGTGATTTATTATGAATCAAAACTTTCATATTGTATTGAAGGTTTTGTGATATTTTTTACTATGGATGTATTATTTTTACACCCTTCATGTTTTATGGATAAAGTTTTGAAATTTCGTATGGAATTTTTAATATGAATGTTCATGTTATGTTTAAACCTTTTCGTATGAGGAATGAATTGCACTTGTTATGTGATGGGTGGAGCTCGGTGTGGCTCCTCGATGAATTGGTAGGTCTCATGAGACAAACTAGTGTCTTGTCACAAGGCCTTGAAAAAATATTATTTTTATTCTCAGCACAAGGTCTTGACTATGTGGTTTTGAAGTCCATCATTATGCATTCTATCATTATGAAAGTGGATATTAATATTGCTTGTGATTATTCTACTAGTAGAATATCCATGTGAATAAGTAAATGGTATTATTGGATTTTATATTTTCCATATTATGCTGAAGTTCACGTTTAAAAGTATTTTTTAGTCTTATGCATTTCCTTAAATGTTTATGCTTATTTATGAAAGTTTCCACTATATTGTTATGCTTACTAAGAATCTGAGCTCACCCCTTTCTATGTTTTATTTTTTTTCAAGATATGAAGAAGTATATTATGAATTTCCTACAGGGATAGTCTAAGGTATATGAGTGTGGAACATGGAGAATATTTTGTTGTAGTTTTTCATTTTATAATATACTATAAAACTTATGAATGTATCTAGTATTTACAAGTCTACTAAACTAATCGGTCTTTCGAGATTTAATCTTTTGTGATCATGCAAATGTTATGTAATAAGGAACCGACTCTGGGTAACTAGGGTCGGGGCATTACATTCCCTAACTTACAAGACTTGTGTGTCAATGGGGATAGTTGGGTATGCACTTCCATATATCTTAAGTAACGTCATATGGTGGAAACACATGAAATTTTATTTAGGGATATATTTTGTGTGATATTGTTCTCCCAAACCTAAAAACCTAGTTGTTGAATTATAAGAGAAATGGTGTGTTCTTAAAAACACTATCCCATACGATCAAATTATATACTATAGAAAATTTAGCCACTAGATCTACTTTTTTCCTTACTTCTTTTTTTATCACCCCTATTGCGGCTTCATTATCCCAATCATGCCACCGTGCAACCCATACTAGACCTGTGTAATATAAGGGGATTTCACCCAATGTCACCCACAAGAACTAACAGTTTTGTATTCATTACTTCCAAGATTTTGTCACCATAGTTTATCCCAGTCCAAGCAATCAATCCCCTCTATCTCACACTACTGCAATTATAAAACCACATCCTCTAATCATCTAGTCATCAAGTGGAATATTAAAGTTTCCAATCACTATGATATGCCTAAATGATTGGGAGATGATAGGTTGAACTATTTTATGGAGTATCCAAATTCCACAAAGCTATCCATTCTGGTATAAATGTCGATTCCATGTTTCATGAATCATTGTGGAGTGAATCAGTAGAGGTTGTGGAGGTAAATGATGATCCTACCATGGAACTTTTTTCATTTGAAAATGTATCCCCTAATATTAAATGCATTAAAAATATAATAACAGTAACAAAAAAATAAAGGTTTGTAAAGATCGATGAAATAATAAATTATAAGTTCAAGTAAAAACTAATTTAATGAATGGATAAATTAAAAATAATGAAGACCCAACTTTATGGTGGATTACCAATGTTTTAATAGTTCAAATTTGGTTCATGAACTCCACCATTATTTCCTTGAATATATCAAGTCTCCAATATGTTATTTGTCTTAGGGGTTCATCATCATTATAGGGTAACTTTAATTATAGTGTTAATAGATATATTTATAATATAAAATTAGGTCAACTGATATTTTTTTAATGACCCAAAATAGAGTCAGTTTGAGGTATAAAACCTGGATTAAAATTATACCAATTCTAGGTAACCCCTATATCCTAAGTCAATCGGTAGTGATAGGTTTTCCAAATGGGGATTTGTTTAAGAGATGTTGATGGCAAAAATTGCTTGAGAAAATGAGGGTTAAAAATAATATATTTTAAATTATTAAATATTTATTAATATCTCCTGAAACTATAAAATTAATATCACTTCATGAAAAATTAATAAAATATTTCTAATTTTTTTAAAAGTTTTGATGAAAACTTGGGCTCGATATATCCTCCCCAACTTCCGGAATTTTTATCCTAGAAAGAAAAACATATTAAAAAAGGTAATGGTAATAATGTTCAATTTGATTCTCATAATCATGTGAGATTTACTAAAGATTCCCCTAATCCCACAATATATACACCAATGGTATTAGTCACCCTTGAATGGCCTTTTTATATTGGTCCTTAGTCGCCACTATATACTCAAAATAGGTGGTGTGTTAAAACCATAGGCCAAAATAAACCCTAAGAGGGGGTGAATTGGGGTGTTAAGATATCCACTTATTCAATTGAATATTATTCTCATGTTGGATGTAACTCTTCAAACCTATTAATATTTTGAATAAAAATATTAATATATAAAAATATATATATGAATACTTTACTTAGTTAACCACTAAGGGATACTCAATGGGGAATATGTAGATATTGTGCAAACATAACAAGGGATATCACTAATAACTATATATGATTACAAGGTTTTGGGAATACACACTATCAATACACAAGTCACTCCTATATGAAAACTAGAGTGCATATAAATATTCCTCTCTTTTATCTTTCTATTCTTATGTTTTCTTCATTGGAATGAAATTTCACTGGTTCTTATTCCATCATTATCTAGTTCAAAAAAAATTGTTTCTACAATCTCCCCATGTCTTATTTATTTTAACTTTAAAAAGTATTTAGTCTGTAATTTTAGTTCTTTTATTTGATAAAAATGAGTTTTCTATAGGTTATTGTATCAATTCTCCTCTATTGGAACTATTATCTTATTTTCAGAATAACAATATTTCAAAAAATATATTCTTCAACCCAATATATATATATATAGTTACAAACAAATAAATTGCTCCATATTCCGAATTCCCTAAATATTCTTTATATGTAGTAATACTATGTTTTTAATGACCATGTTTTTTGGTAATTCCAAACTCCTCAAATATTTTCTATTTAGTTCTCATATATTCTCATTTTAATATGCATGTAGACTCATTAAATTTACTTATTCTTATTCCACTTAATCTGATTATTTAATATACTCATTTTCATGGGATTTCATGCATTTAAATTCATTTTCACTCTATGATTTTTGGTATGAGTGACTCCATAAATCCTTCTCCTATTAATTTTCCTCTAGAATCATGGATTGAAATCAAAGATTCATAATATTTGGGCCTGAATGACCAACATATATAGAATCATCTAAATCTAGTATCATTGGATTTTTATGTCTTAAAAATAACACCTATTCAAATTTGTAAGAAGAAATTCATATGTTATATAAGTCATACACCCAAGTAATACAACCAAGTCATAAGATCAAAGTTATATGACCAAAGACATATGACTACAAAGCCATATAGTGATGGAATTCATATGATATAGTAAAGCCGTATGATACAATAACTTTTTTCCATTTTTTAGACCTATCAAGCCTCAAATGATCTTCTCATATACTTTTTTCAACCCCATAGTGTATCTTTTGGGGTAAATACACATGAAAGTTTGGTAGAGTGATTCGATCTAATTCTAATGAATTCATGAAAATATGAACTTATGGTGGTTCTCATCTTCTTTCAACATTCACTATGATCCAAATTCTCTTATTTTAATTCTAAAATGATCTTATGATGATATTTTTAGTTCATTTATACAATTACTCCACTAAATTATATCTTCCAAGATTTGATAGTTGTAGTTTATAATGAAACTAGTATATGCCACATTATTGAATTTCATCACACATATCCTCATTTCAACCACCCTTAATGCACCTTGATACCTGAAATTAATGGTATGAGAATGTGAAATTTCATGCTTTTATATTTTAGTGAAGCTTATTACAACTTTGATCCACATTTACAGGATGTGACTCAAGGTTGAAGAATACAGGACGAAAATAGTATTTTTCACATGTTTCTAAATATTTTAAATAGATAAAATACCCAAAATTCCTATATCCTGCATCAATTTCATTATGGTAATGGAACTAATTAATAATATTTCATACTCCTTATTCATATCAATGAAATTTTTCTAGATCTGATATGATCCAGTGGTTCACTATGACACCCCACACAGTATATGCCAAGCACTAACTCATGCTCTACATACCTTTATTTCACAATATATGATATCTACCTAAACTATATGTTATTTATCATATATGGATGTAGTTTTATCTTGGTTGGTTATCTCTATAGTAAGATATGGCTGCTTGGGTAAGCTTTTATAGAGTTGGAATAATTTTTTCTAACTTCTGCTCTTAAATTTATTTACAAAAATCAATCATTCAAGATGTCAAACATAATGGCCCAAATAACAACCTTATTTCATTATTATTTTCAATATTTTTTATCTTCATCCAAATAATTTTATTATTCTGATAAACATTGAGGGGTATTCTTAAAATTATTTATTACAGAGTTAAAAAATGGACATTATAAACTCTCAGTGGGACAAAAATCTCTACAACACCTTTTCCTTTAATAAAATTTGGGTATTCCTATGATTCCAAGTAAATAACTAACTTTTTTAATATTAATAATTACAAAAATAATCAAATAAAATTAAATAACAATATTCTAATAGGTTTATTTGAATCATATTACACTTAATATAAAGAGACACTTTCTGGGGAATTTATTTATAACATTCTTGGGTTCTCCTTCCAATATTCTAGTATATTGTTTTTCACAATATTTTATATTCAACATTTTAACATCAAGGTTCGTGAATACTTCAATATTATTGAAAATAAATAAAAGAAACAAAATTTTAAAACAACAATCTTCTCAATTTTTTATTATAAATATAACTAAAATGATATGCCAAAATGTAACTCTATTCTAAACCATCTCCACTTCTCTCCCCTTTTCTTATTAACCTATCATTTTTCATTTTCATTCTCCACATTATAAATAAATAAAAATCATATATAGATATTATTGTGCTATTTCATTCTTAATAATTTTTCTATCAACCATTAAAATATAATTCTACATGTTCCATGCTCAGGGTAAAAGATAAGAGGGTTTGACGTAGACAAAAAAATTGTCCATTCTAAAAGAGTATGATAGAAACCTGAAATGTAAAAACAAAAAAAAACTATCTTCAAATATAGTCTAAATGTTCTTAGGATAATATAATTAACTAAAACCAAATGATATTTAATTTCATAAATAAAATATTAACCTTATCCAGAACATCCTTTTAATTGAAACAACTTTTGAGTGGCTTCCATATTATCTATATTTTCATCAGATAATGATTATGATAGATTCTTTAAATATTTTTTACTTTTCCCCCTCAATTATACCCTATAATAAATATTAATCATGGTATACCTATTAAAATGTTAAATTTCAAGATGTTTAATGGTAAGAGAACACCAAAATGAACCTTCCGCACTACTATCCAAATTTTATAGTATACTCTAATTCATAATATAACTATGAAACTATGATAAGATTAAATTATTCTTAATTTATCCCCCTGAGAACATGCTTTAAATTCAATTCATTTCATTATAAGCATGTAAATCGAACACATAAAGGTAAGGTAATAAGTTGGTTCTTCTTTCTCCTCATGGTGAACGTCATGGTTAATAGGATTTCCTCTACCAACTTAATCCAATACTCATACTTCCCCATCTATTTTTCTGGTTTAAATATGATTTGGATAACATGGATCTATTCACACTCTTCTAATATTTATATATATAATTTTTATTCTCATAATACATTTTTCTTAATGTATCTTTAATCCAATTTTAGGATTTTTTGTGCAGGTAGAATGGATAAATATTGTTTTTCATTATGTAATCCTCTTTGAATCTCCCACACAACTATTATTTAACATAAGGATTATATTTTGTTGATAACATCTCAGGAAATTTAGGTTCTTCATATAGAAACATTTCTTTCACTTTATTACTATCATTAACCTATACTTCTTCTTAACTAATTGTCCTTGGAATTCCATCTGAATTGAAACCCCACCTAACATTCCAATGGCCCAAATGGTGTTCCCAGCCCCCACGGGCTGACAACTAAATCTTGGAAATCTCATAAAAAACTATGGAAATTATTTTCCCATGATATCAATATAAAATAAAACAGATGGTGTAAAAGATAATAAATCTTCCAAATATGTCATAAATAATAAACTTCTTTATAAAGATAAAGATTTGAAATAATTTTAAGTGGAAGTATATTAATAAACATTCTAGGCCTAAACAATGATATAATATCCCTAAATAATAGAAAACGTAAAAAAACCTGAATAGTTCCAACAACACCAAAAGTAAACCCCTAGATACCATACCCTAACCAACTAATCCATACAGAAATATACTTCAACCAACAAAATAAAGAAGGTTTGGGCACTATTAACCTATAGATGATTTATATAAGCATGGGATAAACATCCCAGTAGGTCACCACCTATTGAAACTAAGGAAATCCCTGAATAAAAAATTTCATAAAATTATAGTATGAACATAATATAAAAATAATTGTTTTCCATGTTCTTTATAAAAAAAGTTAAATAACATAAAACCACACATTTATAAACAAGAAAATTTTTAAAAGAAATTTTATTCACTATATTTCTAGCCTACTTGTCTAGAACCACCCGCCAACTGCTTGTGTTCCATGACACTACGGGGCCACCACACCCATCTCCCTCACCGTTAACGTTGCATGCCCCTACCATCGAGTATGGCCTCCTCTATCACCTACCGACCACAAAAAAGAATTTCCCATGTCATCAACAACCACCATCATCAAGAGAGGGTCTTTATTTGTATCAAACCACTTCCATCACATATGAATGGCCCGTGTTATCGACAACTACCATCATCGATTAGGGGTCCTTGTTTATAACAATCCACTTCCATCACACACCACTAGGGCCATCACCTTCGGTCACAAACCTTCCTTCAGCCCTATGAGTGATAAAGACCCACTACCCATCATCCCACCCCATGTAGACATGCATGGGGGCAAAGCCCACCACCGACAACACCACCACCATTTTAAATGGTGGAAAATATGAAACACCTGAGATTTGATCCGAAGTTGCTTCGATGAAGAGAAGCGACCTAGTCCACTAACTAGGCTGTGGAAGATTTTCTAATTATATTTAAATATAGACATTTTTTATAGAAATTGAATATTTATAAACATTTATATTAATGATATTATTTTTATTATATATAACCATATTTCTTTACATAATTAATAAAAATATTATATATATAGTAATTCTATAAAAAATATAAGATGTAAATATATTTAAGAACTAATAATAAAATTTCTAATATAATTTTTGATAAATAAATAAATATATATATATACACATATACATATTTTAGTAATTGATATTTTTTAAAATATAAATAATTACATTTATTATATAATTAATGTTAATATTTTCTTACATAAAGATATACATATATATATATATATAATATATAGTGTTTTTTAAAATATAAGTAATAAGGAAAATATAAATATTATTTGATGTTATTTTTTAAAATAAAATTGAGATTAATTTTATTATATATATAATTAGGATTGTATTAAATATTTAATTATTTATAAATAGAATTAATAATATTTTTAAATATAATTAACAATATTTAAATAGTCTAAAAATATGATTATATTTTAGTATATTTTTTGTAATCATTTACATATAAATAAATTATTTCATACTTATATAATATATATTTATATAAAAAATCATAAAAAACCAGATGAGTTTGATGGGTTGAGTGGTTGTCCAAACCATTTCTCAGTTTGAGTGCTAAGATTTAATGTCATTGGTCTCCCAAGGCTAGTGAAAATATTATATATAGGATAGATTTTATTGATGGTAGTTTTAACATTAATAAAGGGCAACTTTTATCAATGCTAAAAAATATTGATAAATGAATACTTTATTAGCGATAATCTCTTTAGAACTGATAAAAGACCCCATTTTCAGCACTTTTTAGAGAGAACTAATAAAATTATTTCCCTTTATTAGAAAAATTAGACCTCATGATATTTGATATTCTACATCAATATTTTTATAGAAGTGAATCCCTGCCAAATTTTCCCTAAATCTGTTTGAAAAATAGACTTATAATCATTCAGTATGTACTTGAAAACATACATTTATTGATTTATTTACATTTCAAATATTTGTTATGAGTGATTTATGTATGTTCTTATATATATATATATATATATATATGAATATATATATGTATGTCTGTATACATGTTTTCATATCATCTTTATATATATACGTATATGTATATTCCAAATATTTATTTATATGCACACACACACATGCACTTCCAAATAGACAATTGTTTAATTAGTTGATTTGTATATATGTGTGGGTGCGTGGATAATGCACATATTTACACACACACAAACACAAACACACATAAGTATATATATATATATATATATATATTTATGTGTATGTATACAAAAAACAAATATATATTCATATACACACACAAATAAATATTTATAGCTATGAATTTACACACACACACACATGAAAATGTACATTTATAGAAATTTATATATGTATATATATATCCTATATTTATTACACTGATATGTATTTTTATTATGAAAAAAATCACACACACACACTTGAGAGACTGAATATTTGAAATGTATAGAAATTATGTTAATATATAGGATTTGTATTTATTTCTTTACAACTTTATATATGTATATAATATATTTTATAATTATAGGATTTAAATTTATGCTTTATATAATTTATTTAATTAAAATTGATTCATTATATGCTTACCTTCAGTGTATTTATTTTTTTGATAAATATGAATTCCATCGAACAAAATAGAAAGATTATGAATCCAAAATAGATGGATTTCAATCCTGTGATAAAAGAGTATGAGGATGGGGTTAAATATTTCCTCAAGTCTATAACAGAGCAGAAAAATATTACTTCTCATATTATATTTCTATGTTTATGTTGTTTTTATTAAAAATAAATTTGAATAGATGATTTGGAAGAACACTTCATATGTTATGAAATAGATCAAAGTTATGAATGTTGGACTATGAGGAAGAACTAAATCTAGATAATGAACGAAATGATTGTAAAATTTACAAATCATCTGACACCAACACAATTATATATGATGATGTAAATTGTATTTATAAAATGACAAAAATTTATTTAAGATGACTTTCATAATTTTACAAAGTAGTTTGAGAAGTTAAATAACTTTGAAAGTAATTCGTTATATGTGGGTTAAACTAAATATATGATATTATAATCCTTGCTAAAACTATATTGTTCGAAATCTAAAAATATATAGAGTGACGCCTACTTTATGTAACTGATTTCTCTCTTTTATTATATGTTAACAGTTAATAATGAGCTTCAATATCTAACAAATGATGAAAAATGAATGTTATATTCAAGTGTTATGACCTATGGAAGAATATATACCGGTCCAAATGAATTTATATTATTCCCAAAGGATTATTATTCACCAAAAAATGCCATAAGTGTGGTATGATTGATAAAATAAGATGAATCATGTTGGTTCGAAGGTCTCAATTAAATACCCTCATGGTGGCGGAAATGGTATTAAAACTTTTCTAGTAAATTTTCATCCTTTCCATGTGTTAGAGGAAACACTCCTTCAACCTATAGTCACACTTAAACCATTTATATCACAAAAACATTAAAGAAAAAGAACAAGCACATGGATCACACTATATTTACTTGGATCACCTAAATTGGGCTACATCCAAGGCGCAAACACTTAGTAGGGTACTTGAATACCAAAAATCACTAACATTATGGTGATTACAATGTTTAAGTAAGGAAAATATAGGAATATGATCATTTACTTTATAAATTATGGGGTTTTTCATTGATTTTGAAGGTTTTACTCTCAATTCCTCCCTTAACTCACTAAATTGTGATGAAAATATAGGATTTGACTCATATACCCCAAACAATATCAATAAGAACTTCTAAAAAAACCAAAGAAAAATGGATTGTTTTCTCTTTAGAACAAAATCTAGATTATCCTATGGTCTTCTATAATAGACAATGTCTTATTGGCCCATTTATTTTTTGTATTGTTAGATGGAAGTGTTCAGAGGATTCTCAATAAGGGTTTGATAGATTTTAAAGTAGAAAATATACTACAGTAGGTGGTTTATAACATGAAATGGTGTTTATGATGTGAGAGTGTGTTCAGGGAATAATGTATGATGATTCAAGGTTTTAGTTTTTTATGAGAGTTATGAGATTAATGAACTATTGAAATAAAGTATTTTTTCACGATGTGAATTCATTCTAGCTTGAGGCACTATGATAACCGACAGATGTTCATTGGGTTTGGAGTTTGGGAGATTCACTACATGAATTTGTTTCACACATTGAATTGGTGGGCCTCATGGAAACTCATGATTTGAATATTTGTTTCATTCTATTAATGACCTGAGGTCCTTCTTTTTTATTAGTTATGGGAGCTCTCAGTTTTACCCTATTCCTCCCTTATTCCTATCAGTTTTGGGTGAACCCTAAGAGATTTTGGTAGATATCCTAACTCTTTCTTCCTTTTTAATCCTTGGATTTTAGAGGTTTATCATTGGAAATATTAGGTGGTTTCTCCCATATAACCCATTGTTTTCATTTTTTTATCAAGGATTCGAAGTTATGATGATGGGATCCCATCCCTTTTATTGTTTTCCTTGTAAGATTTTGGTATTTTGGTTGTTTCTTTTTCCCCTTATTGTGTGTATAAAATTATAAATATTCATTATGGTAGTGATACATCCTTAACCACATTAGAGATGGATGGGTATGTGATTTTTATAAGTATGGAATGGATATGAGCACATGATATGTGGCATTGGGTCGTAAGAGCAGAAAATTAGTATAGAAGAAGTTGTGGGGTACCTTCATTTATTTCTTTGATACTATGATACAATATTGGATACATGATTTAGTGAATGAGCTATAGGGAGTATTATATTGGTTAGTTTACCTATTTAGGTGTGTTTTATTTCTACTTTTTATTTCACGGGTGCATTAGGTTTCTCTTTCCACATGTGCACTTGAGATATTGAGTATGACCCTACTATGTATACTTTCTATGGTCACCCGAGATATGTAAGTTTCTTCTCATGCTTCTAGGGGGACTTTAGAAACATAGTTAGATATTACTATATAGAGTTTTGAAGTTTTTGTTGAGTCACTACCATATAAAATTCCCTTTGGTATTTACATGGAAACTTTTGTTTGTATTTGTTTAAATTGTTCATGCATTGTGTGATAGTTTTGGGTTTAATTTTATATTATCAATTGTATTTTTTTGGTGATTGTTATACTATATTGAGATATTATATTATTGTAGTGTTTAATTCCTTCCATATGTGATATTTTATATACCCTCTATACCTGTCACAAACCCGAGGCCAAATGGAGGATAGACTTAGGGGTTATTATTTATCATCCTTCATTACTATCCTTGGAGGGGTACCATTAGAGGTAGGGGCCATGATAGAGTGTTATCAATGGTTTTAGTTGATAGATATGATGAATTTTTGATTTAAGAATTTTGAGTTTTGCATGAGTTGGTAGGGAAATAATTCCATTTGATCATGGTGTATGATATAGGATAGGGATACCAACTAGGACATGGGATTTTAGGGTCCCCTATGATTTAAGGAAATGAATTTGAGCTTATTTAATGATAAAGTTAGGTGGAACTATTTTAGGGGAAAAAACCAAGGATAGGTATATAAATTATGATATATTTTGTTCATGTATTAATTGGGTTTTTATGTGAAATTTAATTTAATTAATTAAATATGATTTGATAAAATTCAATTATATCAAGCTTCAGATTTCTCCTTAACTTTTAGGAATGGATCGTAGTCATAATCCTTGGGTATATCAGGTAGTATAGGTTTAAAAGTATGATCCAGTTCATCACTAGAATATTGACCTCATATAGAAGGATAAGGTGTGACATTGGGTCTTGAATTCCTTTTAACTGTAGAGATTAGGAAAGTATGAGGGGATCATCTATGATATGAAAATAGAGAGTTGGTTAGAGGATCTTGAGATTGAATTTGGTTTTATTAGATCTTGATCATAGTTATGAGTTCTGTTGGTATTTATTTAGATGTAGGGTGATATGTGTTAGTGGTGGACACTATATCTTGGAGATCGCAAGGATCCAGATGTGTTGATGCTAAAAATTCAGAAGGAGTTCTATTTGAAATGAATTTTGTCAAGGATAAAGGTAGAAAAGAGGAAGGATATGATCACCCTTAATTATGGGATCCTAATTTTGTGGGATATTCTCACCTAGATCAAATACCTCCTTCATTTTACACTTTATTTAATTTTATACGAGGAGTTTAGAGTGCATTGTATTGAATATGCATTGCACCCATCAATCAGATATGTGATCACCTTGTTTATTATTTATACATACATGGACTTAAATAATAAGTAGGAGGTTATAAATTAGATTATTTCTCTATTAGTTGATCCATAATAGAATATCTATAAGAGAATATCTATGAAAATATATTTGGTAAGTGGATCATAGATACTTAGGTAGTCTGTGTTCAGACTAGTGGGGAACCAACTATAGCATATCCCTTCAGGTCCTTTTCAGATATGTGGATTTTGAGAACCAACCAAAAGATTTAATGTTTTCGAATATGTCTATAGGGATCATGTACACTAATAAGATTAATTTCCATCCACCTAGGGAGGATAATTTTTATGGGATTTTAAGACCCATTTTGGTAGCAATAAAAGTTTCCTCAGAGGTAGCTTCATCACTAGGGTCCTCTAATGTCGGTTCAGTAGTTGATGGAAGATTCTGATAGTAGAGGGAAGATTTATTCGGGTCCTTTTACTCAAGAACCTATGTTAGGTCGTGATGATGGAGTCAAATAATATAGGGTCATAGTATTTGGTTATGGTCAAATGTATGTAACATGGGAAGCAGCTCTAGTAGTTCCATAGGTTTTCCTATTTACGATTAATTCTTTGTCTACCCTTGTTTATGCCTTTTTTGATTCAAGAACCTCACTCTCCTTTATTTCCATTAATTTTTTCCATTCCTTGGGGATGGATATGGATAGGCTTACAATTCTCCTGGTGTTATCTATGTAGGTTGGAGGTCAACCAACTTTGTATGATGTGTACCTATGATATAGACTAGTGATGGGGAAACACCACTCAATGGGGAATTTGTTGAAACTATATATATATTCATAAATTTTTTTCTTTGTATTAGATTGGATTTATTCTATGTATAAAGTTATCAACTATTTCCATAGTAGAGTTTTATTTTTCATTGTGGATGTCCAATGAGTTGAATTCATTAGGAAGCAGAGTTTTAATATGTGTGGTGGGAAAGTGTAGCCTCTTATGTACCAGTTGGTGGAGTTATTAATGGATGTTTTGGAAGATTATTTTCCCAAGGTTTTGGATGAGTTCCTAGATGTTTTCATAGATAAATTTATCATGCTACCCACTTTACATGATGTCGAGTTTGGGATAAAGTTTCAAAAGAGTGAATCTCTATTTTTCATGGTTCTTTATATATTAATGGCTATAGAGTTGTGTGAGTTGAGGCTACAGTTTGATGATTTGATATAGAGGGCTTTCATCAAACCTATTATGCCTCCTTCGAGTTCTCTAGTGTTTTTTCCCCAAGAAGGTGGATGATAGCTAGAGGTTGTGTTTGGACTACCAGGTGTTAAATTAGTTGAATTTCAAGAACCATTACCCCTTTTAGACTATTTATGATTTGTTCGACCATATGAAGGGGGATTGATGGTTCTCTAAGACTATTTTTTGTTATGGATATCACAAGATGAGGGAAAAAGATGAGGATACCTTGAAGACTGAATTCAAGTACAAATATGGGCACTTCATTTTCTGATTCATTCCATTTAGTGTAATGAATTCACCAACTATGTTAATGGGGATTATGTTCTCCATATTCCATGAGTTCTTGGACTAGTTTATTGACATGTTCATTAATGATATCCTAATATACTTAAAGTTATAGGAGGATCATTCTGATCATATTAGAGTTATCTTATAGGACCTTCGACACCATTAGTGAATTTTGTACAATTTATCTCAGGTTACAACCACATTGGCATATTTAACTAGGTAGGACTAGTCCTTCAAGTAGACTAATCATTTCCATTTAGCATTCATTTTTCTAAAAGAGTATTTGATCAGTTACCTAGTGCTTTATTTTCTAGAGGAAGGTGTGATGTTTGAGGTTATCTATGAAATATCCTTTCTAGTTTTAGGATGTATAATGATGAAATAATGGGCAGTGATATTTTTTGGTCTATGAAATTATGACCCCATGTGTTTAACTATTCTACCCAATATATATCGTTAGTAGTGGTTGTGTTTTCACAAAAGTTTTGGTGATATTACCTTATTAGAGAGCACTTTGTGGTTTTACCAAATCTGAAGATCAAAAAATATATCTTCTCTTAGTGGGATTTGAATATAAACTAATAATGGTTGATTTATTTTCACCAGGATTTCAATCCTGAGATCACATAAACCCCCAGAAATGGGAATGTTATTATTGGTGTGCTGATCCAAATTTCCCAAATAGTTGTGGTTTGAGAGTCTGAAGACGTTTTACAAGGGTTGAAGGAGATTGAAACAATGAATTATGATGTAGAAGAAAGTAGTATCCGATGTTTTATATATCATATGAATATAGATTCACCATTGATTTAGTAAGTGGGAAATTCTATTTAGGGAGACTCATAAGTAGAGGTGATGTGTAACCATGTAGTACATGGTGATTCACCTGAGGATTGGTCGTATGATGGTCAGAATCAAACGTTGTTCCATGGGTGGCTATTTTCTCCATGGAAAATGAATGGGGGAATCCTCCTTGAATTTTAAATCTTACCTTTTGGGGTACATACTGACATGAATAAGATTTATTGTGTCTTGAGGATTCAACTTTGGGGACCACATATGAAATGGTTGGTGGCCAATTTTATGGTGATGTGTCTGGTTTATCAATAGGTAAAAGTGGAAAACCATGTTACTGGAGGTTTTCTCCATCCCTTGGTTATTCCCATGTTGGAATTGGAGGACATATATATAGATTTCATCACCCGTTTACCCCAGTATTAGGGATAATGTGATGTAGTTTGTATGATTGTATATTGGCTAATGAAGTTTGCTCATTTTATGTAGATCATTCAATCTAATATTGTGGATGTCTCGAGGAGGAGATATGTGGATGATTTGGTTAGGCATCACGGGGTACTTAAGACCATCATCTCTAATCAGGATTTTTATTATAATTCATTAGTCTAGAGAGAATTTCATTATTCTATTGGCTCCCAATTTCTCCTTATAATTATTTTCCACCATCATATAGATAAAAAAAATGAAGTAGACCATCCAGACATTGGTGGAAATGTTTCGAGAATCCATCTTAGACTTAATAAGATCATGGTAACAATTCCTTACTTTGGTTGAGTTCACTTATAAAATTATTTATCACTCATACATTGACATGGGTCCGTTTGAGGTGTTTTATATGCGACAAAGTCATTCTCTTTTATACCTGATGGAGGTTAGGGATTCATAATTTCTTGGCCTTGATATGATGTAGATCACAACTAAGAAGATCCAGTTGGTCTAAGAGTGGATAAGGATAGAACATGAACATAATAAGTTCTACGTTGATTCTAGATGGAGGCACCAAGAGTTTGAAGTTAGACACCATGTGTTCTTGGGGGTTTCCCCTTAGTGGTGGAAATATAGGTTTGAGAGGGGGAGTAATATTTCACCCGAATTCGTCAGGGAGTTTGATGTGTTTGGGCATGTTGGTAAGGTGGAATATATATTGGACCTTCCAATTCAGTTGGATAAGATCCATGATGTTTTCCACATTTCCCAACTTCATTGGAATCTTCATGACGACTCCCATGTCATTTTTTTGGAGAGAGTTGGTTATCAAGGATGAAAAAACATATATGTAGTGACCATTAGAGTCCCAATATCATCAAGATTATGTGTTTCATGGATGAATAAACCCTTGTTTTGTGTGATATATAGACATGGTGTCTTGGAGGAGAGTACTTGAGAGTGTGATATTTAGATGCATTCCTAGTACCTAAAGTTATTTTGAGTATTTACCTATTCTATTTTTCTTTTTATGATGTGTTATTTAAACATTTTGGTATTTATGAGATGTGCCATTTTACTTTACTGGTGATGTGTGATATGTATTATAGTATTTTAATCGGGTAAAACCTATTCTTAATCAAGAATCATTATATTTATAACATGTTTTAAAATCATGAAGGAAATTCAATGATGCACAAAGTGAACAATATCTTGATATGTGGGGGGGGATGTGGGTTCCTTGATTTGTGTTCCCAGGGGAGTGTTATGTGACGTTTTAGGTGGTTATTGGTTTTGGAAGTATATAGGTTGAAATAGTAATGCAGATTGATATGTGGAAGATAGATGGATTGTGAATGGTATAAGTTGATGTTGTGTTGTGCCTAATGGGGGATGGTGATGTGGTTGTATGGGGTGTTTTGTATGTTTTTTGGCTAGGATTACCTTTTTTGTTTGGTGGTAGTGTTTGGGGTGCAACAAGATTCCTGAGATGTATCTCACTAGGTGGTTGTTTAGAACCTACCTTTCTTTAGTTTGTTTTTGAGGTGATTATCGATGAAGATAATCATTTTATAATACCTAATCTAATGGTTTGTACCTCTATGTCCCATAAAATGGATAGTTTTTGAGTTGGAAGTGTACAAAGTATGCTTGAGTAAGGATTGATATATTTTTGAGATAAAATTATGATATAGCATGGGGTTCATAATGTGAAAGGAAGGTCATAATGTGAGAGTATGTTTTTGTCTCAAAGGCTGATGATTCACATCTTGAGATTCAGGTGTTGGGATCCCTCTAATTTACCATGTTTCTCTCTTGGTTCTCTTGATTTTCGGAAAACCCAAGACAATTTTGGGAGATCTTCCACCCCATTTCCTTTTACTTTTATCCTTGGATTCTAATGTTTGATCCTTATAAATCTGTGGTGGGTTATCCTTTTTATCCCATTTTTTCTTTTTCTACCTATTTTAGATATTCATAGTTGTGATTAAATTTTGATCAGGGTGAGTTTGGGATGTGATTTTGATAAGCCCTTGATGTGATATAGGTTGATCTAATGATTTCTTGGGCGGTTGTGATTTTCTTGTTCTTTCTTCTTCACCTTATTTTTTCAGTTAATCAAAAATAATATTTGAGCTGTGATATCCTTGTTATCTCCTTATTTATGTGAACGTGTGTGGATTTCATGATTTCTCATTCCATTGGGTAGATATTATGAGGCTTTTTTAATGAATTAAATGAATTTAATTAATCAAAAATTTATTGGAATGGGGGAGAAATCACATGTTTTACTACTTTAATGGTATTGTAGATGAGTTTATACATGTTTGTTTCCATTACTAAAAATCCCAATTGTTGGGATCCTTGCTTGTACTGGAGTTGATTTGTATATGAGTCCCTTACTATGATTATTTTTTTATCACACCCTAAATAAAAGGTTAAGAATGTATATATGGTGAATGAGTTAGTTTCTCAGGGAAATCTAGATTTTTTGTGAGAATACACATGCTAAATAATGATGTAAAGTAATTTAAAACCTTGAACCTAAATTTTGGGAACCAATATGTGATGTTATATGTGTGATTGTGTTTTTTTACATATGTGATGTGGGATATTGTGTATTGATTATGTTTATCTATAGGTTTATCAAATTAATGGGTAAGTAACGTGATGGTTGGTTGGAATGGGATGAAATGTGGGAGGTTTTGTGATGGTAGTGATGTGCGGTGGTTGTGATGTACGGTGGTTGAGATTGGTGTTTTTTACAATGATATGGCCTGGTTGGTGTGGTTCCATGGAGATGGTTGATGTGAGATTCATGAGAAGTTGTGCGGTGTCGTTGTGTCAGTTACATAATTATCCATCAAATAAGTTGAAATGATGAAATGAAATGTATTGGGTTGGTAAATAAATAAAAATGGATTGAACTTGAGGTGTGACAGATTAATTAAATGAATTAAATAAAAAAATAATGGTTTAAGTTAATGTAAAATGAAATTTCTTAATAAATAGAAGATAGAAGAAACTTACTACGATCTAGAAAACGCTAACATGAAATTAAAAGTGGAATTATGTGGCTATGTGAGGAAACTGTGTTGTGTGATGCATTTAGTGGTAGCAGTGGTCATGATAGATATTTTATGGTTCAATGGTGGTGATATGGAGTAGTATAATGTATTTTTTGTGAAATTATAGTTTTTTTATTGTGTGTTATATATCTAACATGTAATTTTAGGTCATTTCAATATGCTTCCCACCGAATTTGGGAAACCTTACCAATTCCTAAATTTTTTGGGTTCTATAAATTTCCCCAACATCCATGATGATGGTTATATGGATGGATAGAGACCCCTTATTCATAGATCTTCCATCAATAGTGATGTTAAGTGTTGATGTTGGAGATTACCCAGTAATGATATGGGTTAGTGTAAGAGATTAGCCAGTGATGATATAGGTTAGTGTTAAAGATTAAACCGAGGTGATGCAGATGTGATATGTGGTGGGGGTAATTCATGGTGGGAGGATGGAATGAGATTGATGTCCTTCACATTCATGATACCCTTCTTCCCTTGATATGATGAGGTTATGATTTCATGAGGCAGTGATGTTCGGTTTATAGACGCTAGTAACAAATGATTGACCTTGCGAGGGTGGGGTAGGTGGGGATGCATCTTAAACCACATTAGAGATGTATGGTCATTTGATTTGATATGTATGGAAGGTATGTGAGCACATGATATTTGAATTTGTGTCTTGGTAGTGGAAAATAAATGGGGAGCTGATTACAAGGTTCCTTTACTTATTTCTTTGATACTATTTTAGTATATTAGGTGCATGATTTGGTGAGTGAGCTATGGTATGTTTTGGATTGGTTAATTGACATGTTTAGGTGCTTGATGGATTTACTATTAATTTCATTAGAGAATTATTATTATCTTTCTTCATGGTAACTTGATAAATTCGGTATGATCTTACTATGTATACATTTTATTCTCACCCTATGTAGATATTTTTTTCTAGGTTTCCAGGAGGACTTTGGGGACCAAGTTGGACATTACTAGCATGGTTTTTTGGAGCTATTATTGAGTCACCTACATAATATTTTTCCTTTTATATTTACTTGGAGATTTATATTGGTATTTTTGACATTTTTCATGAATTTTGGGATGGTTTTGAGTTTAAATTTATATTATGTGTCATAGTTTCTTGGTGGTTGTTTATATTAGTTTCCAATCATTTATTATTATAGAGGGGAATTCCATTAAAATGTGATATTTTTTATACCCTTGGTGATTATCACTAACTCAGGGCCTACTAGGGGAAGGACTCAGGGGTTCATTTTCTATCTTTTTTCATTTCTAGTCTAGGAGGGGTACCTTTAGAAGGAGGGGTCATAAAATCATCAATATTCAAAAATTAAAGATTTTAATGAATAATACGAGACATCCAATAATATATCTCATATATCTATGTTGAATATATTAATAATAATATCTCACATTCTCTAATAAATATTTCAGATATATTCCGTTGAATATTTTTACAAAAAAATAAAATAATTAAATTCCCCTATAAAATTAATATAAATTATCCAGGTGTTAATTGTTTTTACAAAACATATAGATTAAAACATTAGATAAATGAATAAATATCTCCTTTCAATATTCCATATTTCTCAGTAAATGATATACTTTAATCCCCATTGATTTTATTCATTTTAAACTCCTTAAAAATTGGTAAATAATTTTCATTAAACAAATTCCCATGAAATTTTCTAAAAATGTCTTATATTTACTCTGTGAAAATATTATGTATCTTCTATAATTAAAAACAAAAGATTTTATCCACTCTTATTTCACTTGTATAAGAACCAAGTGAAACTTATATTACCTTTTGAGTTCTTATTTAAGTATTACAAAAGCTCATACTGCAAAACGTTTCATCATATGTTTCCTGTTGAAGCTTCAATGTAATATGTTGTAGCCTCATTTTAATTATATATAGCCTTTACAAAAAACATTTTAATCTAACATAACACCATATTATTCCAAACCATGATTCATATATAGGTATTTTATTTTTCAAGTTACTCATATGTAGCCTTTGAAAAATTCACTTTAATCTTATGTATCTATACACTTTTTTTCGATTTATCCAAGTATTTTCAAACCCTTACATACATCTTCAAAAAAAATCATGCACTAAAAATCACATAAATTAACTAAATATCAATTTAAAAAAAACATTAAATGATTCATCCATTTATATACTTGTTACATCAATATCAACTTTGTATTTTTTGGACAATATTTCTTTCAAAAAAATCAAATCCAAAACATTCAGAAAGATATACTATATCTGACTTCTTATGTTTGAAATTATATGCAACTCCCCTAATCTGTATGAAATTCCATTTTAGGGTTTCCCCCCTTAACTGTTTCTCTACATTCATTAAATTTATTCACCTCTTTAAAACCATGAAAAAACACTCTCAAAACCTTTATCCCCCTTTGACACATAAATATGATGGTTATACATATAAAATTTTATTAATAATTGTTCCTTAAAAGATGATTTTTCTATGTAATTATCACTAATATCACTCAATTCAAAGATAAATTTGAGAAATAATTGAAAATTTATTTTAAAAACCAATGAAACTTTTTTGTATATCCTCTTTCCACACTCTCACATCATTCTCTAATTTTTTAAAATTAACTTCTTATTAGTCTATCAAATTAAACCAGATTTAACTTTCATTTCATAGCTACAAATCCTATAAATTATCTATCCTCATAAATATAAAAAATTAACCAAATTGATGTGAAATAATTAAATATTAATAGGAATAAGGATACTATTCAAATATCCTTAGGAAGATGGAGATGATTGAACACTAAGGATCAACCTATACATCTCAAATAATGGGATAAAGAGTGTTTTATTAAATATATCATCCACTTGATCACAAGTTCCAATACATTCCACTTTAACTACTCATTACTCAACCTCTTCCATTATGAAATCATAATTTATTTCAATATGTTTGGTTCTTGAGTGTGAAATTACACTTTAGGTGAGACTAATATCGCTCGTTCTATCACACCAAATCACCATTGGAAGTTTCATTGCTTCACCATGATCATCAAGTTGTTATTTAATCTAAATAAACTAAGTAAAATACATTGTACTAAAGATATATTCACCTCCAATTGTACTAAGTTATATAATTTTCTACATATTTCTTAGAAAACATATACAACTGTCTTTAATATAAAAGGTTCATCCACTTATTGAATTTTTATCCATTACATCTTCTACCAAATCAGTATCACCATAGTCCACTAAATCATACTATGTACTTACGAATACCATATTCTATATTTGATAGTTCCTTTTATATATCTCAATATCCACTTCACAACCATATGATGTTCTTATTTATGATTACTTGAAAATATTACAACATTTCATGTTTCATATACAAAACCAGGTTTGGTAGTACTTAAAAAGAATAAAATATTAATCATTTTTCTATAAAGTTCCTGATTCACATGATTTCCATATTCACTTTTACAATTTTTTATATCAACCATGATAAGTTTTGATATGTTTTTATTAACATTTAGGAAGCTTTTCAACAATACTTCACTGGTATAATTAAATATTAAGATGAAAGTGTACTCATTAAATTGATTCACTTTATATCTATGAAAATACATGAGTCATAAAAGCATAGAAATCTGATATTTTTCTTAATTTTAACAAGAATTCACTTTTTACAACTAAATATGATATCATCCACAAACAAAAAATAATAAATTGTTCCTAATTTTGATTTTATATACTTTTATTATTATTCATACGTCTTTTAAATTATAGTGTTTTTCTATAAAAGCATCAAGTTTGGAACACCAAGCTTGAGGTGATTACATTATCCCATATAAATCCTTCTTTATATGAGAAAACTTTAACACATTGTTATGTAACTAAAATCCATCATGAAGATCCCAATATATTTTGGTGATTGTATTTTTTATCAATAATAAAGGCTACTATTTTGAAGTAAATATGTAAATATGTGTTGGGTGATTTGTGAAGAGGTGATGAAGATATATTCCATTGAAGGAATCTTGATAATGTATCTACATGTTGGTGAAGGGTTTTGGAGTTGATGTTGTTTCTTTAAGTTATTGGAAAAGTATATTCAATGTATTATTAAATACATTTGATGATTTTTGAACTAATCCTTCTGTTAATTAAAAGTGTTGATAAAAATAATGCACCATCGATAACAGGTTAGTTATGTTTTTTTCAAAGCTAGCTGTTGAAAAAAATTAAGGATTTTATATTGAAGAAGATAAAATCTAGATGAAATTTTGAGAATCCATACTTATATTAATGAGTACGAATACTAATTAATTAGGTAAATATTTCCCTCTGGATGATGTTTTGAAGTTGATGAAAATATCTTGAGAAGATTTAAATTGGTTATGTACTGATTTAGTTAATTTTGGAATCATACGTTAGAAAATATGGATCACATAGTGAAAATATAACATCATTTGATGATGATATGTAATATATTTTTTATAAGTTATGAAATCAACCAAGGCATGGAATATATAATATATGTGTTTGACCTCACATTAGAAAAGTGGAAGAGTATCGATCTTCCCTATATATGTAATATATTTTTAAAATGATTCACAATAATTTCTTTGAGTTAATGTATAATTATAGAAAAGGAATATTCTACCTATTATCTTTGTGATATATATGATATTTCATGAATATTACATTGAAAATCAGTAAAGAAAAACATCATATGCATATATGTACTATATTAGGAGGAATATATTAAATGTTTTCCAGTGAATATAGAAATGTGGAAAAGGTATAGAAGAATTGTAATATATAATATATTTATAGATATATAAGATGTTTTAATTTCATATATAATACATTTTTAGGCACCCAAAATAAAATGTTATAAAGGAAAAATGTTATGTACAATGCAAGATGTTTGAAATATTCTACTCTAATACATAATTTGTTCTTTACATAAGAACTATAATTTTGTAAAATGTATTGGTGTTCCGAAGTTCCTATTTATATGATTCAAGAACTATTATTTAATAATTAAAACATCATAAATGAGTTTTTGATTCAATATAATATAAATAAAAAGCTAAACATTTTTCTATAAAATGTGATCTGGATACACCGTGATGAGTTTTCCATGCCACAATGATGTCTAATGAATGAAAACATGAATGCCAATATGGATGATTTTATATCACCCTATATTTCATGTAATAAATTGAATGTTAATGAAATACTTAGTTTCTTAGGAGATATTGACTGGGATTAAAAATGTATGAATGTAAAGATTAAACTAAAAGATTCTATCGACTAGTTTTAAAAGGCTGAAGATCACACAAACATAATTCAAGAGATATTTATATATTTGTGAATGGGCATGTTATTTCTGTAATATTGTGAATATAAAATATAATGATAAAAATAAAGTGTTGTGGAAGAAAATAACCCATGAATTATTCACTGATAATAAACCTATTTATCAAAGGTAGAGAATCCAATACTGAATTTATTGATAAAGACCTTATGGGTATCAAAGTAAAATGATGAAGGAATATAAAAGTTTAACCTATGTATCAAGGGAGAAAAATAAGAAGGAAAAAATATTATTTCATCTAGGGAAGAACAACATGATCATTGAGGAAGATAGAGAAGCTGTCCTATGATATTCTTATATCATAGAAGATAACTTAGAAGAGATGAAACTACTACTTCTATTAAAAATAAGAACGTTGAAACTCTTTTAGATTGAAGAGAGACTATAATTTAAGGTCATAGAAATATTGAGTTGATGCACAAGTTCTACTTTCATGAAATTTATCTGATTACATTTTGGTGGTTGGAGACCTATTAATTGAGGAATAAGTTCTTATTATGGAAATATTGCGAGATCTAGAGAATATGGTTGTTTTTATTCAAGGATTTTGATAAATAAAAATTAGATACAGGTGGTTCTAGTATAAAAAAATTCATTATAAAATCAAGATATTTAGTGTATTTTAGGATATTTCCACTACCATGAGGTTGAATTTTGGATTGGATGATAGAATTAGACCTCTAAAGTTATTGGATGATACCAGCCTAACCATTATATAAAATTATAGGGAACTTGTAAATAATTCAACATAATAGAAATTTTTTTGTGTTGATGTTAGTACAACATAACAAGGATTTGATTTCAAAATTGGTTCCAAACCTTATAAAAACATCTTTATGATTATATTACTTTCATTATCGATTTTTCATATAGAGGTGAGTTTTGAAAGAATATACCAGATCCATTATTCTTCACCAAGATATAGCTTTGAGTATAAATAGGGTATAGTTAAAATAGAATGTAAAAGTTGATAAAATAGGGGAACACTGATTCACCCCCTCCTCTTAGTGCCCATGCATGATGTACTAGGCACTTCAGTCTATATTAAAGAAAAGCATGTGTCCTGTGATAGGATCTAAATTTTCCCTAATTGTGTTAAATACTAAATATTAAGATCATACATTAGATTCTTTTTTGAGAATATTTATATTTAGAATAATAAAGTTACCTATATCGGTGCCGATATTAAAGTTTTAGAAAAAACATTGAAAAAATAAAGAAAAAAGTGGAAGAAAGATTAGGAGGGTCTCAAAAGAAAATATATATCTACAAAACCTTTTTGGTGATTAAATATTTAATTATTCATTTAATAAATATGTCTTGAATGATCCCTTTAAATAATTAAGTTTAATATATCGAGATTATGAGTATGATTAGTCTATAAAAATATTTGAATACCTCTAATGTGAAGTTAAATATTACAAGAAGAAATCACTATGTGAGGTTATAACCGATATATTTGGGTTTATCAAGGGACTTCTTGGGGGAAAATCATTGATTGTGTCTGAAGTTGAAAATATAAATAATTTATTGGCTAAGAAGTTACACATTTATAATCATCTCTCAAAATTTATTGAAGTAAAAAAATGATCTATCCTACTTTGATATGAATATTTATCTCTTGTTAAAGACGAGTTGTTTTAAAGTGAATATGATAAGTTTATTAGTAATAATTTTGTTGAATAAAATATTTATTCTTTGAAGAAACAGATAAAGAAACATTGGATTTCAGGAATGCTCAATTAGAAATAAAATCTAAATGGGTGAAGGAGATTAAAAATACCTTTCAAGAAAAATGTAAATTTCTTGAATATCAGATTTATAATATAAAAGGTGGTTCGGATGAATGATTTAAATTAATAGAAAAATAGAATATTTTTATGAATATAAAATTCTTTGATCTTGAAAATAAATTAGAAATTTTAATTTTTTTCAAGATCTGTATTCATAATCATTTCAGAGAAAATACATTTCTATAAAAACATTTCATGAGAGTATTATTTAAAAAACAATAAAATTAATTTAAAGAACTTATTGATATCATCTTGGAAAATATCCTCTATAAGCTCTTTAAAAAAGGTAACCGATGTTCATATTAATTCTATTTTTTCTAATAATATTTTAACTCTTAGTACAAATTATAATTAAAAATCTAGCCAAAATGGGTGAAAAAATTTTCTAATAAACATACCACTACATAGTGGGTGGATATAAAAAGTGGATGAAAAGTATTTCCCACCAACAAGTTCGAAAAAGATGTTTTCCGTACAAAAAAACCTCAAGTTTCACAAGCTATAATTTTTTCTGGACTGTTTTTACTAGAAAGAGAAGGAGATTCATAGGTAGAGAATTGGTAAATAGGGAATTGGTATAATAATTCAAATCACATTGATTATAGAAGGATATAACTAATGTATATCAAAAATGAAGAGAAATTAGAATATTTTTTATTGAAACAACATTTATTGAATAAGATGAGTTTGTATACTAAGAATAGATTTTTATGTTTGGAAGAATTGTATGTTTATTAAAAAAATATTCAAAAATATTTATAATGTTTTTAAAAATTAACTGAATATGTACTATAATAGAAAATTCTAAAAAGACCATAGTATATAAATAATCATAGAAGAAACAGAAATAAGTTTTACTTGTGGTAGAAATAAAAGAATAATTTTTAACAAAGTGCACCCAATAAGGATACTTGAATGGAATTCCAGACCCAAAATAAGTTGCTTATTTTATTGGAGAAAATTACACACCCTATACCATTATAAATAGTCCATGTAAATTTTCAATGGATGAAGAAAACTATAACAATGATAATAATCAACCTAAGATAGGAATATTCATATTCATTTATTGTAAGAAATCCATTATGAAGATCTATAAATGTCTCCCTAAAAGGGTAGAAAAAAGTTATAAATAAACCATGTTTGAAAATAAATTAATATGAGAATGTTAAGAAAGAATTCATTACTATTTGATTAGGTTAATTATAGATGGATATAAATATCGATTATGGAAATTTGGATGAATGTTCTAAAAGGATTTTTTCCCATATGAAGTGATCAAATTCTATGAAAGGTTTTCTAAAAAGGATTATCTTAAAATTCAATAGAAACTAAGTATAAGATATAAAAAAAATAGAAATATTTCAAATGACTATATGAACATCCATCCCACTGAAGAAGTATTTTTGAAAAAAATTATGTAATCCCCATAAGATGGATTTTACTTATTGGCTGATGTGATGAATAAATATCCACATTAGAAGATTGTTAAAGAATATAAGAAATACATGCCAACCATAGAAGATTTAGAGAATCAAATTGGAGTATAAGTTTGAAGATTTCTAAAAAATGTGGAGATATAAAACTTAGGGTTTTTGGGTTGATATACAAGTCTCGATTCTATGGATCTTACTAAGGAGACAATAAAAAATTACCTTACATATTTTTTCATTTACTTATGCATAGGGAATTAAAGGTGATACGTAAAAATGGGGAGAACAATATGTATGAAATAATCACTATACCTCAAAATAAATATCCATAATGGAGAATATTTTTTTGTCTAGATGACTCATTGTAACACTTCAATTAATATTAGAAGATTCTTGGTGATTGTTCTTGAAGAAAATTAACCATGATAAACATCAATGTAGTACATCAATATAAGGGGAGAAAAAAATATCAAAAATACGCTTGATTATATTTCTTCATATGAATCTAGAATTGTGGAAAACACATAAATAAAGTTGAAGTTTAGGTAATATAACCACTTTCATATCCTAAATTTAAATGCATCAAATCTGATGCCTTAAAGGGGAGTATTTTGTATACTTGAAGGTTTATTTTTGGTGGAGTAATGTTCTTTTCACTTGCATATTTTTTTTATTTTTATTAATTTTGAGTATAATTCATAAATTTCATCATTAATATGTTTAAATAAAAGATAATAAGATATATGTGAGAGTGGTATCACATGTCGAAACGGTTATCGAAAACATTGATATCCAAGTCAATAAATAATGTTTTATACACCAAGAATTTTTCATGCAGACTTAGAGTTGGTTGATTTAAGGATCCTTACTAAGTATGATATTATTCAATCCCTATGTCAATTAAATTTAGGATTTTCACTTAGCACATGAAAAAAATAATGTATAGATAATGGAGTTTCTAATCATAGAAAATAGTTGAAGATGACTAGAAATTTCCCTAATCTTTTCATTTTATTATTTATTATCATTAAAGGAGATAAGAAACAAAAATAATAAAAACACATATTGACATGGAATTATTTAATAATACTAAAAAAATACAAATGATTGGAATAAATATCCCAAAGTAGTTTTTTATTTTATTTTTATCAATAATAAAGAATGAAATTATGAAGTGATGTTTTTAATATGTGTTGGGTAATATATGAAGAGATTATTTAGTTTATTTTCATAAAAGGACTCTTGAGAATGTATCTACATGTTGGAAGAGTAGGTTAGATTTTATGTTGCTTCTAGAAGTTCAAGTAAAAATAGATTCAATGTAACATGATAAAAATTAAACAATTGTTGAACTAATCCTAATGTGAATGAAAAGTGCCGATGATGATAATGCACTACTGATAATAGGATGGATATAAATTTTGAAGATTTGGGTTTTGAAATAGAATAAGGAAATGTTATTAAAGAAGAAAAAACCTTGATCTCATTTTAAGAATCTATACATAGAGTATTCAGTTTGAATACTATTAAATCAGGTGAAGAATAATTTTTGATGGTGTTTTAATGTTTTTGAATATTTCTTGAGAAGAGTTGAAAAGTTTATGTGTTAATTTTTTTAATTTTAGACTCATAAATAAGAGAATAAAGATCTCATAGTATATATATAATTTCATTTGATGATGATATATAATGTGTTCTTGATAATAGAAGATATTATTAAAAGCATGCAATATGTAATTTATGTGTTTTTCTGTAGATAAAAAATTGTAAAAGTATTGAGCTTCCTTGTATTCATAATATCCTCTCGGGATGATATGTAATAAATTATAATAGTTCAATAAAAAATTCATGAAAAGTTATGGTTTGTGTAACATATCTTGGATAAAATAGATATTTGTTGAAAAGTACATTGAAAATCAGTAAAGGAAAAGATTTTATATAGATACATAAGATATTGGGATCAATGCATAAGATGTTTTCTAGATAATTTTTCCACAATAAAGGAATGGGAACCCTATAATAAATTATATAAAAATTTAAGTGTAAGATATTTTTATAGAATACATAAGAAGTTTTTAGAGTCCAGATAGAAATCCGATACAGTCAAATATATTACATGCATATATAATATTTTTGAAATCTACTACTGTGATATGTAATATGTTCTGTATGTCAGAACATTTATTTTATAAAAATTTCATGAGTTCTGAAGTTCCAATTTAGTTGACCTAATAACATTTATTCAATGATTAAAATTTCATAAATGAGTTTATGATTCAAGAGAATATGATGAACACAACAAACTTATTCTATAAAATTAGATCCATATGTACCATGTGAAACTTTTTATATCGTGATGAGTTTATGAATGTGAAAAAGCATTATAACATTGAAATATTTTTGATACCCATATTTTTCATGGAATTTATTGAATTAGAATAATTTTTTTTTCTCTTTAGAGATATTGAAAACAATTAAATTAGTATGAATGAGAAGATTAATCTGGAATATTTTATTAACTGGTTTTAAAAATGATAAGATAACACTTCTCCAATTAAAGGGATATTTTGATATTTTAGTATAGAAATTTTATTCACATGATAATGTGAATATAAAATAGAAGAATAAAAATAAAGTGTTACAATTATGAAAAATCAAGGTAGTATTCACCAAGAAGAAAACTATATATTGAAGGTGGAGAATCTAACATTTAATTTATAGATTAAGAACTTTTTGTAATAAAGAGAGAATCTGAATTCCTATAGAAGTGAAAACTATTCATTAAGGGAGAAGAAGAGGAATGAAGAAGCTGACTATGTCCAAGGAAGAACAACCTGTGCATTGAGGAAGAAAGAGATGTTGTCCCAGGATATTCTCCTATCATAGAAGATAAATGAAAAGAGCCAAAACTACTACTCATATTCATCATAAATTTTTTTGAGACATTTGGAGTTTTAATTTACACTATTATTGAAGGTCGTATTAATATTTATTTTAACAACAAGTTTATCTTACATTCTATTTATGTAACACAATGATATTTTAAAAAATATATATTTCTCAAAAATAGTACTATTTTGGATAGCTTACTCCACACATATCACCAAACTAAAAAATTCCATGGAATATTAGAAGAATATTATTAATAAAATTTAAAAATAACAAAACTTATAATAAATAAAAATATATTAATTAATTATATATTCCTACAAAATAGGATTAAGAACAATTAACTCTTAAATAGTTGACTTTTTAAATAAAATTAGTATTTTATTTTTATTTAAAAACAAAATTTATAAATTATATAATTTTAATATTGTAAAATTAACTTAGTTTTTGAATTCATAATTTCAAAATTAGCCGAGGATGATTTTTTTTACTTTTCTACAATAATTAATTTTTAGATGAATTGTAAAAAATATAGTTTATAAAGAAAAATATACATTTTACAACATTAATATTATAAAAGTAAGCCGAATAATTTTTTTAAACATTTTAATTAATCATATATTTACTTAAGGAGTAAAATTATGTATTTTACAATAATATTTTAATCAAAAACCTATATTCTCCATTTTATTCAATAAGTAACAGTTTATTCTAATTTAAAAATTATTTTCAGTCTCTTATTTTAATTAAAATTTTGAAAATAAATATATTTTTTTTGGATTGGTTTTTAAGACACATTAATTTTTTTTAATATCAAACAAATTTATTTTATAAACATAAAATGCATTGATAATTTTTTCTAATACATGAAAACTAATCTTAAAACACACTTTTCCTGAAAACTTTTTTTAAATGATACATGTGTTAATTTTGAAATTATATTTTATAAACCATAGAAATTTTATTTTATAAAATTAATTCCATATAAGAGATCATAGTGTTGAATTTTGGTAAAAATATAATGTTTATTTATTTAAATTAATTATCATGGATAAAAATTTGTTACCATATTAAAAGTTAATTATGGTAAAAGTTAAAAAACTAAGGGGAAAGCGTAGAATCACTAAAATATGTCTCCAAAAATTATTTTTTATATTATAGACCTTAACTTATCACACAATCAATTATTTTCCACCTCTTTATCTTTTATCTTTGAATAGTATCATTCAATTATTGAAAACTAAAAAGTACTTATAAAAATTCCATTTTCCTTCACTAATAAATGGGGATCACTTCCAAAATACCAGAATACAACTACCCTAGAAAATTTCATTATAAAACTCATAAATTTTTATCATAAGAGAATCCATTATATATTTCATAAGACTTTGGTTTCAATTATATATCCTAATACCTCCATTTCCAAGGATATTTCCAATAGAATCTCAAGTTCTCAATATAAGTACTAACTTTTACCTAATGCTATTTCTATTTTATCCTTCATATTAAAATATATTTTTCCTGAAATGATATTATATATTCGGTATTAATATTATAATTAATGTTTTTATATTTTGTTAATAACTATTATATTCTTTTACACATTTCCATTAAGGAAAACATAAATGACATTCATGCGTATTTTCATACTACCGCATCCACAAAGCATCTCTTTTCATTTTACTTAACCAACCTTAAATGGATGGTAAAGGAACTGAACTTAATAGATAAATATGTTTTTATGAAATTATTACAATTATATTAATAAAAATTTGAAATCATATTTATAATACGATCAACAAACAATATTTGTAAATTCAAATTTCTAAAATGAACATACTTAGAGGGAAAGAAGTTTATTCATACTATGTTCTAGTTTCGTATCCTTCACCTATTAGTATAATTCACATAAATTAAAATTTATAATTTTATAAAAACTTAAAACAATATCATTATTCCTATATAATGATAATATTAAAACTAAATTACATTATAATCCTCCTTTAATTATGTTATGTTCATGTTTGGGTTGGTCTGATAACCTACTTGAAAAATGCAATAAAATAATGTAATGGATGATCAAGATAATTTAATTAATGATATTATATATTATAAATAGTTAAATAATTTTTTAATTTTGGTTCTGTATTTGTAATGTTAAAATTAACCTAATTAATAAAAAACTAACATCGATTTGTTAAAAATCACCAGAACATTCCCATCACTAATTCATCATTAAGGATCACAACCAAAACTACCAATGAATGAAATTGTAACATTATAAATAATTATAAATAATTAATTAAAATACCTTGAATGATTTGGGAATGATTATATTTATGAAAGGAATTATGAGAAACACCTCTATTATGAAACTAGTTTATAACAATTATGAATAATCACACATGATATTGGAAATAAATAATAACTAACAAATATAAAAATAGAGAATAATTATAAAATAATTTTATAAATGGTTATATGTATGAATAATTTTATTAAATTAGTTATTAATATAATATATATATATATATATTGGGTTACAGAACATTCTACAAAGAGGTATTAATAGTTAAGATTTTTTCATCATAATTTTGCTTCATTGATAAATGATGAGTGTTGTCCACTTATTTCTTTTTTTGGTGTATATATTGTACATAAATTTATTTTATCATAATATTTATTGAAAGATAATGGATTTAAAAATCAATATTATGTAACAACTTTTATTAGTTTTTAATTTGAAAGATAATGATTATATAACTGTTTTTGGTAACTAAAACCCCATTTCTTTGAGTTATATTATTTCATCATTTTATAATTACTTATATTATTTGTTTAAAACACCCTCAGATTTTATATTGAATTTTTTATTTATATATAAATAAATTTTTTATTAAAATATTACAACTTCATGGATTTATTCCCCAAAATAGTATAAAATTATTAAGAATGATTTATTTCCTTCCAAAGTAAGCTCTTTGTATTTTATACCCATTTTTCCTATTCTAACCGATATTTTCCTTTATATTTGGAAACCCAACTGTGTGTTATCTCATCTAACCTTAATATTTACCTTATCAAAATTTCAAAAGGATATTCTATTACTCTTTTTATGATGTATGTCCTCAAGAAAGTTATTTCAAAATATTAAAATGTTATTCTATCCTTTCAAAATAAAATGTTTTATATTCCACTCCACATTTCCTCTAAAAAAACATTATATAATTTTCTAGGATCTATTATTGAATATAATTTTTAAAAGTAAAAATTTTAAAAAGTTATAGCATCTCCTTTTTGAAAATTTATTTTTAATGTGACCCATAACTTCATCTTTCAAAAGTTTAGTGAAAATGGTTTATAAAATCAGTTTTTAGTTTCTCTCATCATATGAGAATTCGTTTCTACAATTCTCAATTTACATGTTTTAAATGGTTTTAAAAATTATTTTAACTCTTGATGATTTTGAAAATAATAAGAAATTTAATTTTATTTTCCAAAAGTAATAGTTTTATTTTATAAATGAATTATTTATTTTTAAATGGATTTTGAAGGATTTTATTTTTTATTAAGAAAGAAATATTTAGTGTGTTATGTCTTATCAAAGACTATTTTATTTGAAAACTTATTTCTGTTATAAAAATTACTTTTTTTTTGAAAACCTTCTTCTTTGGTTTTAAAAGAAATTTTTGAAAAGTTATATTAAGATAAAGTATTTAATTTTAAGGAAAACGTTTTTAAAGATTCTTCAAGCCTTTTAATAAAGGGACAATTCTCACTTATTTTAAGTGATTTATTGAATGACCTTAAAATTTTATTTTTCATTTATGCTAATATCATTGATGATATTTTTGATACACTGGGGATATTTTTAACCAAAAAACATACGTATTTCTCTGTAAGTCTTATTGAATGTTCTTGGAATGTTTTTCATGTAAACCATTTATTTTCCATGAGTTAATTATTTGATGTCTGAAAAATGAATGTTTTTATATTCTATTGGCACACATATGTACGGATTGTTATTATTATGAATGATGTGGTTCTCTATTTTGATCCAATGTGTTGTTTAAGAATTTATATCTCATGACATAATTATGGGAATATATTATTGAGTATCGCTCTACAATGGGAATCTGAAGATGATGCATGCTTTATTATGTCATGGGAATTGGGTATTGGTGCCTACTTCACTATGTTTAGGGAAATTAGGTAGTGAGTCCTGCTCTACATGGTTATGGTAAATAGTTATTTATTCCTACTCTACTATTTTATAATTTATACACCTATGTTCTGAATTATATTTGGCACAAGATCATGAGGTAAAGGAAAAATATCCATATATTCCCATGACTCTAGAAATAACGAGTACTAGTATCTAAGATTGCGAGGTTGATATCTTATTCGAATATATATATTGAGTTTCTTATAGATCCATTATATTATTCATTTATTGAATGATAATTAAGAATTTGATGACACTATTTATTTTGGGGGGGTGTAACACCTTGAGATTTCAGAATATATATTTCTCTAATTAGTACAATGATCGAAAGACTGTTCCTCACCAAACGCCAAAAAAACGATCCATTAAATTTTAGATGAATATTATTATAAAAATTTAAAAATAATAAAACCTATAATAAATAAGAAGATAGTAATAAAATTGAAATGATTAAAAAATATGATTAATAACACTTGTAGATTAAACAATTAATTTTATCAATTAAAGTGGTTTTTTATTTTTTATTTTATAACTAAATGTATAAATTATATAATTTTAATTTTTTAAAATGAACCTCATTTTTAAATTAATAATATCAAAATTAGCATAATAATAATATTTTGGACATTTCTAAAATAATTAAATTCTAGGTGAATAGTGAAAATTTGGTTTTAACAAAAACTATACCTTTTATAATATTTTATTACATAAGTAAGACCTAGAAGTTTGTAAAACTTATTAATTTATCCAATATGTATTTATGAAGTAAAATTATTTTTTTGAAAATAATATGTTAATCATAGAAAATCTATGTTCGACATTTTAAAACATAAGTAACATTTCATTCTAATTTTTAACTATTTTTTCATATTTTCATTAAATTAAAATTTTTATTGGAGATATTAGTTATTGGATATATTTGTAATCTAAATAAATTTTATTTGTTTTAAAAAACCAAATTTATTTTTTGAAAATAAATAACATTGACAATTTTTTCTAATATATTAATTTTAATCTTAAAAACAAACTTTTTGTAAGAACTATTTTTAGCCTTTTTCCATAGAATAATGTCATACCATTATTCAAAACTAAGAAATATTAACAAAATTGCCATTTTTTCACTTATAAATGGGGATCACTTTCAACACTTCATGAAAAACATTTTATTTAAATTTATCCTTAAACTCTACCATTTTAAACCTATTATAAGACTTTTTCACATTCCTAAGTCTCTAGTTTAAATTATTTATATTAATACCCTTATTTATAATGATATTCCGAAGAGAAATCTCATGTTTTCAACATAAGTTGTAACATTTCCCTAACACTATTTCTTTTAAATCATTCAATTTTAGATCTATTTTTAACAATATAAAAAGATAAATTTTTTATTTATAGTATATTTTTTTATTATAGTAGTAACTATTATCTACCTTTACCCTTCTCCCTTAATGAAAATGAAAAAGAAAATGAAATTTGTGTCTAGGTGTTGACTACTGCCTCCATGAAGTGTCATGTATCATTTTCCTTCACCTCATTATATGGTTGGTAATAATATAAAATTTAATGGATAAATAATATATTTATGAAATTATTTGTATTTTTCTAAAAAATATTTGACAACCACTTAATAATATGACCAAAAAATGATCATTGTAACATTATCCATATAAAATAAACTTACTAAGTGGAAAAAAATTTATTCTTACTATGTAATAGTATCATATCCAATAACTATTATTATACCATTCTATTATGATTTATCACTTTAATAAAACCTAAAAAATTATTATTCGATTATAATAATTTTATTAACACGAAATCACTTTATAATCATCTAGTAATTATGTTATTTGAATGATTGGGATGGTCTAACCAACTACTTGGATAAAGATATAACTATTATCAAGGTTCACAATGATAACTTAATAACATATAATATTTGATATAAATAAGTAAATAATGATTTTATTCTAGTTCAATAATGGTAACATTAATATTAAACTCATAAATTAGGAAACTAATATCCGTTCATTAAAAATCACCAAAACATTCTCATCATCAATTTCATCTTTAATGACCATAACAAAAACTCCCAAAGAAAGAAATTATAAAATTATAAATTATTATAAATTATTAATTCCTATTCCTTGTATGATCTGGAAACATAGTGACCTCAACCATTGTATCATAGAGATGGTGTCTTATTACATTACATTGGGATAAGATACAAGGGATCACATCCAGAAGATCCAAATAGTTTAGAAGTATTGGTAAAATAGATACATAATTAAGTCTTACATTACATTTAAATAAAAAAATTACAACATAGTTATTTTTTTATTTCAAAAATAAAATTATTACCATTATCATTTTCTCAAATTTCAATCATAGTAAACTTATTGGATTCTCGGGGAAAGGGAAAAAAATAAAGGTATGCTAAAATGTGCAGTAAGGGTTAATTACAAGAGAAGCAATCATGAATCAATAAGAATAATCAAAATTGAATGGAAAATAACTGAATACACATTCCATTTAAATAACTGGATATGGAATAATCAATATAGAAAGGTAAATAAGTAAAAAAACATTTCATTTATTCATTAAACTGATAATTAATTTCATCCAAAGATAATTTCATAGTTCAAATATACTAGATAATAATAAATAAACTCTTAAGGAAGAAAATTCAGTATTATTGGATGTCATGTCTGTAGAGACCCGAAGCCTGACGTACATTGACATTACATTACATTTGCGGAATACTTAGTACATAACAAAAACACACACACAAGGATCGTAATAGTTTAGTGTCTTTGGAAACTCGGAATATAATCTTCTAATCCTGGTGAAAGATCTTCAACATCTCCCATAAAGATCTTCCTTTTTTTATACCTAAAACCTTTCTTTATATCCTAGGGAAAAGAAAACATAAAAGGGTGAGCTCAAATTCTCAGTAAGGGTAAACAAAAGAAATATCAATCACATCATATACATAAGCACATAACTTTTGGAAATCGTAACCTGTAAAAGAGATCATAATTTTATAACCTGAGATAACTCATGGCAGTGAAATGTAATCACAATAATCATAACTTAAAACATTAAACTTTGTGGAATACACACATAATCATAGAGAATATTTTCTTGTTAGTCAAGACTCATTTCCAAGACTATCTTAGTGGACAAAGTCCCTTTCTGAACCGAGTCACCCTCGTTTCAGTCCTCTTTCACTGAACCGGTATAACCTACCGTTCCAGCCATGTCTATCTCATGAGATATAAAATATTTACCCAATGCATTGGAGGGAGATATAGGTCCCCCCATCTCATAATGATACCATTCTTATGTGTGCCACAAAATCATAAATCATACATAATTGCATAACCCATCTAATAAAAAAGGGAATCTTAAACATCAGGTCATCATAAAACAATTCATATAAGATAAAGTAATTCATAAAAATATTTCCATCACAACATAATCAAATCAATGTAATAATAGTGATTGAGACAGAACCCATAATTATCTTAGATGGAAAAATGATTTTGATAAAACTCTTGAACTCCATTCTTGAGGAAAATATCCTTTTTTACTTCAAAAACATTTTTCCTTTCTTAACATGTCATAAAATTTTAAACTAAAAGAATTTGATTAAAAATAAACTTGAAAACTTGTAAAGGAAGATTCTTGGAAATATTTTTTTTTAAATCTATTCATGTCGTATAAGTTAAAAAAAACATTCTTCTCGTACGTTTGTCAGAAAAGTCAAAAAGTACCTCATACGAAAAATGACAAAATATTCCTTTCATATCTTTTACTATAAACTCACCAAAGGGTAAAAATGGATTTAAAAAATTTTAGGTGGATGGAAATAATATTACATATTGAGGAAACATGGATTTGGATGATAAAATACACCCCAGTAAATACCAAAGTATAAGAAATCTCGGATAAAAATGAGATTGTGATATTTCCCTTACCTTAGGTCCGACTTTCTTTGTAAGTGTCCGAACCTCCTGTATAATGATTTAAATAATGTTATTGACTTATTCCAGAATCATACTTATTTTTATGATATCATATATGGTCATATTCTTAGCTTCTTAGTAGTAATATTTCATTGCTACTTGTTATTCGGGTGTTTATAACTTTTTGTTCTTATGCGTGTTTTGTCGAATAAATTAATATTCTTTTCTTTAAGTTATAGATACCTCATTTACAGAATGGTATTAGTGTAATATATATCATATTCATTCATTAAATTCATTTATATAATCATTATGAAACGAAGATCATGTAGAACGAGTCGCATCACATCGTGGAGACGGTATTCTGTACGTACGCACGAGTGATGATATCGTTCCTATGATCGTGGAATTTTATTGGAGTATATGTATACTATTTCAGAATCAATATAACTTTATAATAGTCATATATAGTCATTATTTACACCATTATACCCATCCAAGTAAGGTGGTGGTGGAAAATAGATTACACCACGGCGTGGAGACGGTATTCCGTACGTACGCACATGCGATGATTTCTTTTTCCGTAGGATGGATAGATGGTGAAATAGGGTTGTTTCATACTTATAATAACATATCAGTATATGAGTGATACTGATGTTATTACTTCATAATTAAACAACTAAATAATAAGAAGTGGAAGAAGAAATAAAGATGAAAGAATCGGTAACGGACATTACCTCTTCTTTGAAGTGCTTCTTTGAGACCTTCTTTTAGGGAAATAAAATTGGTCTTTGAGGAATACCAGAACCTCTAGGATATTTCTAGGGAAGTGGAGAGGAGAATTTGGCATGGGTTGGCCGAGCTTGAAGGCTCAAAGTTGTGTGAGGAATAGAGGGAGGAGGTTCCCTTTTATAAGGGAGGAGAGGGGTACCTTTGGAATAACTAAACATATTATTTTATTATAAAGTCATGTTCGGTTTTAAATATCTCCAAATTGATATATTTCGATACTAAGGTGGGTATGGGTCGAAATACGTTCATAAAATATAATTTAGACAAGTTTAGGTTCCTATTTTAACCTTATCATTTAGATATAACATTAAGTTAAATAAGTTTACTTTTACCGTGTCTTCTTGTGTTCTTACACTATAAGGTTACTAAACTTACTATAATAAGCCAAACGAACCCCAAGTTGTTTATTATTAATATATATAACCTTATATAAGTCATTAGACCGAACCTTAGATTTTTAGGAATAAAATAACAATTAATAATATAATATTTGTTTTAAAAACTATTTTATGTAAATTTTGACACTATTTAAAAATTGATTTTTGTGAAAATCATAACAGAATGATAAGTTCTAAAAAAGTTAATTAAATAAATACTAACATGTCATATTAACCTAGAAAATTAGTTTAATTCATAAAAAGTCTCAAATTATATTTATTTGGGTATTTATAACATCAATTATGTCAATATTTCATTAATAAGATAATTACTGCGTCATCGTTGTGTCATAAATAAATTAAATTATTTAATGTGTAACAATTAAAAATAAAATACCATTATGTATGAAATCCTTTTATATTTCTAATGAATATTTATAGTCGAATTTATCTTATGTATAACCCCATATTAAAAATGTTTTTGTAAATAAACATTGATTTTAACTCTTTTAACCCTTCTTTAAATAAATTAATAATAAGTGTCCTAATCTAATCCAAGTGGGCCTAAATGGTCATATTTTATTCCTAAGTTTGTTTTTGGTCGAATTACACTTTTCCAATATAATTAGGACATGTGTTAGAGTAATAATAATATCATTTCTACCCTTAATTACCCTATTTACTTTTAACCGTGGTAAAAAAAGTGAAAAGTTACTATTCACTAAAAATTATTTTCATCTCATTGAACCACATTTTACTTACTGATATCAACCGTGTCTCCAGGATTTTTGAAATTACACTCACAGAAGCGGTAAAATTACGTTTTATGAATAATTCAGTTTTTTTAACTACCACTTAGTGGTTTCACTATTCATCAAAAATTGAATGTTTTTAGAAAAATACAAAAAATTAGGCATAAGCTATATTTGATATTATTAACTCAAAAATGATTTCTATTTTACCAAATTCAAAACATATCAGTTTCATTAATTAATTTAAAAATTAATTCCCGTCGTCAAAATAAATAGCGTGTTTTTAAGAGATAATAACTATGAAAAGATTGACGCTTGTTTATAACTGGTTTAAATGTGAAATTACATCCAATGACCAAAATTTTATTAAATTGTAAAAATATATTATAAATATACTTTAAAACCACTCAAATTAATAATTTATCACTATTAATTATTTCGATTGAAAAAGTTGTTTTTAATTAAAATTTAGTAATTTTCACTATTCATCAAAATATGAAAGTTATCTGAAAAGTAAAAAACTTTCACCCGAAGCTAATTTCGATATTCCGAATCCAAAAATGAAGTCCATTTTGAAAAATAAAATTTACAAAATTTCAAAAAAGTGGTTATTAATATTCATAATGGATAGTTTTAATAATATTTTAATAGCATATTGTTGTTTAGTGAAAGTCGTTATTGCGTACTACACACGCTATCGAGGAAGGTCGCGATTGCGTGTAATGCAAGTCAAGTCAAGGATGCGTGTTGTGCAAGCTCCCTTTGGTGTAGCGTACAACACAAGACATTAATGAAAAGAATATTTTTCATAAAATCTCGAGGTGTTACAATGTCTCAGGAATATGATACCTATACCATCACGATATTTCACAAGATGGATTAAATTATTGGTAAAACCCAATTTAATGATATCTTAACTGATTTGTCCCATATGGCCTACTAATATATCAATAGGATATATAATTCTAGGCCCTAACTGTCAATTCAGGTCTAAATCATTCCTCATATATTAAATAATGTATTTAATTCATTAATAAATATGCCTTAACATCAAATATCTATTTTAAGTAAAAGATATAGATTTATCAATATTTTCTGATTTGATCAAAAAACTTTTATAGTAAAAACCATATGTAAAAATGATATATGTCTTAGGAAATAAAAATATCCATGATAAATAATATTTATATTTATGGAAAATTTATTATCCAATGGAAAGTGAATAATTTATTGGAAAGTTAATGACTGTAAGAACGAATCAAGGAGGTGAATTTCAATAGTTTCCTTGGTAAAAATTATTTTAAACCACCTAGATGATGAATAATGATTGTATAAATAAAACATACAATAATTGAATTAACATTAAATGTTTTATTTAATTGATGAAAGTAACTTCCACAAAAATATCTTTAAAAACATTATAGAGAAAAAATACTTTTCATTTTGAAAATCATTTTGAAAAATCATTTTGTTTAAAAATCACTTTTCAAAACATCTAATTTAAATTATCACTCATAATCCTGAAAAGGAAGCTTCAAAGAAATTATGGTCATAATGGTGATTAATTCCATATATTCAGAAAAACTAAAAAAAACATTCCTTTTTCATCATAAAATGGCTAGTAAGGTGCCATATATAGAAAAGGACAAGAATATTCCTTTCTCATTTTTGGTAAAAGACAAATGATAATTATTTTGAAATAAAAAAAAAATATTACTTTGAAAATATTTTTTATAGTGCATAAAATTTTTGAAAATGAATTGGGTAAATAATTTTGAAAATTTAAAATCATTTTTGAAATTTTTTTTAGAAAAAATGGTTTTTGAAGAAAAACAAATTTCCTACCGAAGAGAGATATGAAGTCAGATTTTCTTAAAAAAATTTTATAAAACATTTTAATTAAAAAAATATTGGGAAAAATATAATATTACTTTTATTTATCTTTAGTATCAATAGGGTTAGAAAATTATTTTTTTATTAAATAATGATTAATTAATTCCCTTTAATGTGTATTCAAGATTAAAAAATCATGATTAAAAAGAGATTCTGAAATAATTCCTTCAAATGATCATAACATAGAATTGAAAATTAATCAATGAATCAATTTTTCATATCAAATTTAAATAAAATAAAAAAGTATTGATAAAATGATATATATTCAAAATTAATTATACACATAATCATATAATATGAACAAAGACGTAATATAACCCAATGAATGAAAATTGAGTTATAAAACTATTTACCAATTGGTAACATTTAATTCAAATAATCTTAGATGAAATATTAAAATTTAATCTTAAAATACCATTATAAATTAATTATTCATTATAGAATATATAAAAGGTCATGTATATACACAATATTAAAGAAACTAGGTGCATAACATTTTAATACGCCTCAATGAATGAAATTGAGATGATATTTCTTATATTATGATTTCTTTTGGTTAACCATGATTCAACCTCATATACAATGGTTTTAAACATTTTATTAAATTACCACATAACCATATTAATATTTATGATATCATATATGATACTCTTAAAACATCTCATCATGCTTTCATTAATAAGTTTTTATCTTTTTCGTTAATTCATGTGTTAATTGCCTTATTTTCTCAGGCACGTTTCATTATGAAAGTTCTTGTTCATGAACCTATTATATATATCATCCCAAGAATAATAATAATGAAATACTTATTATTTTTATACCTCAATTATAAATCTAAAACCAATTATTAATTATGGTTACAAAAAATGAACTTTGTTACGGTCATGGAGATAGTGGGCTATACGTACACATGAGTAACATTTTCCATTTTTCGATGATCATTATGGGAAGTAAGTAAGTAATATTTTAGCTTTAAATAATTATAATAATATAATTAATATAATATTATATACTTATATATAAATATTTTTCATTCATGTGGTGTGATGATGAAAATAGAGTCACATCATTTCATGAAGGCGACAATCCACCCGTACACAAACGATGTTATCATCTTTACATGAGTGAAAAGGAAAGAAACAAAATTAAGTATATTATTTTTACATATTGATAAATATGTCATGAATATCATAATTATTTCATGTATATCACATATAATCATTAAAAATTTTCCATATCATATTCCATGTAAAGTGTTTGTGAAAGATGAATCACATCGCTTCGTGAGGCGGTTGTCTGATGTACACACAAGCGATGCTACTTTTTCTCCTATGGATTGGGATATAATAAGATATATATTATAAAATTAATCCTAAGGTATAATAATTTTATAAATATTGTATATATATATAAACTTTATATCCATCATCATCCCCAACCTTAAGAGTTAGAAATTTAAAAATGAACGACATCGGTTCGTGAGGTGGAAGTCCACCATACACATGAATGTTGATTTCATATACCATTTGATAGAAGTGAGGATTTTTTTAGGTCATGAAGTTATTATAAAAAAAACTATTATATGGAATATAATTATTTTGTTATATCATAATAGTATAATAAAAATTGAATGAGGTAGAGAAAGAACTAAAATAAAGACGTTTGTAGAAGAAAATTACCCCTTCTTTTGGTTTCCTCATTAGGTTTGAAATAAAGCCTTCCTAGGTGGTATTTATGCCAAAAATAAGGATAAAAGGGTAAGTTTAATGAATTTTTGGAGTTATTTGGGCAGGTAATGTCCAAAACAATTAGTATTGAAGGTGTGAATATATGATGAGAGGGGTGGCATTTTATAAGTTGGGTGAGTGGCACAAATGTAATTTTTTGAAAGAGTGAATTCCACCCACATTCCATTCACGTAAACATGACCTAATAGTGGTAAATTATCTATAATATAAAGGATAAGTCTAAAATATTTCCATTCAATGTTTTTTTTAATATTTTAAAGGGCATTTTCCCCTTAAATAAAGTTTAATACCTCGGTAAACCCATTTGTACATTAATCATGGTAATTAATTTTAATTTTTTTCAATAATTTGTTTGGTAAAAAATTAAGTTGGAATTATTTGAAATTATGAATTATTATAAATCCAAATATATAATCCCTTTTTCTAAATTAAATTCACTTTAAGTAAAAAAAATTAACTAAAAATTAATCCTGCATAAGTGACGAGAAAGTGGGCTTTTGAAGTGAAAATGTTCAAAAGTTTATAAAGTATTTATAACTAAATTAAATATTAAAACGATTAAAATTTACTAAATTGGAGTAATAGATATGTAATTGAAATATTTTCAACTTTAAAACCAATTTAAAATATAATTTTATATTATAAATTATTTAGACGAAAATTTAGTTTTTGAATTAAATATCATAATTTTTCTCTATTAATAAAAAAATCAAATATTTCAGAAAAAATATCAACAAAATATAATTTTAATATTATGGTTTCAAAAAAGAAATTTATTTTTCAAATATATTTTAAAAATTTGTAAAAATTTAAATTTAAACTGTATACGCATAACACGACTAAGTCATCATTTAGAAAGAAAACAATTTCTTAGAAATCATTTTTTTTATTTTAAATGATTATTATATTTCACTAATAAATAGATAAATAAAAAACTTGTAAAAATATATATTTTCATAAACTTTTTAATCCTACTCATTTCCATCATTCCAACTGCTAGGTGATATATATCATGTTAAATAATAACACTAGAAGTATATTGTTGTTTGGTAAAAATCAAACATTCATGTAATATACGCTAAACTCAATGTTTTATATATCATAAGCTGTCAAAGAAGTTAAATTTATTCTAAAATAATTTTATTTTAATATCCTTGGGTGTTATTTTATCTTATAATAAAGGTTTATTATGACATATACTCTATTGAATAAAATGTAATTCTTTTAGAATTTTTTGGGGTTATATTCTCACCACCTTAAATAAATTATGCCCTCAAAATTTAAACTTGATATCATAAATCAAGGGTTTAAAATTTGGTAATACAATTTTTTTTAAAACCAAAATTGGATTTTTAAATAAACTATCCTATTAATAAGAGAGAAAATGGGAATATAATGGTCAAATGGAATAACACACAACCAAGTTTTCAAGTAGGAGAACATAAGTGGAAAGTGAAGATGTAGACATGGAATAAAATCCTAAATAATTATAGAGGTTGATTAATGTAATTGATCAAAATCAACTGAATTATTAATGTAAAGTTGGGGGAATAATATCCATAAATCTATGATGATTTTAAAATACCATTGGTTCAACATAAATGAAGGTATTAGGATAATTGTTTTCTTTCTATATCATTTTCTAATGTCGATAAATCTTTTACTCTCTAAGAATATAAGGAAACATACATACATAATGGGCTTATATTTAATAAGTGAAATTTAATCCTTTAGTTTTTCTTCAATCTCTGATTCTAATAAATGAATACAAAAAATGAATTTTTTTATGAATGACACACTAAAGTTTACATTTAATAGTTCATAAGATCTATAAAAAAGGTCTTTATGTTGGTCTCTACCAATTTTTAAAATTTTATATAGTTAGAAAAAGTTATATAAAATAATAAATTAATCTATAAACCTAAATTTCAACAACAATAGTTCATCATTAAAATTTATTTATGAAATTGTTTAGTTAAAAACAATGAAACATTAACCCAGACATCATGTAGGCCAGTGGTAGGCACGAAACCCTTGTCAACCTTCAGTCATGGGTTTAATACCAATTGACTTGTCAGATGTGCTTCATTTTCACCCTTCATGTGTATTTTCCTTTTTCAAATATATATTATTATAATTATAAAACTAAATATGATGGAAAATTTGAAAATTTAATCATTAAAAAACCTTTTCACAAAAGTTTTCAATATAATTTTTTTTATAAAGATTAATAATATTATTTGAATATTATTACAATTTCATTAATGATAATATTAACCCTAATGGTTATTTATACTTTAAAACTTATTTCTATAAAATTTAAATGCCTAATTCCTCAAATAAATTTATGATTTAAATATATACAGTCCTTAAATTTCTCCTCAAATTTACTTAATCTAGTGTCATTCCCACCTCATTTTTTTTCAAAAAAGAGTGTTAAGAAGTTGAGATTATGATAAACATTAAATTTTTAAACCCCTGATGGTATTCATATATTTTATGTTAATTAAAAAACATTTTATTATAAAATTTAATACAATCATTGTTTGTTTTATTATTCTTATAACCAAAATATCTTTGGTAAAAATAATTCTAAAATTTAATTCTTGTATCCCAATATTTCATCCATTTTATTTTAATATAGGACATTTATTGGTCTAAGGATTATCCTCAGTCAATCATTGACATTATATATTCAAATAATTTGTAATGGTTTATAATTAAAATTTTAATTGTCCTAATAATATCTACATGAGTTTAAAACTAGGTACACATTAAGGCATGTTTTGAGGTATCACGTAATGCTCGATTAAAAGATTACACACCTTTTTCAGAGTAATTACCCCTAGGTACATTCAATGCAGAACTAGATTCACTTTTAGTATCTATACAATGAATTATTTCAATGAGAATTCATATAATACATTAAAAAATTATTAGGATGTTATTCTATACATATCCTCAAAGTATGTCTTAGGGTTATGTTTCCTAATCTATATTTTTCTAAATCTAGTTCCCTAGGTTTATACTGAACATCATTTGATACCACCTGTAGTGACCCCAACCCCAGCATCCAAGAGTCAGTTCCATACAATATTAGATTGGCATAAAATATGAGGAATCATATCTGGAAGAACTAGATAACTTAGTAGTATTGGTAAACTATGTACATATATTAGTCTTATATTACATTTGGATACAAAAATTACAACATGTTTTTTAATTTTGATAATAACATTATTCTCTCTAGTTATCTTTGCATGTCAATCATAGTACACTTCTCAGGAAAAGGATACCTATATAGTCATGACCTTTCACAAGATGATTTAAATTATAGCTAAAACCCTATTTAGTTCTAGCTTAACTGATTTGTCTCATGATACCTACCGATATAATGAAGGGAAATATAATTCTGGGTGACACCCATCACTTTAGGTATAAATAGTTACTCATATATAGAATAAACAACTTAATTCATGAATCAATATGCCTTAATATCAAATATCCTTATTAATTAAAGGATAGGGATTTATCAATATTTATCCAATTTATCAAATAACTTTCAGAGTAAAAAAACAATATGTAAAAATGGTATATAATTTATGAAATGAAAAAATACATGATAAATAATGTGACTATTTGGGGGAAATTTAATGTCCAATGTAATGTGAATAATTCAATTGAATGTTAAGGACAACAATAATGAATCAATTAGGAGAATGTCAATACTTTCCTTGGATAAAATTATCTTAAACCATCCATAGGAAGAAGAAGGATGGTATCAATACAATACATACCCATTGGATTAAGAATAATGGGATGTTTTTGTTTATGAATATGAATACCCTAAAAATATATTTAAAAACATTTTTGAGGAAAATAACCTTTTTATTTTGATTTTTTTGAAAAATAATTTTCTTTGAAAATTACTTTTAAAAATTTCTTCTTTAAAAGATCCTTATAAACATGAAAAATATGATTCTATGAAATGATTGTAATTATGGTGGTTAATTTCATACATGATGTAAAATTAAGAAAAATAACATTCCTTTTGTACTCTAAAAAGTTTAGGAAAGTTCCTGATTCAAAAAATGACAAGAAGAATCCTCTCACATTTTCAGTAAAGGAAAAATGGTTATTATATATAAAATGAAATAAGATTCCTTTGAATTTTTTTAAAGAGTATAAAAAATTTCAAAATGAATTTAATAAATAATTTTGAAATGATAAATTCATTTTTGAAAACATTTTTTTAGAAAACATGTTTATTTAAGAAAAATATATTTTTGACTGAAAGGAGAAATGAAGTCAGATTTTCATAAAAGAATTTTGTAAAACATTTTAAGTGATAACCAATGGAAACATGTAATATCACTTGAAAATATCATGAGTAAATATAGGATGTGATAATTAAATGGTTTATTAAATAATTATCAATGTGTTCCATTTAATGTATATTCAAGAATAAATAATCCCGATTAAAATGAGATTGCGAAAAAACCATTAGAATTATCAAATATTTAAAGTGAGAATTATTGAATGAATAAATTTTTTATATCAATAATAAAACCAACTATAAATTTTGAAATAAAAAAATATATATTCAAAATTAATTATACACATAATCATAGAATATCAATGAAGTAATATAACTGAATGAATAAAACTGAGTTATGAAATTTGTTACCACTTTGTAACTTTTAATTCAAATCCCCTTAGATGAAATAATTAAAATTGAATATAAAAATAGCATGAATAAATATTTTTCCTGATAATACATGTCAGAGGGTAATTATATACACAATATAAAAGAAATTAGGTCTATAACATTACAATATTCCTCAATGAATGAAATTGAGAAGAAATCTCTTACCTTACACTTCTTTTTTGTTTGAATGTAATTTAACATAATGTATATTGGTTTCAAATAAATTATTAAATTATTTAATAACAATATTAGTTTTCATGATACCATATATTATTCTATTGTAACATCTTATCACCTGTTCTTTAATAATATTTTATCATTTTCATTGATTTAGGTGTTAATTGCCTTGTTTTCTCATGCATGGTTTGTTATGAAAGATCTGGTTCATGAAAATATTATATAGTAATATCATCCTTGAAAAAACAATCATTACATAATAATAATATTTTTACATCAATTCTTATTTTATAACCAATAATTAATAATATTTATAAAAAATGATATACATTACAATCATGAAGATGATATGTCGTACGTATGCACGAGTAACATTTTCTATTTTTCATTGATCATTATGGAAAGAGTTAAGTAATATTTTACCTTTAAATAATGGTAATTATATCATTAATGTACTATTATATACTTATATATATCATCAATGTGGTGTGGTGATGAAAATTGAGTCACATTACTTTGTGGAGGTGGTAGTCCACACGTACATGAATGATGAAATGAGTGATAATAAGATTGATAAAATGATATATATTATGTTTATGGAATGATAAAATATGTCAGAAATAATATAATAATTTCATTTATATCACATATAATCATTAAAATTACTCCTTATCACCTTCCATATAAAGTGTCAGTGAAAGATGAATCACATCATTTTGTGAGGTGGTAGTTCGTGATACACACGAGCAACATTATCGTGTCTCCTACAGAATAAAAGATAATAATATATATATGATATAATTACTCTATATGTATAATAATGTTTTAAATATCATATCTATACACTTTATATTGATCATTATACCAAACCATGTGAGTTGTAAATGAAGAAATAAAGGACGTTGGTTTGCGAGCCGGTACTCCAACTTACACACAAACAATTATTTTATAACCCATTTGATTGAAGTATAGATGGTTTTAGGTCATGAAATTGTTATAAAAGATCCCATTATATTTAATATACAGATTTTATTATATCATCATGTTTTAATAAAAATTTAAGGATGTGTAAAAAGAAGAAAACCAATAATAGTAGTAAAAGTATATTACCTATCCTTTGGGTATCCTCCTTAAGTTTGCACTAAAGTCTTTATAAGAATGATTTGTTACCATGATAAGGATTATAGGGTGAGGTTTGGTATTTTGGTGATTTATTTTTTAATTTATTTTCCATACAATTTGGTTTTCAATGTGTGAATAGAGGAGGATATGGGTGACATTTTATAAGTGGGGAGAGTGGCACACTTGTAATTTTTTGAAAGGGTGAATTCCACCATTTGTTTCATGTCATCGGGCCCCAATAATAGTGAATTGTCTAGAATATATGGTATAAGATCGAAATATTTCCATAAAATGGGTTTTTAATATGTTTTTAGGCTATTTAAAACCTTATGTTTTAAGTTTAACCCCTCAGAAAACTCATTTTTACCTTAATCGTTGTAATTAATTTTAATTATTTTCACAAATTACATTTGTTAATAATTAATTTGACCTTAATATAAATTATAAATTATTAGGATTCAAAATATGGATTCCATTTTTAAAAATTAAATTCATTGAATTTTCAAAATGTGTTTTAAAATTAATCTCACAGACGTGATGAGAAAACTGGGTTTTAAAGTGAAAATATTCAAACGTTTAAAAACTATTTATATATAAATTAACACTTAAAATGATTAAAATGACATAAATTATATTAATAGATATATAATTTTACTATTATAAATTTAAAGAAAATTGAAAATATAATTTAAAGTAATAAATTATTTAGATGAAAAGACATTTTTGAATTAAATTTCAGTATTTGTCACTATCCATCAAAAATGAAATATTTCTCGAAAATTCGAAAAGATCACCCTAAGAAAATTTTGATATTATTATTTCATAAATGAAGTTTATTTATTCAATTGAATTTTACTTAATTGTAAAAATTTAATTTTATATTACGTGAAAAAATCATGAATAAACCATATTTTATAAAATATACAGTTTTTCAAGAACAATTTTATATTAAATGATTATTATTTTATTTCTAATCAATAAATAATTAATAAAAATTTAAATATATATATATATATTCATAATTTAGGTAATCCAATTCGTTAATTCCATTCCAATAGCTATTCAATAACTATCATATTAAATAATAATATTAGTTGTTCAGTGAAACTCAATCTTTCCTTTAATGTAAGCTAAACTCAGTATTTCGTGTATCAGAAGGTATCAAAGAAATTAAATTTATTATAGTTATTTAATTCGTTGGGTGTGTTATATTCTCTTCCAAGATAGGTTTTTCATGTCACATACAATATTAGAAAAACTTTTATTCCATTATAATTTCAAGGTGTAACTGATAATTGTGAAATTTTAGAGAATAATTAAGAAGAAAACTTTTATTGTGAAACTAGTTCAAAATGATCAAGATTACTCACAATAGATATTGAATATAAATAATAAATAACCAATATATAAATATATATAATAAATAGTATTGAATTTTATAAATAATTATAGTTATAAATAAGTTTTCGAAATTTATCATCATGATTGTTATTTTTTTAGACACAAGGTTAGATCATGTTTTACTAAGATAGATTAAAGGTAAGTTTTTTTTAATCTCAATTTTACTTTATTGAGTATGATTCATATTCACCACATTTTTCCATTTTGTGGTTCATATATTTTCCAAGGATTAATTGTATCATAATTCTTCATGGAATATAATTTATTTACAAATCCATATCTTGTTTTATCATTTATGGTTTTTCAACTAAAAATATAATCATAATGTAAGTATTTTTATTAACTCACACCCCCTTTCGTTGAGTTAGAGTTTTTTATTGATAATCTTAATTGTATGTTTTTTTCTAACACCGTAATATTTTATATTAAACATTATAGTTCTCTATGGTGAAAATTAAACTTTTGAATCAAATATTCCACCTTAATGTATTTCTTCCCCATACAAGTATATTTTTTTTAAGACTAATTACCATGTTTTCCATGAAATATCATTGTCTTCTATACACATGCTTTCTATTCCTAGATATATTCTTCTTTATATATTGAAATCTAATTATTTATTATCTCATCTGACCGTCATATTTCTATTATTCTCTTTTCAAAATATTTTTTTACTCTTTTTATGATATGGATTTTCAAAAAAGTCATTTAAAAATATTAAAAAGGTTTCCCATCCTTTCAAAGTAAAATTTTTTATCTTTCACTCCATATTTCCTCAACAAAATCTTAAGATCCATAGTTCACTGTTATTCTTTATTTTCATAACATTTCATATCATTATTACTATTATTATTATCCATATCCCATTTTCATTATCTGATGTTTCCATGCTCTTATGATATGGTATATACTTCTCTTTTGATAGTACATATTTGGTTATCATGACTTAAAGATATATTTTATTGTTCCATGTTATTTTTAATAATATATTTCTCCTTTAATCATGTATTCTATCATGATTATTATATCACCATTGATGACATGTTGATTATTTTCCCTCACTAATGGTTTTATCTCACCCCACTCTCATGTTCTCATTCACCAATTTATGAAGATGACTATAACTTTTGGGAAGTTTAGAATAGATTCTAGTATATTTCAATCATGGAGAAATAATCATAAGTGGTATAAAATGAGTTTCTTATATAGTTAGTACTCAAATATACTAAAACATTTATTATTGGGATTGTATGATTATTATGATCTATAATGTTTAACTTATGGTAATGTTTTAAAATAAAGTTAATTTCATCTAACATTATATGAAAACAAAATGTTTAAATAAAGTGTTTTTAGTATTGAAACCAAGAGTGTTGGTATATGGCACCTTAGTTTAACTGATCACATTCTAGTGGTTGAATACCAATTCATATTGGAAGAAGAAATTATTACCATGACTCCATAAAATATAGAGTAATAAGAAGTTCAGATTCAAGTAGTTGTGTAAGTACTATTAGGGAATTGTGGTTCCACTATATAGAATTCTATTATACTAGTCAAATACATAAGTAATATATAGATAATTATAGTACCATGAGGTAGTATTTAGTCTTAGATATACAGGTAAACCTTTAAAGTGTATGTAAAAAACACTTTGGGAAGTTCATGATAACATCCCAACCATTTTTCAATTTTAATTCAATTATAAACACATCAATAAAACAATGAAAATATATAACTTGATAGTAATTGAATATAATATGGAGTAGATTTACACATCAGTGATGAAATTTATAAAAATATTTATTTGTTTCAATTACATCTATTATCTATGTTTCATATATAGGTGAGTGTTAAAGGTGAATATTAGATCCATAATTCTTAACAAAGATATAGGTTTTAGCATCAAGAGAGGATAATTAATTGAGATAATAAAACTTGGTTAAATAGGGGAACATTGAACCTCCCCTTCTTAAATTCCCAAAATGATCTAATAGGCACTTCACATCATGTTTTCTTATGTACACCTATTCTGTAAAGACAACATTCAAGAAATTTTTATTCACATCTATTTTAATTTATATCTTATTTTGAAATAAATATCCAAGAATACCAAATTATTTTAAGTCTTTACCTTGGATAAAAACTATCCTCCACATCAATGAATTCCATCAGATCATATCCTTTTCATAAAAGTATGGGTTCTTTTCTCACTAATTTACCATGCTCATAAATATTATTTTAAAATTCCTATTTGGATCTAAGAAATTTGTGTCCATATATTAAATATAAATGATCCTTGATATTATTTTTTTATTCTATGACCAGAAGAGTATTATGCTTTCCTAGGTGGAAATTGATTTCATGATCATCCATGATGTCATGTAGGGAAAAGGCTATATTCTATGGTCAATCGTGTACATCAATAGAAAATCAAAATCTATTCTTGATAGCAACATTCATGTGGATCATTCATGGCATGAAGGAAATACGGTGGCAGACTACCTTGATTCTTTGGTGGTGGGGGACTAGGGCCCCAAATTACATGTTTCCCAAGAACCATTTTAGAAACACCAGAGGGGTTCAACCTGATTAGAGGGGATAAACTTGGTTTTTATTATTTTAGGCCTCCCTAGGCCTGTTTTGGTTCTTTTACCTATTTTTTATACCTTTATTCCTTCTTGATTAATAAAAATATAATTATGACGATGACATAACTATTATTTCACTGTTATTTATTCTTCTAGTATAAATGGGAGATATTTTATCACATTAAATGGTTGCTATATCTACTTTAGTAATATTAATTTTATTTTTATCCATTATAATTACTTTATCTTTCTATTTCCTCATCCCCTATATCAATATCAATATCCTTTTTATAAAATGTATGTTATTGTTCTTAAAATTACACTTTATTATCACTATCCTAAACCAGTTATGATGGAGTATTTCATGATTTTTTAATATTTCTATTCAATAATATTTATTTCATTTCATTAAAAACATTTATTTATCTTTTTTCTAAGATATTTATATGCCTTAATCATTAAATAATATTCCTATATAGTCTGGTCATCTACTAAATCGCAAGATATTCTAGGAGTACCTTTGTTATTTTTATGAAACACTTGCTACCAAACACCCTAAATTGTTTGAGATTTTACTTACTCCAATGTAATACATCATATGGTTTCACTTCACTCCTTAGATAGAGTAAAAATCTAGTTCAAATATAAAATGTATCTTTCACAAAATATTTTTAGTAATGTTTTGATAATCTACTTTCAACTAAAAAGAGTTTTTTGATTGTATATATAGTTATATTTATCCTTTTTCAACTCTATTTTTTATGGATACCTCATAGATAACACTTCATGATTTATTGAATGTTAGTTAGGATAATATTTAACTTCAATTGAAGTGAATGCAGTTCCATTATTTGACTTCAAAATCTTGATTGTTCTTCCACACTAATTTTCAACTAGCCTTCAATACTTCTTAATGTAGATCATGTCCTCGTTCTTTGAATGTATCAAAAAATATATGTTAATGTTTTTGTAATCATGTTGAAAAAAAGTAAAATATATCTCACATTTGGTCACCTTTTCTGTGTTAGGACAACATACATATATTTAAACAATATAAAGTATATTTCCAGATCTTTCCATCTTGGGATAATAAATATTTATCAAAAGGTTCCCTTTCATACAATTAACATAAGTATTTTAACTATTATGGCTCAAAAAAGTCATATAATTTTTTTAAACATTATTTTATTATCTATATTCTTTTGGTGTATATGTAATAATATTCTATGGAATAATATTCAATCCAAATTATTTTACTTTTACTTTTAACATCAAAATTTACATATTTAAACTTAACATAAATTTTGAAATCTCTCCATTCAATATTCTGGAAACATTCCCAAGGATCTCCCTTAATCTTCATTGGTTTAATTTATTTAAAATTACATAAAATTCAATCACCAATTCCCTTTAACAATTATATCAAATTTAGCTAAAAATATCTTACATAATATTTTTGAAAAGGATTCGTACGTTATTTAATCACATACTCTTGCTTTGTTCTTCTCTTATATCACCTTTTGAACCATAGAGTTAATTTAACATGAAAATTTGAGTTTTAAATTTACTCTTTCACAATATCATACACCCAAAATTTTAATAATATTTTTGCGATTTACATATTTATTTAATCTTGTACATCCTTAATCTAATCGTGTACAACATTTAAAAAGGGTACTTTAATCCTATATACCTCTACACATTTCTAGATTTATATACTTATGTATTCAATTGATTCTTCATTCTAATCTTACACAACATTTGAAAAAATCATTTTAATCTTACATGAATATACAATTTTTCTTATTTATCTATGTATTTACAAACTCTTCCAAACATATTCGAAACAAATTATCCCATTAAAAATCATATAAATTAGCTAAATATTAATGCTGGAAATAAAAAAATAAAATATTTATTCATTGATCTCTTGGATCTAACAAATCAATTCCTTTAAAAGTTTTATGATGCTTTCCAAACATTCCAAGGTTTATAAAACTATATCAAAATGAGAATAATTCAAGTCAATTGATAAGGAATATAGATAATATAAATCAAGGTGTGAATTTTCATCACCTAATAGATACTTCAAAATACAAGAAAATTGATCATGAGGATCCCAAATTTGGAAATGATCAAGGAAACCTCCTACATACATTATATATAGATTGAATGAATAATTTTGTTTAAAAAGGAGAAATCATAGTATATATCTACTTTTATTGATAAATTATAACATTCCCCCATAGTTAATCACGAAGTGAATGTTGATTACATTGTCTATAATTTTTTTGTTATTGAAAAAACCTGGTAATGATATTTAAATTTACTTAGATCTATTAATTGAAGATATGAAATTCATATACGATATAGGTGATGTGATCTATAATGATCATAAAAATAAATAGTTTACATTGAGAGCCATGTTGTTCATAATGACAAATGAATTTTTAATTATGATCATTTTTTTAAGATATAACATTAAGAGAATGTTAGGGTGTCCCATTTGTGAAGAAGGTGCACAATAAGTTATACTAAAACATTTTTTTAAGATTGTGTTTCTTGGGTATCTTATATTTTTTACCCAATAACATAAATATCAATCGTGTACCTACACAACCTAACCTGTCGATGCTCTTCCTGGACTAGTAGTTAGACTGGATGTACCACCACAAGCCAGAATCAAATTATCTTGGGGAAAGCGGCTAGTATCAAGAAGGTTTATCACACATTGGAGGAGTTGTCCTAATTAAAACGAGAAACATATATACCTCTTCAACACACAATATTACCAATAACCATTGATAACATATTGATGATAAAACTATAGAATAATATAAATGTATCTGGAATCTACCATCTGAGATTAAACCACATAGTTAGACTCATTGATAAAGTAATACATAAGTATAATATCTCATGTTATAACAATCTTATGATAGAAATGTAAAAAAACTCCTCATTATAAAAAAAATCCCATATCGGATCTTCAAAAATAATCTTCAATGTCAAGAACCTGTAATATCTAACTCAACTAGCTCCATATATATTAATGTCACCCTTGAAATTTATTTTATCTATATAGAACAAACATGTATAGGTAAGGATCCCAGTTTAGGGGTAATTATTAAAATATATAGTAGGATTCTCTAAAAACAAAAAGGGATGGAAAACTTTACAAGTATTCTTAAAACCCATGATGGAGGGAGAGATAAAGAATTATATATTTTATTTAATGATTGTGACAATCAATTCTGTAATTAAATACCAAGTTCATAGACAATCTATAAGTCATATATCAAAGGAAACTGTCAAATACATTGCATCATAATAAAAACTACACTAGAATTACCTAATATAAATAAAATTTACAACACCTATCTAAAACGATGGTGGGGGTATCCACACCTCATCAAGAAAAAATTATATTTGATCAAGGAATTATATACTCATTAGATGTACAAACCACCCCTTGAAACATGGGTGAATACCTAAAATTTATCAATTATTAAGGGAAACATCACTCTAATATGTGTATGACTTTATGGGAGTACTGAAACCCATGTACAACATATAAGTCTTCAATAAAAAAACACTAGGGTGTAAAAAAACTCCATAATATGAGGGAAAATTCGCTAACAAAAAAAAATCAGGGTGTTTTCAAACACATGTTTTCTATGAATGAATTAACTAAATCCTATCATCACCTCTATGTGTCTAATATATTAAAACATTCCTAAACTCTATTTAAAAGATCAATGGTTTCTAACCTAATCAAACCATTATGTTCTATATAAAAAATGACCAGACTATATTCTTTTTTTATCTATATATGAAACCCAAGGGAGGATAAGTGAATAAAAACTTAGGGGTTGAAATTACTTAAGAAGTTATTTATCTGACACAATGTGTGTATTCTGGGGGTTTAACTGGACATCTATTTCCATAACCCAAAACTATCATTTCTGAAAAATTTATTCCCTAAATTTATTTACATATTATGTATGCATGATTATATTTATAGTTAGATATAAATAAAACAATTCATATTTTATTCCTTTTTAAGGGTATATCAAAAATCATGGTTATATCATCCCATTACTAGTCAGATATTAAGTTGTTAAAATTAGGTTCATTCTTCCACATAATCTATCATTAACAAAAAGAAAATAAATGCAATAAAAATTTATGTTCATAGATGAAGGTTCAAAATATTTTGTAACTATATATCATTTAATGGGGAATTATGTAATACATGAGTAAATAAATGGGGCTAATGAATGTCCAAGAAGCATATATAAATATTCCAAGGTAGTGAGTTTGGGTTCATTGATCCTTGTGTAATATTTTTATTGATTATACCAAGTTATATTTCTCTGTAAATCTTTTCTAGAGTGAGATGTTATCATATATTGGGTGTGAGGTGAATCCCACCCATGTGATGGGTGATTTATCCTATCCCATGTATACACCACAGAGGAGGATGCATTTTGGTTTCATCCTGGCATTCTTTATCAATCACGATGAATATAGTGGTAATAGATGTTCATAAAACAGACATGATTCTGATAAATTATATAGATCACAATTGTAGTTTCAATTATATTATATCTTAGGTTTAAGGGTTTTTAATTATTTATAATACGTTGATTAAGAGTTAATCGATATTTAAAAACCAATAAACGACATCAGATCCTTACCATGTCATTTAATTCATTAAATCAAATTAAAAAATGAAGAAATATGATATAATTTGGTTGTGGTATTCCAAATCATAAGATATTTTTGAAATTTTTAACTAAGCCTCACATTATCTCATGTAATAACATAATCTACATTGGAATCACGTGAAATGATATGGTATATCATTAATAATTACTCCTTTAAAATCATTTCTTTCTTCTTATCATAGTGTATGATATGTGATATCATATTTTATAATGATATCAATATACGCCTAAAAAACAAAGACTCATTTCATAGTAAATATATCATATCCCATCATTATATATTTCTCCCCACCTAGCTATCTGTATGAAGGTTCCTAACTATGATTACCAGACATCATGGGATTTATTTTTATGTAGGACATTGCAATGCGCGGTTAATGACACATGTTAAAAGTTGATCCCCACTAATTATTCCTACATAAATCAAATATCATAAGTAGTAATAACTTGCACCACTTTATTAATGATACATAAAGATTCCAATACCATAAGACACACACTATCTAGAATAAAACACGATATATAGTTGCCCCATACTACATTTGTTTTATTTATGACATCTGACATATCATAGAAAATGATATATATATTTTTTAAATATATTTCAATTAACAATAAAATTATATAGATTATAAAATTTTTATAAATCATTATTAAATGTATTTTAGAATATTTAATTATTTATAAATGCATTTATTGATTAATTAAATTCAACTACTTTATAACTATTTAATTAATTTTTTATGTAACATTTAATGAATAGATATTCATAATATAAATTATTAATATTAAAATACATTATTAAAATTATATGGCAAGAATTTAGAACCATCTCTAATGCCTAAAAAACACATCTGATGTTGGATCTCGAATAGACCATACACCTCAAGTATAGAGGAGTTAAAGTAGGATATAGAGAAGCTGGAAGGGAGGCTTTAAGATAGATGGATTGATGATTCCTTCATCTTTATAGTGGATAAACAAAAATTTATGTCAAAGAAAATTATACAAATTGAAATGGTAAGTAGGATAGGTCTCAGACACTTTGTCTTAGAGAGGGAGTTAAGAACTCAACCTTTCTTAAGGAATACTTGAAGGAGAGGAAGGTCTCCAGTAGGACAAATATTTGGATAAATGATAGTAATTTTACAAATTATATTAATGTGGAGGGAAATATCACGTCAAAACACTTCAATAATATGTTTTTGGTTTCAGTCTACTCTGATGAAGGGATACATTTTGTGGTGTTGGGATAGGACAGTTTTCTGAACAACATTCCACATCTGATTCATAATGGGGAGAATGAGACCCTATGTTTTATTCCAAGTGAATAGGTGATCAAACATGCTATGATTATCATGAGTCCCTAATGTTCTTCTTGTCTGGATGAGTTTCTAGGATATTTTTATATTAATGTATGGGAAATTGTCAAGGAAGATGTGTTTGAAGTAGTGAAGCATTTTTTCAATGGTTGGCCTCTCATTAGGGTGGTTTTTGACTCAAGAATGGTTCTCATTTCGGAGGTTTGGGAACCTTCTAATCTAAAACACTATAGGAATTTTTTTTAAAATTTCAATAGAAAATCTATTTTTTATCTTATAAATAGAATATTTGGTAAATTTATTCCAAATATCATTTATAAGGAGCCACATTTTTTTATTCAAGGGAGTAGCATGTAAAGGAACATCAGTATCATGAAGTATATCATTATTGACATCAATAAGAGGACTCTTGGATCCAATATCATGATTAAAGTGTATATGGATAAATCATATTATCATCTTGAGTGGATATTTAATATCAATTTCATGAGAATATTTTTTTTTAAAATTTGCGCTCTGATATCTTATTGGATGATATAAAAAATATAGATCTCTATTTTTATCGCAGGTAAGGTGTTCAGTTTCTTCAAATTAGTGCAAGGCCTTATAAAAGGTGATCCAGTGTCACCCAACCTCCTTTTCTTATTTCAGGATTCCCTTTAAAGGAAAATAAAATGTTTCATGCAAGAATGAACTATCATCCCCTTTAGGAGCATACTAGTGAACAAAATTATTTATCATCTAATGTTTGATGATGATATGTTGTTTTTTACCAATGGAAAGAGAAATTCCATTGATGGTTTCGAGGCCATTTTGGGGACTTATGTATTTTGGAGTCGGCATCAAATAAATAAAAAAAGAATTAGTGTGTTCTTGTCTAAAAAATGTTCTATTAGGTATGAAAAAATTATCAAATATAGGTTTGGCATTTAGAAGCACTCTCTACATATAGATTACCTAGGATCATCTATCTTGTATGGATGGATTCAGAAGGTTATGTTAAATAGAATTATCAATAGGATAACTAAACATATATTTAACTATAAACCCAATGGCGTGAAGGCCTTAACAGCCTAAAGGCTTTGGGTGGCCCGAAGGCCTTAAAGGTCCCGAGGCCCAAACCAGTGGTCCCAAATCCCAAAAGTATGAATAGTTCTGGCTACTACAGTACCGAACAGTGACTGTAATAGTACCTTCAACAGTAAAAAAAATATGTCTCCACCTGGTTTTGAACTCAGGTGTCTTGGATGAACTTGTCGAGTCCTCACCAACTAGGCTGAGGCTCTTATTCATATCATTAACTATAAAAACCATTTATCATCTTCTGCAAGAAGGATTAAAATGGTTAATTTTTTCCTCACAACTATCATTATTCAGGTTCCTTCAATCGTTAAGACCCACAAGGGAACCATCGATACGTTTGATAAAATATGGATGGCCTTTATATGGAATGATAATCAAGACAAAATATTCCTTTGGTCCTCAGGGAAGAGGCTGGTGAAGCCGATCGAGGATAGGGGGATAATTTTATGTAGCATCAGAAATTCCATTCATGTGCTATAGATAAAACATACTTAGGATATACTTGAAGGAATTTATCTTTGTGTGAGATTCATGTGTAAGAGATCTGGTATGAACTAGCATGATTGTGATGAGGGACCTAGGAGGGTATCTAAACAGGTGATTGGAATTCTTGATTAGATGGATCCACTAATAGAGATCATGATTTTGGTGGTGGGTTATTGTGACCATAGTTATTGGATGGAAAACTGGGCATGTGATGAAACTCTCTTTTTTCATCCATAATTTGATCTTCCTATTCCTTTAATAAAATCAATAACTCTATGTATAATATTGGAACAATTAAAATATTAACCATAGAAATAATTTCTTCCCAAATATGAAGAGATTTTTCTAATTATCCTTTAATTGATTCCAATAGATTTAACTCTACGATAAATTTTAGATTCTTGGTAAATTGATATAGTGCTCCCAATAAATACACACAAAAAAACTTCATTTTAGGAAATATCTTGAGGTTTTCACCTATCTACATATCCCTATCTTCTGTATAATTTTGTCGTTATTGATAAATTCTCATTATTTGATAAATTTATTATTTTATTTTCTTATATATGACCTTCTTATTTGTTTTATTTATTTATAATGTTTCAACTTCATAACCAATATCAATTTTACATATGAAATTTGGTCTTTGATCACAAATCATTTCTTTGAATTTTCTTGAATCTCATTCTTCCCTCTCTTTCAAAAATTCTTCTAAAAATGTCCCAAACCGAAAGTTCTTCCTAGAAATAAATATTTTAATTTTAGGTTTCATCTTATTTCTCAAATAAATAACCCCTTTTTCAAGATTATAATTCTTCTTGAATTTCTCTTTGATATAAAAATTAAGATCATCGATGTTCTATTTTTTTGAATGATCAATCTGTAATTCACAACATCATCATATTTTATTGATACTTCTTCATTCACTTTCACTAATTCCTCAAGATTTTCTACTTCAAATTAATGCTCATCAGAATAGCTTGAATACTCCCTAAAAAACCCTCTAATTTTTTTGTAGTCTCTTTTTAAATAACGTTCCTAATGAGCTCCATATAACTCAATTTCAAGTCATAAAATTCCATATAAGTGATTATCATATTCTTATTAATTTTTATATTTATTCACTGAAGTCATCATTGAATCCAATAAATATTAGATAAAATTAGTATTAGTTAATTTGAAAATATATTCTTCATAATCCTCCTCCTACTTTCTAGAAATATTCTTTCTTTGAAAATTCATTCCACTTCAATTTCTGGAATACAAGTTCCTTTTTGATGGAAACTTTTTATTCAGTTTTGGTGATTAATCATTCTTACTACCTTATTAATAATAAGTATTTGGGAATATATCAATGATGAGTCTGAACATTCCAAAATGGAAACAATCTATTGGTATCTTTCCCACAAATATGTCTTCTCCACTTTTAAACATTCTTGTAATAAGTGATAGGAAGTCATCACTTACACCATGATCATTTTTAGCCTCTCTAAATTCCTGGTTCTCATTAGTTTTAAATGATGTTTCTTTAAATGATTATTATAAGTATCTCTCCTATAATTACTCAATATTTAACTAAATATAAATATTTTTATAATTAAATACATTGAACTAAAATAAAAATTCATTTTATTAACATACATTTTTAAATATAAAATGTGATCATTATAAATGTACCGGTTAAAATGGATGGTATAAATATAGGTATCTACATTATGAAATATATGCAGAGAGAAAAATAAAGGTAAATATTTTTACAAATTTAATGAAAAAATTCAATTTTTTGTATCTAAATGATTAATAAAATCATTTTATACTCGTAAAGAATATTATAATAAAAATTCCCTTTTTAAGAAGTATACATTTTTATTTTATGAAATTAAATATATAATGGTGAAATGAGAAAAATGTATTTTTTTGAATAATAGATTAATACTTATTTAATTAGTAATTGATAGGAATTATTAATAAGAACATTTAATCTTTAAAAAGTCATATTCGTATAAATAATTTTTCATTATATTTTTTATTTCCTTTCCAAATTTAAATTATTAAATTTTATAATTTGAACATATCAAAAGTAACTTAATTTTTGGATTCATAGTTACAATATTATATAAATATGAATATATGGTATTTTTCAAAAAATATTGATTTTTAGTGAATCGTACAAAATACCGTTTTTTAAAATATCTTGACTTTTATGGCATTATTTGGATAAAATCATGGATTAAAATTTTATGAAACATTTTTATCAGTAAATTTTGAATTTAATAAGACAATTTATATATTTAAAATATTATGTTTTATTTAGAAACCTATGATCAACATTTTAGAACCCAAGTAATTGTTTTTTTATATTTTTCTTGTAAGTTAAAATATCATTATTTTAGAATGAATTTTAAAAAGAATTATGTAATTGAATATTGTAATTTTTTTCAAATTTAAAATTATTACATCCAAAATTTCTAATAATGTTAATTTTTTATTTATGAAAATAATTTACCATGTTTTAATAAAAGAGTTATAATGTAAACGTAAAGCGTGATAAAAGATAAAACTAAGGAAAAAACACCTAAAATTACAAAAAACATATATCTAAATGTGTGGTAAAGGGTATAGTAGACCAAAACTATTCCCATATCTATTATTTTAAACTTTTGGAGAAGATTGCATTGAATAATACACCTCTTATACCAAAATACCACTCCCCTTAGTTAGAAAATGAGACTTCCATGACCCATTCACATACACACTAAAAATTCAACGTCCACTTAAAATTATACCCAAATAATTCTCCAGCATTATAAGAAAACTCCTAGAGGTTTGGTTATCTTAAAAAACCATTAAGTCTGACACAAATTTTTAAAGGAGTTATTCCAAGGATTAAGGTAAAATTCCTAAATCAGACATTTTTATTTATATTTCTTTATTTATTATTTTTCAAATTAAAATTATATTATAATATCCTAAAATATTAACAAAAAATTAATTTTTATAATTAAAATTTCTTAAATTTATAGAAAAATATTACTTATTTGTCACCCAACCATTCAAAAAATTAGAATGTCGTTCTTGTTATGTGCAGACTACCGGCACTAAGAGTGTCATGTTCCATTTTTCATAACTGAATTACATAGATGGTTAAAATGGGGTATTTAATGAATAAATATGATATTTATAACATTATTAATATTATAAAATTATAAATATATTTTTACCATCATTTATTTCTATAGAAAACAAAAACATCATATGTGTCTACGTGTAGACTTTCACTACTATAAGTGACGTGTTCTGTTTTTCATCACCGTCCTACATGGATGGTTACAAAATATATTTTATGGATAAATAATATTAAAGATTAACATATTTCATTAATATGGTCCTAAAATTATTACACAAAAATTAATGATCATTATAAAGAAATAAGTTAATATCTATAAATTACCCGAAGCAAATCCATCATGTATCCCATTCTTAAGAGCCATGACCATAGTTTCCATATAGTAAAAATGGGGATGCATAAATCATTGAAAAAACTATCTAAATATATTTTATAATATAGTAAATAGGAACATGGTATTAGGTAAAGGGGTTAGATATTAGTATTACAAAACACACAAAAAATAATCGAAATTACAAACATCTGGTGATCAAAATAACCTGTAACTAACTAATACACACATAGTGAATGATTATAATTGAGGTACATGAAAGGAACCAAATATGAAAAATGTTCTTAAATAAGTTATTATTATTTTTATATTTATTATATAGTAGTTTAATAACTTTCATGAATGTTGGGGGGGGGGGAAGGTAAGGGTTTCTCAAATAAACATTATTCTTTTGAGACATATTTAGTATTCACAGCATGTTTTATCTTTAGTGGTAAATATTAAAACCTATTTATTAATTATATCATAAAATTTATGAAATTTAATGTATTTAAAAATGCATATTTTATTCTCTATTGAATGTATTTTTATTCAAGTGTTATTAAATTCATAAGGGTTTCTTTTAAATCCTATTTTCAAAATGAGATTGTTATGAATTATTTTGCTTCTAGGTAAATATAATGTGAAAGTTATCTCTAATAAAGTAAATATTTTATTATCCACTATTTATTACTAATGTTTTATATATCCTACCTCAATTAATTTTCCCTTGGTGAATAATTTAACTAATGTGACTATTGTAAGTGAAACTGACCCCACCTCTTGTATTCAGTTAGTAATATTCCTCTTATATATACACATTTTTAGGTATGTTCTTATCCATGATTATATAATTTTATTAAGGTTTATTTTAAAATATTTTTATTTTATAAATTTTTTTAAAAAAATGATTTGACATTTTCAACACATGTAATTTTTATAAAAACATCCATTTTTAATGTTTTCTATTGAAATAATTATATCACTATTATGAGTATTATTTTTTATGATTATTCCTTTACTTGTTTAAATTGTTTTTAAAATGGTTTTAATTAAAAATATTTTTTGAATGAAAAGGGATATTTATTCTTATTTATTATATTGATTTGTTCAATAATCTCAAAAAGAATTTTGTCATCTATATCAACATATATTGATGTTCTTGATAGGATATATTCTTATTCCACAATCCACATCCATTATAGTTAATATTTAAGGAAGGTTTTATGAATTTTTTCATGAAACATATATCTTTTACTCTAGTTAATTATGTTATGTTGAAATATGAATGTTTTAAATTTCTCACAAAACACTTGTTTATGGTTTTCATTATGTATTGGATGGGCCTAGAGTTATATATCCCTCCAATTAATTGGGTAAATATTGATATCTCTTGAGGTAATATAAAGGGGAATATGGGGTGAACAAAGATCTGTAAGGGACTTTGTCTATTTAGTGATAAGTAGTCCTAAAATTATATATCCCTCCAATGAATTGGTCTTTATTATTTATCAGGAGATAAAATTTCAAGGATTGGTGGGTTAATCCAATCCACTATGAGACTCTTTCCACTATGTTCATGGGACTAGGGAGTGAACTCGATCTATTTTTAGACTCTATCAACTATATGATCATGGGGTTTGTAGTGATGCATGACAAAATAAATGATTTATGATTCTAGTGTTTGTTCCATAATATAATGTTTTTCAATGTTCTCATGTTAAGATAATTCATGTCTCATTATATACTCTATTCATTAATTATTGATTTATTATTGAAGATACTTGTTTATTTGGGAATGATTTTCTATTGTTTTATTTACAATCCCTGACTATTCTCTCATAGACACATGCTTATCTCATGCTCACTTATGATCAATATGTTTTACCTATTATTTTTACACTTATTGTGAATTTGAGATCAATAATTTCTCATGTTTCCATTCTCTATGTTATGAAGAGAGGTATTAATTATTGTACGACTAGAAGTTTAACATGTGAGATAAATGTTTATGAGAAATATTGAAGATTATTCTTAAATATATTGATTATTTTTCTAGTCTCTAATGTCAGTAATCCTAATGGTTCTAAATATTATGTGACTATTGACATATGTAACGTTTAAATTATGGAAATATATGTATGTTCATCTTGATGCATCTCAACTAGTATCAAATCTAGTATTAAAGAATGTTATTTATCACTCAATCTAGGAGTATGGATCTGGGGTTCCTCATTTCTTGATTTAACCTCATATCAGATTAGAAAAACATTTTATGAAATTCACCAAGATATAACTCAATGAGATTCATTTCCTCAAGTGATTATAATTTTTCATTTTACATAAGAGATAATTGTTTTTGATAATCTTCTTCACTATGTCAGAATCTTTGATTTCCTGACCAATCCCTCAAATGGAACAAATAACTTCAGTAAGATGAAAAAATTATCTATGTTTTTAATGTAAATATTATTTAGATCATAAATCATATTCTTTAATATCAACAACTTTTCCTCCTTTACTTTGGTGTTTTCTTAAAATATATTATCGAGTTTATCCAAAATAACTTTGTTCATCGACCAATTCACCAACTTATTATATATCTGATTAAGAAATGATCTTGATAAAGAATGATGATCCTTAATATCAATACTCAACACTCTTTTGTTAGATTTTGATTTTGAGTTTCCCGTGTGATCAATTATTTGTATCTCATATGATTCAACAAAATATACATTGAGACTCAGAGACCGTAGATGAGACCTCATCTTATTATTTCTTATCTGATAGTTTTATCTATTGAAAAAGGGTAATCCCTTTGGATTTTAAATGTTCTCCATGACTGAAACAATATATCAATAGAATCAAGAAACAAATGATAGATTTAATACCACTTCGTATAATATATTACCACTATTTAACCTAAGATGGGGGTAAATTAGGGTGACAAAATTTGTTATTCTCTTGAAATCAAATAGTATCTTATATTTGTTCTAGTAAAGAAAGCTTAAATATTATTTTTAATCTCAATATTCAAAAACTTCTCTTATCTCATCTAGTAAATTAATTATATTTATATCTCTATAATCTTCATTATTACCTCATACATGTTCTTTTATCTATGTAATAATCCATCATCTAAACACACAAAAATCTCTAATTGTAGATTATGTTTAAATTTAAAATTTAAAATTTAAAAATTACGTAACTTTCTTCTTTTTATACTTTAAATCCCAACCTTATTAAATCTTCTGTCTAATGTATATCATTAAATTTTAATTTTTTAGTTTTATATGTTTTTGATGCACACCACAAAAACTCCATGAAAAACCCACTTCATAAATGTTGTTTGAATTCTAAAAAACTCATGCATATGATGAAAAATGATAATTTTCAACATTACATGTTAGTTTCTTTATAACATCCATGAAATACTAAATAGGTTTTGGTGAAATTAATATATTCTCTATGTAAAGACTTATAATTTAGAAATATTGAATCTACTTAGATTCCTTTGTGGCATATAATATCATGTAGCTGTGTGGGCACCTATTCTCTAGAGGCACTTCAAAAATTTTCATCTTACTTTATAACATGATATATTGTTAAACATTGTGAGAAGATTATTTCTCAATTAATTGTGAAATCATATATGTTTTCTTTATGAAACATAATGGACATTGAATAATTGAACATAAATTGTATAATTGTTATTATCATCTAAAACATTATTTTTATTGTGATTATTGTTCTCCCTTTTCAATCATTAATATAACATAGAAATCCTTTTCCATTTTTTGTTCTCAAATCTCATTTGTGGTATGAGAATTTCTATAATGTTGGGAACTCAATAAATTCAAAATTTCTTTGTAAAATTTCCTAGATAATTTATGTAAACATCATGAATCATAAAATACTTTCAAGATCCCCCAAAATCACATAATATAAAATCAATCTTCAACTTGAAAATAAATCAAAAAAAAATCAAACCTAATTTTTTTGGTAATAACACTATTAATATTTTTATGTTATCATTACCACAAGTAGATTCAATGAACTTAAAATTTAATGGAATGGTCAAAGGGTTGAAATTTTTTATAACCACATGCAATTCACTCATGAATTATATAAAACATGAGTAAATACTTGGGGCTCGATAATTTCCTTGAATCCTATATTTACTACACAAGGTAGTGATTTTTGGGTGATCAATCCTTGTATAAACTTTATGAAATTCTTCCAAAGATCTTTTTCTCCCTCACTCTTTGTTTGAGAAAGATACTAGAATATCATATATATGAGGATAAAAAATATAGTGACCCTAGCCTTTTAAACATATAATTACCTATTTTTAATCATAATAAAACATCATAATACAAGCCAAAGATCATGAAGTATAGTTTCTTGGAGATTAAGTATATAAAACTGAAAACATGGGACTAAATGGAACACTTAATTATTTAATCTAAATAAATAGATTATAAATTACATTTTTCTCATATATCCTTATAGGGTAACTTAGGGATAACATGAAAAAAGGGATGACCAAAAATCCCAATAAGAGAAAAAGCGTAGTAATAAAGCTTTAGCACATGGGTAAGAATGCAATACATAATGGTATAAAAAGGAATGAAACATGTGAAATAATAACATATAAACATGGGGTAATATAAAAATGGAGTCATAATAATGTGTAAACAACATAAAACATTACTTTATCATGAATCAAGTCTCATTGCACATAGAGGAGAACAAGTCAAGGTTAACCAACAAGATTATTGCACATCGTAGCATGAGTCAAGGATAACTGCCAAGACCGTTGCACATAACATCTCATGAGACTAAAAATTACCCAATTAATTGGATTTAAATTTGGGAATACCCATATTAACATGTTCATGAATATTCATTCCACATAAAGAGTCATACATAAACAATTATACATAAACATACTGGTACCCACAGAAAGAAATGGGTATCATAATCATATCGTGAAGAGTAATGAATGGACCTATCATACAAGTTTACATGAAAAAAAGAAATTAGATCAATAATTAAAATTAATAAGGTATAATAAGAATATATCACAAAAAGTGATGACAAATTGAAGTGATAACATGTAAAAGGGTTTTTAAGAAACCTTAAAATTAAAACATTTTAGTGTGGTTTAATGAAAATATCAAAGATCATTTAAAACAGAAAAGAGAATAATCTTTTATATAAAACGATAATTTATTCAATAAACTTTTCATGAAAAAATTTTGATTTTATAAATATATTTTTTTCTTGAAAAAAGATCATGTAGTGTACTTTAAATTGGGTTAGAATTCGGGAAGTTCCCTTAAAATGAGTTTGTTTATCGGGCAGGATTGTAGATGGAATCACTTAAAAGCATGTATATCCCAAAAAAAGAGAATTATTAATGGATATTGATACATTATTTTGTTTATATAAAAAAATTATAATATTTACATAAAAAAATATAATATTGCATTTGGGTAAAAAGAGAGTAAGAATAACCCGAATGAATAATGGAGGATAAAGTAGAATCCCTTATATTAAGTACGATGTTGTTATCCACTTGATATTAATGGCCTGAATAATTAAATTATGTTCATTAATTATTAAATCCAGAACCTATTTTATATTTAATAAATTTATTATAACCTTTTTTAGTTCATTCATAACCTTTTTGAGTTCAGTCATAACCATTTTGATTGGTTATGATGTTCAATTTCATTGTTTGGGTTTGTTTGTTTCATGACCGGTTTAGTGATATACATGAATGGATAATGATTTAAAATGATGAAGCTTGTATGGAATTGAAGTTATATTTTTTAATTAACGTCCATAAGGTTAATGTTATTCAATTTCAATTGGTTACTTGGGGTGAAGATGAATGATTATATAAAACTTTAGTGACAACATTTTGGGTTAATTGTCGGTTTTTAATCACAATGAACATATTTTTTTTATAAATCAAAACCATGTGTACAAAAATATTCCATAACAATATATGAGAAAAAATTAATATATTATAGTCTAATTCAACCATAATAATTGTATCATGACCAGAATTGAAGACGATGATGAAAATTGAAAACCAATAATCCTTGAATGTGGTAAGTTAACACATATTGGATGGTAATTTTACTACGTGTATAAAAGAAGGGTAAAGGAGAGATGATGTTAAATTATTCCATTATCATAACAAATCTATATTACATATAAGGTACTAGAGTTTTCATAACATTTGGAAGAGGATAAGTAAGGATAGAAAATAAAACAAAGGAACTTGAAATGAAAGTAAATGAATTGAAAAGTGGAATTTACCTCTTAAACCAATCTTCCTTGAGAACCTCTTAAGGGGAGAGGATTTAGTATTTTATGATACCAAGGTCTTATAAAAGTGGTGTAGGATCTATGGAATATATTTTAGTATAATATAGTAAAGGAACAAGGCTCTAGAGGAGTTAAGATAAGATGGGAGTGTGGGTGTTTTTTTATAGTGGAGGGGAGGAGGGTTTTCTTAACATTTTAATAATTAGTTTATTATTTCATCATAGGATAATAAATAGTGAATATTACATGAAAAAATAGTAATAAGTACATATGAGTTCTAACCAATGGCTATATACATAATCCATGACTCAATTATGATGCGGAAATTCATGTTTTAGCACTTATCGTAAATTATCATATTTTACTATTCATAAAAAATTCAATTATTTCAGAAAAATCCTAAAAAAATCACCCAAACAATTTTTATGTATATAATCCAAAAAAGAACTGAATTTTATGAAATCAACTCTCTAAATATTGAAAATTTTATTTTTAAATAAGATCATAATCTACTTGAAAAAATAAATATTTTAAAATTATAACTGCTTTTATAATACATCAAAAAATTTACTAAGGTCTCATAAAAATATATTATAATCATATGATATAAAAAAATATTGTATGAATACATTTTATGAAAGTGAATTTTCTTTTTTAATAATTAAATTATTCATAAATTTTTAATTAAATATTTATGACTTATAAAAATACCAACACTATCATAATTTCACTTATAAGGTGGCTAAATTTTATTTATACTTTCATTAGTAGGGTTAGTATTTAATTTTTCAATTTATAATTAATAAGGGTTATAATACTATTTATAATGGGGACATTACTATTCATAAGGTTCAGTTACTATTCACAAAAAATTAAGTTTGTATTATCAATCTCTAAACATCTTAATGATCGCAACACTATGTGTCGGTTTTTTTGAAATTCAAAAAAAAAAGTGGCAATATTATGTTTAAAGTTCACACAGTACTTATTAATTCATTGAGTTGTGATTTCATGTGATTATATGAAATAATTATAAGAGGGTAATTCCCATTTATAAAACATTGTGTTGTTACATTCTTCCCCACTGGTGAAATTTTGCAATCGAAATTTTGTTTTACATTATAAGACATAAATAGGTGAAGGTAATTTTCCTTCATTACCTACTCCAGTTCCCATGTTTCTTTATGATAATTTTGGTTCCTCCATAGTACTTTGACCAGGTGAGTAGTCCTGTTACGTAGAACTTTATCTACATAATCCAATATCTTTACTGGATGCTCCTCAAAAGAGATACCATTATCCAACTGTACCACCTCTAAAGAGTGTATATGTGAATGATTTGATATGTACTTTCTTAAGAGGGATAAATGGAAGACATGGTGTACTTTAGACATGGTAGGTGGAAGTGGCAGTCGATAGGCGACAACCCTGACACAATCAAGAATCTCAATGGAGCCGATGTACTTTGTACTTAGCATTCCTTTCTTCCCAAACCTCGTGACCTTCTTCCATATAGATATGTAGAGGAATACCATGTCTGTAACTTTGAAATCAAGTTCTCGTCGCCAATTTTCCATATAACTCTTCTATCGACTTTGGCCTACCTTGATGTTTTTTTGAATTGTTTTCACTTTCTCAACCATTTCTTCAACCAATTCATGTCCTAGAAGCATACTCTATCCGACTACATCCCAACATGTCAGTTTTCTTCACCTTTTCCCATAAATGAATTCAAATGGTTTCATTCAAATGCTGGAGTGGAAACTGTAATTGTAGGATAATTCAACCTGTAACACCCCAAGCTTCCACATTACGTTTCTCTTTGAATAATACAATAGCGTGCGATGTACGCAACCCCAAGTTCATGCACACCAAGACCTACCAAACATGATGTTGAGAAATGAGTTATGTATAGTAATAACAACATTTTTAATTTTATATATATCCCATATTACTTTAACATTCATATTATGTGATTCCTAGACATAATATAAGGACAAATTCAATTTTTTAGATAAAAGTAGTATTTTTAAAAAAATGCAGTTTTTCCGCCTTTTAATAGAAAACCCTTTTTAAATCCAATATTTGACAATTTTATATTTTAAATTTTATGAAATTAAATTATTATTTATAATTAGGACATAAAAATTTAGTTTGTATAAATTTTTGGTGTCTTTCTGATAACTTACATATTTTGATAAATAATGAAAGATACTAAATTTCAATTGAAAACAACTTTTTTAATAAAAAAATTATATTTTTAAATTATACATTTGAATGGTTTTGTTTTATAATTAGATTATATTTTTATCATTTAATCCAATTTTTTTCATTGGAAGTAATTTCACATTTAAATTGGACATAAACACATATCAATATTTTTATAGTTTGTACTTTTAAAAAACATGCTTTCTAGTTTTGACAATGGTAATTAATTTTAAATTTATTTATGAAACCTCTATGTTTTTAATTTGGTAAAATGTGTATCATTTTTGGATTCAAAATATCAAAATTATCTTAGTGTGAATTTTTGGAATTTTTCTGAAAACATTCAATTTTTTTTGAATAGTGAAAAACAATGTGTTATTGTTTAAAACCAACTTTTATTTAAATAATAATAATAATTATTTAAATTTATTTTAATGTAAAAAAATATAAATAATACCTATATTAGTTCAATGTAATTAATTGGAGTCATTTTATAATAAAATTAGATATATAAAATTTTATTGAATTTTTTAACGTCATTTACCCACCTTCTAGGTACACTTGAAAATTTGCATAAAACGTAATTTTAACACTTATGTGAATTGAATTTAAAAAATCAGAGAGATAGAGTTGAAATTATTAAGTTAAATTTGGTTCAATAACATGAAAATAATTTTTTTGGTGAATATTAACTTTTGAATTTTATTTACCACGGTTAAAAGTAAATAGGGTAATTAAAGGTAAAAATGATATTATAATTACCCTAAAACATGTCCCAATTATATTGGATATGTGTATTTCAACCAAAATAAACCTTAGGAATAAAATATTATCCACTTGGATTAGATTAGGACATTTATTATAATTTTATTTAAAGAAGAGTTAAAAGTGTTGAATTCAAATTTTCATAACTAAAAAATTTTTAATATTGGGTAATATATAAGATAAATTCGACTGAAAATATTAATTATAAATATAAATAAATTTCCTATATAATGTTATTTTATTTATTATTTTAATACATTAAATAATTAAATTTTTATATGACACAATGATGATGCAGTAATTACCATATTAATGAGATATTAAAATAATTGATATTATAAATATCCAAATAAATGTAAATTGATACTTTAGATACCTTAATATAATTTTATAGGTTAATATGACATGTTATGATTGATTTAATTTATTTTTTTCTACGTAATCAAGTATTTTTGACTTTCACAAAAAACAAATACTAAATAGTGTCAAAACTGACAGAAATGTGTTTTTAAAACAAATACTATATTATTAAATGAAAAATTATTACTAAAAATTTATGGTTCAGCCAAAGGACTCATATAATGATATATATGTCATTAATTAACCACTTTGGAATCTCTTTTCTTTTTATAGTAAGTTTATTAACCATTTATTACATTAATATAAGAATACAAGGTAAAAGGTAAACTATTTAACAAAGAGTTAAATCTAAAATATAAGGTTAATATGGTGACCTAAACCACTCTAAAACCAATTTGTTGAGAGGTTTTCGACACAAAACACCTTATCCTCTAAATAATTCCTTTTGGATCCATTATAAAATGAATATTATTGTATAATAAATTAATATTTGAAGCTTTTCATAAAGTGACCCTCACCTCTCTTATAATAGTGTACTTCATATTCTCTAAAAATCACACCTCCAATTCCATTTGGATCATCCAAACCCTACTTAAATATCCTCCCAACTACCTTAACTTCAACCTATAGGCCTTACATTGATTAGGAAAAAAACCTCAGGAGCCTTTTGATCAAATTTTAATGAATTACCAGTAGAAGAGGTAATAATTTCATCACCTCTTTCAAAGTTCTTTTATTCCTCTAATTCCGCTTTATTTGTTCTTTCTATACCAAAATAATAAATAAAATACCTTCTAAATACTTTGATGTTATTATAAATACGGTACAACCATATTCATTATCCTATCCATCCTTTGAATGACAAATTCATCGTACGTGCGTACGTATGGCTCACCGTCTCCACATCATGGTGTAGTTTGTCATTCAACACTTCATTATTTGGATGGGTATAATAAGGAGTATAATTGATGTAAATAATAAATGTAACATTTTAATGGTTTTATATATATGATTTACGATCTAATTACAATTGATTACACTATAAATAGAATGATATTGTCGCTCGTCCAAATGTATGGATCACCGTCTCCACGATGCTATGAGTTTTCAACCCCCATCATATCCATTCATGAATCATTTTCATTTGATGATTAAAAATAATTTTTAAGAACTTAATATCATTCTGGATATGAAGAAAATACATCCAATCCATAAAAAACATGATTTACACAACAAAAAATATAAAGAAAAACGAATCAGTTGACACCCGAAACAATGATACTACTAAAATATTATAAACAATGAAATATTAGAAGATAATATATGATAACATATTTATATATGTGGTTTTTTATAATATAATAAAAACGGTTTCACTATTATACAGGAGGTTAACCTACCCTCGACTAAGGTAAAGTACAAGGTAAGGGTTACTTTTACAATCTCTTTATTTATCTGAGGTTGTTTATACGTAAGTATCTACTGGGACTTCTTTCTCATCCACATACATGTTTATTAAAATTTATTTCAAAACATTTTTTTTACTATTTCCTATAATATGGTTTAAATTCATTTATACCATTTTTTTGACTTTTTATAAAATGTTTTTAAAGGAATATTTCTGTCGTTTTCCAAATAAGGGTTTTTATTACCTTTTCAAAAAATTAAAGTAAGAATGTTTTTTAACATATATGTTGGGTGAATCTATTTTCAACCTTTGTAACATCTTCAAATATTCCCTTAAAATATAATAAGAATTTTTTAAAAATTAATGTTTTCTTTTATAATTATTTAAATTTTAAATTATTTCAAAATAGAATGAAATATTTCTATCAAATAATTTTGATTTCATCTATGTCAACATCCTTTGATGGATTTTACAATTATTTTAATTTGATTTATTATGATACAATCTTAAATATTGTATTGAAGGTTTTGTGATATGTCTGACTATGGATTTGTTATTTTTATACCATTCATTGTTTATGGTTAAAGTATTAACATTTTGTTTTCTATTTTTAATATAAATGTTTATGTTATCTTTCAACCTTTTCATATGAGGAATGCATTGGACTTAGTATGTGATGGGTAGAGCCCCCTATAGATCCTCGACGTATTGGTAGGTCTCATTAGACAAACTAGTGTCTTGGCACAAGGGATTGACAAAATATTATTTGTAGTCTTGGCACGAGGCCTTGACTATGTGGTTATGATGTCTGGAATTACGCATTCCACTATTATAAAATTAGCTATTGATATTACATGTGATTTTTAGACTGATAGAATATCCATGTGATTAAGTAAATAGAATTATTTGATTTATATTTTCCATATTATTCTATAGTTTATGTTTAAAATACTTATTTTTTAGTCTTATACATTGCATTAAATGTTTATGATTATTTATGAAAGTTTCCCCTATATTTTTATCCTTATTGAGCATCTGAGCTCACCCCTTTCTTTGTTTTATTTTTTCCAGGATTTGAAGAAGTATATTATAATTAACCTATAGAGATAATCAAAAATATATGAGTGTGTTCAAAGGGGACATTATGTTGTTTTTTTATTTCATGATGTACTGTAAAACTTGTGTATGTATCTAGTAATTCCAAGTATGCTAAACTAATCAGTGTTTCAAGACTTGATCTCTTATGATCATTCCAATGTTTTGTTATAATGCACTGAATCTATGTAACTTGGGTCGGGGTGTTAGAGTTGGTATCAAACGAAGTTTAGTACAATCCTTGGAAACTAGATTTATAAAAACTCTCATTAGATAACATTACCCTAAGATAGACTTTGAGGATTAGTATAGAAGAACTTCCTATAATTTTGGTAATTTAGAGATTTTGTGAATTTTCCAAGTAATAAATCCCTTTCTGGATATGAGTAGGTAGAGGTGGCTCTGGCACAGATGTACCTAGGAGTGAGAACTCCAACAAGGAGTTTCAGGCTTGACCTAGGGTATCCTGGTACATGAGAACATGACTTGCCACACTCTGGGTTACGACACTCCTGGGGGGATATGGTTATGATAATTCACATTTTTTTACAAACCATTTTAAAATATTTATGAGTAAATAATTCCTAAAGAAACATATTTATGGATATCTATTATTTTTATAAACTATTAAATTTATGTTAAGTGTTTTACAAGTTTGGAATTTTGTATTGTGATTCATAAACTAATCTAGTGTATTCCATTGTTTAGAAATAGCGCCTGGTGGAAGGAATGAAAACCGTATTAACGCATGTAATCCAACTATAGATTTCCCTTTTACTTGAGATAATTATAGTGGAGATGGCGATGAAACTGGTGTTGAACAACTTACAACCATACTGGAAAAACTCATTTAGGTTATGAATAATAACTATACTTGTATGGAGCACCCTGATCCACAACGTGGAGGATCAATGTTAGACTGCTTCATGGGGAAAAAACCATAAACATTCAATTAGACTACAAATCCATTTGTAGATGAGAAATGGATAATTTCCTTAGAGAAAATATTTCATGCTTTGCGGAGTTATGAAAGGGAAAAAGTTTGCATAGAATTTTATCACCTCACTGGAGATGCAGATCAATGGTGTTCATTAATTAAAAAAACAAAAGGAGGATGAAGATTTATTAAATATGGAATTGAGAGATTTTAAATAGATTTTCTTAGAAAACTACTTTCTTTATGACCATCGAGAGGATATGGAAAGACAATTTCTAAGTCTGAGGAAAATGGTGGATGAGAATGTCTAAAACTAGGAGGATAACATTAAAATATTTTCAAGGCATGTGACAAATTATATACGTAACCCAAAGACTAATATTGATCGATTATTTGACGGATTAAAACCATTTATTCATCAGGAATTAGTCTCACAATCTTTCCTAACATATGAAGATATAGTCTCATGTGCTATCAAGACAGAAAAGGAATTCTCTAAGTCTTATGTCATTAAAGTAAGGAAAGATAAGAAGAGAATGGTGGAGTAAGAGACAGATAAAGGGAAAAAGGGAAATGAGTATTTTCTCTTATATGATAATAGTGGGAAGAAACATCGTGGTACATTCTTAAAAGGAATGGGAGTCTATTATAAGTGTGGTGGAAAATGCCACCAAAACATGTGATTGCAGGGTAAAGAAATAGGCTGTTAATGTTGAATGATATATTGTAGAGAAATGGGGAATTATGAAAATTAATGTCCTAAGCACCAAGGAAACTTACCTCAGAAAAGTCCAAGTGAGTAAGGTTAAGCTTATGTTGTTACTAAAATTAAAGTGGAATAGTTAATGTATTTGTGTTTTTGTATTCAAGATTTATATTCTGGTTATAAGAATAATGTGATATATATAAGGATTACATTTTAGTACTTTTTTTTCATTAAGGTTTTAATATGATGAAGGTTATCATATTTTCATTATGTGACAATAATAGAAACATTACATTGTTTAGGGAATCTAATGTTACATTTTATTTTGGAATTTAGAGACCTTTTAGAGAGAGTTTGGAGAAAAGTATTTTGGATACCTATAAAGGTTTGAATGGATTATGTTGGACATTGGATACTATTGTTTAAGGTTAAAATATTTCTTATGATTATTTTTGGATTGTTATAAGAAGGACAACCTGGATGTTGGGTGAAAACTCGTTGCATCCAGCAAGTCTGTGAGACTTGGACCTGCAACCGAAGGGCGAAAAGGGTGCATCACCTACCACTGGCCTACATGATTTCCTGGTTTGTATAATGTAGTTTCTTTAAATGGACTGATAGATGAATTATAAATTCATTTGATTGGAATCCTATACGATTAGTATAAATAAAATATTTTTGAGTTCTATTATCTTTTGGAGTGAAAGATTAGTTTGTTGTAGGGTGGAACTCTACTTGTCAAGTATTATTTTTTTCTTATTATATGAATAAATTAATTCTCAAACTTTAATGAAAGGATCTTAAAACCAAAAATGCATTATACTAATACCTTATGTTTTGTTGAACTAACAATATTTTAAATCATCATAGATTTATGGCTTTGAGGCCCTCAATTTTCTATTCACATTTTTGTGATTGATCACCTCAATCACTCCCTATAAATATTTATTTTTTCCTCTAACTATAATTTCCACCAATTTTCTCCTATTTAAAATAATAATTTTGGGGTGAATTTTTCATTTCCCTTTCCCTCTTATTAAGATTAAATTATATTAACCATATTTCCGATGTGGGTTTTCCACAAAAGAATTTTCTATATTTTAACCTTTTATTTTAAAATAACAATTTCCAATTGAGAGGTCACAATTTATTAAAGGAGGGAAGAATGTAACACCCCAAGCTTCCATGGTATGTTTCTATTGCAATAATACAATAGTGTGTGATGTATGCAACCCTGAGTTCAAGCGCACCACAACCTATCAAACTAGCCATTTAAAAAGTAATTATGAATATTAACAACAAAATTTTGGATTTTTTATATCTCACATATAATTTTAACATTCATATTTTGTGTTTCTTAGACATAATATAATGATAAATTCAATTTTTTAGATAAAAGAAGTATTTTTAAAAAAATATTGTTTTTCCACCTTTTAATGGAGAACCATTTTTGAAACTAATATTTGACACTTTAATATTTTTAATTTGTTGAAATTAAATTATTATATATAAGTGGGACATAAAAATTTAGTTTGGATAAATTTTAGGTGTTTTCTGATAACTTTCATTTTCTGATGAATAATGAAAGATAATAAATTTTAATTGAAACACAATTTTTAATCAGAATAATTTGTAGTGTTAAATTATAAATTTGATTTTTTTGAAGTATAATTAGATTATATTTTTATCATTTAATATAATGTTAGTCATTGAAAGTAATTACACATTTAAATTGGAGATAAAAAAATAGAAATCTTTTGATATTTTTTACTTCTCAAAAACCCGCTTTCTGGTTTTCACAATGGAAATTTATTTTAAATTAATTAATTAAACAGATATGTAATATATTTGGTAAAATAGACATTATTTTTGGATTAGGAATATGAAAATTAGGTTAGGGTGAATTTTTGGTATTTTTCTAAAAACATCCATTTTTGATTAATAATGAAAAACATTGCGTTATTGTTTAAAACCGCCTTGTATTTAAATATTTATTAATCTTATTTAAATTTATTTTAAAGCCAAAATAGAAACATAATACATATATTAGATCAATTTAATTCATTGGAGTCATTTTATAAAAATATTAAATATATAAAAGTTTATTGAATTTTTTAACGTCTTTTACCCACCTTCTGAGAAAATTTGAAAATTTTCATAAAACGTAATTTTGTCACTTATGTGAAATGAATTTAAAAAATATTAGAGACACAGTTGACATAAGTATGTAAAATGTGGTTCAATAGGATGAAAATAATTTTTGGTGAATAGTAACTTTTGAATTTTATTTACATGGTTAAAAGTAAATAGGGTAATTAAAGGTAGAAAAATATTATAAATACCCTAAAAATGTCCTAATTATATTATATAAGTGAATTTAGCCCAAAATAAAACATAGGAATAAAATATGATCCTCTTTGATCCACTTGGATTAGATTAAGACATTAATTATTATTTTATTAAAAGAGGAGTTAAAAGTGTTGAATTCAAATTTTCATAATTGAAACATTTTTAATATAGGGTAATATATAAGATAAATTAGAATATAGAATTCCATTAGAAATATAAAAATATTTCCTACATAATTTTATTTTATTTATAATTTTTAGACATTAAATAATTAAATTTATATATGAAAAAATGATGATGCAGTAATTACCTTATTAATGAAATATTTAAATAATTGATATTATAAATATCCAAATAAATGTAAATTGAGGATTTTTATTCATTAAACTAATTTTATTGGTTTATATGAGATTTTAGGATTGATTTAATTTATTTTTTTCTAATTAATCAATCTTTTTGGACTTTTACAGAAAACAAATACTAAATAATGTCAAAATTGACATAAAAGAGTTTTTAAAATAAATAATATATTATTAAATGATATAGCATTCCTAAAAATATAAGGTTCTCCCAAAGGACTCATATAATGATATATATGTCATTAATGAACCAGTTGGAGTTCTCTTGGATTTTATAGTAATTTAATTAACAATTTATTATAACAATACAGGAATACATGGTAAAAGTTAAACTATTTAACTAAAAGTTGAATAAAAAAGATAAGGTTGATATGTTTACCTAAACCTATCTAAAACCAATTTTTTGAGAGGTGTTCGGACCAAATCCACCTTATCCTCGGAATAAATCCTTTTTAAGCCATTATAAACCCAATATTATTGTATAATAAATTAATATTTCTAGTTTTCCTAAAGTGACCCCCACCTCTCTTATAAAAGGGTACTTCCCCTTCTCTCAAAATCACACCTCCAGAGCTATTTGTCTAGGACAAAACCTGCTCATATATCCTCCCAAAAACCCTAAATTCAACCTATAGGGATTACATTGATCATAAATCCATCCTATAGAGCCCTTTTGATCAAATCAAAAGGAAGAACCCAAAGAAGAGGTAATAATTCCATCACCTCTTTCAAAACTCTTTTCTCCTTCCACTTCCACTTTATTTGTTGTGTCTATAAAAAAATATTAACTACTGAAACTTCTACATACTATGATGTTATTATAAATATGGTATAACCATATTCATTATCATATCCATCCTATGAATGACAAAGTCACCATACGAGCGTACTTATGGATTACCGTCTCCACATCATGGTGTAGTTTGTCATTCAACACATCATTATTTGGATGGGTATAACAATGAGTATAATTGATGTAAATAATAAATATAACATGTTAATGATTCTCTATATATGATATAATATCCAATTAAATATGATTTCACTATCAATAGAATGATATTGTCGCTCGTGCGTACGTATGGATTACCATCTCCACGACATGATGAGTTTTCATTCCACATCGTATGAATTCAAGAATAATTTTCATTTAATGATTAAAAATAATGTTTAAGAACTTAATATAATTCTGTAAATGAATGAAATACATTCTATCCATAAAAAACATGACTTACGTAACAAAAAATATAAAGGAAGACGAACCAGTTGACACCTGAAACAATGATACTACTAAAATATTATTAACAAAGAAATATTATAAGATCATATATGATATCATATATGATATTATATTTATGTATGTGGTTATTTAATAATTTAATAAAAATGATTTCACCATTCCAAATGTGTTTAACCTACACTCAACTAAGGAAAAGTACAAGGTAAGGGTTAATTTTACAATCTCTTTATTTATTAAAGGTTTTTTATATGTAAGTATCTACTGGGACTTCTTTATCACCCACATCCATGTTTCTTAAAAATGCATTTCAAAACGATTTTTTAATACTTTCTATAATACGGGTTAAATTAATTTATACCCTTGTTTGACTTTTTATTAAATGTTTTGAAAGGAATGTTTCTTTCGTTTTCCAAATAAGGTACTTTATAAACTTTTTGACAAATTAAGGTAAGAATGTTTTTTTAACGTATACAACGGGTGTAGCTATTTTAATCCATTATAAAATCTTGAATGATTCCCTTATAATATTATAAAAATATTTTCAAAATAAATTTTTTATTTTATAATTATGTTACTTTTAAATGATTTCAAAATAGAAAGATATATTTCTCTTAAATATTTTTTTTCTTCTATGTCAACATCTTTTGATAGATTTTACACTTGTTTGAAGTTGATTCATTATGATACAATCTTCCATATTGTATTAAAGGTTTTGGGATATGTTTGATTAGGGATGTGTTAGTTTTATACCATTCATGGTTTATGGTTAAATTATTAACATTTCGTATGCTAGTTTTAATACGAATGTTTATGTTATGTTTCACCCTTTTCATATGAGGAATGTATTAGACTATATAATTGAGGGGTGGATCCCACTATAAATCCTCAATGCATTGGTAGGTCTCAGGATACAAACATGTGTCTTTGCACAAGGCCTTGAGAATATTTTAATTGTATTCTTGGTATGAGGCCTTGACTATGTGGTTATGATGTCCGGCATTATGCATTCCATCATTATGAAATTAGATATTGATATTACATGCGATTATTCGACTAGTAGAATGTCCATGTGAATAATTAAATGAAATTATTTGATTTATAATTACCATATTATTCTGGAGTTTATGTTTAAAAGGATTGTGTTTTCCTCTTATACATTTCCTTAAATCGTTATGCTTATTTATGAAAGTTTCTGCTATATTGTTATCCTTACTAAGCATCTAAACTCACCCATTTCTATGTTTTATTTTTTCCAAGATTTGAGGAAGTATATTACAGTTAACATGCAGGGATAGGACATTGGATATGAGTTTGTTCAATGGGTACATAATGTTGTTGTATTTATTTCATGATTTAATGTAAAACTTATTTATGTATCTAGTACTTCCATGGGTAGTAAACTAATAGGTCTTTCGAGACTTGATCTCTTGTGATCATGCCTATGTTATATAATAATGTACCAAATCTGGGTAACTAGGGTCGGGAATTACACAAACAACAAAATATTTTGGTCCCACACTCCTTTGAAGTACATAGAACACACTCTCAACATGTCTTCTAGTATCTGAATAGTTTGCTCAGATTGGCCATGATTTTGTGGATGATAGGTTGTACTGAAGTTTAGTTCAGTGGTTAGAGCATGTTGGAGATTTTTCTAGAACATCAAGGTGAATCTCATATCTCTATAAGATACAATATATAGTGGTAATCTATGCAGCCTTACCATCTATTTGATATATATCCTTGAATGTTGATCGAATGATAAGTCCCCTAGAATTGTGTTAAAGTGAACTGTCTTTGTAAGTTGACCCATAATGACCCTTATTGCATTGTTTCATCTGGATTTCCATGTATGTCTAGTGAAAACATCCATGTTGATGTTATACCACTTTCATGTTTGTATGGGTAGTTGTTGCATCATTCTTTTAGACTGCTATCTTTCAGCCTTCACCTGTTGGCATACCATACACTTTAATGTATACACAACGATATTATTCTTTATATTGTCCCACGAAAAGTTATCTCAAAGACCTTGATACATCTTTGTGCTCCCAGGGTGAATAGATAATTTTTATCTATATTCATAATTAAAAATCTCCTTCTTTATCTACGGATAGGATGGTACACATAATTATGACCCAAATCTTTCAAATCTATCTTCATCAATCTTGAACTTATAAGATTTCATATTTCTAATGGATTCCACCTTTTTATGAATTTCCACATCTTTTCGTTGAGCTTCCATTATTTTCTCCATGAGGGGTGGTTGAGAAATAATTTTAGAATGAATTAATGATGTTCCTCCCTTAATGATTCCCATATCCATTCTCTGAAAATCTAAGAAGATTGGTTCCTTTTCAATTTTCATCATTGATAAAGATTCAGGATCCTTTCTAATTATAGCCTCCACAACCTTATTTGCCTTACCAAGATAGTAGTGGATTGAGAAGTCATAATACTTGATGATATCTAAACATATTCTCTAGAATATATTAATCTATTTTTGTTTGAATATATATTTGAGACACTTATAAAGAGTATATATGTCACACTTCTCCCAATGTAGACAATACCGCCAGATTTTCAATGTAATGATCACAACTTCCAACTCCAGATCATGCTTAGGATAGTTTTCCTCATTGATTCTCATCTTCCTTGAGTCATAGGCTAACAATTTATCACTGTGAATCATCATATTTAATAATCCCTTCTTTGAAGCATCACTGTACACCACCAATAGTTCTCCACTTATTGGGAGTGTGAGTATTGGTGCAGTGATAAGCCTCATTTTTCAACTCCTTAAAGCAGTCTCTGAATTCTTTAGTCTAGAATAACATTACACACTTTTGTGTTATCTTGGTCGTTGGTTTTCCAAATGTTGATAATTTATTCAAAAATCATCAATAATACCTAGATAAACCCAGAAAGATGTGGAACTCCGTTACAGATGTTGGCATGGGTGACTCTTCAATTGCCTTTGTCTTGGAAGGGTCCACAGATATCCCTTTGCTAGTGATAAAATTCCCTAAGAATGATACTTCCTCAATCTGAAACTCACATTTACTATACTTTGAATATATTTTCTCCCTTATTAAATTCTTTTGCGCAATATCTAAATTCTCCTCATGTTCCTCCTTGCTCTGGGAGTATATCATAATATCATCGATAGACTACCAAAAATATTTTGAGGTAATATCTAAATAATATATTCATTAAATCCATGAAAATTTATATAGAATTAGTGAGTCTGATGGGACTCACTATGAACTCATAGTGTCCATACCTCATTCAAAAGGCAGTCTTGGAAATATCTTCCTTCCTCACATTTAATTGGTGATATCCTGACCAAAGGCCCACCTTAGAGAAATTATTGGGCCCATTACATTGACCTAACAAGTCATCTATCCCTGGAAAGGGATACTTGTTCTTTATCATGATTTAATTGATCTCATGATAATCAATTTTGAGGTTCATTGATCGATCCTTCTTCTTGACTAAGAGGACTGGCACACCCCATAGTGAAGCACTCAGTCAAATAAATCCCTTCTCTAGATTCTCTTGTAACTAGTTCTTCAGCTCTTCCAACTCTACAGTGTCCATTCAATAATGTGTCATTGATATAGGTAGGGATCCATGAATAAGTTAAATTGAGAAATCAACCTCTTGATCAGGAGGAAAAATAGGAAAATATTCAAGGAATAAATCAATGTAATCCCTCGTGATGGGAATATCTTAGAGAAGTATCATCTTCTTGGTCTTAATCATTTGACCTAGAAATGATTTCTGATAAGGTAGTAATATCCACACTTCAGACAATGATACTAAATGAGACTCATCTTCCTCCTTATACTTATTAAAAATTAGAGGATGCTTTGGGATGTGAAGAGTGATCTCCCTTTCTAGACAGTTGATGTTGGCTTTGTATTAAGATATCCAATCCAGTACCAAGATAACATATAACTCCAATAAAGTAAGTATGCTAATATTTTCTAGGAGGTTTAGTCAGTAAAAATTTACCAAGGGGGAGTTATAAACCTTGGATGAAACAATTTCCACATTCGATATTCTCACATATAAATTAACCTCCAAATTTTGAGGTGGTGTTTGAATAGTTCTAATAAACATTAAAGATATTAAATAATGCATAGAACCAGAATCAAATTGTATGTTTACAATTCATGAATGAATAACTAGCGTACCTATCAACACATCATTGTCCAGCTCCACCTCAGCAGTAGTGATAGCATGATCCCTTCTTTGTTTACCTGGATTTTATTGTTGATTTCTTCCAAAAAACCTTAGCTTAGGGAAATAGTTTACATAATTCCCATTCTCCATGTAGTGTAACACTGCAACACTAGATGAGATTTTATGTGAACCTTCCTTTATTCTTCCACAATAGTGTGATTCTTCATATCCTTTCAGCAGTTCTTTGCTAGATGTCCCATCATTACACATTTGAAGCAGTTCCTAGTTCCCTTTAGATAGTTCCCAAGATGATTCTTTCCCAAAATTTTGACACATGGGATGTTCGAACTTTTTTCCATCATGAGATTTGTTTGTCAAACCACCCATATTTAACTCCATCATACAATTTTTTATCACCAGGACCGTGAGACCACTGTGATTCTCTAATCTCCATTTCAACCTTGAGGTCATAATAAATAATATCCTCATAACTGTCAAACTCTCAAATTTCCAACACTTTTTGTAGACTCAGATTTGGTACACTAAAGAAGTGATCCACCTTACTTTTGGTGTTTATGAAAAATCCAGTGGTCTATCTTGCATGACTTGTGAAATTTTCACCATACACCCTGATGGATTCATCTTCCCTCTACTTGAGTCAAATGAACTCTCCTTCCATATTAATGCAGAGGTTTTGAAGAAAATATTTATTGGGAAACATTTTGTTGAATTCCTTCCAATCCCTGAAATCAATTTCCTCTTAGGATTTAGTATTCTTGATCATTTTCAACCAATGATCATCTTTCCCATAAAAAAGGTAGACCTCCAATATTAATTTCTCTTTATCTTAGCACTAGAGGATAGATAATGTCTTTTAAATGGAGTTAATTCACTTTTCAGTGAGGAGGGGATCATAAGATTGACAAATCATGGTAGGCCTTTTCTGCATTAAGTGTTGAACAACAACTTACTCTTTCATTGGGGACGAGGGCGTTCCATGCGATTCAAGTTATTATTCATAACTTGAACCAGTTGAGAAAGTACTATCTTGAAGTTTTGAGGATCTGTTCCCATCATATTTGGAATATCATTAGAGAAATATTCAAATTCCCTATCACATTGATTATTTTCATGTGTTCTTATATTTACAGCTATTAACTGAGAAAAATAACGTACGATTAGAGTTCTTGAATACATAACTATTAAGCCTAATAAGAAAATTTTGAACACAAAAGGATAAACTTGTAAAGGAGAAGTATGTTGTATTTTTTTATTCCCAAGGTTTAATTCTAGGTTATCCTTGATATATTTCATAACTTATATTCGTGTTGGATCGTTTTTTATTCCCTTAATAATGGTTTGTACCAAGATCATGAATTGGCCAGAGCATTCCCTTCGGAGTGTCAAACCATGAGTGGAGAAAAGCCCATTGTTATGCATCAGTTCCCATTCGAGTCTAGCTCAAATCGGTGTTTTCGAGTATTACCCCTAGATACATCTGTGCTAGAGACACAACTACCTGTTTGTATCCAAAAAGGGATTTATTTTCTTGATAAACCACTTACTATATAATTATAAAAATATAGGGATGTTTTCTTATACATAGTGTCATCCTGAACATCATTACTAAAGGTCTCTATTCCTAATATCCAAAAAACTAATCTTCCTCAAATAGCAACTATAACAACATTATACTTTTTCACATATCATTACATGATTTTAAGTACAATAAAACATCATATTAAAGGCCAATGAACGTGATGTCTAGTGTCTTGGTAGAATAGATACATAAAACTGAAAACATGGGACTAAATAAAAAAATTTCATTATTTAATCATCATAAAGAACTCCTAACTTCTATTGTTCTCATACATCTTTATAGAGTAACTTGGGGATAACATGAACAATGGGATGATCTAAAATCCCAGTAAGGTAAAAATCATTGTAATAAAGATTTAACACATGGGTTAGAAGGCATGGAAAATGATATAAAAAGGCATGGAACATGTGGAATCATATCATATAAACATGGGGTCATATAAACAAGGAGTCATAATAATGTGTGAGAAACATAAAACATGATTTTAAAATGATTCAAGGCTCTTTTCACATAGAGAATCACAAGTCAATGTTAATCACCAAGATCGTTGCACATGGTAGCACGAGTCAAGGTTAACCACTAATACTGTTACACATAATGTCTCATGAGACTCAACTTTACCCAATGCATTCGAGTGATATCTAGGTTCATCTATCTTAAAATGTTCATGAATATTATTTCCATACAAATAATCATACATAATCAATCATACATAAACATAAGGGTATATACGGAAAGAAATGAGTATCAAAATCATGTCATAAACCATAATCAATGGGAGTATCATAAAAGTTTCCTTGAAAAATAAGAAATTATATAAATCATGTCAATTAATAAGTTATAATAGGAATATATCATAAAAAATGATTCAAAATTTAAGTGATACCATGTAAAAGAGTGTTTAAGAGACTTTAAAATTAAAACATTTTAGTGTCGTTTAATGTAAATATCAATGTTCATTTAAAATAGAAAATGTAATAATATTTTATATAAAACCAGAAGTTATCCAAGAATGATTTTATGATAAAAATAGTGGTTTTAAAAATATAGTGTTTTATTAGAAATAGATCATGTAGTGTACTTGAAATTGGGTAAGAATTCAAGAAGTTTCCTTAAAAGGGGTTGCTTATCAGGAAGTATTGAGCAGTGAATCACTTAAAATAATGTATATCGTAGAAAGAGAATGATTAATGGATATTGATACATGATTTTGGGAATACAAACATAAATTATAATATTTACATAAATAGAATATAGGATTTCATTTATGTAAAAAGAGGGTTAGAATATCCATAATGAATAATGGAGGTTTGGGTAAAATCCCTTACCATCAGTCCGATGGTGTTATCCACTTGATATTAATGAACTAATAATAAAATTAGGTTCATTAAGTAATAATTATAGAACCTATTTAACATGTAATTTATTTATTATAACATTTTTGAGTTTATTCATAACCTTTTTGATTTTTTATGAGGTTCAATTTCAATGTTCAGGTCTGTGTGTATCATGATCGCTTTGCCTATATAAATGAACCTATAATAAAGTAAAATGAGGATGATTGTCTATAATTGGAGTTACATTTTATTATTTAAAATACATAAGGTTACATGGTTATAAATTTCATTCTGTTACTTGGAGTGAAGCGGAATCATTATTTAAAACTTTAGTGATAACCTTTTGGGTTAATTGGTGCTTTTTGATCACAACGAACATATTTTGTTTTATAAATCAAAACCATGTGTAAAAAAAGATTTTAGACCCATGGATGGAAATTAATACATATATTATAGCTTTTTGCAACCATAATAATGGTTTTTTGACCATAATTTAAGATGATAATAGAATTTGAAAACCCATCGTCCTTGAATGTGGTAAACAAACACATCTCGGATGGTGTTTTTACAACTAGTTTAAAAGAAGGGTAAAGAAGGGATGATAATAACTTACTACATTATCATAACGAAATTACAGTATATATAACTTACTACAGTTTTCATAACATTTGGACGAGGATAGGTAAGGATAGAAAATAAAACAAAGGAACATGAAAGGATACTAAATGAATTGAAAGGAGGAATTTACGTCTTAAATTAAACTTCTATTAGAGACTTTTAAGGGGAGAGGATGTGGTCTCTGAGGAGACCAAGGGATTTTAGATGTTTGGGAGGAGTTAGGGAGATATTTTAGAATAATTTAGGCATGGAAAAAGTCTTCATAGGAGTGATGATAAGAGGGGAGGGTGTGTGGTTTTTTAGTAGAGGGGAGGAGGGTTTTCTTAATATTTCAATCATTTGTTTATTATTCATCCATTAGACAATAAATAGAGATTATTACATGAAAAAATAGTAATAAGTGAATGTGATTTCTAACTAATATCCATTTACATCATCAAAGACTGAAACATGATGTAGAAATTCATGTTTTAGCACTTATCATAAACTATCATATTTTACTAGTCATAAAAAATTTAAGTATTTTAGAAAAATACAAAAAACTCACCCAAACCAGTTTTTGATGTATAGAGTACACATTTGAACTCCATTTTATGAAAAATAATTATCTAAATATGGAAAATTTAATTATTTTAAAAAAATCATATTTTTCATGATAAATACATATTTTAAAATTATGACCGACTTTATAATACTTTGAAAAATTAACTAAGGTCTCATAAAATTGTCCAATAATCATAAGACATCAAAAAAAAATTTATAAATACATTTTATGAAAATAATTTTTTTAATTATTTAATTATTTATAAAATTTTATACAAATATTTATGACTTATAAAAATACCAACACTATCATATTGTCAATTATAGGATGGATAAATTTTATTAATACTTTCATTGGTAAGGTTACTATTTACATGGCTGCTTTACTATTCATAAGGGTGAAGTTACTATTCAAAAAAATTCATGTTTTCTTTTCAGACTCTAAACATTTTACTAATTTCAACCATGTATATCAGATTTTCGAAATTCAAATCATAGAAGAGACAATATTATGCTTAAAGGTCACATAGTACATAATGGTTCCCTATGTTGTGATTTCATGTGATTATATGACATAATTATAAGAAGGAAATTTCCATTGATATAACATTGGGCCATTATAATCACACTCATGAAAAGGGTGATTCAGAAAAGCTCATGGATACACAATATAGGAGGGAGTCCTCGGTCCACCTATGGGAGATCATTATCAAGAATAATAAAGATAGTACTAGTGGATCTTTGGTGATGGATCCATGATGTTTTACATTTATATATAACATGGTTTTAGTTTCTAGCATGGTGGAACATTGGTTTAAGGGTTTCTAATTATTTTTTCTTCATTTATTACTAGTTAATATATCCTAGAAACTGACCAATCAAAACATAGATATAATCTCTAATTAGGGACATGACATAGGAAACTTAATGGTTGGTTAGGCCTGTACACTCTTGTCTTACTCTATATTTTACATATTCCCTAAATTACAAGACATGTGTGTCTATGGGGATAGTTGGGTGTGCACTTCCATATATATTAGGTAATGTCATATGGTGGAAACACATGAAATGTTATATGGGGATAAATTCTGTGTGATATTGTTCCCCAAAACCTGAAAACCTAGTTGTTGAATGATAAGGGACATGGTGTGTTCTTAAAAAAATTATTCCATATGATCAAATTCTATATTATAGAAACTTTAGGCACTAGATATACTTTTTTCATTACATCGTTTTCTATCACCCATATTGCGGCTTCATCATCCCAATCAAGACATCGTGGAACCCCTACTAGACCCATGTCATATAAGGTGATTTCACCCAATGTCACCCACCAAAACTAACCCATTTATCTTCATTACATCCAAGATGAGGTCACCATTGTTTCTCCTAGACCCAGCAATAAGGCCCCTCTATTACACACTAACACAATTATAAAACCACATTTTTTAATCCTCCATCCATCAAGTGGACCAATAGAGTTTCCAATCACTATGATATGCTTAAATGATAGGTATATGGTAGGTGGAATAGTTAGATTGAGTATCCAAATGCTGAACAACTATCCATTCTAGTATAACCGTCAATGCCATGATGCTTGAGTCATTGTGCAGTGAATCACTATATTTTGTGGGGGTCAATGATGATCCTACCATGATACTTTTTTCATTTGAAAATTTCTCCCCTAGTAATAAATGAATTAAAAATATATAGAAAAAATATATCGGTTTATAAATATTGATGAAATAATAAATTATAAGGTCATGTAGAAACTAATTTGACGAGTTGAGAAATTAAAAATAATGAATATTTAACTTTATAGTGGATTACCAATGTTTTAATGGTTCAACATTGGTTCATAAACAACATCATTTTTTCCTTGAATAAATCAAGTCTCTAATATATTATCTCTCTTATGGATTCATCATAATTATAGTGAAACCTTTATTATAGTGTTAATAGATATACTTGTAATATAGAATTAGGTCAACTGATATTTTTATAATGACCCAAAATAGAGTCAGTTTGAGGTATAAAACCAAAATAAAAATTATACTTATTCTAGGTAACACCTCTGTCCGAAGTCAATCTATGGTGATAGGTTTTCCGAATGGGTATTTGTTTAGTATATATTGATGGTAAAAAATGTTTGAGAAAATGAGGGTTAAAATTAATGTATTTTAAATTATTAAATATTTATCAATATCTCAAGACACTATAAAATTAATCTCACTTCATGAAAATTTAATTAAATATTCATATTTTTTTAAAAAGATCTAATGAAAAGTTGGGGTCGATATATCCTCCCAAACATTATGAATTTTTATCCTAGAAAGTACAACCTAGTAAATAGGGTAATGGTAATAATGTTACATTTGATTCTCATACCCATGTGAGATTTACTGAATATTCCCATAATCCCACAAGATACACACCAATGGTATCAGTCACTCTTAAAGGGTCTTTTTCTACTGGTCCTTAGTCACCAATAGACACTCAACAAACGTGGGGTGGGGAAACCATAGGCCAAAATACACCGTAAGAGGGGGAGTGAATTGTGTTGTTAATATATCCACTTCTTCAATTCAATCTTATTCTTATGTTGGGTGTAACTATTCAAACTTGTTAATATTTTGAACAAAAAATATTTAGATATTAATATATATATATATATATATACTTTACTTAGTTAACCACTAAGGGATACTCAAAAGGGAATATATAGAAATTGTAAAAACATACCAGGGTATATCACTACTAACTATAGATTATTACAAGGTTTTGGGAATACACACTATCAATACATGAGTCTCTCTTCTATGAAAACTAGAGTGCATATATATATTCCTCTCTTTTAACTTTCCATTCTTATGTTTCCTTCAATGGAATGAAATTTCACCGGTTCTTATTCCATCATTCTCTAGTTCATAAAAAACTATTTATACAATCTCCCCATGTCTTCTTTATTATAACATAAAAAAGTATTTAGGGTGTAATTTTAGTTCATTTATATGATAAAAATGAGTTTTTGGTAGGTTACAATATCAATTCTCTTCTCTTGACCCTGTTATATTCTTTCCAGAATAACAGTATTTCCAAAAATATCTTCTTCAACCTAATATATATATATATATATAGTAACATACAAAAATAGTAGTTCCATATTCCTTATTCTCTAAATATTCTTTATTTGTTGGAATAATATTTTTTTTAATGACTATGATTTTTGGTAATTAAATACTCCTCAAATATCCTGCATTTAATTCTCATATATTCTACTTTTAATATGAATGTAGACTCGTTAAATTTAATTCTTCATCTTCAACCTAATTTTATTCTTCTATATACACATTTTCATGGGATATCATGCATTTACCTTCATTTTCACTCTATGATTTTTTATGTGAGAGTCTCCAGAAATCCTCCCCCTTTTAATTTTCCTCTAGAATCTTGGATTGAAATAGAAGATTCATGATATTTGGATCTGAATGACCAACATATACAGAATCATATAAATCTAGTATCATAGGACATTTATGTCTTAAAACTAACCCCTATTAAATCTTGTAAAAATAAATTTTTATGTTATATAATTCATACACACATTTTAAACAACCAAATCATAAGATCAGAGTCATATGATCATAAACATATGACTACAAAGACATATAGTGCTGGAATTCATATGAGATAGTAAAGCCTTATGATACCATCAATTTTTTCTATTTTTTGGACCTATCAATCCTCAAATGATCTTTTCATATACATTTATCAACCCCATAGTGTATCTTTTGGGATAACATCACACGAAATTTTGGTAGATTGATTTGACCCAATTCCGATGAATTCAGGAAAATAGGATCTTCGGGTGTTTCTCAACTACTTTCAACATTCACTATGATCTAACTTCTCTTATTTTAATTTTAAAATGATCTTATGATGATATTTTTATTTCATTTAAACAAGAACTCCACTGACTTTTGTCTTCCATGATTTGACAGTAGTAGCTAATAGCTGTAACACCCTGAGATTTTATGAGATAGATTCCTTTTTAATTTCATTAATGTCTTCTGTTATACGCTACACCAAAATTATCTTTTGTTATAAATGACCCCGTATTAGCTTAAAACAATAAACTTGGCTTGTGTTACACAAAATTTCAGGTTTTTTTGATAGAATTAATTTAAAAAAACTCTGAGTATAGATTCTGTTTAGTGTATAAATGAACTATGTTCAGATTATTTTTTACACAACTCTAAAGAAATATTTCACAACCCGCAACACTGACTTGGCTTGCATTTCATGCAAGAGCGACCTTCCTTGATAGATTCCATGGTACACAATACCGAGTTTCACTAAACAATGATATAATATTAAAATATCATATAAACTTGCCATTATAAATAGTATTAACCACATTTTGAATTTTATATAACATTATAAATCATCTTACACAAGATTTGAGAACTAAATCAATTTTTCAGATAAAAGAAGCATTTTTTTCAAAAAATGCAGTTTTACTGCCTTTTGATGACACACCCATTTTAAATATAGTTTCTGACACTTTTATAAGTTATATTTTACAATATAAACTTCTTATTTATAAGAGGGACATAAATAAATTTTTTGGATCAATTTTCGATATTTTTCTGATACATTCTAGATTTTGATGAATATTGTAAATATGCTAAATTTAAATTGAAAACTACTTTTTTCATAGAAATAATTTATATGGATAAAATATATTATCAAATGGTTTTAAAGTTTAAATAGAATATAAATTTATATTTTAATACAATTTAAGACATTTTCATTAATTTTACATTGAATTCATATGTAAAAATATTTCAATATATGATTATTACTGTCTCCACGTACGGATTACCGTCTCCACGCCGTGGTGTAATATATTTTTCACCACCACCTTATTTGGAAGGGTATAACGGTGGAAATAAAATCTATATATGATTATTATAAAATTATACTAATTCTCAGAAATTGTACACCATCCACTTCTATACAATTCAACAATTATGGGAACGATATCATCGCTTCTGTGTACGTACGGATTTCCGTCACCACAACGTGATGAGAGTCATTCTCCATGTTAAACATTCAAGAATGATTATAAAGTATATGTAATAAATAATCATGAAATATATGACATAATAATGATACTGTATTTTTGTATATATATGTGTGTAATTTACTTACTTCCATTAAATTTAATAAGGAAATGAAAACATCGCTCATGCATATGTACGACCAACTATCTCCATGAATGGTGTAATCCATTCCATTTATCGATCTATTATATATATTTATATAATGAATATATATGATAAATAAATCATGTTTTAAATTATAGAAGTATTTAAATCATGATCTATGTAATAAGATAAATAATAACAAGTCTAAACACATACGATAAATAAAATGACTATTACTCAAAACACTACTTTAGCAGGGAATTGACAAATGAACAGGTAATATAAAGTCGTAAGTGAATCATATATGATATCATAAATATTATTATTATTCTTTTACAAGTTAATAATATGTTTAAACCCACTATACAGAAGTTTAGGACACATACTGAAGAAATCAGACCTAAGGTAAGGGATAACTTTCTTAATCTCATTTTTATCCGAGATTGTTTGTTTGTATGTTTTTACTGGGGATATATTTATCAACCAAGTCCATGTTTTCTAAAAAATATTTTTATTTTTTTAATATTATTCTATGTATATTTAAATTCATTTTTACCCCTTTTGAATTTTACTACGTGGTATGAAAGGAATCTTTATTTTGTTTTCCATATTAGGTACTTTATGACTTTTCCGGAAAAAGTATGAGGATAATGTTTTTTTAACTTATACATCATGTATGGGTTTTTACATCTTCATGATTCCTTATTTACATGAAGCTTACTCTACACTATTTCAAGTATATTTTCAAATAAATTCTTTTCTTTTAAAATTGCACGACATTTTGAGAAAAGAAAATGTTTTTGAAGAAGAAAGGATATTTTCCTCAAGAACTAAGTTCAAATGGTTTATCAAAATTATTTTCCATCTAAGATGAAACTATTTAAATAGTGTTATGTTTATATCCATATTATTACTTTTATTTTATTTTTTTAATGATGAAATGGTATTTTATATGGATTCTGTTATGATGGAATGATATTTAAGGACCCCATTTTATTTCAAAGGTTATGCTATGATGAATGATCAATTTTTTGTGGAACATGTAAGAATGATTTCATTATGATATGGGAGGGGACTATATCTCCCTCCAATGCATTGGGTAAAGATTTATATCTCATGATATAGACATGGATGGAATGGAAAGTAAATATGATTCAGTAATACAAGGCTAGAATGAAAAGTAAACCTAGTTCAGTAATGGAACTCATCCACTATGATGGTATTGGCAGCAATGACTTGGCTACTATGGAAATAATAATATGTGATTATTAGTTTTCCAAAATTAAATTTTTTATTGCAATGCTATTCTATCATGTTTAATGTTCCTTTATGATCTATTCCTTACATACATCCAAGAATTATGTCATTTCTCATGATTTTGATGTTTAAACTTTATATTCATGTTTTTACGTTCAAATGTTTATGGATTGTTTTGTGTTCTCCATGTTTACCCATATTGAGCATTTGAGGTCACCCTTTTTGTATTTTCTTTTCCCCATGATATAAATAAAGTTTTTAGGTAGGAAAAGAAAAGGGTAATGTCTTTATGGGAGATGTTAAAGATCTTTCACCATGATTAGAAGATTATGTTCTGAGTTTCAAAGACAATAAACTAATACAGTCTTTGCGCGTCTATTTTTGTCATGTATTAAGAATTCTGAAAAATTAATGTAATTTCCTAGTATTTTGGGTCTCCACAGTTGGTATCAGAGTGAATATTTAGTCAACCTTTAGAAACTAGGATGTGTAAACTTTAGTGAGATTCGAAGAAATATTTCTAAGGTATGTATAGGGACATAAGAAAGATTAAGTATAATTGTACGTTACAGTCTTATAATTATGGTAATGATCATAAATAACCTAGAATTAAACGTAAGATGTTAGAGATTGAAGGTACTCCCCCCTTGACTAAGTTGTTTTCCTAGTATGATTTTTGCCTCTCACACTATTATTTTTGGGTTTAAGACTATGGATGGAACCTGAAGGAACCATGTTAATGATCAATGCACTGGGAAATGAAATGATTTTACTCCTGAACAACCAAATGTTATAATATATGGAGTGGCAAAAATTATTTTTGTAATTACATAAGCTATGAATCATTATAGACTCCCAAATGAGTTGAGAAGGGTACAACATTCTATTGAGTTCTTCATGAGGCAATATCCACCTTCTTTCGGTTGGTCTTCTGATCCACTTATTGATAAATAATGGATCAGTACCATTGAAAATATATTTTTCATCCTTCATTGTTTGGAACATAAAAAGTTCATTTTTGTTGTCTATCATTTGGAAGGTGAAGAAGACTAGTGGTGGATTCTTATTAAGAATACAAGTCAACAATATGAAATTGAATCCGTGGAATGGGGTGAGTTCAAGAAAATATTTTAAAATAAGTACTTCCCTCATATTCTTTGAAAAAAGATGGAACAAATAATTCCTTGAGCATAATAAAAAGGATGATGAATATATTGGTACATACGAGGCAAATTTTACAAAAATTTCAAGGCATGATTATAGATTTATCATCCAACATAAAATTAAATTTGATCGATTATTTCGGGGCCTAAAAACAAGTCTTCTATGAAAATAAGCTATTAGAGACTTTAGTAGCTATGAAGATATTGTGCGTTGTGCTATCAAGATAGAACTGGAAGTTGGTGTTACATATCCATCTCATGGTTTTGACAAGAAATAAAAGATGGAGTTCAAGGGATGATTTCAAAACAAGGGTGAAAAATAGATAAATGTTTCCCTATGCTCAAAGTGTGAAAATAAGCATGGTGGAGATTTTATTAAAGGGAATAGAAAATGTTTCATGTGTGGAAAAGAAGGTCATAGAGTAGTTGAGTCATGAAGTAATTGGAAAAAGTTTGATAATGATGTGAATGGAGAAAAGAATACAGATAATGCACCACCAACAATTCAATGTTATAAGTGCAAGGAAATGGGGCATTATGCTAACCAATGCCCTAGTCCAAGAGTTAATGATGATCAAAATCAAAAACCTCTTGAGACAAAAGAAAATGGGAAGTCACATGTGATCACGATTAGAGATGTTGAGTATGACAATGAAGTAGTGAAATGATTAAGTGTTTATGTAATGGGATTTTAAAATAGTGTTTTGGAATCTCAATTATTATATTATGGAATATTGGAATATCTATGTATTGGTCTGTTATGATTTTCCATAATTATAAGTTACTGGTAACCATGAAAAGTGATTGAAAAAATTTTGGAAAGTAGTTGATATGCACATAATGAATGGACAAGGGGAAAATAATATGTTTGATAGTATTAATGAGCTCATGACTGATAAAAGGACAAATTGATATCATGGTTTGAGTATATTGAATTTTTGGTATATTTCGTGTGTGGAAAGAGTTAATTTTGAAAGAATTCATGTTGTCACTATGTTATATGGTAATTTATTTTATTATCATATTTCAAGATAATCCATGATTAAGGTATTCACATGTTTGGAATGTGACCAACAAGATATATCTTATGATATATGGGGGATAAATGGTGGTATTCACATTCTTTTTATATGACCTTTCTGGTAATTGTTTTCTTTTTAATGTGAGTTTGGACAAAACTATTTTGGATAAGCCTAAAGTTTAGAATAGATTATGTTGGAAATGAGAGAGTATTGTTTAAGGCTAGAACATTTATTATATTATTCATGGAATGTTATAATATTATAGTTTTTGAAAAAGGAAAACTTGTAGGAGGGGAGACAACCTATCACGCCGAACAAGGCTGAGGGAATAAAACCACAACAGAAGTGCGATAGGCCTTTATTTCCTACCACTATCCTACAAAGAAATCCCTGGTTAGTAGAAATTAGTTTTTTTTATTAAGAGGTATGAAATATTTATTATAAGTCCATTTTTGAACCATATATGATTAATCTCACCATAGATGTACTTATATATATTTAATAACTTGTGATAAAATTTTTGTGTTAGATATAGATGGAATGACATATCATTCTGTTTATGGATCACATGATCTGCTAAAACTTTCGGAATTGCAAATTCAACTTCATTTTTTTGAATAAGAGATGAAGTGGAAATTGTTCAAGGAATGACCATCAATGATATTATACTAAAATAAAGTAATTATTTCAACTCATTATCTTCAACTTTAGGTAAAGGATATTCAAAATCAAAAATTTTATCCTAGCACATTATTATCTGATCAATCACATAGTCCCCTAAATCGTCCTAGATTTATGGATTTCTGTTAGTTAAATTTCACCAAATCTTATTCTCTATCATTATCCATCAAAACTTGATGGTTAGATTTCTCTTCCATATTTATGTTTTCACTTACCACCTATGTTATCCTATGTGGAAACCCAGTGATGAGTTACATTTGGTAACCATTATGTTTCTAACTTTCCTTTTTTAAAATGGTGTTTTTGTATTCCTTTTTACGATGTGGTTTTCCATGAAAGAAACTTTCTAGTAGAAAACCATTTATAACCCCAACGAATTTCGAGGCCTAGTTACATTTTAAATGAGGGTAGAATTTAACACCACGAGATTTTATAAGATAAATTCATTTTAATTTCATTTATTTCTAGTGTTTTATGCTATACCGAGATTATCTTGTGCTATATGCGATGTCGTATTAGCTTGCAACAATATACTTGTCTTGTGTTACACACAATATCAAGTTCGTTTGATAAAATTTATTTCATATTACTCGAAGTATAGATTTTCTTTAGTGTATAAATAAACTATGTTCAGATTCTATTTTACACAATGCCAATATAAGCTTTCACAACACCCAACACAGACTTGGCTTGCGTTATATGCAAGAACGGCCTTCCTCGATAGCTTGCATGGTACACAATGCCGAATTTCACTAAACAACGATATAATCTTAAAATATTATATAAACTATCCATTATTAATAGTATTAAACATATTTTGAAATTTTTATAACATTATCATTCATCTTACATATTATATGAGAACAAAATCAATTTTTTCAGATAAAATCAGTATTTTTTTCAATAAATGTAGTTTTAATGCCTTTTGAGGATGCACCCTTTTTAAATCTAGTTCTTAAAACTTTTATAAGTAAGATTTGACAAGATAAACTTTTTATTTGGAATAATAACATAAAAATTTGCTTTGAATAAATTTTTGATATTTTTCTGATAACTATCATATTTTGATGAATAGTGAAAATTCACTAAATTTTAATTGAAAACAACATTTTTCATCCAAATAATTTATATTGTTAAAATATATTATTGAATGGATTTAGAAATATAAATAGAATATTTTTTTATAGTTTATGAAAATTTAATTCGTTTTCATTAATTTTACATTTAATTCATATGTAAAAATATTTCAATCTTTTGCAATGTTTTAAAAAAAACCTGTTTTTTCGACAACAAGATTAATTTTAAATTAATTATTGAAAATTCTGTGTTTTGAATTTATAAAAATGGATTCAATATTTGGAATTATAAGGTTAAGATTGTTTAAATTGGTACTTTTTATTTTTGGACATTATGAATAGTAACTTGAGTAATTATTTTTTTACCAAGGTTAAATGGTAAATCTGGTAAATAAGGGTAAAAAAATAAAATTATAATAATTTTAAACTACCATAAAACATGTCCTAATCATGTTAAATGAGATATTGCCAACCATGGGCATCTATGGGTTGATTTTGGGACCTCATAGATTCACTTGGATGTGAAAATGACAATTTATAAGAATTAATTTAAAGGACAATTATAACCTAAACTTATATCTTTTACTAAATCGATTTTAATAATTATATCTATGTCTATAAAGAGTAATTGGAAATATAAAAAGATTTCATAAATCATGGTATTTTATTTATAATTTTCAGAAATTAGATAAATATATTTATTTATGACACATTTATGATGTAGTGATTACCTCATTAATGAAGGATTCAAATAAACGAATTTATAAATATTAAAATAAGTTTAATTTAAATATTTTGATGCCATACAAAAATTTATTAGATTAAATTGAAATATTATGGATGAGATAATTCTTTTGGTTCGAAGTAATAATGTTTTTATCAATTTTTTAAAAAGTCAAGTGTGAATAGTATCCAAAATTGACATGATTCATAACTTAAAACATAAAATAGTTTATTAAATGATATTAAATTACTAAAAATCTAAGATTCAGCCAAATGGTTTATATAAATCCAAATATATCATAAATAACTTTTTTTGGGTCGTTTGACATGATATGGTAATTATATTAACCCACAATGTGTAAATAATATGATATCACGGTAAGATTAAAAATGGTAAAATAAGGGTAGAAACAAAAAAATAAGGATAAAAAAATATTCAAAAATTGTCAAAAAATTATTTTCTGATGGGTATTCGAACCAAAATCATATTATCTTGGAATTAAATAATTTTTGGACCATTTTAAATCGAAATTGAATTTATAATAAATCAACGTTTTGAAACTTTCTTAAAGTTCCCCTTTCCTCTCTTATAAAAGGGAACCTTTTCTCTCTCGTCTTCACTCCATTTTTAGCCTTCAAGATCCACTAAACTATGTATATATATCTTCTCAACTTCCCTAGTTACATTTTGGAGGTGATGGTCTTCTCAAAAGACAAACATTAGTTCCATAAGAGAAAATTTAAAGGAGGCGCGTCGAGGAAGAGTTAATCGCTTCTACTGATTCTTTTAAATTTATTTCTTCTTCTACTTCCTCTTCTTTATTTGTTTCATTATAAAGTAATAACATCAGTATCAATAATATTCTGACCTGTTATTATAAATATAGAACAACCCTATTTCAATTTATATCCATGTAACGACCTAGGTATTTATAGAAGAATACATTTTGATTTCTATTAATACTTAAGAATAATATATTAATTTTATTTGAAATGGGATTATATTTATGATAGATTACTCAACACACAACAACTAGTTTCTTTGAAATCTTATTTTTCACACAACCTTGAGTTATACCGAAAAAATAATATAATATTATTATTATTTTAAATGGCAGTTAACACATAGCTGTTGTATTGGAGGGAATGAATAGATCTAACTTAAATATTATTATAAATTTTTTCTAAATGTCATTATAATTATCCAATAAATTTTATAGTCTTAAAATAAGAAATAATCTGATTTTAAGTATGAAATACTCTAATATTCCTTAAAGGTCATTTTGCCGCCTTTTGATGGAGAACTCTTTTTAAATATAGATTTAGTCAATTTTAAATGTTATAAACGACAAAATAAAATTCTTATTTAGAATGAAGACATCAAAATTTACTTTGGGTAAATTTGTGGTATTTTACTGATAAAGTTAATTTTTTAATGAATAGCACAAAATACTGCATTTTAATTCAAAAACTAGCTTTTAATCTAATTTATTCATGTGGTTAAATTATCTTTTAAAATGGGTTTCAAGTGTAATTAGATTATTTTATTTACCATTTAATCAAATTTTGGTCATTGGAATTAATTTCACTTTGAAAATGGTCATAAACAAGTGTCAATCTTTTGATAGTTATTATTTCTTAAAAACACACTTTTTGGTTTCGACAACGGAAATTAATTGTAAATTAATTTCTCCCAAATATTTATTTTTAATTTGAAAAAATGGAATACATATTTGGAATCAAGAGGTTCAAATTGTGTAAATAGGTAACTTTTATTTTTAGACATTACAAATATTTACTTCAGTAAATATTTTATTTACCATGTTTAAAGGGAAAATCTAGTATATAAGGTTAAAAAATAATATTACAATAATATTAAATTACCATTAGACTTGTCCTAAACCTATTAGATGAGGTATTTCCAACCAAGTTCATCCTTGGGTCAATTTTTGGACCCCATTGATCCACTTGGGAGTAACAATGACACGTTATATTAATTAATTTAATGTAAAGACAAAAATAACATAAACATATATCTTTTAGTAAAATAGTTTTTTTATAGAGTTATATAAGTTATATATTCGACTATAAATACTTATTTGAAATATAAAAATATTTCCTACATCATTTTATTTTATTTATAATTTTTAGAAATAAAAAAAATCAAATTATTTATGACACAATAATGATTGAGTGATTACCTTATTAATGATTGATTTAAATAAATAAGATTATAAAAATTAAAAAAATATACAAAAACTGTCCAACTCTTATTGGATTATTTTTTTTAGAAAATTATTCATCTTATATTCTAATTAATATGTTTTTACCTTTTTAAACAGAAAATAAGTTTATAACAACATAATACTTTCAAACATTCCTATAGAGCCCATCCCCCCTCTGATAAAAGGACACCACCTCTAACCCATTACACACACCTCTCAAGCCCCTTGGATCATCGAACCTCTACTAAAAAAAATCTCCCAACATCCTTATATTCTTTTTATAAGCCATTCTTTAGGATAAGTCAGTTCAACAAAGAATTTTGGTTCAAACTAGAGGGAGTTACCCGATTTGAAGGTAACAACTTCTCTTAAGTTATTTTATTTTACTTTCCTTCTCCACTCCCTATGATCTTCTTATTCATTGATTAAATAAAAAACATAGATCCTAAATATACTAAGTTGTTTTATTATAATTATTCTAAGTATACTTACACACACCTCCATCTATTGGACTTAGAACATATTGTTTCCATGGACAATGAACTACTTCCTCACGAAACGATGATTGTTCAATTTTATCCTACCACCTCTTATAGTGGCCATTATTATGAAACTGTAATTATATATGATATTTATGATATTTATTTTATATCTATTCTTCATTATATTTCATATATAGAATACCTTTATTCTTTCCATAATGTGTAAATACGATAATTTCATTTGAGGAAGTGCGGACAACTGCCCCCTCAAAGAGATATGACTCATTCATTCTATACATAGAAAGTATAAAGGATAGAATTTATGAACATATGTATCATATATAACATATATATTATACTTTAATTGTAATATACCTATGTATCATTTAATTTTAGTTCCTTTAAAAATGAAAAGGAAATGAAAGTAGCGTTCATGCATACATACAGATTACCATCTCCATGAACAGTGCATTTCATTTCTTATGTCGAAATGTTATGGAATATTATAAATTCAAATATACATGGTATATATGATTTATAAGATATCTAAATCATGAATATAATTATGTATATAATCTACTTTTGATCACATGAAATACTTGTAATTATAAGAAGTTCATTTTTTACTCAAGTTCCAAACATCAAAAAATGTTCGATATGATCTCAAGTAATTAACTAATGGTTTCAGAAAGGTAATAAGTGATATAAAAGGAATAATAAACATTTAAAAGTTTCTTAATCAAATATAAATTAACTAAATTTTATTATTCAGGGAGAAAAAGGAACATACAATACAAGTCGGACTTGAGGTAAGGGGTTTTCATCTCACTCTTTATTCCCATGAGATTCATACTATATTTGCACCTATTTCCTTTTATGTGGTGTATGTACTACCCATTATTTTATAATTTGTGTAATATAATTTAATTTATGGGTATTTATATCTTTATTTTATTATCCTTCTTTCATGAGGTGTATGTTTCGTAAGTTACCAAATCGGTAATGGAACGTTTCACCCTCCTCTTTTCGTCAAGACTTATTTTATGTTATGACTTCTAATTTCCAATTTATTATGTCGGAATATGTTCTTATATATCCTTATTTCTATAAAATTTTAGTCAAAGAGATGATATACCCTTTTATATCACATCAAATCATTATATTAATTTTTATGTGACACCGTTAGGCTGCCGAATTTTTTTAAGGGAACTTCTTAACCCAATTTCAATTTTTTGGGTTAAACTTCTACTTGTTGATTATGTCAAGAAATGAATATGTCTGAATGATATCTGATTGTTTTAAACTGAATATACAATCATATTGAGTGTATTTATATTTTTCACACATAAATATGTAATTGATTTATCCTTAATCAAATGATACAATCTTTATAAGGGATTTCGTCTCAATTTACATTCCATTGAGAGTTCATTGTTGTTATGTGCCAATTCAATTTTATATGGTTTATATACTATACTTTGTAATATTATATCATCAAAAACATTATTCTCGTGATATTATAATGTTTTTATTAATTTTTATTCTTCAATTATTTGTATTCAAGAATCTCTCATTTGGTTAAGAACTCTTTAACTAAAATATTGTTTTAAAGATACAATCTTCTATATCTTCTCATTAATGTCAATGTTTTAAAAATGGTTTTAAAGAATTATTTATTTGGATCTGAATGTTTGAAATTAAAATTCATCTCAAATGTTTCAAAGTGGTATGGGACACTTTGATTCAAAAATCTATTTATTAAATGGTATTGAAAATGGTGTGATAAAGAATTGATTATGTCAATATCTTGATATGATATATCGTGACTGTAAAGCGGAAATTTTATATTTCCTTTAAATATTTTTATGTGTTATGAATATTTTATAGTTCTTGGGAATTTTTTACATATATGGGTGGTTCCGTGATAAACCTAGGGTGGGTGATCTTGAGATAGCTCTCCAATGCATTGGGTAACATGATGGAGGTAAACATTAATGTTTCTCCTAAGTGATTTAGGGAATATACTATGATGGGTATTTCAAACGTAACTCTCTACACAGCTATAAAAGTTAAAATTTAAGTATGTTATAGATTCTACAAGATACATTTATGATTTATTATTTCTATTTGTTATTCATAAATCTTATGATTCCATGAGGTATGTTAAAGGGATTATGCTTGGTATGTATTGATGGTCTAATGCTTTATTTCCTTAGTTTATAACACTTACTGAGATTTTTATGCTCATCCAACGTTTTGAAATGTTTTTCATAGGAATTAAATATAAATAGGGTCAAGTATGGAATTAAGGAAAATTCATGTTGTCTAAAACATATAACTAGACATAACTCTTTTTTTGAAAGCATTTATTTTATGAAAAGAATGGAAACTGGGTAGAAGTGTCTACTTTGTAATTTTTGATATGTAATGTAATAGTTATGGAATATTTCTCAAAAACTCTAAACCTGAAAATATCTTCAATGTGAATTCTTGAATTTAATCAAATTATGTAATGTTTAAGGTCGGATCCATACAATCCATCATACGAAAAATGTAATCACCGCGCGTGCATACATATGGATTACTTTCACCACATCAGGGTGTAATATGTTTTTCACCACCACCTAACTTGGATGGGTATATTAGTGAAAATAATAGCTATATATGATTATTATAACATGATTGTAATTCTGAGATATTATACACCATCCACTTCAATACCATTCAACAATTATGGGAACGATATCATCCCTCGTGCGTACGTACAGCTTACCGTCTCCACGACACAATGAGTTTCATTCTCCATGATTAACAATAAAGAATGATTATAAATTATATATTATAAATAATAATGAAATATAGGAAATAATAATTCTATTAGTTTTATGTATATATATTTCATTTACTTTCTTTCATTCAATCTAATAAGGAAACGGAAACAATGTCCATGCGTACATATGGCCTACCGTCTCCATGAACGGTGTATTCCATTCCATTTATCGATCTATTATATATATTTATATACCAAATACATATGATATATTAATCATTTTTTACATTATGTAAGTATTTAAATCATGATCTATGTAATAATAACAATAATAACAAGCCCAAACATGTACAATAAATAAACTGATTATTACCCCAAATGTTGCTTTAACATGGAATTGACAAATTAATGGGTATTATAAAGTCATAAGTGAATCAAAAATGATATCATAAATATTATTAGGGTTCTGTTACAAGTTAATAATATGTTTAAACCCACTATATAAGAGTCTTAGACACATACAAAAGAAATCATACATAAAGTAAGTGATAACTTTGTCAATCTCATATTTATCCGAGATTGTTTATTCATGCCTTTTTACTAGGGATATATTTATCATCCATGTCCATGTTTTCTAAAAAAGTTTTTATAAAGTTTTTAATACTATTATATCTATATTTAAATTCAATTTTACCCCTTTTTACTTTTACTATGTGGTATGGAAGGAATATTTCTTTTTTTGTCAGATGAGGTACTTTTTGACTTTTCCGAAAAAAGTACGAGGATAATGTTTTTTTAACTTATAAGAAATGAATGGGTTTTTACATATTCATGATGCCTTATTTACATGAATCTTAATATAAACTATTTCATTTTTATTTTCAAATAAATTCTTTTCTTTTAATATTTTGTTGCATTTTGAGAAAAGAAAATGTTTTTGAAGAAAAATGGATATTTTCCTCAAGAAATAAGGTCAAATGGTTTATAAAAATTCTTTTGCATCTAATATAACACTCTTTAAATAGTGTTATTTTTCTATCCTAATTATTACTCTGATTTTATTGTGTTAATAATAAAATGCTATTTTTATATGGATTATCTTATGATGGAATGACTTTTAAGAACCCCATTTTATTTCATGGGTTATGTTATGATATATGATTTATGTTTATGTGGAACATGAATGAATGATTTCATTATGAGATGGGCAGGATCTATATTTCCCTCCAATGCATTGTGTAAGGATTTATATCTCAAGATATAGACATGGATGGAATGGAAGATAAATTTGGTTCATTAATGCAGGGTTGGAACGACTAGTAAACCAAATTCAGTAGTAGAATTCTTCCACTATTATGGTCCTAGCATCAATTCCTTGGATACTATGGAAAAACATAATATGTTCTTATCAGTTTTCCAGAATTAGATGTTTTATACCAATGCTATTCTATCATGGTTAACATTCCTTTATGATCCATGCCTTATGTAATGCCAAGATTTAGGTTATCGCTCAAGAATTGGGTGTTTAAACTTTATGTTCATGTTTTTTACATGAAAATGTTTATGGATTGTTTTATGTTCTATATGTTTACCCTTACTAAGAATTTAAGATCACCATTTTTATATTTTCTTTTCCCCAGGATATAAAGAAATATTTTAGGTAGGAAAACAAAAGGGAAATGTATTTATGGGATATTTTGAAGATCTTTCTCCGTGATTAGAACATTGTGTTCTGAGTTTCCAAAGACACTAAACTAATACGGTCCTTGGGCGTCTGGTTTTGTCATGTATTAAGAATTCCAAAAAAAGTAATGTAATGTCCATGTCTGGAAATCTTGGGTCATTACAATAGTGTAACTATTATATGCCAAATTATGGAATTTAATCAAAAATATCCTCATTTAAACCACCCATAGTGCTCCTTAATACATAAAATTAATGTTATGAGAATGTGAACTTGCATGTTTTTAGATTTGAGTGAAGATTATTACACCTTTGATCCATGTTTACAGAATGTGACTCAATGTTCAAGAATATAGGAGAAAAATAGTGAGTTTTCACATGTTTTTTGATATTTTAAATAGATAAAATACCTAATATTCCCATATCCTCTATCAATTTCATTATAAGAATGACACATATTAATAGTATTCTATACTCCTTATTCAGATTAATTGAATTTTTCTAGATCTAATATGATCATGTGGTTCACTATGAAGCCCCACAAAATATAGACCAAGAACTAACTCATACTCCATATACCTTCATTTCCCAATACATGAGATCTACCTCTACTCTATGTTATTTATGTTGAATGGGTATACTTTTATTTTGGTTGGTTATCCCTATTGTAAGCCCTGGATAGTGTTCCTAGAGTTGGAATAATTTTTTTCTAACTTCTCAACTTAAATTTATTTACAAAAGTAATAATTAAATATGTTAATCATAAAGGCCCAACTAACAAAATTTTTTAATTATTATTTTCTATATTTTTTATCTTCATCGAAATAATTTTATTATTCTGATAAACATTGATGGATATTCTTAAAATTATTTAATATAGTGTTAAAAAATGGTCATTATAAACACTCAGTGGGACACAAATCTCTAATACAAATTTTCCTTAAATAATATTTGGGTATCCCAATGTTTCCTAGTCAATAACTCACTTTTTGAATATTTATATTGACAAAAATATACAAATAACATTAAAAAATAATATAACATGATTCTTAGAATCATATTACACTTAATATAAATAGACACTTTATTGGGAATTTATTTACAATATTCTTGGGTTCTCTTTCAAATATTATAGAATATTCTTCTTCACATTATTTAATACTCAATATATTAAAATCAAGGTTCATAAATATTTAAATATTATTGAAAATAAATACAGAAAACAAAAATTTAAAACAATAATCTTCTCAATTTTTTAATATAAATACAACTAAAATGATATGACAAAATGTGACTCTATTCTAAACCATCTTCAGTGATCTCTCCTTTTCTTATTAACCTGTCATTTTTCATTTTCCTTATATTTATTATAAATTAATAAAAATAAAATAGGGATATGATGTTGTCTTTTTTATTCTTAACAAAATTTCTATTAACCATTACAATATAATTCTACATGTTCCATGCTTGGGGTAAAAGATAATAGGTTTTGACATAGACATAAAAAATGTCCATTATAAAAGAGTATGATAGTAACCTGAAATAAAAAAACATAAGAACAATATTCAAATACTGTCTAAATGTTTTTAGGATGATATAATTAATGAAAAACAAATGAGATTAAATTTCATATGAAAATTATTAACCTTATTATGGATATCATTTTCATTGAAACTACTTTTTAACACCTTCCATAATATCTAGATTTTCATTAGATAATGATTATTATAGCTTCTTTAAATATTATTAACTTTTTCTTCCTCAATGAGACCCTCCAGGATATATTAATCATGGTATACCTCTTCAAATGTGAAATATCAAGATGTTTCATGTTTAGAGCACATCAAATTGAACCTTTCATACAGGTATCAAAAATTTATAGTATACTCTAATTCATAATATTACTATACAATTATGATAAGAATAAATTATTATGAATTTATTCCCTAAGAACATGCTTCAAATTCAATTTTTTTCATTGTAATCACCTAAATACAACACATAAAGGTAAGGGAATAATATTGTTCTTCTTGCTCCTCATGGTGAACATTGTGGTTGAGAGGATTTCCTCTACCAAGTTACTCCATTATTCATACTTCCCCATATGTTTTTCTATATCGAATATGATTTGGATAGCATGGATCTATACACACTCTCTTAATATTTATGTATAGAATTTTTATTCTCATAATTCAATATTCGTAATGTATCATTAATCCTATTTAAGTCTTTCTTGTGCTGGTATAATAGATAGACAATGTTTTTTCATTATTTCATCCTCTTTGAATCTCCCACACAATTATTCTTTAACATAAGGGTTCTCCATTATTGATAACCTCTCATGGAAATTAGGATCTTTATGAAGAATCTTTTCTTTCACTTTATTACTATCATTAACCTATGATTCTTCTTAACTAACTATCCTTGGAATTCCATCTAAATAGAAACCCCACCTGACCATCCAATGGCCCAAAGGGTGCTCCAAACCCCTAAGAGCTAACAACTAAAGCCTAGTAATCTCATAAAAAACATTGGAAATTATTTTCCCATGATATCAATATAAAATAAAACAGAAGGTGTAAAGGATAATAAATATTCTAATCATGTAATAAATAATAGACATTCTTATAAATATAAGGATTTGAAATAATTATAAGTGGAAGTATGTACATAAATATTCTAGGACTAAAAAATAATACAATATCTCTAAAAAATGGAAAATGTTAAAAAAATCCAAATAACTCCAACAATACCAAAATTAAACACATGGATCCCTCACCCTATCCCACTAATCCATCCATAAATATACCTGAACTAAAAAACTATAAAAGGTTGGGGAACTAGAAACCTATAGAAGATTTATATAAGCATGGGATAAACATCCCAGTAGGTCACCACATATTGAGACTTATTAAATCCATATATAAAAAATTTCATAAAATTTTAGTTTGATTATAAGATAAAAAATAATTTTATTTCATTTTCTTCATAAAAAAATGGAATAACATAAAACCGAACATTTTTAAACAAGAAAAATTTTAATAAAAAAACCAAGGATGGTTGAACATTTTAAATAATTCATTTCATTCCAAGTAAATAGGATCTTTAAAATCATATAAATAAATCCAAACTATAATTAATCCATCATTATAACATTTCCTAAGAACTCATTTTTCATAAGAAAACTCAAGGGAAAGAACCATTTCTTAAATTATTTAATGAAAAGACAAACCATTTTCCTTTTTAAATCACACTTTAAAACCATTTAAAATAACACATTTTAAAGTAAACTAAAACACACTCACGGTGATCCATGATCACACATAGTCACTAAGGAAACAAGGAAACATAGTCTCTAAGAAAAACCAAATAACACTACCATACAATCAATCAATATAATGGATACAATCAAAACATGAAAACAAATCCCCTAAAAAATCCCAAGAAGGACCTGTGTTTTATGGGAAACACCCTAAGGATCTTGTAATAAGTACCTGAATTGGTGATAAGGAACATAGTATAAAACTATTGACCTTATCCACAACACTGAAATTTCCATAGGACTATATAGAAATAAATCATCCTGGGAGATTCTATACTACTATGCACCAAAATAAAGGTTCCAGATCTCATGAATGTAATGCCCTGACCCCAAAAGGCCAGAGTTGGTGTGTAATTTTAATACATTGGCATTATTACAAGGAATCAAGTCCCAAATAACTGATCAATTTAGTAGTCTTGGAAAATAGATTACATACATGAACAATACATTATAATTTCTAATATAAAACACAGCATAAATAATCCTTTGAGAATGTCATTATTCCCTTAGCTTAAACCTACATATAAATCATAATACACTTAACGACATCCTAGGAAAATAAAACATAAGAAAGGGTTGAGATTAGGGGATCGGTAAATATAAAAAATATAGAATAAGCTATCATAAATTATCATCAACTTTTATGGAAAGGCATAAAATTGAAAAACAATCCCTTTAAACCTAAAATTCATCATAATATCGAAAAGACAAATCAAATAACTATATTTAATTATTCACATGGATATTCTATTAGTCGAATAATCACATGTAACATTAATAACTAATCTCATAATGATGGAATGCATAATACTGGACATATTAACCACAAAGTCAAGGCCTCGGGCCAAGAACCTAAATATTAATTTTGTCAAGGCCTTATTCCAAGACACTAATTTGTCTCATGAGACCTACCAAAGTATAGAGAGGCTATAGAGGGCCTCTTCCATCACTTACTAAGTCCAATGCATTCCTCGTTTGAAAATTTTGAAACATAACATAAACATTTGTATTAAAACTAGCATACGAAATGACAATACATTTACTATAAACCATGAATGGTATAAAAATAGCATATCCATAGTCAAATATATCATAACACATTAAATAAAATATAAAATATTCTATTATAATAAATAAACCTCAATCAAGAATAATATCCTGTAAAGGATGTTGACATAGCTGAAAATGATCAGTAAAACTCTTTGAGAGAAATATCCCTTTTTTGGGAAATCATTTAAAAGTCACATATTTATAAAGGAAGTTATTTAATAGATATTTTTTAATCAAATTATCCCATATCAATTTGAAATTTTTTAAATGGATTATAATTTTAAAACAATCATGTCCATATAAATAAATCATTAAAATAATTTTTGGAAACATGGACATTAATTAAAAAGATTAAGAAGAATAAATAATTAAAACATTTAAAATGATGATCTTGCTAAAGAGACCCTTCCAAAAAACCATAAATTATTTCTTTTGAAAACATTTTTATGAAACATTTACATGGATGATAAATATGTCCCAGTAAATATATACACATAAACATTCTCAAATAATAATGAGATTGGGGAATTAACCCTTAACTTGTACTTTCCTTTGGTCGAGGGTATGTTTAACCTTGTGTATAATGACCATAGTATATTATCAAATTATACAAAAACCATATTAATATTTATGATATCATATATGATTCATTTATGACTTTATACTAACCATTAAATAATAATTTCCCTGTTTAAGTAACATTTTGGGTAATAAGCGCTTTCTTTATCATTTGTGTTTTAACTTGTTATTCTTGATCATATCACTTAGATCATGATTAAAATAATTCCAAAATATAAAACATGATCTATCTTTTAAATATATTCATAATATAAAAATTTATAATAGATAGATATATGAAATGGAAACTCTGTTCATGGAGACAGTAGTATGTACTTACGCAAAAATGTTGTTTCTGTTTTCTTATTGTATAGTATGAAAGTAAATAAATGACATAAATTTATATAAATAAATATATATTTTTTCAGTAGAAATACTATTTCATATACCAGATAACTAATCAATATATATATTTTAAAAAAAATTCTTGGAGGGTGATTGTTGAAGATGAATCGTATCGCGTCGTGGAGACTGTAAGTCGTACGTGCGCATGAGCGATAATATCATTATATTGATGGTGTAAAGGTGTTTAATTGGATGTTATATTATATATAAAAAATAATTACCATGTTATATTCATTATTTATATTAATTATACTCATTATTCTACCCATCCAAATAATGCAGTGTTGAATAGCAGACTACATCATAACGCGGAGACAGTAATCCGTACGTACGCTTTCATGGTGACTTTTTCATTCATAGGATGGATAGAATAATTAATATGGTTGTAAAATATTTATAATAAAATATCAACAAGTTTAATGTAATAGATTTTTTTTATTATGGTAACAATAATGAAATCAGAAGTATAAGAATAAATGAACATTGAAAGAGGCGATAAAATAATTACCTCTTCTTTGGGTGTTTCCTTTTAATTTGAACAAAAAGGGATCTTTAGGTTGGATTTATTCTCAAGTTAATTCCTCAATGTTTAATTGAGGTATTTTTGGTGGTGATTGGGTCAGGTTTTGGTTGAGGAAAATGGATTTTGAGGTGTGAATTTAGGAGAAGGGGAAGTACACTTTTATAAGAGAAGTGAGGGGCGCTTTAGGAAAATATTGAAATATCAATTTATTATAAACATATTTTCGGTTTCTAATAGCTAGAAATGGATTTCTTTCAAGGATAAGGTGGTTATGGGTATAAATCCTCTAAAAAATAGGTTTTATGCACGTTTAGGTCACCATATTAACCATATATTTTATATTTAACTTTTAGTTAAATAGTTTAAATTTTACTATGTCTTCTTGTATCTTTGTATTACATGGTTAATATAGTTACTATAAAATTACAATAGAACCTAAAGTGGTTCATTAATGACATATATATAATTATCCAGGTCATTTTACATAACCTTATATTTTTATTACTATTATATTATTTAATAAAATAGTATTTGTTTTAAAAAATCATTTATGTCAATTCTGACACTATTTAGTATTTGGTTTTCGTGAAAGACATCATAACTTGATTAATTTTAAAAAAATACATTGAATCAACCCTAACATGTCATATTACCCTATAAAATTATTTTATGGCATCAAAAGTTTCAATTTACATTTATTTAAATATTTATAATATCAATTATTTTAATCTTTCATTAATAAGGTAATTACTGCATCATCATTGTGTCATAAATAAATTTAATTATTTAATGTCTGAAAATTATAAATAAAATAACAAGATTTAGGAAATATCTGTATATTTATAATGAGTATTTATAGTCAAATTTATCTTATTTATAACCCGACATTAAAAATGGTTTAGTTATTATAATTGGAATTTAAAACTTTTAACTATTCTTTAAGTAAAATATAATAAATGTCCTAATCTAACCCAAGTGGATAAAAGAGGATCATATTTTTTTTCTAAGGTTGATTTTGGTTTAGAAAAATTATAAAATAGAATTATGACATGTGTTGGGGGTAATTATATATTATTATAATATTATTTTAACCTTTAATTACCCAATTTACTTTTAACCGTGGTAAATAAAATTCAAAAGGTACTATTCACCAAAAAATATTTTCATCATATTGAACCACATTTTATTAATTAATGACAAATTTTTCTCTTGGAATTTTAAAAATTCACTTCACAGAAGCGGTAAAATTATGTTTTTTGAAAAATTTCAAATGTGCCTAGAATGTGTGTAAATGTGCTTAGAAGGTGGGTAAAAGATGTTAAAAAGGTTTAATAAAATTTGATATATCTAATATCATTATAAAATGAATTAAATTAGGCTAATATATGTATTATGTATCTATTTTTACATTAAGATAAATTTTAATTAAAAATAATTATGTAAATGAACAATTCAATTTTTATGTACTATGCAATATTTTTCATTGTTCATCAAAAATTGAATGTTTTCTGAAATATACAAAATATTTACCCTTAGATAATTTTGATATTACAAATTCAAAAATTAATACTACTATACCATATTCACGTTTTTGGATTTTCTAAAATTAATTTTATTATTTTCCGCAAAAGGACATAAAAAGTAGTTCTTTGAAAAAATGGGTTTTCTAAATATATAACTATTTTAACAAAACGTATACATTTAATTATAAATATTTTTTATTTATATGAAAAAATTATAAACAATATTTAAATTTTATTTGTTACAATTAATATTACAGTGTTTAATTGATAAATAAATATATCGTTTAAATAATTATAATAATAATGTGTTGTTTCACAGAAACTCAATCTTGTGTATAACGCCATCCAAGTCAGTGTTGCATGCAATGTAAAATATTAAATTACAATAAAGAGATAATGTACTGTGAAATATTGGGGTTTTACAATGACCCACTACCCCTCCTAGTCTAATCAAATGAGGAATAGTTAGGAAATATTTGTTAGATATACCACTACTTTACACTATGTATTTCTATCACACAGGTCACATAATATATTCCTAGTACTCCCGTGATAATTGAAATATTGGAAATCAAAAATAAACTATCACAAGAATCAAATATGATGTATTAGAAATAACCCACACCTCATCTTCTATATCCTCACATGAAAAACACCTTTCACATCCATGAATTAGAAACGTATAAGAATATAATATTATAAAAAATCCCCTAATTAATATCAAGAAACCATAGGTATAACAACAATAATAAATGGATCAATTTTGGGCCTCACACATTTATAAAACAACTTCACTTAAAGTAACGACCAAGCTTTTAGAAAGTTTACGAGAAGACAATCCATTTTCATACAATTTAAAAACTATATTTCAATTTTTATTTGAAAACCATTTATTAAAGTACCCTCTAATGGACAATTTGGGAATACAACCATTTCTATAAAATCACTTTTGAAAGCTACTCAACCCTTTTTTAAGGATGTCAATTGGTGCTAATCGCCCTTTACAAAACTACACTACAGTTTTTTAAAAACATCACTTCTCAAACAACCATGAGAACTAATAGTCTTAACAAGATTTATAATAATGATAATAAATTCCATTAACATTATGAATAAATGACTTTTAAATATCACACACCTTATTTAAAGAAAAATGTATGTCAAAATTGAATTTGAAATATTTAACTACCTTTAAAAATCCACTTGGGAATTTTAATAAACACTTGTCATGAGACATGGATCTATGCCAAGCCTTTGAAAATTTTTAATCCATTTAAAAACTAATCTTTATTTATATTTAAAAATAATTACATAAGGAGCAATTTTAAATTACTTTAATCATTTTAAAATATCCACTCTGGCATTTTTGAAAGATCTTGGCATGCGACAGGTCCATACCAAGTGAAAAACCCCTATTAGAAACTCATTTAATAATACTATGGGAATAAAAATATCTTCTAAATTATTATGAAAAATGTTTAAAATGATATAATACATTTATTACATGCATTACAAGGCAGTTTCTTATACACACATACCTCATTTCAAGAAGAACCATCCAGAACATGTTTCCCTCAGCGGTGAATACATAACAGAGCCAAGAGATACCCTTCTCAATCCTAGACAACCCAAATCCCCATCATTAGAAAATTAATAAACCCTAATATAAACTTGTATAGTGGTTAGGGTTTTTAGGAGTAAGATAATCTAGGTGATAATGTAAAAGTAGAATATATTAAGAGAAAAGGATAAGAAATAGAGCTTACTAGCTTGAAAACTAAAGAAGAAGCTGTTCTTAATCAAAGTGGAAGAATTTAGAGAGAACCCCTAGGAAAAACTCATGTTTGGTCAAGAAATATGAGGTTAAAGGGTGGACCAAGAAAAAAAGACCCAAGGGGGAAAATAGAAATCCACTATTTTATTGAAATTCAGGCGGAGTTTAAGGTATATCTATATAGTTTTCCAAAACTTATTACAACCATGCATGAGCCATTTCCTAGAATATTGGATTCTATTTAACATTGATTCAAATGTAATTGAGAAACTAGAAAATTCCATGAAATTAAGGAATATTAAAAAAAACTAATGTAGAACCACTTGTAAGTGGAAGAAAACTAGAATAGAGAAAAGTGTAAAAATAGAATCACATTAGACTCTTTAATGAAAGGCGTGAAACTTAAAAGAGACCTTGAATAAGGGATATCACATGATGGGAAGAAGGGAGGACAGCGGTGTCAGGTCATGGGTATGTTAATGGAAAAAATGGGGGATACATTTTTTGGAGTAGATCTTATGGGAAAAGTGGGAAATAATCATTTTCCCCAATTAAAAAATATAGATGGAGGAAATTAGCTAGTTGATGAGCCCATAATCCCTCCTTAGATACTTTCAAGGACACTAGCTAGCCAGTTTCCCTATATTGATTAACTAGTGGTGCTCCAGCATCATGATGTAGCACCAAATATATATCTTGAACCCCCTCTATTTTTTCTCATGACACCTCTGGCCAACCTTTGATCTATATTACATGTCCAAAAAAAACAATTTTATGTGTCCATACTTTCAAATCATTACCTCAAATCTTGATTAAAAATTCATCCCCACCACCAACTCAAAAATTCATATTCCTCATAAACTTTCAATAGATCATACAAGTAAGGTAATTATATACTCCCCACAATAAAACTTCTCACCAGAGAAAAGTAATTATATCCACCAAACCACACCACCTGACCTATGTTGGTTTTTAAACCAATTACAAATTGTTGCATTCTATTCTCGAACACCAAATTCACTTCCATGTTTCTGAACCAAAAAAACAATCACTATGTTATCAATACCCAAATGGAAGTGATACATTCCAAATATGATATAAATAATATATTAATCTCATGATTAAAAAAATACATCTCATAAGATGTCACACAACCCAAATAAGGAAAGTTTAGTGAATTATAAATTAGCTACATGAAAAACTCAATTTAATACATTGTGAAATTTTTTTCTATAATCATTCTCCACAAAAACCTTTTATAAATACATCACATAATTTAATAAACTTCATTACCAAAGGATTATAATCCTAATAAAGGGGTGATATTAGATTCTCATTAAATTAAAAACACATCATAACAAAAAGGAAAACAAGAGGAATACATAAACATAAAAAAAGGCCAAAAGTTTTTAGACGATAATCCTAAAACATGAAAGAGTAACATAATATCATAAAAACATGATTAAAGAAGAATAAAGAATGTGAAATAGCTCAAAAATATCTTAATATCCATATGGAATGAGATCATGACATAAAAGTAAGAGATACCATTAGAATTAATACATAATTTAAATACCATGATATTTTATGGAAATGAAATTCATTTTGAAAATTTGAAATAACTTGATGGAAAAATGTGTACTTGGAACAACCATAATAATAGGGAAACCTTTGTGAGAAAACTCATTATGCCCACAATTATGTGAAAAAAATCATTCTATCCATGATTTAAACTGTTAGAGAACCTATCGTGTCCATTCTTATGTGAGAAAACTCATTATGTTTAAAACTGACTATCTCAAGAGATATAAGCATAAACAAGTGCTTTGAAGGGTGATATAAGACCCCAACCATCATCATCCAAACATATGTGTGTCCTTAATATCAATCATCATCATATCATAAATAACCCATGAAAAAATGATTATTTTCTTAAAATTTTCAAAAACATCATATAACATAAATTTAAAAGATCATAAGATTTTAAAAATATAATTTTATAGAAGGAATCATATCATAGCATCATATAGAGGGTAATAAAAATATCACTTCCGGAATGAAAAACCATTGCGGGTAAATAAGATAAAAAATAAAAAAGTTTTCAAAAAAAAAATTATGACATCTTTGCACATATTACATAAAAAAATTGTAAAGGAAAAGAGAAGACTTTTAAAAACCTCAAAACAAAGTGTTACTAATAAAGGATTTTTAAAATACAGTAATTTTTCAAAAAAGGAGAGGTGAAACCACAATGAAAACATTTAATTTTAAAATAATATTTATTAATGGATATTGGAAAGGACATAAAGTTTTCAAAAAAAGGGAAGTTGAAATACTTTTCAAACTTATAATTTTAAAACTAATCAATATAATGGAACATTGAAAAGGATATAAATTTTATCAAAATAAAATGTAGAGTGGATGATAAAAAAATTTATTTTAAAATGATGGAAAAAACTTTTGAACGTTTTTAAAACCCAAATAATTAAAAAGGATTAAAAACATTATTTAAAATGAAAAAGGGGAATAAAAGGTTTATTTGATAAAAAATAGTTAGAGTTTCTACTAGGGAAAGGAAAATATTGGTTGGGAGAAAATGTATGGACATGAAAGAAAAAACATTAAAAGTAATGAATTATTCATAACAAAAATTAAATTTAATGAAAAAATAAAATAATAAAGGAAGAATAATTTGGTGTGAATCATAGTTTCCATAAAAAAAGCTAAAATATATTCTGAAATCCATATAGTCTTTAATATATTAATCTAGAAAGGTAGTAGATAAATATGTGTGATTATGACCTAAGGAATATAATTAATTCACAAAACCACTTATAACTTTAGTTATTTTCAATGAAAATTCATTGGAATATTGATAATAATAAGGTTAAATAAATTACATTAATTAAGAAATTTATTTTTAAAAAATAAAATATTGGGTATAATATACACATATAAATAATAAATAAGTGAAAAACATTACAAATGTCTCAATGAAGAGGAATTGAGACAGAAAAACCCTAACATCTTTTGAAAAATTTGAAACAAAACACGGTGATAATGATAACATTAAATCGAACATTAAATATCATATAATATAAGGTAATAGTGATATTAAAATTGCAATGTGTTGGTAATTACACAATAAAAAAGTAAACATGGTGTATAGAATAATCATTTCTCAATGAAAGGAAATTGAGACACAAATTCTTACCATGATTCCCAGTTTAGTTGGGTGCACTCTATTATCCAGTATAATAGACATAAATAACTTAATTAAAAATTTCATAACCATATTATTACCTAAAAATATTTATTATTTCTATTTATAATCAGTATTTACATGTCTATTTGTTAGTTTTTTCCTAGTTTCCCACTTTGGGTGTTTGTAGTTTTGAATGTTCGTAGTAGTTTCATAGGAGCATTTTCAGCATTCATTCTTCTTCTAGAGTTCATTTAAAATTCATTAATGTAACTATAATGGGTTATATATAATGATTTATGAAGTTTAAATTTCCTTCCATAATTACTTTATTCTTTATCCTAGTAGTTGAAATTAACAATAAACATTTTTCATTGATTTTCAACCTACGTAGGGTGTTTTCTTAATTAATCAGTCAAATATTATTATATCCTTTAAAGAAATAATAAAAATATATTATTTAAAAAAATTTCATATTAAATACGAAATTATGTTTTCATAACCATACATGATATAATTTCAAAACATTATTCAAGTAGGTTGTCAAACCGACCCAAACATGAACACATTGTAACTTGAATGGTGAGTATGGTTATTGAGGTGCTTATTTTCAAATAATATCATTATAAAACAATACTAATGATATTATTTATATGTTTTTATAATTGTAAACAAAATTTTAATATTTATAAACAAATAATTTAAATATAACAGGAGAATAAAAAATGATTCTTGGTGGAGGTTGTACTTCGTACAAACCACGAATAGCGTTTTCATGTCTCCAAGACTGAAAAGGGTAAAACTGGATAGTAAGTGATCATATATGAACCATGAATAAATTATATACATAATATTAATTCATTAATACCGTCATTAATACCACTAATGAGAGGTGGTGATGAACAATCAAAAGTGTTTCTTAGTTGATGTGGTAATCTGCGCAGACACACTAACAACGATTCTCATTTTTTCTTTGTAGATGTAAGAGAATAAATAAAAAATTTACCATTATTTTAATAACATACCAAACAAATAATTATTATGATGTTATTATTATACTATTGTTAGGTTTGGTTTAGAAATTAAATAATAAGAAAGAAACATTAAGAAATATTTGATACTTAAGTTGAGACCTTGAACATCATCTTGACGAACGCCTTAGTTTTGAGGGAATTAAGATATTTTTGGGTGACCTGGTGCATTAGTGAATATAAAGGACATAAATTAGAGTTTATTTGGTAAAGTTTTTAGTGAAATTATAAATATTATTTTTGTATTGAAATTGTGAAAGTGATTCCCCAATTATAAGTGTGGAAATGGACATTTCCATGGAAAAGAATGGTATGGGGTAAGAATGGAAAGACATGAAAGTTCAGAAAGTTGGGTGATAAAAGGTTTTTAAGACATGTAGGTAATAATTTAAAATATAAAAATTATTTCTATAATGTCTAAAGATCCTGGGAATTTAGGAAAATTTAATCCACCTCATATTAGTTATTCAAATGCTTATTACTCTTAATTAGATACTAATTATGTCATTTATTTTATTAATAAAAATATAAGTAAAAAATTATTAAAAAATATAATGATTATGATTATTATATTGGGATTAATTTAACCAAATTCATTTAATTTTATTTTTTTGAATTTATTTTAAAATAAACACATATAATATATAAAAATTCATTACAAGATAATTGTGTTTAAACATTAATTTTCTGTATAAGATAAATTTTTTATGGTTATTGATTTTCAGGATAGTAATTGATTTATTATAAAAATATTAAAAGTTATGTGAATTTTTTTAATATAAAAAATAAAGTTTTATCATGAAAAGGTTTATTTGAAATAAATAAACAGAAATAGTTTATAAATTCTAATAAAAATGTTTCTAGAGTCCTAAAATATTATAAATTGAATTTATAAGTTTAAAATAATGTTTTTGATTTCATAATTATGACCATAATATATATATATATATATATTATCAATTAATATATTTTATAAACTTTTAGTACATTCTCATAGATTGATAAAGTGATAAAATTCATCGTTTTGGTGGAAACTATATTTTTCACTATTTACCTAAAAAAATTATTCTAGAATAATTAAAAAATAAATCTTAATATAATTTGACTATGGACAATCCAAAAATGATGTTGGTTTTTTCAAATTAAAAACCTAAAACTGATAAATTTACCTTTAAAATAAAATCATAAAATATCATGAAAACCAGTTTTTTATAGGGAATCATTATTTATATCAATTATTATTCTAAAATTATTTATAATCATAAATATATAAATAATAGATAAAATATACATTTTATGAAATAAATTTTAAGCAAACAAAGATATTTTTTTTCGGTTTTTAGCTATACTAATTGAGTTTGATGTTTAAAGAAAATTCTATTTTATTATTTTCGTATATATATATATATATATTCATTAATATATACTTTATAATTATGTTTTCCCTATTTATACCTTTTTCTTATACGGATAGCTTATGAAAGTATATATTTGTTTGGTTTTTGGTGTTGTGTGTGGTTTAAACCATATACCCGAACATTTATTTAAGGAGATACACTTGGCTTATTACATTCTGCACCCTTAAATGACTTGTATCATCAAAATTTAATTATCAATTAATTATACTAATAGATAAAGGTGGTGAAAAATACTAGCATGACTCAATATATGATCCTAAATATCATAGGGAGGATTGGAAAAAACTTGTTTTCCCTTACCGTTTCAATGAAATGTATATCATAACTAGGTATTAAGTCTCATATAAAGGATTGAGTTCCATTCATAGATAATTCATAGTCATAATTTCACTATTATATGGTCTTAGTTGATTTAGAATGTGATCCTTCTTATTATATAAATAAATATACAAAAAATATGAAGATAGTTATTTTATTTGGAAAGGATAATTAATATTTTTATATGGGGATATAATTATTTTCATGAAGTTTATCTTTATAATCATAATAATCATACTAATAAATAGTTTCTGTAAAATAAAAAACATTTAGCGTGGTGAATTTATGTTCTTAAAAAGTGTACTAGATACAATAGTGTTTATTAAACCAAAATAAATCATGTAATTCAGGGTGGTGGGTAAATGAAAACATAATTCCCACTATCCTTTTCAACAATATTATTTGGGTAGGTTCTTCCTTATTCCCTAGTTTTAAGAGGTAATGGTTTCCTACCAACCTCATAAATCCTTGGATTAGTCTACTAACATACCAGAAAAGTGCAGTCAGAGGAAAAACCACTGACCATTTATTAAAAAAACAAAAATCACAGAAAGAAAATAACACGAGTGAGAAAAGACAACTACGAATCCTAGAAATCACACCTATCACCACATCCATGATAGATTTCTTCCTCCATGTCACCAGACTCCCACTCTGAGGTTTCATACTGCTTCAGAATCATCACATATTTCTTTCTAAGATTCAATTTCTCTAAACATATAAATTCCGTAGAAGATTGTGCACCCTCTTTCAAACCAGAGACTGCCCCACCTTCCTTCCTGACAGAAGATCTGGTAGACACCAACCTTAGCAGATAGGAGTAGTCTTTCCTCGGCCTTCGTATCAGGGTAATCATAACTTCCTCATTCTTGGACACCTTCTTCTTCACACCCTGAACAATGTCACTATAGGAAGGACTGACCATGTCACTATCATTTTCCTTGTCACTATCAGAGATATCCCTCAATTTTCTAGGGATACTCACCTCTTGGTAGCCAACAATCACTCACTGGTCCAGCTGAAATTGACTGTTATTATCAATCATGGCTAAAAAGTGTGGTTGTTCTACAAACTCATGACCATCATGTATCTCCTTATTCAAAAGAAGCTCCTCCACCATCCCTTTTTCTGAATGAAAAAAGTCCTAGAGATTTCTCTTTATGACCATTTTCCACATGAGTGTTTTTTACACTAACCTCACCTAAATTGGACATAACATCTTCAGTAATCCCCTTCGTATTTTCACTAGAAGTAGGAATGTATTACAACACCTTGGATTTACATTTTTTACCTGACATGGTCTCTATTGGCTTTGAAATAAATGAGTAATCCCTTCTCCCTTTGTTTTCCTTCTCTGTGACCAAGGTGAAACCTCTAGATTCAGACCTCTGGCGCATTCCCTTCCTTGCATTGTGGAGGCTATTATCAAGCTTCCCTCCCAACCTGTCTGAGAAATAGCCAGGGAAATCCACATCTGTCTCTATATCATTGTGTGCTTGTTCATTAATAGAATTCTCTTGATCCAAAGACAAACCCTGTAGACCTGTAAAATGATTTCATATCAGGATAACCTCATACCCTTGATGTCGGCCTGCACAAGAAAGGGGAATGGAAGAGTTGTTATCATTCACTTTGTCACTGAAAGATCTTCATTCCTAGATTCCTACATAGGCATATCCACACTTCTCAGTTTCTCTAATCCTCTTCCCTTGAAATGTGATTGATTATTGGTATCCTCCAAAACCAATCATGGAGGATGCTCCCCAATAGCATGGTCATCACTTCCAGCATGCTGATACCCCACTTCTTTACTCAGATCCAAATAGGCCTTTACCTCTTGATGATTTGCAGCAAAATCCTGGACCATACCAACATTAACCCCAGCACTCACTGCCAATGAATTTTGGTTGGACAAGCCATTATTCCTCCCAACTTGCAGAGCACCACCATTCTGTGTAACCCGTGAAACCTCAGTAGCTCATGGAGGGCTGCCAAGTTTTGTCTCAAACTATTAAAGATTTCAGTGACAATCAGTTCAAGAGGCAACACCCTGTCTGCTTTGTCTTAACCGCTACATCTATAGAACCATCGGTCGTAGCACTTTCAACAACCCTAATCCTATCCTTGAAATTAACCTTCGGTAGCTTTACACTCCCAACAGCAGGACCAAATAAGGACCAAGTCGCCTGAACATTCTCAGAGCCCAAGTGTCTCAAACCCCTGCACCTGAAAACTTCTAAATTGTGCCCCAGTTTCTTGCACGAAGAAAAGAAATCATACCATGACTCAAACACCATGTGCTGCTTGTGTCAAAACTCTTCACCCATGGAAATCTAGAAGAATTCAACAGTAACTTTAGATACATCAACCTCGATACAAACCCTCGGAAAGATTGGTTGACACACTTCCCTGGTCCTACTGTCTGAACATAGATATCGTCCTAACATGTTCCCTAGCATAAGAATAATTGAAGGGTTTTGGAAGGGGATATGAATCTCCAAAAAACTTACCCAAACATTCATTATTGATGAATCTCGTTGGATATGAAAATAATATGACCATTTAACAAGAAGAAATTGTGAACCATCACAGGTCCGAGGAGTGCTCGACCAGGTAATAATCGTGTCATCTTCAGAAGCAAATCGGATCATGATGTGTTTAGAGTCCAACAACACAACTGTCACATGCTCTTTCAGACCCCGTGATTGAAAAATCCACCGATCGAAGAAATCAACCGATGAACGACGATGATTAAATTTTGTGATTAAGGTTAAATGAAGAATAGAGGATGTCTCAGTGAATTCCAAACATGAAATCAAAAATTGCGAGAGACTACCGAAGCGTTCAATGACTTTTGGGCTTTGAAAAATCTGGGTAAAAGAAGGAAATAATTCAGTATTCGAGAAGGGGATAAAGGGCGTTGGGTGAGTTCTAGTGAGCGGCAATAGAGGATCCTCCCCCTTCGAGAGGGGAGGGGCAGAAGCAGCTGTCACTGCCTAGGGATTCTCTATCCTTAGTGCACTGACATAGATAATTATATGGTTCTGTGCATATAAGACATTGAATTTATAATGTTTCCATTGGATGCATTCTATTTTATATCCCCATATTAACTAAATTCAACATTTTCCTATGATAGTTTTATTCTTGATAGACTCATCTTAAAAAAGTAAAGAATATCCTAGTCCCCTTATTGAATTCCATTTGGTTATTTTTACCACATTTTTGACATATAAATAATTAAACATTTTTTCCTTCATCATGTTTGTTAATTGAAATTTTTCGAGACTTCATATTTCTCGTATTTTGTGTACCTGAGACTTTAGATATGTTCACATTGTTAATCATATTTTTTGTTAGATGGTTTGGAATATTCTCATGTTTTATCATCCCATCTCTAATTTTTATATGTTTTTCATTTATTTAATATTCACCTTGTCCCTTGCACATAGGGTTAAATTGATTCCTTCTAGTTCCATCCATTACTAAATCAAAAAATGATTTACATGAGTGTAAAAACAATAATAATACAGAGGAATTATCATAATAATAAATGTAATTATTCATTAATTTTATTTCTCTTTTATAATATCATGTTTTTCTATAGTTATTTTAGTTCAACCTATATCAATCCTAGGTCACTTTAAGTTGGGTTGTTTTAAATGCCTTAAATTAACTAGGAAATAAATCCTTCATTGTGGTTTGTAATCATCATGTGATCAAACAAGGAATAACCCTTGGGAGTGTCAAATCATCTATTCAGTCTTAGTCCCACTCATCATTAATTAGTTTTATGATCGAGTTAATTCTCAACCATCCTTTTTCAAGGTTATTACCCCAACATGCATGTGTTCTATAGTCACATCCACATGTAGTATCCCGACATGGTTGTATTATTAGGGAAGAGGATATACTTAAGACATTACCAATATTTTTGGATATAATCCTAATGAAGTGTACATTTCACATATTTCATACAATAATTAAATTTTTATAAACCCACTATAATGTTATTTTATGGGAAATTGTTACATTTTTTTAGTGGAATTTTGATATTAATTGTAAAAATGTACTAATTTTGGGATTTAACTGTTTTATTTTTATTCTGTATTTAGGCCATAGCCTTTAATAAACAAATTTAAATTGTGAAAAAATATTATAGGATTAAATACATTTTTTTCTCCCTTTAATCCTCATCAATTCAAAGATCAATCCAATAATTTTAGGCCCAAAATTAGCTCACAATCTAGGCTTAAACACTATGTAAAGATCTAGAATGTTTTAAATACGATCCTGTGTCACAGATAGGACCAACCTAAGGGAACTAAAATTCATCAATACGATTGAAAAGGATATAATGAAAACTTATACAAATTAATCCATGTCAAAATCCACCAGTTCTAGGGTCATTATGGAAGGGGAAGTTTATGTTTTAGAATACTAAGAGTCCGTATGTTAGAATTAGGTATCTCTAGTAAAATATAAATAAATCCTTTATACAATGACCAATAAAGCTTATATTTTTAGGGAGAATGAGGGATTTAAAATGATATAACTTTAAATAATGGAACATTTAGAAATTATACCATTTAATTGGTCTAACATGTATGAACTTCCTATAGATATAATTACAACCAAAAACATTTCCACCACTTTTCTATGAATTGTAATCTCTTCTCCCATTTCAAGAGATAGCCAATTTTAGAGGGATAAGTGGAGTTATTTTTCTATATAAGATATTAATATTTTCAATTTATATTAGTTTATATCTTCACCTTCTTGTATTCATTTCTGTTCTTTTCATTTTTATATGTTTCCCTCATCGATTTTCCCTTATCAACTCCACTAGAAACGGAGAACTAACCTCATCACTTGTTCAAGGGAGATAATGGTGGATTTATTGAGTTTTTTTGTGATTAATTTTTATATCTTTATTAAATTATTGTAGTTATGGAAATGGGTATAATGATTATGGAGAGAGGTCACACCATTTTCTCTATCATCTAAATTCTTATTCTCATTTATCAATCATCCTTACCTTCACTGTCTAGGTCATTCATACAGTAGAGTATATCTTGGGTAGTCATGGTTGGTGAAGATGTGTATTAGATAACATTAATAATAGGATTTAACCATATTCATAGGTATTAGTATGAGATAATCACAAATCAAATGAGAATGCGAGGAGTGACAGGTCTTGATCACCTCACTTAGTTGAATATTAAGATCTATTTTGAAAAATTATTTCACTCCCCATGAACTCCCAAGAACATTTGTCTTCATTCATTCTATCTAAATGAATTATAATTTTCATATATTTATATATATATATATATATTATTTTATATTTCATTCATTTCAAACCCTCCCCCATTTATATTAGTTTTATAGTTTTATATTAGTTTGATTTGTAATATTGAAAATAGAAAACGTATGTGTGTATATGGTCTCCACATGTTATGAACCCTGTGGGTGATATCTATACCTCACTATTAGGTAAATAAAATATTTCTTCGGGTGAGAATAATAAATATTTTTCGTCAATTTGGCTCTATTTTTGGAGAGGCCTAGCACTTACGCCTACTGTTTTTAAAAAATCAATTTTTTCAATTTTTTAAAAAAGTTTTTCATCGTATATCATTGTATATTTAAGTAATTTATTACTTTAGAAATTTTTATTATGCATATTTTAGTGATTATTTGTCTAGAAGGGAAGATATATTCATGTTTTAAATGGAATAATATGATATGATGATTCCATATAATTTCAACATCCTTGAAAAAACAAGCAAGATGGTAGCATCACTGGCTTTCGAATTCGAAGAAGATAAAGTTATATAGTTAGAATGAAAAAAATTTAACCAGTATAAATAAAAAGAGTTAAATGATTATACAACCATATTTTATTTTTAAGAACCAAAATTATACTTGAAGATCCACCCTTAATGTCCAAACCTCTCTCCTTTGACATTACTTGAAGAGGTTTTTGAAGGAAACATGTCAGCAGATACAACTATGGGAGATCAACATACTTTATATGGACATTTGTGATATTTTTAATAATAAAAAAGGTAAGTTATCCTAAAATATTTAAAAAAAAGAAACATTACCTCTCTACCTCTCTCTTTCTTTTTAAGATGATGATGAATATGTACCTACTAAGATGGAGTTTACAATGGTCATGCCAAAAGAGATCAATTTACAAGAAGGGTTACTTGAATGAGAATATTTTTTATATTGATTCTTATTGTATTAATATTATTCAAGTTTAATTAGATTTTGATTTACCCTTTTCTGAAATTTATATTAAAACAAAAAAAAGAGGAGGTATTTGAATTTTAGGAAGAGACAACACAATTAGTGGTGATTGTAGAAGAAGATCTGGAAAATAATGTGGCAGTGAGTCTACATAATATAAAACAATTTGTATACCCTATGGATGAGGACTCCTTTTATTTTAAAATGGAGTACCCCTATCTTCTTTTAACTCAATCTCTACACCTAAAAATATTTATTTAATCTCTTCTGGGGGTTGGAATTATTTTTCATTTAATTGGGGATTCTCATTCATGTAATCTACTTATCTATGTTGAAAAAATAGAATGTGGTGGTTTATGATAAAAAACACATCCACATTTATATTGAGGTTAAACCACTACAACTATCTGACTAGGGGAAGTAAAAACCTGGTACCCACATTGTGGTTCAAACAATGACCTATCCTCTTTTTCATTCCTCTTTAGTTTTATTAATTTTTCTTATGTATTACTTAGTTTCATGCTTTCTAGGTTTAGTGTAAGTTTCAAAGAGCTTCACTCAAAGATACCACATTAAAAAAAATCATGTTGTATATTTCATTCCCTTTTTTTCAGTCCATATATTATTTTTTTGTTGGGATGAAATGCGGGTAGTGAAATTTAAGTTTGGGGGGGGGGGGGGTCAACCTGCTTAGTTGTATTTTTTTTGTAATTTTTCTTTTTTTTTTTTGTAATTTTTATTTTCCTTGATATTAAATGAATATTATTATCATTTTTTACACTTCATTTGATTTTGAAAATATTGAAATGATTTTTTAAAGATTGGATTTTAAATGATTCTTGATCTGAAAACTTTTTCCTTGAAATGGATTTTCAACCATTTTTATGAGTTTGAACGTTTTTTAAATACATTCCCATGAAACATTGACTGAAAATATTTTTCCATTCCTATGAGTTATTTTTAACCATTTTTAAATATTCATTCTAATACCTATACTTTCTTGAGAGGAACATTGATTTTGTGTGAGAACCAGAACTTGTGACTTTTATCTTTCAAATATTTAGATTTCATGGAATGTTATTAATATGATTGAGGCACTCATTTGGATATCAACATTTTATATGAGACCTAACCTTATATCTATACTTTGTTATCACTTAGATTCCTTGAATTTTTTTATAGGTTTATGCCACATTACAAGCCTATTTATCATTACCTACCCACACTCTTAGTATTTTTTCATGGATATTTCATGTATGAGTATGAGGGAGGGTCATTTTGTGTTCTTTATTTGAGATGTGTTTCATTTTTGGGTTTTGTGTGGTGTTTTTAGTCATTTTGAAGAGTTTAGAAATAGATTATTGGTCTTGAGTAATAATTTTAATATGCATTATTTTTTTCATCTAGTTCTCCTTCAAAAAAAGAAAACAAGGAAAAAATGGAGATGCACTTGAATTTATCATTGTAATTAATTTTATGACTCTTGTACCTCCCTAAAATAAATTGCCTGACAATCATTCATTCATTTTAATAAATTTTCAGCTCATCCCCCATGACAAATAAAATAAAAAATAAAGCAATGCCTTTCTAGAGATTAAAAAAATGAAAAAAAAAATAAAAAGGTGGAGGACTTGAATAATATCATTCCTCGTAACCCTAATTGGATCATTTTATATGTCATAGAAAAGGGGGTGGTGTTTTGTTTCACATTGTTAAGGGGAATTGAGTGAGTAATTTCATGTGTTTTTACTTGATTATTCATGCATTGTACTTAGGAGTCCAACCTAATTTTTTCAACCTTAAATTTTTTAATCATTTTCCCACCAAACCTAAGCAACATAATTCACTAAGAAAAATAAACCACGAATGAAAATATTTTCTTGTATCACACTATGGATAAATGAGTGTTGTCACAAGACTATGGTGATACAAAAAATTTCAATGTATGAGCAAAAATCCAGATTACATTTATCCGGAGTTAAGAGTGAAATAAAATTTATAGCGAGGGAGGTTGTGATTGGTCCATGGATGGATTTATTGTTTGAACCAATTTGTGTATAGGGTTGTATTTGTTGTCAATAGTTTTCAATGAAGATCAAAATTAAGGAGATCAAGAATTACTCCAATGAAATGGAGGAATGGAAATTAAGATGATTGTTGTACTGATCATAAGTTCAAATAACATGTGTCAAAGGTGACATATTGTTTACAACAATGATGAATGTGAGGTATAATCCATCCAAGGATGATTAAAGAAGAATTTGGTTTTGATAAAGACCATGCAATTCCTCCCGATTTCATGAGAACCATGAAAGAGACGTCTTGATGAATTGAATCATATGTTTTGCATGAAGTAGATAATGATGGTTGAATAAGAATACAATGTGCAAGGGATTGGAATTCGGAGATGGACATGTGGGGAATGGAATTTTGAGATGGCCATACACATCACATTGTCTCAAAAGATAATGATACTAAAGATATTCCATCAAAGAATATATATCACAATAGTGGAGTTTGTGATGAAATAAAAATAGTTGTTAAAGAAGGAAATTCACCAAAAAGAAACATGAAGGTTATGGCCGAAGCATATATTGAAGGTGGAGTTGTTTCCTAGTGTTTTCCAAATTTTTGGGCCTCAAAATCGGAAAATGAAGACATGGATTGTATCCAAAAGGACGTGCACATGAAGAGGAAGGGGTGCACAGAAAATAAGGGTTGTGCGCGAAATACTTGAGCTAGGCGCAAAAAACAGCGTGGTGCGTGAAATAGTGGAGTGAAGTTTTTCGCGCAAACAATGTTTCAGAATCAGAACATTGAAAAATGGTAAAGGCATGGGCTGCGTGAAAATTCAGAGCTGTGTGCGAAAAAATGGGAATGTGCGCGGAAAAAATGTTGTGCACAGAATAGTTGGGTGAATTTTTCTCTCTAGCAGTGTATTAAATCAGAAATACAGAAAATCAGAAAAGGAAAGAGGCAGGCGAAAAATCGGAGACGTTCATGCCATGTGCGTGGAAAATCAAACTGGTGCGCGTATTGTTGGTTGTGTACAAAATGTGGGTTTAAAGTTTTATGCGTAAGAGAGGATTCATGTTCAGAATGATGAAAAATTGAGAAGTAATGAGATGTGTGAAAAACCAAGGCAATGCGCGAGAATAAAAGGAAGGTGCACGTAATTCAATAAACCGAGAGACAGTTTTACGCGCAGGAAGGGGTTTTACGCGTATGATGAAAAACACCTAAAAATATGAGGTGAACCCCACTCATTCGGTGTGGATCGATACTTAAACCAATCTCGAGCTCTAATGAGCGAAAAAATTAAGGTATAGAGTGGTGCGCGAAAAGAAGAAGGGTTGCACGAAAAATTAGGTGTTGTGCGAAAAAGGGATGTTTTTGCATGAAAAAGAAGAGTTGCGCGAAAAGCCTTTTACACGCCAAAAAGTATTTTTATGCGCAAGGTTTGAGTTTTACGCGCAAGACACTGTGAATGGTGCGCAAATAATTTGGGGGTCCCGTAGGCCTTTGACAGGTGCTTAGCACTCTCAAATCGTCTTTGCGAAGATGGAAGAACAGTGAACTATTTTGTTATTTGAAGAGAAGTGGTTCCGCACACACATGACTGGTGTTTAACACCCTCGTTGTGCTTTGCGAAGAAAAGAAGAACAGTTCATGCAACTAAACTCAAATCCTCACAGAAAGAGGGGAATATATCAATACACTCAGGTGTTAGTATTTGGAATCAAAGGAAGAGAAGAAGAAGATATAGTACAATCAGTTATTGCACTAAAGTATAAGGTTGAATACAAAAGAGAATCAACTTAGGACTCCGATGCAAGGAAAGTCTTATGATGATCAAGAGACAAAGACCTCAATGCAAATGCATTAAAGAGACCTTCATGTCTATAAACTGAGTGTTACTTCACCAAGGGAAGTGATCCAGGGGGAGTCAACGGGAGTGACCCAAGGGACACATTGAGCTATCCCTGAACCTCTATAAAGGTAGTGAGCCTGGGACATAGCGACTGTGGCCAAACCATTTTAATCCACAACTAGTGAAGATTAGTGGAATTTGGTATGACCGGAAACTTGTCAGCATGTGCTCCTTGGATGTATCCCTTAGTGGTGAACCAAGTAAAATTGATGTGTCATCTCTTTACATGTGAATGTTTCATTGTTGGTCATATCCATCATACTGGTTTAACTAGTTCCTACCAATGTGGGAACAAGATCCACAACATTAAGAAGAAAAAGTTGACACCCTGATTCACCTCTCCCCTCTCAGGGTGTCCCAGGGTCCTACATTTATGAGGTTGAAAAAAATTAAATGTGAATAATGAAAATAAAAGGTAATTTCTTTTCATAAAGGATACATTATGGAATTCTATTTTGGATAAGATCATGTAAGTTTTCTCATTTTGGATTTTTGTGTTAATTTTAACTTGAATATATGATGATTATCTGTGAGTGAAATTCTTAACCATGGGGGAGTGAAGAATCTATCATTTTCACATATTTCATACTGTAAATTATTGTATATAATCAACTCTATTAATTTTTTATGTTCAATTGTCTCGTTTTTAGGTTTTAGAGAAATTTTGAGTTTAAATGTAAAAATGGCCTAAGTTTGGGATTTAACAATTTTATTTTTATTCAGTATTTTAAAAATAATTTTTATAATATAATTTAAAATGTAAAATTCATTTTTTAGGATTCTACAAATATTGGGACTCATTACATCCTTATGTATACAAAGCTAAATCCGAAAATTGGAGGCCAAAATTAGTTACATTCTGGGCCTTGAAATCTCTGCATCGATCATGACTGTTTTAAACATGAAATTGCATCTATGATATGTACTTCAAAATGGATCTTAAATTTATAAATGATATAAAAATGGAGATTATTAAAAAAATTATAAAAGAATAAATGCAATAATCCAATGGTTAGTTTCATTACGGCATGTAAGTTGAAGTTTGGGAATACAAAGAGTCTGTCTGGTAGAATTAAATGTCTGGAATAAAACAACAATAACTCCTTCATCCAATGGATAATAAAGATGAAATTCAAAGGGAACATATAGGAGATAAAATAAAAAAAACGTTAAGGAAGATACCATTTACCAATTATTCTATTTAATGGGACCAACATGTGTGAAATTATAGTGAACAAAATTGGAGCCAAAACATTTTCCATCCCTTTTCTATAAATTGTCATATCTTGTCCCATTATCAGGAATAGCCATTTTTTAGAGGGAAAGGTGGAGTTTTTTTCTGTATAAGTTCTTAATATTTTCAATTTATATTAGTGAATATTTTATTATTTTTCTATAAATTTAACTTATTTTCATTTTTATTGGTTTCTCTCATCATTGTTACCTTCTCAACTCCACTAAAGATAAGGAATTAAACTTGATGATTGTTCGAGGGATGGAATGGTAGATTTACTGATTTTTTTGATTCATTTATTATCTCTTTATTCAATTCATGGTTTTTTGTAAATGTGTGAAATGATTACAGTGAGTGGTCTCCCAATTTTCTCTATCATCTAAATTATTATTCTCATTTACCAGTCATCCTTCCCTTCACTTTCTAAGTCTTACATACGGTGGAGTATGGCTTGGGTAGTGATGGTTAGTGAAGTGGTAACCTATCTATCATTAAAAAATTAATTTCCCCATATGTAGAGTTCTCGGTATGGGGTGATCATAATTCAAATGAAGAGGTGAGGTGTGATAGGTATCAATCACCTCATTGAGTTGAATATTGAGATCCTTTATGAACATTTATTTAAATCCCCTTGAACTCCCAAGAACCTTTTACTTCATTATTTCTATCTAAAAAAAATTATTTTTAATATATATATATATAGTATTTTATATTTCATCCATTTCAAACCCTTCCCCCATTTATATTATTTTTATATGTTTATATTAGTTAGATTCATAATATTGAAAATAGAAAATTCGTGTGTGTAAGTGGCATCCTTGAGAGATCGACCCTGGGTGTACAATATATATTTCAATATTAGTTAAATAGATTATTGATTGGGGTAAAATTAATAAATCTGTATCATCACATCCTAGACTTAGAATCATATTTAGATTTTTCACTAAGTTCTCTAAACTAATCCGCCAAATAAATAAAATAATCATAAAAATAACTCAATGCATCTTGAATACCAACTAAAAAGAATCATTATAATCATAAAATAAATAGTACATTAATCTTGTGATTTAAATAATACATCTCCCAAAAAATGACACCACCCAAAGGCCTAAAGGTTTCGTTTCTTCGAGATTAAAAACATAAACAACATAATTTACTAAACTTGTAAACATTTATCTATAGTCATTCTCCACGAGAACCTTTTCTAGATATATCAAATTATATAACCATTTTCATAACCTAGGGATTAAAAAAAATAAAAAAGGGGTGAGGTAAGATTCTCATCAAGGTAAAATATATCATAACATGAAGGGGAAATAAAAGAAAGACATAAATATCATAAAAGATCAAAATACATTAGATTATAATCATAAAACATATTATATTAATATAAGATCATAAAAATATCATTAAGGAAGAATAAAAGATATTTCCTGGATCAAAATATATCTCAATATCTATATAACATGAGAGCATGAAATAAAATTATAGAATATTTTACAAATTAAGACATAATCTTAAAAACATGAAATTTCATGTGAATGAAATGCATCTTTAATATTGAACATAAAATTATGAAAAAAATAGAAATGTTTCATAAACATAAGCATTTGAAGACCTGTGTGATAAAACTCATTATTCCCATACGTATGTGAGAAATCTCATTATGTCCATGCTTGAAAATGTGAGCAAAACCATCATACTTAAGTTTGTGCTAACCAAATCATTATGTATGTACCATACTATCTCAAGATATATAATCGTAAACCAATGCATTAGAGGGTGATATAAGACCCCAAACATAATCATCCATACATATATGTGGCACTTAAAATAAAACATCATCATATGTTAATTAACCAATGGAAAAAATAGGTTTGTTAAACATTCGAAAAAAATAACATAACAGAAACATAAAAGATAATAGATATAAAAAATATCATTTTTGAAAGGAATCGTATTATAAAATATTTTAGATGGTGATAGAAACATCACTTCATGAATGAAAAATTGTGGAGAGTAAATTAAATTGAAAAAAAAATTCACAAAACCTTTTCTAAAATTTGAGAAGAAATTACATTCAAAAACAAATTTTGAAGAGAAAGAGAATAATATTGAAAAAATTAATTTAAATATACCCTAATAAAATTTCCTTTAAAATACATAATGGTTTTAAAATGTATAAGTAAAAATACTATGAAATGATTTACTTTTAAATGAATCTTTATTAATAAAGACTTTAAAATTCATAAAGTCTTCAAAGAAATGAGAAGTGGAAATACATTGAAAAAATTTAATTTTAAAAAATTATTTAATACTGGAAACCTGAAAAATATATAATTGTTATCAATATAAAATGTGGAGTGAAAGATAAATGTTTCAATTCTGAAAGGACGTAAAAACTTTTTGGAAATTTTGAAAACACACATCATAAAAAATGATAAAGAAAATATTACTTTAAAATTAAATAATTGGAATGAATGGATACTTAGAGATAGAAATAGTTTTATTTTACACTATACAAAGGAAATATTTGTCTTTTTTTAAAATATTTATAGGGATGAATAGTCCATTAAAAGTATTTGGAATTATTCTCAATGAAAATGCATTTTAATGAAACATTAAAATCACTAAAGAGGAAGAATTTGGTGTAAAACATGTTTTCAATAGAAAATAAGGTGGCAATAAATTATAAAACAAACATAAGTTATAATTGATCAAAAATTAAATATAATAGACAAATATTAGTGGTTATGACCCAAAAATGAAATTTATTAACGAAAACCACTTACAACTTTAGTAATTTTGAATTAAATGTCATTAGAAGCATGGAAATCATACAATTACATAAGTCCCAGGGATTAAATCATGGATTATTAAAAAAAAATTGTAATTATATACCCAATATAAATAATAAATTGGTACAAAACATTAAAATATGTCTCAATGATGATTAATTAATATGGAAAAAACCCTTACAACTTTTGAAATATTTGAACCAAACCACCGTGATAATGATAAAATGAAATTGAACCTTGAATATCATAAAAAATAATATAATAATTATATAAATATTACAATTAAGTAGTAATTACCCCATAAAAATATAAACATAGTGTAGTAATTACCCCATAAAAATGCAAAAATGGGTTGATGCGCTGATAAAGGTTTTACGGTGCTGGCTTTCGGTGAATGGTGTAGTCGACATCCTGGGCTTCGGCGGCGATGGCTGTTCACCGGCGGTTCGGTCGCCTGTCATTGGCTGGGGTGTGGCTCGAGGTGGCACTCTGTTCGAGGCGCCTCGGTTCTCGTGTTTTTTTTTGATGTCATGGTCTGTTTGAATTTTGAAATTGCAAGTTTGAATTTTTTGTGGTGGTGTTTGGTTGTCTGGTGGATCAGTCTGTAACGTGACCGGTAACCCATAAACCGACTTGGGGAAAATGAAAAAAATGATTTGATGTTAAAGGAAATTGAGGCAGAAACCCTCACCTTGTCTCCCAGGTTAGTCGGATGCACTATATGCTCTATTATAATATATAAATATATTAATAAATAATTTCACAACTATATTAATACATAAAAATATTTATAACTTCCATTTATCACTAGTATATAAAAGTAAATTAGTTAGTTCTTTCAAATTTTCCGAGATCAGGTGTTTATAGTTTTAACCATTTATAGTAGTTTCATAGGAGCGGTGTCAATAGTCATTCTTTTTCAAAAGTTCATAATTAAAATATAATTAATGTTAATATATTGGATTAATTATACTAATTTATGAATTTTAAACTTCCTTTCATGAGTACTATACTATTTACCCTAAAAGATGAAATCGATAATGAACATTTTTTTTTATTTTAAACCAATGAAGAGTATTTTCTTAATTAAGGAGTTAAATATTGTTTTATCCCTTACAAAACCAAATAAAAAATAAATATTTTCAAATTTATTTAATATTATACCTGAAATTAGGTTTTAATTACCATCTATGATATAATTTTATAGAATTCTTCAAGTATGTATTCAAACCAACCCAAACATAAACATGCTTAAACATGATAAGTCAGTATGGTTAAAGATGTGTTTTATGAAATTATATCATTATAAAAAAATTATTTTTTATATTTTTTATGATGTTGAACACATTTAGAATATTATTAGATAAATAATTAAAAACTATAAAAAAATGAAAAAATGATTCTTCATAGAGGAGGTAGTTCGCACAACATATGATTATCATTTCCATTACTCAATGAATGAGAGGGGTGAAGTTGGAAAATAATTTTTCATTTAAGAACCATAAATAAATTATATATATGTTATAATTACTCATCAATGCCATCATTAATACCATCATTGAGAGGTTTTGATAAAAAAGTGAAAGTATCGCTTCGTGGAGGCGGTAATACGCACATATGCACACACACACAAATAAAGTTTTTTGTTTTTTAATAGTATATAGAAGATAATAAATAAAGGTTTTAACATTAATATAAAAATATCTCAATACTAAAATGTTGATGATTTTATTATTATACTATGTTTATTTTGGTTTATAAAGTAAAGAAGATGAAAGAAACATTAAGAAATATTTGTTACCTATGTTGAGACCTTGAACTTCTTCTTGAAGAAGGACGTAGATTTGAGGTACTTAATATAATTGTTTGTGACTATTGGAAATATTGACTGTAAATTAATTTATGTAGATGATATTTTATTTTCTATTTCAAGAAAATTTCTAAATAAGAGTCTTGTTTTGAAATGGCTGAAGTGGCCCCCACTTTTCTAAGTGAGGAGGTGGGATTTTTACATGGAAATGAATGGTAAGTAAGGGGTAAGAAAAGAATGGTTTTAAAGTTAAGTGATTTAGTTAAGGTAGAGTTATTATTATATTAAGGTAATACTTTATAACCTGACAAAAAATGTTTAGAATGTTTATATTTCATGTTAAATTGTAAAAATTTGAGCCACCATAGATTGGTCAATTAAACACTTAAAATTATTAATTAGAAATTAGTCATGTCAATTATTTTATTTCTAAAAACATATATAGACCGTTATTACCAAATTTATGCATTATGATTCTAAATTTTGGCCCCATTTAAACTAATTCATTTAAAAAATATGAGAATATATGATTTTAACATAAAAAACACATAACACATAATTGTTTGGAAAAAAGGAGTGTTTTCAATATTTTTACTTATGTATAAGAGATATTTTTTATGGTTATTAATTTTCATGGTAATAATTGATTTATTATAAAAAAATAAAAGTTTCCAAGATTTAAATGTAAGAAAAAAAAGAATTTCACCAAAAAAATATTTTTTTAAGTGAATTAAATTATAATGAAATGTTTTTTATGTCTTAAATAATTTTAAGTATAATTTATAAGTTAAAAATCATATTTTTTTATTTTATAATTATCCCCCTGAAATATATATTTTATCAATAAAAATATTTTATAAACTTTTATTCATTGTACATTTACTTATAAATTGATAACAATCAACATTTTTGTAGAAAAAGTATATTTGAATATTCAACTACAAATAAATTATTTTATAAAAAATTCCAAAAATTAATCATAAGATAATATGAGCATTATAAATCCTAAAATTATGTTAATTTTTTCAAAATAAAATCCTAAAATTAAAAAATTTATCTTTAAAATAAAACAATAAAATATCGTTAAAAATAATTTTTTCTGAGGAATAATTTTTTAGTATATTAAATATTATTCTAATATTAGTTGTAATAATAAAGAAATCGAGCATTGAAAAAATATCATTTTCATAAAATAAATTTTAATCATAAAAATATATTTTATTAGTTTCTTATCTATACTAATTGAGTTCGATGTGTAAGGATAACTTTATTTTTGTTTATTATATATATATGTATATATATTTCATAATTCCATTACCATTTTTTATACTTGATAATTCAATGAATTCAGTGAGATTACCTATATTGGTTTGGTTTTCAGTGTTTCATGTGGAGAAAACCACAGAACAAAATATTTATTTAATATGAAAAAATCAGGTCTACTACTTTTATTCAAATTACAAAAACAAAGGTGATGCTCAATCAAGCCTATCTACCCAAAGAAAAAATCTTGTTACCATCCATGCATGACACGAACATACTAGGTCTACCTTAAAAATCCATGACCAACACTAAAAAATCACGTGTCCTATCAATTTTACCTACCCAATTCATTAATAACTCATTGTATCTAATTATACATAAAGACAATAGTCATAACTCCCTCAGATGACCTATCTCAAAAAACTCAAATTTTTCCACTATAATGACATTAAATTACTAGAGAATAATGCCTCGATCATAGAAGTAATCACATGTTCATCCTGACACAACATAGTCTAACTCAACCATTGATGTGATTCCATGATCCAAATACCAACCACCTTTATTATTCCCCATGCACACACCCAATCACCAACATGATGTCATTGTGGATTGAGTTTGGATCTGACCATATCATATCAATCAAAAAATGAATGATTAAAATAAGAACATAACCAAAATATAAAATCCATGGAATTCCTAAAAGAATTCGAATTGAATTTTAACTACCCATGCATCAGATTTCAATATTATCATAACCATTCAAAGACCAGTTACACACATCAACAACCCTTATCATACTAGGGTCATATTCCCATAAATGACATGAAACTACCCACTATAGGAGTTTCCTTATCATATCTATACTAAGTTAAAACCATGATCTCATGTCCATCACCAAACATAATGGTCATATGTGGCCAAAATCACTCATACTCAGGCGTTATTCCAACCATTGAACCATATCCGCTTATGTCTCATAAAAAACCACCATCAGTACTTGTGAAACTTTATCCAATGCGAGTTTCATGCCATCAAATATCTTATAGTTTCATCCACACCATATATATTTCCTTACACTGATCCATGAGCACCAACCCCAAAAGGCATTTCTATCGGCACATTCCTGTCACACTTCCCGAGCCACACTTACCTCCCTACCAAAACCTAACCAAGATTTATTTAGTAGATCAAACATGTCACAAAAATATGATCTAAACTGATAAACCCACTCATATAGGGGTAAATAAACCATAGACATCTATTCCTATGATGTATCCCTAAGATCATCGGCCCCACAACTCACACATGAGCACTCACTAACCTACAATTTGTTAGGCACCATGCTTACTAGAGCACACTTCCTTGATCCATTGAACCAAAATGGATTTATACTACCACGACAACCAATCATGTAGCATGAATCATGACACCATAATTCTCATCACATACAAATTAGGCTTACACACCTTAACCACTAACCATTCTCATGTGTTGGTCAATATTTCTTAATAGGAAGTACCCTCAATACTCCTTTTAAAATTCAAACACTTCAATTATTCCATGGTCCAAAGAATGAACTCCTTCCCACTAGAATTATTCTAAAATAAGAAGTGTCTATCCCACTCACACCAAGCTATTGTAAGCATATCCCAAACTCAACGAGGCCAAGCACTCAATTGCTCCATCCCTAAACCACCAACATTGATACCAAGAACTGAGACCCCAAGTTATTTCATATCTAAAAACCTATAACTAATCACCTCACCCAATCCATACAACCAATAAAACGAAAATGTACACTAATCTAATCACTAGTATACCACCGCAATCAATTCTGAAAAAAGATTATTTTCCCTCATACTCACTGAACTCATCGAAACTGAGAGGTCACATGCCCTACTATGACTAACTTACTCAACATGAAACATCACCCATGGATTAAGAATCAACAAACCAAAGATAATATGATTACTCAATTAATAAACTATATTTTTGACATATCAATTTTACTAACCTTATTCATGATTTATTCTCTCTTATATAAAAAACTACTAAATCCATATATATACATCAAGGCCAACTGCACGACCACCCATCATCCCATGAGTCATTTATAGAACCCAAACCACTTACCTATGTGGAAAATATATACCCAAATCACATCCAAAACTCTCTAATTAAAGCATTAAAAATAACCTGCACTTAAAAACCAGTCTAATAATAAGGAAATATTCCTCTAGGTACTTAACTGCAACTACACCAAATCATGGTAGCACTGAACAAACAACAACCACATAAGTTGAAGCATTAACCAATGATTCCAACCTATATGGATTTTTTTATCACTAAAACCCCCAAAAAAATGGGTTCCCCTCACTCATCACACTACACTGACTCCCTTAACATAAGTTTCTATCAAGGTACACTAGGCCTTAAAACTTTTCCCCGAAACCATGTCTCCTAAGGAACACCACTCTTGGGTTAAAACTTATATCCATTTCAAAGACACACAACATCTAATTCTCCAAAAAACCAAATATTGGTCTTATAAAAAAATAAAAACCCAACATAACCTACCCAATATTGGGTTTGGTATAAGCCACAAGGGTCACAACTCTACTAAATCCACAATAGATGTTGCATTTACTATGTAATACACCACTCATCAAAAGGGGTTTCACAAACTAGGATCTCTCCTTTTCCCCAAAAACCTTTACTAGGGTAAATACTATATACAAAAAAGTCCACCACCCTCATATAGTCTATCTAAATAGTGGTCTTATAACTCAGGCACTCTTAGAAGCCCCAAAAACATATTCATGGGGTTAATCCATATACATAAACAAGGGTTTAGGGTATAATAAACATGTAAGACTTCCATAATTTTTCAATGGTTTATCATTATTCCTTGGGATACAGGGTCCATATTTTCAATTTGATTCTCATTATAAAATTCAAAACATAAATTTCCATCCCTTCCCAAATTTCCATTTTCTTATCATTACAATGTTTACATTTAGTCCTTCCATGATTTATCATGATTTCTACATTGCCAAGGCTTAATTAAGTAGGGTAAAATTCATAATATATAAAGGGAAATACCTTCTAATTTTTTTTCTAGAACCTTTTTTAATTAATACCATATTCAACTGATTTATATTTTCCTTTAAATTAAGGAATCATCATAGTAAATGGTCAAGTACGGTGGAATCATAACATTGTATAGAAAATACTGTATATGATGTTTCTGACATTTTAAATAACTAACCCCCTTATTAACAGTAAATTATAGACCATATGAATTTATAAATATTATATATATAATTACTAGTCAACATAAATCATTGATAGTAAAACATCAACCAAGGATAATATATATTCCAATCAATCACAATAAAAGAACATATCATTTATTTATGGCATGTAGATGATATAAAAATCCTATGTTCCTATCATGATGAATGAATACAGAAAAACTCTCTTTCCATTTTGGGATAATATATATAATCCCATAATCCCATATCATCACAAATCAAGTTCCACATGAAATGTGAAAATCATGTAAACTATAACAGTAAATCCCAGGAGAAATAAGTCTAATCCCTAGAAATTTGGGTTTTCACCCCTATATGGGTTGATCACTCCTAGGAGTGAGATCATTTCCATGTTATGACACACTCTTAGACTCTTGTATACCATTAAAAAATAATAATACAAATGAAAAACCTCTGATTCCATTTTATAATTCCCTGACCTGAAATTCATTGAATTGGTGTCATGGTTGGTGCACCATATAGCCTTAGTCAGGCCTCACTATATGCTAGAGGCAATCAACTAGAAAAAATGGTCTATTAGGATAATGTATGTATACTATACCCTCTAATGAGATGAAAAATAAAAATAGAAAGTATAATATAATAAACCATACAAAATAAACATCGAATGAAAAAAATCAAGTTCAATAAATAACTACAGTTTTGAAATACTACAACCATGAGTAATTCTATAAATTTAATTATAAATACCCTAAGGGTAGATCAAATAAAATAATAAATTGAAAAAAATAAAAATAATACCAAACTCATCCCCAAACTATTCTCGATCCTCACTCATAATATATTCCCATCCCACACTCATAGATTTCTAAGAATGATATCAAAAAAATGAGCCCTTACCCTAAATATATAACCTAAAAATATATAATCTTTTGTTTAGGTACCCATGTGTAATGGATTCCTTAGTAGCATTTCAGTAAAAAATAGTTGGAAACTATCAAATGAATCCCTAAAATTACAAGTCCAGAAAACAAGTATATGAATAAGTGTTATTAATAATAGATTCCCACATAATATAATAAATAAATAATAAATAAAAACATATCCACTGATCTCGAGCTCTGTGATGACACCCAAGGCTGGACCTACCCATTGCATCTAGTACTAGATATCTCTAAACTAGATGATATGTCTAATAATCTTATTTCAATTCCATGGTGTGTAACCAAGGAAACTGTATCCACGAAAACCAAGGGAATATGCATGTGATTGACCAAGAAATCACTTTTAACCAAGTTATCCATTATAAAAAGAAGTCATCCTCGAAATTATTCTATACTCCGTCTTGGTGAATATAAGGAATCAAACCTTGAAATTCATTCAACAAAAATTCAAGTAACCATGCCTCTATGGAATTTAGAGTGACATGCTTGACCAAAATATAGGTATACACCCATGGAATTTCATCTCATATAATCACGAAAAATACGAGAATCTCATCCTATGAAATTCACCAGGGTACCCCATGGGAATCCATGACATTCACCTATTGAATTCAATACATAAAACATCACCCACATATAGGTGGGAGCTCCCCTGAGGAATTCATAGAGATGAATCAGTGAGAAATCTAAGTTATCTCCTAACATTTCTTATCATTGGATATCCTTGAATCTAATGATGTATCCAACCATGTAATTCGATCAAGACCCATAATGGAATCAATTTTATATAAAATAATTCCCCCTATTTTATATCCAAAGCCGAATCAATGTGATTACACCCTAGGTATTCCATCAATAATGATCGTTTATACAAGAAATACTCAATTTCAAAATCCTTACTTACCATGTATTCATTTATTATCTAGAAAAATAATTATTAGATTACATTCCATTACACAATACGACTTGTCATTTCATAAAATACATATCCCTTTCCCCAATGATTGATTTAATATGGTTTAATTCGAAATCTATAAATGAAAATTCTTTATAGGTTTCTTACTAAAACTCTATATAACCAACACCATCATTTTACGTATGTTTACAATTTATAAGTAACTAAATTGATTTATAACATTAGGTACCCAATTAACAACAAGATTTCACCACTTTTCTCAATAATTAGGTCATTCCATCATCTCATCCTAGTACATAAAATCCTTACTAATCCATAAAAATAACAAATGCAATGTTTTAAATTCACTTTATTCCATTTATTTTTTTGAGAAGGTTCATCCTAATTATTACATGGGATTTATCAGTTCACTTGATAATTCCATATCAAAATATGTCACAAAAACTTCAAGACACCACCCACAATTACTTTAAACTTATCTCAATGAATTTTATTTAAAACTATCAATGGTTGTGAAATATTATTTCCCAACCATCGATTCAAACCAAAATTCAATTCAAACCATTTATAACATAAAAATTCCGTTAATGTCGCCAAACCACTTCAATGGTAATTCAACCTCATGGAATTCCACTCAAAATACCATTTTTCCAAAGGATAAAGGTATAATTAAAAGGAGAATTAAACTAATCCATATATTATTTAAAACAAATAATTAAACTGAGATCAATACACTAAATGTAAAAATTTATAACATCATGCATACACTTATAAAAATAGAAGCATTATGGGTTAGGTTTAAAGACCACCTACCTTATTATGGTTAAAATATGAGTTAAAAAACTATTCCCTACACCATCTAAAGAATTCACGTTCCTTCTAAACTGTTAAAATCTCTTATAGATAAGGGAATTTCATAAGATCAACCAAGGATCACACAAAATAGAATACAACTGAAGGATATAAGGATTTAATCTCATCAAGCACCAATCCATATAAAACCCCATCAACCAAAAACCTTAGGAGATCAGACGTCATCAATTAACCCAACAAGTAATCCAAATATCACATATACTAGTTTTATAAATAATATAGGTAGATAAAAAACCACCACCAAACCATCAAAAGAGGACAACACCACTTTTTACTCCACTCATACTCTCTAAAAGATCCAAAATTAATAGATGATCTACCCCTAGGTATATACAATTCGATATTACAAAAGTTCTTTCAAGGATACACACTTTATATAAAACAAAACATATACCCCACATGGTCATATTTATAAAATCACATCATATCTTCCCAATGCCACAGAATGGAGTAAAATCCAACAAAAAAAAATAAATCCAAATCAAATGAAAATCCCATTATTTTTAAAACCACTACACTAATAAATGAATAAGTATCCATTTCTATAAATATATATGATTTTAAAATCCCTAAAACATTTAAAAAAATGTCATTTCATTTAAAATTTCAATTCCACATGGTGATTCCAATAATTTTTGACCCCAAATTTAAAAACCACTAATTCATTCATAAAACAAGTATCCCACCCAGGCATCTCAAAGATCATTCTTTAAAATATTCTCAAAACAATTACAAATTTATTTTCATTAAATAAAAATAATCACTTTTGAAAACATACCTTAGGAGATCTATAATCCCATTACCATTTACACTGAACTAGATTTAAAAAGAAAGAATCTTCCAAATTTCACAACAAAATCATCAAATTTTTACATCCAAAAAATCCTCCAAAATCATTTTATAAAACTGATTCCATTTTATAAATAAGATATAGGGGTTAATTATCAATCCAAAATGGTGTTATTAAATGCAAACCCATTTTTATAAATAATCCCCCAGGATCTCATTCAAAATTAAATCAATTACCACAAATCCTCTATTTTTTAAAAACATCAATTTTATACAAAAAATATCACCAAAATGGTGGAACACCACACTATTTTAAAAAAATCCATGTGATCAACAAATCACATGAACTAATGGATTTATTTCTGACCATTTAAAATTCCTCATGATCATTGAAAACAACATGTCAAATAGTATGTATAACCATTATTAAATCAGTCTCATGGTTTGATGGACCATGGGATATTCATGAATGAATCTATATAATGTCTTTTAGATAAAGCTTTTGGTTTTTACCCAATTTATGAGGTCTTGAAAAAAACATCATGCCACTAACCCAATTTTCTTCCCATAAACAAATACAATATGAAACCTTAAGAAACTCACATAATGAAAATGAGGATAAAAAACCTCAATAGTAAATATAATGAAATTTTGAATTTAATATTTCAACCCAAATGCCCATGGTAACCCATGAATCATTATGAGTATGGTGATAAAGCACCTACTCATGACCAAACACCTAAGTCTCAATGATAATTCCTGACTAAATTATACCAAAATATAGTAAATATAAAGTGATATAGTCAATAACCTATTTCCCTACTAAGAAACCTAGTCTCTAGTACCATTTTAAACAAACTGGCTTGCAGCTTCCATCTGTGCCAAAACATAACATGGCCCTCCCCTAACCCAAAGGAAATTCCTAATCCCCATAGGCTAAATGATAGTTCCTAGGCATATCAAGACACACATTAGTAATTATTTTCCCCATGATATAAATATAAATAAAAATAAATAGTTGAAATGTTAATAAAACATCAAAACAGGACATAAATAAATAAAATCTATACAAGGATAAGAAAATGAAATAAATTCAATAAGAAGTTGATACATCAACATACTGATCCAAAAGGTTAATATAATATCCCAAAATAAGGGAAATAGTAAATAGAACCCAAATAGATCCAACAACACCACATGTGGCACCCTATTCACTCACCCCATACCACTTGTCCATCAATGGAAAAACCCAAACCAAAGAACTGAAGTATGTTTGAGCAATAGAAACCCATATAAGATCCACATTGGTGTGATTTAACATCTCAGTAGGTATCCAAACACCAATAATAAATAAATACATAGATAGCATAATTCATAAAATGGAATTTTTAAAATAAGGTATAAAATAATTTTTTCAGGTGATTAATAAAAACAAGTACAATAACATTCCAAAACACATTCCGAAAAAACCAACCTTTAAAAAAACAAAATAAATGTCCCTAAAAATTTTAAATAAATAATTTTATGAGAAAGAAATTATATCTTTAAAACCATAGAAACAAATTAAAATACCCATTTATCCATCTTTTAAACAATTCCTGAAAACTATTTATCATAAGAAAACTCAAGGAAAAAACCATTTCATAAAACCATTTAGTAAATAGAAAAACCATTTTACTTATAACATAACACTTTTAAACCATTTAACATAAACCATATTAAGTCAAACTAAAACACACTCAAGGTGATACATGATCATACATAGGAAACAAGGAAACAAGGAAACATATATTAAGATAACATCCCAAAATTGAGGCCATAAAATAAATCAATCTTGGCTATACAATCTAATTAAAAAATAAAATGCCCTAAAATTTCCTAAAAATGACATAAGAATATTGGTAAATTTATTAAGGTAGTAGTAATAAATACCTAAATAGGTTATAAGAAACCTTGGTCAAACTATTATTTTTTTTGACATCCTAGTTAGTCCCTCTGGACTATTAGTAAAAAAACCTATCCAATGCCTCTATACTACCACATGCCACAATAAGGTTTCTAGAAATCATGACCAATTACTCCTCTTGGTCTAATCCATGAGGTGTAGCTGAGAAACATTCCCCAAAAATCCCACTACTAAACACTATGACTTTTTCTCATATAGGTCACTTACTTTATTCTTAAGACACCCATGAAAATTAAAATGGTGGTTAGCACAAAGTAATATCACATAAATTAAATATAAATCATTTGAAAAAACCACATCTCTCCTACTAAAACCTCACATGAAGTAACACATTTCACATCCATACATTAGAAATATATAAGTATATAAAAATATAAAACTTCCAATAACAGATATCATGAAACAAAAAGCATCAAAATAGTCACACATAGCCCAATTTATTTTATCACACATTTATAAAACAACTTCAATTAAAGTGATAACCAGGATTTCACAAAGTGTTTATGAAGCCAATCCAATTTCACGCCATTTTAAAACCACATTTCAAATATCCTTTTAAAACAATTTATCCAACTATACTTTTATATCGAATTTAGAAATCCAAATATTTTCATAAAATCACAATTCAAATAAAAACACACCTTTTAACATAAATGAATTAGTGTTTTGAAACCATTACAAAACCACACTATTTTATCTTAAGAAACAAATATTTTCCAACCACAATAAGAATAAAAAGTCTCAAAAATATTTAGAATAATGAAGTTTAACTCCCTTAGTTTTAAAAAACATTCGACTAAAGTATAAAACAACCAATATAAATACAAAACTAGTGTCAAACATGCATTTAGAACATTTAAATAACTTTAGAAAATCCAATTGATCATTTTAACAAACACCAAGATTGAGACACATCAATTTCAAGAACAAAATCCATTTAGAACCCACTTAATTCTTACAATCAGGATAAAACATGATTCAAAATTCATAATAATTAATTTAAAATTATAAAAGTAATTTAATACATTCATTACAAGGAACTTTCTTATAAACACTTTATTTATTTCAAGGGGAACAATATGGAAGAGGTCTCCTTCAGTAATACACTCATAATCATAAAAATGGGCATCCATCTCAATCCAAGAATACCCAAATACCCATCATTACAACCTCCCCAAAAAATAATTTAAACCTATGTCACGAACCATCCTTGGGGATCGTGCCGTGACTACCCCAAGCCTGCCTTCCATAGGCCATGGGTTGGCGACTAGCACCAAGGCGTAAATCCCAGTAAAAAAAGTGAAGGCATTGCATTTGTAAAGTAAACAAACACACAGAGAAAGCAAGCAGTAGTAGTAAACACTAAGTAAAAGCTGATAAAAAGTAAGTGCGGAAAAGTAAGTGGGTCAGTATACAAACCCAAACTGAATGAATAGTACAATTGGATGGGAAAACAGCAACTGAAAAGTAAAGCCGCAACGTCGAGCTGTCCACTAGAAATCCCACCTGAAGGGTGGGTACAGATAGCCTCCACTGCACCTCGGGTCCAGCCGACCGCTCCGAGTACGTCCCGCCCAGTGGTCCACCTTCAGGTACCGTCCTGCTCCGCAAGCCTCAACCACGATCAGTGTTGTCCATCGTTTGCAACCAACACAATGTAGTGCGGGCATAGCCAGTGCAGGGGTGAGTATAAGCTACTCAGTAAGGACCCTGAGGCCCCCGAAGGTCTACCAGAATCCACGAAGGATAATCCACAAAGGAAGGATACAATCACGAAGTAACATTCGACACCGCTTAGGTATATACCCATACATATACCTAAGTCATCAATTCCAGTACGCTCTAACATCCGAGCTCAAGTACAACCCAGTCCACACAGGAAAGAAAAATGTAAGTCCACACAGGATAGCACAACACAATCCACATAGGAAAGAAAAATAGTATTCATCTCACACAGGAATACTTCTTTGTATTACGATAGAGATGATCAGATATTGCCAGGGATTCATCTAAGCCATCGAACCCACAAAGTATCGATAGGTACTAACCCCCGCAATGACCCACAAAGAATCTGACCCACACAGGATCGATAGGTAACTAACCCCCACAATGACCCACAAAGGATCTGACCGACACAGGATCGATAGGTAACAAACTCCCGCAAAGACCCACACAGGATCGGAACCACGCAGGATCTATAGGCGATGGCCCATACAGGACCACTGAATGCTGACCCACATAGGATCGGACCCACATAAGATTGGTAGCACAGATCCACAAAGGGTCGTTGAGTGTTGTAGTCGTTGTCGAATCCACTGAGGATCTCTGCACAGTCGTCGTCGTCGTCGCAGCCAGCTCTAGGGTTCCCGCACACAACAAGCTCATTCGGGAGGGTCCGCTCCACGAGCCGAGAGGCTGATACATCAACTGAAACATAGTCCAGAGTTGATGTATCGAAATGTTCTATATCATCAACAAGAACTCAACGTCGCAGACGGCGCGTCAATCAGACGCCTGGTCTGAGAGTTATTGGCTTTTTCGTCCAAGGGGCCCGGTTGGTTTTTAAGGAAAAGCCAACCCGACCGTACTACACCTGAGTCCAAACCTCAGGTGGAGTAAGCCAAAAGATCCGTCTCACTAAGAGGAATCAATCAAAGTCGACAACACGTCAATCGGACATCTGGAGTTCAAGTTATGAGCGTTTCCGCTCCGAGGGCCCGGTTGGTTTTGTGTACGAACCAACCTGGCCGAACCCAAAGTATTCCGAAACCTTGAGTGCGATATACCAAAACGACCACCTTGATACAAGGATTACATCACCCCTGACGGTGCATCGTTCGGAGGCCTGTAGCTCATGTTATGAGCAAAAGACCGAAAGGGTCCGAAAATGGGGGGTCTGGGCCCGGCCCAACCCCCCGGGGTCGGCCCGAACCGGGGCGACCCGACCCGAGTCTGGGTTCGACCCGGCCGGCGCGGCTCGGCCCGTCCTAGGTGGCCCAACCCGGCCTGGGCACGACCCGGCTCGGCGGGCGCGGGCGCGGTCCGGTCGCCAGGCGGGTCGGCTCATCCAGTTACAGCCGAGCGGAGCGGGGGGCATTCTGCCCCCACGTGAGGAACCGCGGCCCCGCATGGGGCCGCCCTTACCAGCGGATGCGGCCGGGCCACTATGTCCCATCCCCCTCCGGTCCCGCGTGGTCGAGGGAACGTGATCCGCTGCCCCGGCGGCTCCTTACGGTGGCGCGCCGGCGGGCTGCTCCGCGGACCACCAGACGTGTTCTGGTGGTCGGAAATTCACACCGTCTTCTCCAAAGGCCCTCTCGGGGCTCATCCTTCACTGCATGGATTTCACATCGCCAGCGCGGCTAGTTTTGTCGACGTCCGCCGTTTCGCACACCAAGAACGACAGGGGCGGTGGGTTCGGACTTGTTCGTTGGTCCTCACCCACCGTGTCAGCTGTTTTAAAAGTATCACAACAAAATAATTAATCAAACGCCATGGGTATAAATCACACAGATTTAAAAGAATCAAACCCCTACCTCATCGTAGTCGTCGAACGTGAGTTCTTCACAGAATTGACCGTCGCGGAAGAAGAGGATCGTCGCGTCACGGAAGGGCGTCACGTCATCGCGGTATACGGAGTCGCGTCAATGATCTCCGAGGGTTAAAGAAAACACACAGATTTAATTGTACCAAAAATAAACCCATGTTGAGGATAAAATCCACAAAGGAAAAATTAAAAGATCCGAAATCCCTACCTCAATCGGATGAGGATCGAAGATTGTCGCGGAGAAGGATCGTCACGGAGGGAGGATCTTCACGTCACGTTGTCGATCTCTGAGGATCCTGCGTTCTTCATCACCCTTCGTCGGAGGCCGGCTTTCTTCGTGTTCTTCACATTCATCGCGTTCTTTGCGAGGGAGGATGAAGAACTTAGAGTTTCTGTCAATCCTCACAACAAGCCACCACAAGCAAAACGTGTGTTGGTCTTATTTTATTCCAAGCCAACAATTTGAAAAACAAGTTAAGAAACGAACCATTAATTAGATGAATTAATGGTAATGACTTAACTGCCCAATTAATAGGGCCGTTATGAATTTAATAAAACACACTGGTTGACTTTCATTTCAAAGGGATTTATGCTGGTGCGTTACTTAGAGGAAAAGAAATGGTGGGGCTCGTGCGGTCCCCACCTCACAAATATCCTACAAAGTGGGTAGGATATTTTTGGGTTCCACCCTATCCGCTTAACATAGTTTAAGTGGCTTTAAGTGAAAATAAAATAAAGTTGTCGCACCACTTTATTTTATTTCTTAATTTAACCCCAAAAATTAAAAACCACACCTGAGGAAACGCAACTCCGGAAAAGGCGTTTCTAAGCAAATAATGGTGTTGTGATTCCATCGGTGCCCTCAAAATTTGATTCCGAGCACTGGTTCAAAAGTTAGAAAAACCCGCTCATTCGTTCACTGAACGTACCCGAGCCAAACTTCGTAAAATGATTCCTAGCACACCGGGCCTCGGAATCAGGTGCAGTCAGAAACTGCGGTCTTGTAAGATTCCATAGGAAAATTAAGGAAAAAAATTTCCTTGAATTTTAAGGGTCTTTACATCACTCCAACCTCTGGGCTTTATGTCCCCGTAAAGATACATCATATACTAGGGAAACAAATGTGGGTACTGAGCACGCATCTGAGCCTCCCGATCCCAAGTTCTCTCTTGGAGGTTCTCGTGCTTCCATCTGATGCGAACTAGAAGAATCAGCCGTCCACATAGGACCCGCTCTTGTTGATCCTCGATCTCCACCAGGACCTCCGCAAAATTTGCCCCATCATCAACGTCCATCTCCCCATGGTCAATGATATGCGTCTGGTCGTGCACGTATCTCCTCAGCTGAGATACATGGAAGACGTCGTGCACCCAGTGCAATTGTGGTGGTAGATCCATGCGATAAGCCACCTCGCCAATCCTACTGAGGACCTATAATGGTCCGATGAAGCGTGGAGACAACTTGCCGCCTCGTCCAAATCTCCATAATCCATGTCGAGGTGAGACACGCAAGAAGACTTAGTCACCATTCTCGAACTCTAGTGGCCTCTGCCTCCTGTCTGCATAAGACCTCTGCCGGCTCTGAGCTGTCTTCATCCGCTCCTGGATGACCTGGACCTTCTATGTCATGTACTGGACCATCTTCGGTCCCACGAGTGCTGACTCCCCAGGGTCTGTCCAGCACAAGGGAGATCTGCAAGATCGGTCGTACAACGCCTCGTATGGTTCCATCCTGATGGTGAAGTGGTAGCTGTTGTTGTACGGGAACTCCACCAAGGGTAGGTGGTCCTCCCAACTGTGACCAAAGTCGAGGAAACATGCACGGAGCATGTCCTGGAGAGTCTTAATGGTCCTCTCCATCTGACCATCCGTCTGAGGGTGAAAGGCGGTGCTCAGACGTAGCTGCATCCTGAACGCCTCCTGCAACCCCTTCCAAAGCCGGGAAGTAAAGCGAAAATCTCAATCGGAGATGATAGATGATGGAACACCGTGAAGTCATACAATCTCTTGAACATAGAGAGGTCCCAAGCTGTCCACTGAGCACTGCTCCCTGATGGGTAAGAAGTGAGCCGACTTGGTGAGTCGGTCGACAATCAACCAAATGGAGTCGTGACCTTTGGAAGTGCGTGGAAGTCCAGTCACGAAGTCCCTAGATATCCCATCCCACTTCCACTCTGGGACCTCCAAGGGTTGTACCAAGCCTGCTGGTACCCGATTCTTTTGCCTTCACCTGCTGGCAGGTGAGGCATCGAGAAACGAACTCTACCACAGCCTTCTCCATGCCCTGCCACTAGTGTAGTCGTCTGAGATCCTGGTACATCTTCACCACTCCAGGATGTACCACCCATAGAGAAGTGTGAAACTCTCTCAGAACCTCCTCCCGCAGAGAAACTAGTACCAAGGTCATCCTATGAAAAGGACGTCGTGCTCTGCTCCAATGGAGAAACCATCAGGTGTCTGTCCGGAGGATATCTGTGCATGTCGCGTCTCACAGTCAGTGTCCCCACACTGTGCCTCTCTGACTCACTGTAGTAGTGGAGGGGTGACTGTGAGAGATTGAAGGAAGGCTGCTCCATCTCTATCCATGAAGGATATATACAAAGCGGCTAGCTGCTCTGTCGCCTCCTCAAGTAGCCGAATTCCCGTCCTCTTGCTAAGAGCAATGACTACCACGTTCCCCTTCCCATGAGTATAGACTATGTCAAAGTCATAGTCCTGGAGGAACTTGAGCCATCGTCGCTGTCTCAAGTTTATGTCCTTCTATGAAAAGATGTACCTGAGACTCTAATGGTCAGAAAAGACTGTAAAGCGCTCTCCCATCAGATAGTGTCGCTATGTCTTCAGAGCGAAGACCACTACTGCTAACTCCAGGTCATGGGTAGCGTAGTTCTACTCATACGGCCTCAATTGACGTGATCCATAGGCGATCACTACCCGCTCCTGCATCAGGACACATCAGAGTCCAGTCCCTGATGCATCGCAGCAGACTACATACCCTACTCCCTCCTTAGGCAACTTCAAGATAGGCGCGCTGGTCAATCTCTGTCTCATCTCCTGGAAGCTCTGCTGACATTTGTCTGACCACACAATGGGTTTCCCCTTCTTTTTACGAGCTGAGAGTGGTGCCGAAACTCTGGAGAAGTCTGGAACAAATCTCCGATAGTATCCAGCTAGTCCCAAGAAACTTCGCACCTCCATCACGCTCTCGGGTGGCTCCCAAGTTAGCACTGCCTCGATCTTCGCAGGATCCACCGAAACTCCCACCTCAGAGATGACGTGTCCCAAGAAGTGGACCTCATGTATCTAGAACTGACACTAGAGAGATTTTCGTAAAGCTGGTTCTCTCAGAGTGTGTCTAGTACAACCTGCAAGTGATAGGCGTGCTCCTCCTCAGTCGTCGAGTATATCAAAATGTCGTCGATGAAGACCACGACAAATCATTCGAGGTATGGCTGAAATATCCTGTTCATGAGGCCCATGAACACCGCTGGAGAATTGTTTACACTGAATGGCATAACCATGAACTAGTAGTGGCCATACCGACACCTGAAGGCCATCTTCTGCACGTCCTCGTCCTGAACTCTGAGCTGATGATAGCCTGACCTGAGGTCTATCTTCGAGAACCACCGTGCTCGCTTGAGCTGATCGAAGAGGTAATCAATCCTAGGTAGTGGATACTTGTTCCTCACTATCACCTGGTTCAGGCGACGTTAGTCAACACAAAGTCTCAAGCTCTCGTCTGCCTTCTTGGCGAACAATATCGGGGAAGCCAAGGGTGAAACACTGGGTCAGATGAATCCCTTGCCCTGAAAGTCCTACAACTGTACCCGTAGCTCTCGAAGCTCAGCGGGGGCCATCCAATATTCTGGAGTCGATATCGGGGCTATCCCGGGGTATAGGTCAATATAAAAGTCTACCTCTTTACGAGGAGGTAGTCCTGGAACATCGTCGGGGAAGACGACCGTATACTGATCCACCACTACAGGAAAACTAGGACTCCGCACGTCAACTGCTCCTAGGATGAGGCTATCCAACTGATGGTTGATGGGATGTCCTCTCCTCTGCAGAAGTCCATCCTGTGCTGTGAAGGCTCCCTTCTCACCGGTGAAGGTGAACCTGCTCCCGTCGGTGCGTACACATTTCACCTTGCACTTAGTACAGTTGATCTGAGCATGGACGGTAGATAACTAATCAATGCCCAAGATGACATCGTATGGCCTCGATGCCGCTACAAGAAGATCCCAGCCAAAGATCTCGCCTCCTAGAGTAAGCTCACACTACTGGCACCAGTGCGTAATCGTCGAGTCTGCTCCCGTAGGAGTCTCTAGCCGTAAGTATCGAGCCAACGGCTCAGTCGGAATCTCCGAGCTCCGAACAAGGGAAGCGGCAATGAAAGAGTGACTCGCTCATGTGTCTATAAGAACTGTAGCAAGGGTGTAATAGACATAGATAGTACCTCGAATCATCTCGGGAGCACCATGGTCGTAGGCCTCCACTGCCTGGAGATGTGCCTGTCTCTGCCTGCCAGATCCCTGTGGTCGGGGTGGACCTCCTGGTGGTGGTGGTGGTAGAGCCTCAAAGCGTTTCCCACCACCTGCTGCTCGTCCAGATCCTCTGCCTCGTCTGCCTGCTCCCTGCGGACCGCCACAGTCGACCCTCTGCATCTAGCTGGGTGGCCCCTCAACCATCATTTTCTCCTCGGCACGGCAGGTCGGGCAGTCACGAGCCATGTGGCACTGCCCACCGCATGAGTAGCACTGCCTTCCTCTCGAAAGACTGGCTCCGCGATGTGTGCCCTGCATAGCTGAGCCAGTGTACGGAGGTCTTCTGCCTGAGGTTCCGGTCTGCTTGGACCCATGAGTCATCTGTCGACTACTTGCTGCAGAAGACTCTGCAACCTGTCGACCTGCGGTAGGTCTCGCTGCTGACGAAGGCTCAGCAAGAAAGCTCTCGATCAAAAGGGCTCGCTCCAGTACTCCTTCATGAGTCGGAATGCTGAGGGAGATCAACGATGCCCTGATCTCGTGTCTCAATCCCTGCTCAAAGGTCCGGGCCCGGAAGAATGGGTCCTGTACCATGTCTGTCGAGTAGCGCGAGAGATCGATAAATCTCGCCGAGTACTGTGCGACCATCAAGCTGCCCTGCCCCAGCTGTAGGAGCTCTTGGATGCACACCGCACGGAGGTTGTCTGGGACGAACTCTAAGATAAAGAGGCTCTCAAAGTCCATCCAGAGAAGAGATGCCTCATTGTGCACCTGGAGCATAAAGCTCCACCATCAGCCCGCTACCGCGTGAAGTAGGCTCGCTGTGAGGATCACCATAATGTCGGATGACATCCTCACTAACCTGAAAACTCGTACTACTGCCTCTAGCCAGTCCTCGGCTACCTGGGGGTCCGTCTCCCCGCGGAACCTGGGTAGTCGCTGGCACTAGAACTCATGCAGTGCAATAAGGCGACGTGCATTGCCAGCGGCTGGGGCTGGAAGCATCGGTGGCTCGGCGGGTAGAGGTACCGCCGGTGCCTCAGTTGTCAAAGGGCCCTGTACCGAGGCCTCGTCACTCGGCGGGCTGTCGTCACGCTCAAATCTCAGAACCCTAGCTGGCTGCCGTCGTGGGGCCATCATGAAAAGGAAACAGGTGCGCCATGGTCAGAACTGTATACCTGGTGAGCTGACACAAAGTAATCACAAAGAAAACTTGAAACACACATACAATCAATGTTTTCGTGCATTAAGTCAGAAATTAGAAGTCAGGGTCCTGGTGTATGGATACGTCGGCCGCAACACCAACATTGGACTCCCTGGACTGATAACCACACCCAATACGCTTAACACTATTGCTTCACATAGAAAAAGATCAGAGTCCAAATTTCTGCGGTAGAACCGATCTCCTCTGATTCCAATTTGTCATGACCCGTCCTCAGGGCTCGTGCCGTGACAACCCCAAGCCCGCCTTCCAAAGGCCAGGGGATGGAGACTAGCACCAAGGCGTAAATCCCAGTAAAAAAAGGGAAGGAATTGCCTTTGTAATGTAAACAAACACACAGAGAAAGCAAGCAGTTGTAGTAAACACTAAGTAAAAGATGATACAAAGTAAGTGCGGAAAAGTAAGTGGGTCAGTATACAAACCCAAACTGAAAGTAAAGTACAACTAGAAGGGAAAACAGCAACTGAAAAGTAAAGCTGCAACATCAAGCTGTCCACTGGAAATCCTAACTGAAGGGTGGGTACAGATTGCCTCCACTACGCCTCGGGTCCAGTCGGCCGCTCTGAGTACGTCCCGCCGAGTGGTCCACCTCCAGGTACCATCCTGCTCCACAAGCCTCAGCCACGATCAGCGTTGTTCGTCGTCTGCAACCAACACAACGTTGTGCGGGCATAGCTCGTGCAAGTGTGAGTATAAGCTACTCAGTAAGGACCCCGAGACCCCCGAAGGTCTCCCAGAATCCACAAAGGATAATCCACAAAGGAAGGATACAATCACGAAGTAACATTCAAAACCGCTTAGGTATATGCCCATACATATACCTAAGTCATCAATTCCAGTACGCTCCAACATCCAAGAACAAGTACAACCCAGTCCACATATGAAAGAAAAACTTAAGTCCACACAGGATAGCACAACAAAATCCACATAGGAAAGCAAAACAGGATTCAGCTCACATAGGAATACTTTATTGTAGTGCGATAGAGATGATCAGATATTGCCACTGATTAATCTAAGCCATCGGACCCACAAAGGATTGATAGGTACTAACCCCCGCAATGACCCACAAAGTATCTGACCCACATAGGATCGATAGGTAACTAACCCCCGCAATGACCCACAAAGGATCTGACCCACACAGTATCGATAGGTAACTAACCCCCGTAAGGACCCACATAGGATCGGACCCACATAGGATCTGTAGGCGCTGGCCCACACAGGACCGCTGAGCGCTGACCCACACAGGATCGGACCCACACAGGATCAGTAGAACTGATCCACAAAGGATCGTTGAGTGTTGTAGTCGTCGTCGAATTCACTGAGGATCTCTGCACAGTCGCAGTCGTCGTCGCAGCCAGCTCTAGTGTTCCCGCACACAACAAGCTCATTCGGGAGGTTCCGATCCACGAGCCGAGAGGCTGATACATCAACTAACACATAGTCCAGAGTTTATGTATCCAAAAGTTCTGTATCGTCAATAGGAACTCAATGTCACAGACGGCGCATCAATCGGACGCCCGGTCTGAGAGTTATTGGCTTTTCGTCCCTGGGGCCCGATTGGTTATTAAGGAAAAACCAACCCGACCGTACTCCACCTACATCCAAACCTTGGGCGGAGTAAGCCAAAAGATCTGTCTCACTTATAGGAATACATAAAAGTCGACGACACATCAATCGGACGTCTGGAGTTCATGTTATGAGCGTTTCCGCTTCGAGGGCCCGATTGGTTTCCTGTACGATCCAACCCGGCTGAACCCAAAGTATTCCGAAACCTTGATTGCGATATACCGAAACGACCACATCGATCCAAGAATCATATCTCCACTGATGGTGCATCATTCAGAGGCACGTAGCTCAAGTTATGAGAAAAATACCGAAAAGATCCGAAAACGGGGGGTCTGGGCCCGGACCGACCCGGCCCAACCCCCCCGGGTCGACCCAACCCGGGTCCGACCCGGCCGGCTCGGCCCGGACCGGCCTGGGTGGCCTGGGCTGGCCTGGGCGCGACCTGGCCCAGCCGGCGCGGGCGCGGCCCGATCGCCAGGTGGGTCGGCTCGGCCGGTTACGGCCGAGCGGAACGGGGGGCGTGCTTCCCCCGCGTGAGGAACCGCGACCCTGCGTGGGGCCGCCCTTGACAGCAGATGTGGTCGGGCCACCGCGTCCCGTCCCCCACCGGTCCCGTGCGGTCGCGGAACCATGCTCTGCCACTGCGGCGGCTCCTTCCGCCGGCTACCGCAGGCGCCGCCGTGCCGGCGAGGCGCACCGGCGGGCTGCTTCGAGGACCACCAGACGTGTTCCGGTGGTCGGAAATTCACTCCGTCTTCGCCAAAGGCCCTCTCGAGGCCCGTCCTTCACTGCGAGGACTTCACATCGCCCACGCGGATAGTTTTGTCGATGTCCGCAATTTCACACACTAAGAACGAAAGAGGCGGTGGGTTCGGACTTGTTCGTTGGTCCGCACCCACCACGTTAGCGGTTTTAAAAGTCTCACAAAAAAATAATTAATCAAATGTCGTAGGTATAAATCACGATGATTTAATAGAATCAAACCCCTACCTCTTCGTAGTCGTCGAACGTCAGTTCTTCGTGGAATTGACTGTCGCGGAAGAAGAGGATCGTCACGTCGTGGAAGGGCATCGTGTCGTCGCGGTATACGGCATCGCGTAGATGATCGCCGAGGGTTAAATAAAACATACAGATTTAATTGTACCAAAAAGAAACCCAAGTTGAGGATAAAATCCACAAAGGAAAAATTAAAAGAACTGAAATCCCTACCTCAATCGGTTGAGGATCGAAGATTGTCGTGGAGAAGGATCGTCATGGAAGAAACGTCGCGGAGGGAGGATCGTCACGTCGCGCCTTCGATCTACGAGGATCCGGCGTTCTTCGTCGCCCTTCGTCAGAGGCCGGCGTTTTTCAGGTTCTTCGCGTTCTTCGCGAGGGAGGATGAGGAACTTATAGTTTCTGTCAATCCTCTCAAAAAGACACCACAAGAAAAACATGTGTTGGTCTTATTTTATTCCAAGACAACAATTTGAAAAACAAGTTAAGAAACGAACCATTAATTCGATGAATTAATGGTAACGACTTAACTGCCCAATTAATAGGGGCGTTAATAATTTAAGAAAACACACCGGTTGACTTTCATTTAAAAGGGGTTTTCGCGGGTGCGTTACTTAGAGGAAAAGAAATTGTGGGGCTCATGCGGGCCCCACCTCACAAATATCCTACCAAGTGGGTAGAATATTTCAGGGTTCCACCCTATCTTCTTAACTTAGTTTAAGTGGATTTAAGTGAAAATAAAATAAAGTTGTCGCACCACTTTATTTTGTTTCTTAACTTAACCCCAAAAATTAAAAACCACACCCAAGCAAACACAACTCCGAAAAAGGCATTTATAAGAAAATACCGGCACTGTGATTCTATCAGTGCCCTCAGAATTCGATTCCGAGCACCGGTTCAAAAGTTAGAAAAACCCGCTCGTTCATTCACTGAACGTACCCGATCCAAACTTCCGAAAATGATTCTGGGCACACCGGGCTTCGGAATCAGGTGCCGTCAGAAACTACATTCTTGTAATATTCCAAAGGAAATTAAAAAAAATTCCTTGAATTTTACGGGTCTTTAAAAGAAAGACTATTTTTAGGATTTAGGGGAGTTAAAAATACTTAGAGAGAATGGAAAGGGAGAACAGAGGGGTCGAAAAACTGAAAAATGAGGGCTTATTTACTTGAAATTTGAGTAATAAGAATCTAAAAATAATATAATAAGAAGGGAGAGAGTTATCCCAAGAACACACCATGTTCAGTCAGGATAGAGGAGGAGAAAATGAGGGATAAGAGAAAAAGGCTCGAGGGTTGAAAATGAAATTCACTATTTTAATGAAATCCAAGAAAGAAAACATGGTGTTCCAAACCGAAAAACAACTATGTGACAACCACCACCTAGAAAAAAACCCTTTTCAAAACTTCTCCTAGAGACTCTTCATGTTCTAGGAAGAACCATGCACTACTCATGATGACTAAACTGTGAATAAAAAAGTAACTAAAAAAGTAAGTATATAAAGGTATCCACAAAGTTTCCTATAAACCATTTGAGAAAACCATGAACAATGTAAAAAATTATATATTTAGAAATTTTTAGGACAAAACTTCCTAGAAACATAAATTAAACACATTGAGATAAAATAATACACAAAAAAATATTATTGTAACTTGTGGGTGTCACATTATATCTTATTTTCCAATTCAAGATTTCCTGTCTAGATTACTGCAAAATATTTAGGTGTGATAAATTTTTTTAGAATATCTATATAGAACATTCTATGTGATATTTTACACATTAGTTCCTTTATATGTAACACATAATTTAAATTTCATTAGGTATGTTTCCCATGGAAGGACCATTATCCATTTTTGTAATTTTCTTTGGTGGATATAACATTGAAGCTCCCTTCAGCTTATTTCATAAATTTGGATCTTCATTATTCATCAACTCCTATGATCTTATTATTAAATATACATTTTATAGACATTTTAATGAACTTGAATCATATTTCTGACCACAATAATTCCGCAATCCACATAAATCTACAAGAATTTGAAATCTGTTTATTTCATATAAGTTTTTTCTTAATATGTGGTCGTTTCTTCTACTCTTGATTGATCCCCCTTATAATGAATTTCTATTGTAGTTCTGATGTAAATGTTTTGTACCAAAAAAATAAAATTCACTATGATAAAATATATCTCAACATGAATAAAACCCCCAAAACCATGATCTTATGTTCAAAATTTCTCGTTATCTTGAATTTCTAAATTTTAAAAAAAGTTATTTTTGTTATTTCATCATCACTGGTTGGGATATTCTTAGGGAACTATCTTCTACACTCCCTATATCCACCGTAAACATGGTTTAATTATTCTATTATCGTTTTTATCAATATTTTATAAACTTTTTATTTATAGATACACTCTTTATTTAAACAAATTTAGAACAAACATTTGAATTTGAGACGACGTTACCTATTTTTTAAGGATTTTTTAGAAAGGCCATTTGATAGTTTTTTGGTATTCTGTACACTAAATAAAGGTATCCTTACATTATCCCACCTTACAATAGAATTTGTAAGTACCTATTCCTTCTTAAACTACTTCAGAAGGAATGATTTTTTTTCTTATATTCAAAGATTATGTCAAGCACTAGATACTTCAAATTACTAATATTCTTTCAAACATCAATGAGGGTAAGGACCCATCCATAAAAAATCACTAAATTTATTTTTTGAAATAATTAATTTATTGGATTTTGAGTATCTTTTTAGGTTTAGTGTTTTATAGAATTCAGTCATATCTATTTTGTAACAAAACTATATATTACATAGTGGAAAATTCTATTTAGTTCCCATTATTTCCACAATATAAAACTTTTAAAATGAAACTTTCTCTTCAAAAAAATATTCAAGATTTTCATATTGACTTATTATTTTTTCTTTCCCATCCTTAAACCCAATTATTTTTTTAAAACGTGGGATGATGACAACAAGCTTTGCAAGGGACATAAAATTAAGAAAATTAATTAGTATAGTTAAAAAACTTGAAAACCATTAAAATATTTTCCTTTTTGAAAATATTATTTTTTAGGATGAAATAAATCATATCAAGATGGAAAAAACACAATTTTTTCTGAAAGAAAACCTTTAAAACCTATAGCAACCAAAACAAAACCATTTTAGAAAACACAGAGCATTTGTATCTTAGAAAATGATAATCATAACCCATGATAAAATATTGTCATAAACAAATCGTTCCATATTAAACCCATATGAGAATCCACCCGGATTAATTACCTCATTCTTTCCTTTGAATACAAAGAACATTACCCAATACATTGGATATATACAATGGGGATCACCCATTATATAAGCTATATCGGGATCCCTCATCGTATATGTTATATCAATATTACCCATCATATAAGTTTCATATATATCACCCTCCATAATATATAATTCTCAATTAAAATATCATGAATAATAAATATTTATTCTTTCATATTTTTATAATAAAACCCTTGAATTTTTTTTAAACCCATATGAAAGAAACTTTTTGATATCGAAATACCCTTTAATTTTAAAAATTTTATTTTCAAAAATAAAATAACCATAATAAAATCAAAATAGGGTTATTATTTGGTGAAAAAATGAAAGATTATATTGTAAAACAAACATCAAATAATAGTTATGTTAGTGGGAAAAGCTGTGGACACTATATACGTTAAAATAGAACATTAATTTCTCCTTTTTTAAAGAAAGTAAAAACATTTCATATAAAAAATGAAAAAAGATTTATTTTCAAAAACTTTATAAGAAATCCAAAAGAAACATAAATTTTCATTTACAGTTTATTATTGTCCATATAAATAAATTCATAAAATAATTTTAATAATATGAATATGGAAAAAATTATTTATAAAATTAATCTTAAAAATTTAAAATGATGTTTTACGTTAAAGTAAATTAGGGTCCCAGCCTAGTTGTTAAAACAACCCAATATTACTTCATCAACCAGGGTTCAATCCCTTGTATCCCAAAATTTTTGGATTTATAGAGATTGTGGTGGTGTGTGGCATGGATGAGTGATCGATGACTCGGGCACTTTAGGCAAGAGTGATGGCAGTCTCTGTCAACAAAAACCAGTGACATGATGGGGCTACTATGTTTCTGTGGTTTGGGTGTGACAACATCAGTGAAATAAAGATGTCTTGTGTGGAAATGATTGAGGTTTGTAGTAGAAGGTTTCAGCGACATTCGAGGTGTGATGGTGAGACGACAACCATCGATGCATGGAAAGGCGGGTGACGACTTCACTGAAAAGATGGGAAAAAGATCCCATCTACCGATGAAGATACAAATTGGATTCGTACTAGCTTCCCCAACCTTGAAGGGATACCATATTTGGATAAACAAGAGGATATGGAATCTACCATCGGGACCAATCACCGTGCAAGATATGTGTCATTTCATGCTATGCGTCTTTGTTAAGTGTTGGAGTTTGGGGGAAATTATATATATTCAGGGTGGGTCTCTATTATGATGTCAATCTTTAGGCCTTCATGGGCCATGTGTAAGGAAATATTTGACTCTAGGCCTACGAGCCATGTAATGATCCACCCCAATCATTAAAAGGGTATTATATAAAAATAATAATAAAACATATATGGCCTTCGGGAATTCAGACATGTTTTAAGTTAAAGTGTCACTTACCTCGAGTCATACTCATTACATATGTTCTTTATATTTCTCAATAATAAACATATATCACTTATTTACTTCCTTAATAAATATTTCAATTTTATTATTCTTTTTATTTTATTTATTACCATGTTTTATACAATTACATAATCAAGTTAGTTCACGTCTGATGTTTTCAAAATATTAAGCTCATGTGTCCAAAATGACTTTGGTAAGTTGAATATGGTCAAACAGGTAATTAATCCATCATCTAAAAAATAATAATATAGAAATAATTATAATTTTATATATCTATTAATGTTTTAAAACCTACCATAAAATATATTTATGAAAAATGAACAACATTACAATCATAGAGATAGTAGGTCATACATATGCATGAGTAACATTTCAAATTTTCAAAGAACATGATGAAAATAAGGTAGGTATTATTTTGTATTTATATAATTATTATTATTATGTCATAAATATAATTTAATTATTTTAATTACACTTATATATAGAATCAATGTGACGTGGTTATGAAAAATGAATCACATAACTTTAGGGAGGTAGAAATCCACACGTACCAAAGAACACCATTATCATTTTTAAATTGATAAAAGGTAAGAAAATATATGATATATTAACTTTTAATAATGATAATTATATCATGAATGTCACATATATCCATTAAATCCATCATTTCAACCATCTGTGAGAGGCAGTGTTGGAAAATGAATAAATCGGTTCGTGAGGTTGTAGTCCAGCGTACACACTAACGATGGTTTCGTTTCCCATTTTATGGTAGAGGAGAAGGATATAGGTTATTAAATTAACATTAAAACATATAAGTATATGGAAGATACTAATTTTATAATTTAATGATGGTTTAAGAATAATTTAAAGAGTTAAAAGAATAAATAAATCTAAAATATTTAACTAAAATCTATAACTTCTCTTCAGACTACCTCATTCACAGCTCAAGCCCTATAAGGTTGATATTCTACCCAAAATAAGACTTTTAGAACGTAGGAACTGATTTATTAAAGGAATTTTATATGGATTTTTTGAACTAAAATTATCAAAAGGTGTGAGTAAGAATGGAGAAGAGGCCCCCTTTTGAAAGTGAGGGGCAGGGCACTGTTGGAATTTCTTAAAATGTTAAATTTATATAAATAAATTTTCAAATAAAAAGGAGAAAATTTGGTATAATTAAAATATAAGATGATTTTGATATTAAACACTCTCATTAAATAATATTTTGGTAAGTTTATGTTATTCTCTTACCCTTATCTCTTAGTTTTAATCCCTTGTTATCCCTTTTAACAATTACCATTATTTCAAAGTTTTTATCTCTTTAAGGGTAAATAAATTTAATATAAAATGAAGAGTCATAGAAATGAACCATTTTTTATATTTTATACCATATACCATTAAATTTTCTAAATATATGTTTTTTTATTAATTTTAAACCATTTAATGAATTATTATTTATTATAAAATATCATTAATGTCATCTTTGGAACTATTCACATAATTTTAATATTAAAAACACAGGACTAAAATATAATTCTAATATAATACATTCACACATACCTAATATGTTATATATATATATAATTCATGGGACACTATAAATCACCCCAAAAATATAACTTTTATTATTTCTAAATTACTAACTTTATTTTTCTACCGCTTTTATAAGCGTTGTGTTGGTGTTACATAAGAATTTAAGTTAATTATTTCATCATTAAAAATTAAATAATAAAATACCATGATAAAAAATAATTTATATTTCATATAAAAATTTATAAGTTAATATACGTTGTTTTTATACCTAGCATTAAATTTTTATCGATATTAAAATATATAGGGTGACATTTTGACTTTGTATTTACATAAAATAATATATATATATAAGAATGTTTAAAGAAGAATGGCCCAAAATTGAAAAATTTGAATCCTGGATGAGTATGGTCGAACCCCACCCATATAATAAATTAAAACCAAATTTTAGTGTTGTTTTTTAATCCTTATCATATTATTGTTAACCTTAACTACTTGATTTACCCTTACCGAGGTGACAAATATTTACTACGATTAGCATTCACAATGGAAAAAATAAAAGAGTTATATCTAACAAATTTGCATCTATTGGTTCAAAATATGGAATCAATATTTGAATATTAAATTCTTAAAATTTTCATAAATCAATTTTAATATAAATACGTTAATATAAAAGAAAAATAATTATTAAAAAAATGCATTTCTAAGCACAAAAGTGAACTTATTTTAAAATCAGGTATAATGATGATTAAAATGCAATTAATAAGATTATATATAATTTATATCTTTTATTTTATATCAAATTCAAATAATAATGATACTTTTTGATTAAAATAAATTTTAGTTTTACAAAAATGGGTATTTTTCACTATTCATTAAAGAAACATTTTTTTTTCAAAAAAATCCCAATAATTCACTATTAGTTAATTATTATATGATGATTTCCAAAATGGTGTTCATTTTTTTAAATAAAATATCTGAAAACTAAATAATTTAATTATAATTTTTTCTCACAAAAAGAAATAAAAACCCTTTTTGAAGAAAATATTTTTTTGAAAAAGTAAATGAATTTACTAAAAATAGAGTGATTATTTACTTAGAATTTGTAAATATTTTTTTATTGATTATGAACATTATACATTTATATAATAATGTAAATATTTCTATTTATACCCAAAAATTTAAGGACTAGGTTATGACTATAACTTTTAAAATAATATTAGATCGTGGTTTGAATAAGATTACTGTTTCATATTGTACATGCTATCCAATATAGTGTTATTTCAAAATATTGGGATATTACAATGAGTTCCATCTTAAAAATCCATCATTGTCTTCTAAATACTTACTTTATGCATTAAATACTTTTCTTATATCAATGTTTCAAACTACATAATTCATTTGGTTTCACCTCCAAATGTGCATTCTTGATATAAATGATTTTTTTCATATTTTTTTAGATACAAGGGACTTTTCTATAAGATCTTTGTTGATATCTTTAACATATTAAACTTATTTGAGAAATTAATTTTAAAACATATATCATCTCTCTTTATGATAAAATTTTACCACTTCGATTTTTTCAATATATTTGGATAGATATTTACTTGTTTGAAATTTATTTTTCAATGAAAACTCCATAATATAAAACTCTTATTCAAGTGAGTCATATCTTCCTATAAGATTTCAAAAATCCCACTGATAATTAAGTATGATTATTTAGGATAACCATGCATCATATTCTTAAATACCCCAACCCCAGTAGCCCAGAGTTGGTGGTCACTTTATTATATTGGTACTAGGTACAAGCGGTCACATCCCAATGGACCAAATTGTTTAGTAGTTTTGGAAAACTTGATATGTTAATAAATCTTACATTACAAAATGAAATAAAATAAAACATATTAACTTCATTGAAAACACACTTATTCTCCAAACTTATCCATGCATGTCAATCATAAAATACATCTAGGAATCTTGGGGAAAAATAAATCCTAATAAAGGGATGAATTAATAATATTAGTAAGGATAAAAATAGAGAATAATCTATTATAAGTAAACATAAACTGTAAGGAAAGGTGAATAACTAAAAAACATTCCATTAAAACATAATCTTGTTCATAATATGGAAGGAATAAAAGATTTTCAAATAATTCCATATAAATAATCATATGATAATGAAACATAACAATGGATATTATACTAGTATAATAATAACATGCATTATCAATAACTAATCTCATAATTAAGGAATGAATAATTTTGTACATCATAAACATACCATTAAGCCTTCGACCAAGACACCATACATAATCGGGCAAGACATCATCCAATACGCAAACTAGTTTGTCTCATGAGACCTATCGATGCATCAAGGGGTTATAGCAGCCCATGACCATCACATACTAATTATAATTAATTACCCATATGAATGGGGGTGAAACATAATCAATAAATACATTCATATTGAAACTATCATATGTAATGTTATTGACTTTCCCAAAACGATAAACATAATCATAAACCTTCTAATGTAATAGGAAGAATGGTATCAAAATAGAACAAGAATTTTCAAACCGATCATAAAAAATTCAATAAACTATGTTTAATGGAGTTATAAGAGATCAAACTCAATTAATACTAAGATCTAAGAAAGGGTGTTTATATAAATGAAAATACTCAAATAAAATCATTGAGAAATTCATGAGAGAAATACCACATTACTTTGAAATAATTTAATTTAAAAATAATGAAATTATAAAAGAAAAAATTTTATTTTAAAATAACAGAGTAAACATGTAAAGTATTCCTCAATACATTAAGGTTTCATGAAATTGGAAAAAATTTATCATCCTGAATAAGTTAAAAAATATATTTTATATTTTGAAAATGATAACTTTTAAAGAGTATTCTTAAAAATAAAGCATGAGCATTAACCAAATGAATAGATTATGTATATTAGATATAAATCCACATAAAACAGGTGTAAATACAACACAATATAATAAAAATTCATTTCACACATAATGAAATCATGAAATAATCAATGGAGTAGAAGTTTAACCCAAATAATGGAAATTGGGTTTAGATTTCTCATGCCACTTTGTAAAAAGTTGAACCGTATTCCCCATAAAATTAATGATCATAAAATGAAATAATGAATTCCATGATGATTAATATATTTATGATAATATATATTAAAGGGTAGTATGTACAACACACTCAATAAATAAGGTTTGAAAAAGGAATACGTGTCATAGAAGTAAAAGGAGATGAGAAACAAGTACCTTATGTCTGAAAGCCTTGTACATAATGTATTGGATAAACAAATTAGATTCATTATTTACTAGATTCATAAACTATTAAAAATATATTTTATTTTTTAAAATTTTATTAAGTTAATTTTTTAAATTTTTTAGAGTTATAATGACTAATTTCACTGTTCCTATAGAGTTTGTTTCATTATTTTGTGGTTGGGTCCCCTGAGTATAAATATGGAAGTTATTTAAAAATAAGAATAAATTTTTAATAAGTGAAGTTATTTAGTATTAATGAATTTTAAGAAGTTTAAATGGTCTAATATATCATTTTATTTTGTATGAGGATTATTCATTAGATAAAATGTTGTTGAAAATGTCTTAATTTATTTTGGAGGTTTTTGTGACCATCACGAACTTGTGTCATTTTATTTAATATTATGTTTATATAATGTTTCCAGAACATGATATAACTTATAATATGTATATTAAAATCATATTTAATAATAATAATTTTTTTATGATCATAATTTATGGAGTTAATGAAAAATGAAAACTCATCGTTCATGAAGGCGGTAAATCGACACATTACGAACGATTTTTCATTTTTAAAATAAAAGGAGAGGAGATGGGATTTAATTATGGATAATACATTAGGATAATAAAATTAATATATATATATATATATGATAATTTAGTTAACATTAAACTGTGTATAGGGGAGGTTAGAAGAGGATATGAAAAGAAAGAAAATTAAATGAGAAAGAAGGAGAATTTTACCTCTTCAATATCATCTCCTTGGGAACCTCCTTAGGCACTTGGAATTCCTTATTGAACCTCATATTATCTTTCTTTTTCTTAAGCATCTCCGTCTTGTTAGAAAAAAAATTATACTGTGTAATAGATTGATCTTCACCAAAACTAAACCTAATTAGAAAAAATAAAATAGAACACAAATCTTAAAAATATAACAACTTCAAATAATAGAATCCAAATATGGGTGTTCCCAACACATTAATTCCAATTTTAGGATAACATTAATATATGATCAATATTGAAAGGGGGGGGGGTCAACCAATAGTGGTATCAATTTTATCAATTTAAATTTTTTATACTTTTCCTATTTTATTAGTTATGATATCGATTCTCTCATTATATTACCTTTACTTCATTTATCTATACACAAAAAATCAGAAAAGATATTTACAAGGTCAAACTTTCAACAATAAAGGCTAATAATTGGTTAGAATAGGAAACAATCCCTAATAACACTATTAACTAGAAAGAATCATGTGAGGTATAATAAAAAGGGTATATCCTCGAAACTTTCATTGCACTTTAGTCCCTGACTATGCATCAATATCTAGATGGTTATTTATACTAACACCTGATAGTTACATAATATGTATAGTGAAAATGACAATATCTTTCACAAATATAAATCCTTGTCAATGGTGTGTTACATGGGCCTTATTCTCCCTCTTCTCTTATTTTAGGAACAACATTAAAGAAATACCTTCTTATTTTTATGCATAGAAACACATATACAATATTCTTATACATCATAGTGGAAAATAACGACTCTTCTACTTCTTCTTCTTAATAGAAGAAACTAGAGAGGACAGTTCATCTATTTATTGTTCACAATTCTTACACATACGCAAGACCTTTCTTCTCCATAAGTGAATCAGATTACACAAAAATTCCTTATTATTATTTCCCAAAATTATTTCTTTTTCCTATATGAAAATTTTAGGGCGCATAACTCTTCCTCAATTTTAAATTTACCATAATCTTCTTTTTCTTCCTTTTATGCAGTCGAATTAAACTAGCACATCACCCTTTTTAATTTAGTGTATCAATAACAACTATTGTTCGCCTCTCTCCCAACTTAATCTGTATTTTAACTTCACATATTATGAGGTTATTATGTTTAACTCCTCAATTTAATACAAATGATTTTTATATGGGATATATTATTGGTTCTTCTCTCTGTAAACTTAGATCTTCTTCTCAAAGTAATTTTGTCACACACAATTTATTCTTCAACCTACAACATACATACATATATTTATATAATGACTTATAAACACATCATTTAGTTCTACATTATTATATAAATAAACAATATACATTGGAATTCAAAATTTTTAATTTCCATGACTTTTGGTAATTCAAAAATCATAAAATATCATTCATTTAATTTCAATTTATTATATTTTTAATCAACCTCTAAAATCAGAAAATTTTATTATTCCTTTTCCAAATAATCTTATTCTTATACATACAAATATGAAATATATATCATTTATATAAATTCATGGTCACTAAATGATTTATGGTGTGACACTCTTGGAAAATCCCATTCCTTTCTACCCTCTACATTAATCTTGTCTCAATACAAAAGCATGATGATATTTGAATTTGACTATTCAAAATATACAACATCATCTAGATAAAATATTTTAGGACATTAAAATTCATAAAAATATCGCCCCATAATTTTTTTTGATGAAATTGAAATGACATGAAATTTTTATTTACAATTCACGCGACCAAGTCATATGATCAATGTCATGAGATCAAAGACATGCAACTACAAGGTTATACAGTGCCTGAAGTTGTCTGAGACAACATAGTCCTACACAATTGTCACCTTTTTCAATTTTTGGACATGTTTATATTCAAATTATATTCTAAAAAACATCTAATAACCTCAAAATGTGTCATATAGTGTAACATTACACAAACTTCTGATATATTTATTTAAGCTACTTCTGATGAAATCACACAGTCGCCTTATAAATAATTCACTTAAGAATTATCTTCCATAAATTCCCATATTATTTTTATATTGACTATTTTAAAAAATTATTTTAATTCACCAATAATATTTCTAAGAAATTTTAATCTTATATAGATAATAACTCTACTAAAATTTATCCCTATAGGTTTGAAAATAATAGATTTAGTGAAACCAGATGACATTGTAATGTGGAAAGTATTTTATCATTTCCACATTTCAACCATTCTTAATTCACATTAAACCATGAATTTCATGAAATGATAATGTGATCATTCATGTTTTCATATTTTAGAAAAGACGATTTAACCATTGTTCTGGTTTAGAATATGTGGCTGGGTATTGAAGATGAAGGGAGAAAAACTTTGACACATCACATGTTCCCATATATTTTAAACAAATTAAAAATACATACAATGTTTTCACCCTACATTGGTTTCTTGAGGGGAATGTCAGTGATAAATAATAATTCATGATCCTTAGTTAGCTCAATCAAATAACTATAGATCTAGTACTCTCTAGTACTGCATTGTGTCACCTCACACAGTGTAGGCTGAGAACAAACCCATTCTCCATAAACATTCACTAACCAATTTAGGATATTTTCCTATATTATATATAGCATCTTATGGCTAGATCGCCTTTAATATTGGTCGGTTTCCCTATCATATTCCCTGGCTTCCCGAGTAAGTTTTAATAGATTTGGAATATTTATTTAAAAAATTATCCTCTTGAATTAATTTGAAAATAACTTCATATATTATTCCAAACATAAATTAATTACCTCTATCCCTCTTAAATTATTATTTACTTACATTTTTAACTTTATCCATGTATTGTTATTAATTTTATAAAAATGGATGGATCATTTAAAAAGTATTTATGTTGTCGATAAAAAATGCTCATTATAAACTCTCTATGGGACACAAATATCCAAAACACATATGCATTCAATTATATTTGTATATCATAATGATTCCAAAGAAAGAACTAATTTTTTTCATATAGATAATGACAAGAAACTTAAAACATATTTAAACACTAGTCACACAAGATGTGTTATAGAATCATCATTCACTTAATATAAAGGGACAATTTATTGAAAAATTCTTGACATAATGCTTGGGTTCGCCTTCCAACATTTAAATACTTTCTTATTCAATTCATTACTTCTAAAAAAATTCGATATTAGGGTTTATGAATACTGTAATCTTATTTATAATAATTACAACACAACAAATTGTGAAACAAATCGTGGTATTCTATTGACAACGTGGATTCATTTTTTAAAATTCTCTAGGAATTTAAGTCATCCTCAATAAATTTAAACTCCATGTTGTATCAACCTTAATCATTTCATGATCCATTCGGCCTAAATTTTACATAACCACACCAATTTTTCATTGGTTATTCACTATGGTGCAACCATTATCTTTATGACCCAATCTATAACATTATAGTGTATATTCACATCACTTCACAAAACCATCTCTAGTCATATGAAGTAGTTAACTCTATATATTCTTAAGTTATTCTTCTCTATAATGAATTATAACATGGTCTCCTCCTCCATGGTGAAAATTTACCCAAGCTAAACATAACTTAAATAGTACAATAATCTCATGATTTAGATTATAATTCTCACAAATAGTCTCACAACCCAAGGAACCAAAGGTTTAGTGACTTGGAGATCATCTTCATAACATATTATTTACAACACTTGAAAACATTTATTTATAATCATACGCTACTACACCATATTCTAGACATCTCACATGGTATATACATATTCATAACTTAGGGGATCAGAACATGGGAAAGGTGTGAGATCAGACACTCAATAAGGAAAAAACATATCATAACATGAAGGATAACATGAGGATGAAAATATATGATTCAAAAATATAAAAAGGTCATATAGGATAATCATAAAACCTGTTACAAAAATTTAGATCATAAAAATATCATTGAGGAAGAATAAAAGATATGGAATGAATGAAAATACATCTTAATAATCATATAAAATATAAGCAAGACATAAAAGTGTGTAATAATTTAAAAATAAGTTTTGATCATGAAAACTTTATATTTAATGGAAATGAAATGCATCTTGAAAATTTGGCATAACTTGATAAAAAACATGGAAATGTGGAATAATTATAAGCACATGAAATCTAGTGAACAAATATTTCTACGTCACATTTACAGAAAAAAATTGTTAACAAATATTTCCAAATATCACTCATAAAACAAATTTGAAAACAAATATCCCCATATCTCATTCACACAATAAACTTTTTGTAATTTACCTAACCTAAAAGTCACAAAATCGGTGCTCCGAGTCGGGTTTCCACATGACCTCAAGTACATCTCCCCGTATGCTAGAGGTTCCCGACTAGCGGAGAGGATCTGATAAGTCACATGGGGAGACTATACCCTCTTTACTAGTGTAAGACAAAATATATAACATAATAAAAAAGTAAATAATAATCTGAAATCCAAAACGTTCATTTTGAACTAGTTTACAAATTGGATATGAACCACAAGAAAATAGTAAATATGTCATGCCATGCTAACATTTCGAAAAGTGAAGGGAAAACCCAAAATAAATACCAATATATGAATCCTCAGAATGGGACTAGACTCCATGTATGGATCCTCATCCAAGCACTCCCCAAGCCCAACTCAACTCCCGAGCATAGGTCCCTTTCCCTTATCCTGACCTGAAAATATGAAATCTTATCCGGTAATCAATAGTGGCCTGGGAAGGGTGTGAGTACCACTCAGTAGGCCACCGCCAATAGTGTCCAAAAAATATCTAGTCTAAAAGGATAGATCATGAAAGAACTAAATAAATGATAAGGAATAGAAAAATCTCAGTTATAATTAGGTAACATTGTTTACTTTACCCATTTACCAAATAATTTCCATGTTCATTAGTTAGTCCATATTTATTAATTAATTAATTTCCATGACATGTTCCATGGGTTAGGCATTTTCATTATTTACACAAGGGAATAACCCAAATAATTACTAAGCATTAGGGTAAAATCAAGTGCTCTATATCTCTAGGTATAACCATTTCATAACATTTACATCACACTTACCTTGGAGCCTCAGTCCATGTTTTCTCATCAAATGCATCTGTTAGAGGTGTAGAGATTCAGTCCCCTTCTCTAACCTGTGTATTATGGGGTGTTGTTTAAAGCCTCACTCTAACCTTACCTCTGGGTGTAGATCCTCAAGTAAAATACCCCAAAACTACTAAGCCGGGTGTACATTATTATTTATCCATTTACTACATATACCATATCAAAAACCATACACAATAAATACACATAACATAAACATTTCACATGCCATTTAACACATAAATCATCCTTATCCTTTAACACATTAGTACATTTACCACTTATTTAGTATAACTCATTTAACCCATTTCCCATTCCATGACATAACCCATTTAGAATATTCAACACTTCCCATATGTTAACTCATTTCATGTATTAAAAAATTTCCACACATTAACCCATTAGTGATGTTTAACTGTTTCCACACATTAACTCATTGGCATACTCAATAATTTCCATACAATAACCCATTAGAATGTTTAAAAAACCCTATACATTATCCCCTTAACATATTCATAAATTTTCTTGTCTTATACCATTTATCACATTTATAAATTCACAATAGTTTACCCATTCAACATATTCACCATTTCATATTCATTAACCCCGTATGCATTTCATGCATATTTCATAAATCGCTTAGAACAATTTCTTTATTATGTCATACACAAATCATGTTAAGAAAAATAATCCCTTATGTTAATATCAACCACTAGACACAACCACTATTGGTTATAATCATAATTATAACTAATTTTTCAATATTTCTATCATGATATCTATTTCAATATAAGTCATTTTTGTTCTTAGCACTACCATGATCTATGTTCGGGAATGTTGGCACACCCTATGGGTGGCACTAAATTGTTCAAATAATCCTCAATGCATAACACAAGGATCGTGAGGGTCCCATTTATGTATTTGTCCAACCATTTTACCAAACCCTATCAAAGGAACAAAAATTAAAACAAACGTAAAAACATGAACTCAACCATACATGCACAAATCTATAATAAAACAATGGCATATAACATATAGACCACCAACCTTAGATACGATGATGAAATAACCCTTAACATTTAATTTATATCTGGATTTAATCACCATTTGAAGACCCAATATGAGATCCACCAGAAAAATAGGGTTTTAAGGATTCATAAGAAGATGAAAAAATATGCAACCCTAAATCCAGACTGTGTTCCAACCATGCGCCAACTTCTGTCCATGAAGAGTTAACCAGTATGATTACATAAGAAGACCTAAATAGTTTGAAAAACTACGTGCTATCCATGTCAGAAACCTCTATCCATGTTTGTATAGTTTTTCTTCCCCCCTTGTACGGTTTTCACTAATTGTGTGCAAACCATGCAATAGGCACATAAAAGCTCAGTTTCCCTTTCTTTCATGCCCCGAGCACCCAGAACCCTCCTAAACTTCCTCAAACACCCATTAAACTTTTTTTTTCGAAATTAATGGATATAAACCAAAATTTTAAACATGGTCATATTTTTAAAAAAATTGGTATCTTACACTTGTGAACAAATACTCCCACTTATCATTCATAGAATATTCTATTGTCTCATGTGATATGAAACATTATCCAATACATTACAGGGTGATGTAAGAACCCAACCTCATCATTCATACATTTTATTGACTTTTAAAATCAGTCATCATAATATATTATACAAACCATAAAAAATAATGTGTTTCTTAAACCACAAAATAGAAATCATTCACTTTTCAAATATATCCCATAGAAATAAAATGGGTTTCATAAAACATCCAAATGGTATAAAATAACAACATGAATTGCATTTTTTGAAACCAAAAAATTGATCAACCAAAATAATCACATACTAAAAGAAAATATATAGTAAAACGTGAAACATTACAACATTCAAGATTAATTATTTTAAAATGGAAGAGAAATCATAGAAATAATTTTTCATAAAATATCATCTTAAAATAGATGTGATTTTCATGTCACTTTAAAAAACCTATTTTTGAATATAAAGATAATACTTCTTAATAAACTACATCAAAAAAATAAAATAGATAGACCTTGTTAAATCTTATGCCAAAATCTAAAGTAGAAGATAAGTATATAAAATCATGGTAACGCAAATTCTTTTAAATGAATTTAAAAAACTTTCTTGAAAACCCGTATAAGAAAATAAATAATGAAACCCTTGTTTTAAAATGAATAAAGGGAAGAAAAATGATCATTACAGATAGAAAAAATTTTCACTAGGTATAGGATAATATTGCTGGGAAGTAAAAACATGGATATAGAATAAAAATCCATTAAAATAAGTGTGAATTATTCTTAACATAAATTCATTTCTGTGAAATAATATAATCACAAAGGAAGAATAATTTTGTGTGAAGTATGATTTACCCATAAATAATGTGTATCACTTGCTTTTTGAGTAATGTGACATTTTTTATGACTTTTTATGTGTATAAATTGGTTGGGTAATGTTTGGGAAAGTTTGTAAGGGTTTTGGTATGGTTTTGGGGATTTTCTATGGTGGAACAGTTTGAGAATAGTATGGGAAAACTGTGTTTCTTCTTCAAGAAACCGTGAAATTTAAGAAAGAGGCAAGGGGTTAGTGAAATATTAAGGTTCATGGTTTAAAAACGGTGTGGCCACCCTAGGTAAACCATGCCACTTAAGAAATTGGGATTTCACATGGTCGGTGTACAGTTTGTCTAACCATGTGGGACAACTGTGTGAGGAATCTTTTGGAATAGAAGTAGTGGAATGGTTATCTCATAGTTTTTATAACTGTTCGAGATAACTATGAATGGTTTTAAAAATGGGGGGTTTAAAAAACAGGTTCATTCGAGATTTTCCATAAAACACTCATTTATTCTCCCACTCGAACCCAACTCGGGATTTCTTTTACTCAAGAGTTAGGGAGTCTCTATCACTTGTTTAGGAAGTGAATTTAAGGGTTTTCAAGGTATTTGAAAGTTATTCTTCTCCATTAAGTCTCCTCTCTTGGTTATTTGTTTGTTTTCCTTAGAAATAGTTGATTTTCTCTCTCGATTTCCAAGATCCACTTTCATCACATCTAGATATAGGGTTTTTGTTTCCCAAAATGATGATATTTTGTATTTTTAATGTTAGGTGAAGGAATTTAAGGCATTTTTTTAGAAGTTTCTTCCATATTTGTTGTGCAGTTGTGGGGTGGGTCAATTTCACCAAACCCTAAGGTCGGTGGATTCACTCTGGACTCCATTTTTGTAGAAGTAGAAGACTTAATTTTAAATTAATTATTTTTTCTTGGAATTTTTTGTAAATGTGATGTTTGAAGCTTGATTGAAACTCATTCTATGATGATTTGGGGATTTTGGGGAAAAATATACTATTGTTGGGAAATGTACTTTGTTGTAGGATTTTGAAATGATGATTTTTAATGTGTGTGTTTCCATACAATGTTAATTAGGATGTGATACCATGTGTTGGGAAAATGGTTAATGAGATGTTTGGTTTCTTTCCTTGGTATTGTGATGATTTGGGTAAAATGGCCTGGTTATGGTGTGTTTATCTTGCTATAAATTGTTTCATTGTTTGAATACAAATTGTTTTATATAAATATTCCAACCGGTTCAATCCTAGTGGTGTGTGTAGGGAAGTAATTTGGGGAAACCCTACTGAGTATTATTACTCACCCCATTCTTTGGAACTTTTGTGCTTGATGTTGTACTCTAGGATATAGGTAAATGTAAATCATCTCATTTCCTTACTGGTTCATCATGCTGCTTGGGTGGTCCTATGATGCTTGGAGGATGGAGCATGGTGTGGATCTGTGGGGTTGTGTCATGGATCCCTTGCTTTATTTTTTTTAGTCTTCTTCTTGGTACTATGATTATGGTATTATAATGGTTTTGGTCTTTTTGATATTTGGGAGATGTTGAATTGTAATACATTTTTAACATGCATTATTTACTTATTTTGGAATTGAATCGTTTAGTTAGTTGTTTTCATTTCAAAGGGAAAATTAACCCCCATCATTTAGGAAACCCTTATCATTTATTTCCATCTTTTAGCACCTTGGGGTTTTTGAATACGGTCGAGTATCACTTCCACCTCGACTCAAGTGAATGAGGATAGGCTGAATATTACAACTTTTATTACCTTTTTTAGTCCATAATGTATAATTAAACTTGGTCTTATTCGGTTGTGGAATTGGTTGTTTGTCTTGGAGTTGGCATTCGTTCTTGGTTTATTCATTGTGTTGGGATGGTAGAAAGGAGTAGGACTATTGGAACATGAAATGTATAACATAAAAGGATGTAGATAACCCTTTTATGATGAACTTCAAGTTTCCACAGACATGGGTACATAAGTGTTTTGGAGACAATTATAGAAGTGTAATCTCATTATTGTGGGTGTATCCAATGAGATGATAATGGTATGAATGATATTATTGACATCCCACTAAGATATCATATTTCATTTGGTATAATGATTTATGTTCTGGTATGAATCTTTTTATTTTTTAAAAATATGGAAATCATTTTCAAATGTGAGTTTTTGAAATGATGATTGTTGTGGCATTTTGAAAATGGGCCGATTTTCAAATCATGGTTGATTTTTAAAAAATTATTAAAAATGTATAATGTGGAATTTTGGAGATCATGGTTATGATGGTTACAATGTGATTGAATTTGGAATTGTAAGCCTTTAGTTTATAGGGAGTGAGACTTATGGTGGTTTTTATGTTAATGGAAATAGAACCTGCTAGGCGTCATAGAGACCAACCAGAGGAAGCTAATATCATTCAACCTCAGGAGTGACCCATGAGTTTGGTCAGCTATTTTTGGAGTGATCTTGGGTATGCGAACCATAGATGAATTTTTTGTATATGGATAGGTGTAGGTATTTCTGAATGGGCTAAGTTAAAAGGTTAATGTTTTTGGGAGAGACAGGTTGAGTTTTGCTATTGAGTTGATAGTCTTGAGAAATTGAGAGTTACCCCAAGGAAGATTAGCTTAGTGTTTTAGGTGACTTGGAATATAAATAATGTTATATGAGTTAGATGTGTAATTGATGTGTAACAAGTACCATCGAGTTCCTATAGATGGTGCGGTTGTGTCCTGTCTATTTTAGATACGAAATTGAATGCTTGTAGTCATTTGTAAGGATGGTTTTTAAGGTCGATGTCATTATGAAATCTACCCACCTTGTTAGATGGCATTTAATGGATGCCTTGTTGTTAATTTCATGCATATTTGACAAGGGTAACTAATGTGTGGATGCATGCCTTATTGTGGGGGTGACACCTGAGGTGAGGGTGGTCATGTGGTTAGGAAGTCTTTACAAATTCTAGGTTGTTTGGTGAGATGTTGAGAATGACCTGAGGCTGATGGGTCTAAAAGACATGGAGGCATGGTCAGGTGAGTAAGAGATAATTGTGATAAACCACGTGGATGATTGGATTGTGTGATCTAAAGTCTGTTCTAGTGTGCGGTTGCATGAAAGTGTGATACCTTGAGGCCCTAATGAGTTCTATCTGTGGGAATGCACTGGTAAGTCCTGATGTTGTTTGGGATGAGTGAATAGGTATCTCAGGATAAGCTCCCTTCATTCTCTATGAAACCAAAGTGGTAAGTGAGGCTATAAGAGAGACTATTGGGTTTTTTATTAGTGAGGTGGACCACCATGTGTCAGTTACTGACTACAAGGGGCTTGTTGGGGAGTGGTAAGTCTATCACAAAAGTGTGGAGAAAACCATGGGGTGGATGTGTCGGCACCGATATTCCAATTATAAACTTGTGAGGTGCATGTTTGGGTTCCTTAGGAAGAATAAAAAAATAATTGGATACAGTGGTTGATCGAGCCAAGAAAAATCATTGGGCTTAGGGATGTTATAGGTGAAAGCGAAGATGCCTGTGTTAGAATTGATGGTGGGCTAGGAAGTATAAATGGGTTGTTATAACTTCAACAGAAATCAAGTTTGGACTAGATTAGGTGGGTTTGGGAGACACTAGGATGTCAGTCGAAGTATAGGAACATTCGATATGGGAAATGGTGTCTAGAAAATAGTGAAGTTGGGTGTTCCTAGATTGAGTCAGTTAAGGGAAAGGGTATGTAGTTTATTGAAATGCATTGGGATCACAGATGGTTTGTGTTATCAGGCAAGTAGATCATTTAGTAGAGTATGAATCATGAAAGTTGAGTTTTCATGAGAAGAACAACCCAATACATGATTTGGAATTGGTTGTTGTGATGAATTCTATGAAAACATTGATTCACTATCTCTTTGGTGAGAAATTCACATTATTCACCGATCAAAAGATCTTAAAGAATATTTTCACACAGAGAGATCTGAATTTGAGTTAGAGGAGTTGGATGAAGTATCTAAAGATCTTTGAATTAGACTTGATGTACACACCAGGTAATGGAAACTCCGAGGCAGATGCATTAAGTTGGAAGTCAGATGCACATGTGAAAAAAGAAGCTTCATAATAGTTGTAGTTGATGTCAGTTATTGATGAAATGTGGTTGTAATGTGAAGACCGGGTTGATTTATCATTTTTCATTCTATTTTAATTGGTTCTTAACTTGGTTGGTTTGGTTAAATAGGCATAGTTGTCTGATTTAGAGTGTGTGACTATGGGGTTGAAACACAATTGTGGGCAGACCATTGACGGATGGAAACTAGATAGGAATTCCATGTTGTTCGTTCATAATTGGATGGTTGTACTGGTGGGTTGTCAGGAGAAACTTGTCAGTGTATATCATCATTTTAGATGGTATTTCCATCCCGAAATAAAGAAAATGTATATGTCATTGAAAGCACAGTTTTTGTGGGATGGTATGAAAAGGACAATGGCAGCATTTATTTTGAGATATTTTACTTTTCATCAAGTTAAGGTAGAGCATCAGTGACCAACAAGAATGTCGAAGTATTTACCTATTCATTTTTGGAAATGGGGGAAAATAGTGATGGATTTTTTTTAGTTCACCCAATAATGTTTCGGAAACATGATTCCACATATGTGATTGTGGATCAGATCACAAAAGTAATATCATCTCATCCCTATTCATAAATATCATACAGTGGAGGATATTTCCTAAATATATATATGTGAGGTGGTAAAGAGGCATGGTGTACCAATTTATGTTTTATCAGATAGATATCTAATGTTCACATTCTATTTCTGGAAATATGTGCAGCAAGACCTTAGGACATAGTTGACGATGAGTATGACATATCATCCTCAGACAGATGGGAAATCTGAGAGGATGATACAAATGTTTAAAGATATGTCGTAGGCTTGTCTTATGAATTTTGTTTACTAATGGGACGAGAAATTTCCAATGGTGGAGTTATTATAAAATAATAGTTATAATTAATCGACATATATGGATCTATTTGAATCATTGTATGGGCGTTTGTGTGATTTGACACTTTTTGGGGTGGAAATAGGTGAGACTTTGATGGTTGGGCTGAGCCTTGTTTAAGAGACTCTAAATATGATTATGTTGATCAGGAAGAGAATTACGATAACTCAAATTCATCAAAAATAGTATGCAGATCATCATCGATGACCGTTTTCTTTTGAGGTGGGTAATCGTGTCTTCTTGAGAATCTCTCCTAGGCTTGTACATCATCATTTTGGATAGTAGGGTAATTTATCTATGAGGTATATTAGTACTTTTTAGATAATTTAGGGGGTTGGATAGGTGGAATATCATTTGGATTTTCCACCACAGTTCTGTGTGGCACAATATGTGTTTCATGTTTCTTAGTTTAAGAAGAATCATCCGGATTCTTACCGTGTTATTCAATGGGATCATATCGAGCTAGATCCAAATGTTTCGTTGGTGAACATTCTAGTGAGGAATAAGGATAGACAAGAGAAAGTCTTGTATGGTTAGAAATATGGTCAGATTAACTAGGAGACATGGGAATGAGAGAAAGAGATGGTCGAGCAATGGCCCGAGATCTTTTAGAAAAGTGATGGTTTTATACTTTTTGAGGATATAAATTCCAATGGTTGGGAGAATATAGCACCCTTTATTTGAGTTATGTTACCTTTTTTATGCCTTTTTTATGTGTATAAAGTAGTTAGGTAACATTTAATAGAGTTTGGAAGGGTTTTGGGAAGGTTTTAGGGATTTATAAGGGTGAATAGTTTGAGAAAAGTTTTGGAAAATCATACATCTTATCTTAGAAATTGGTCATGTTGAGGAAGAGGCAAGGGAGATGGTTCATATTTAAGGCACACAATTTAAAAACTATGCAGCCAACCCAGGTAAATAATTCCACTTGAGATAGTGGGATTTCACATGGTTAAGGTACAGTTTGTCTAACCATATAGGACAACCATGCAGGGAACCCATTGGGTTAGTAACAGTCACCCAGTTAGAACATGGTTTGTCAAACCATGCAAGCTAACCATACGTAGCTATTGGGGGGTTAAAAAGTGTGGTTTCTCTAGATTTTCCTTAAACACTCATTTCATCTACCATTTGAACAAAATTCAGGATTTATTCTTCTCAATGGTTAGGGAGGCTCGCCCATTCATTTTGGAAGTGAATCGAAGAGTTTTCAAGTTACTTTGAAGGAGATTCTTCACAGGTAAGTCTCCTCTCTTGGTTGTTTCTTGGTTTTCCTTATATCCAGTTCTCACTCTATCTCATAGTTTCCTAGATCTATATTCATCGCATGTAGATCCAGCATTGTTGTTTCCTAAAATGATGAGATTTGGACTTTTTGATTTTAGGAAAAGATATCGAAGGCAGTTGTGTGAACGTTTCACCCAAACTTTGTGTACGGTGGGGAGGTGGGTTGAATTATCTAAACCCTAAGGTAGGTGGATTTACTCTCTACTCCATTTTTCTATAAATATAAGGATTAATTTAAAATTTTATTGTTTTTCTAAAATTTAATCTTAATGTTATGTTCAAATATTGATTGAAACACGTTTTGTGATGATTTGGTGATTTAGGGGGGAAAGGGTTATTGTGGGGAAATGTACTTTGTTGTTGGATTTTAAAATGATGATTTTAAATTCAGTGTCTTAGCTGATTATGGAAAATAGTTTATGTAAAATATTTTTCAATAAAATGGTTTTTTTAAATTATTTGGAATGGATAATAGTTTATGGGTGTTTTTAATAAATGGGTGATTTATTGAAGTGCTTTTTGGGGTGTTGTTGTAATTGTTGATTTTTTTAGGGATCTTTTGGTTTTTAAATTATTGGTTAGTATTGATTGAAAATTTTTTTTATATGATTTCGAATTTTTTTTATTGGAATGGTGTTGTAGTTTTAGTAAATTCTATATGCTTGTTTGTTGGATTAAGTGTTTAGGCATATGTTGGAATGGATGGTTAGGGGGAAGGAAGAACCTCTATAAAAAGGTGATTCACAGTGGACATGAAGGACATCTGTTACGAATAAGTTGGTGTGATGTGCCACTATAAAAGAATAGGGGTGAACGATCTTGGATGTGAAGTTTCTCTATCAAGGGTACACTGAGTTTGGGGGTATGGAATTTTATTAATATGTTTGGAATGTGTGTGTGGCCATGTAAGGTGAATTGGGATGTTATAAAATGTGTTGGTAAAATGGTTAATGAAAATTTTCAGTTGTTTCCTTAGTATTGTTATGATTTGGTTAAAATGGCTTGATAAGGGTGTGTTTGGATTGATGAAAATTGTTGATTTGTTTGATATTTTATATAAATTTATTAACTGTTCTATCCTAGCGGCGTGTGTATGGAATTCATTTGGGTAAAACAAACGTAGTATTATAACTCACCCATTGCTATGGAACTTTTGTACTTTTATAGATGTTGTACTCTGAGACCCAGGTGAAGGTAAATCATCTCATTTATATAGTGGTTTATCATGATTCATGGGTGGTCTTGTGATTCTTGGAGCATGGATCTTGGTATAGAGTTGTGGGGTTGTCTCATGGATTCCTTGGGGTTTATTGGTTAATCATCCACTTGGTACTCTGATTATGGTATTATGGTGATTTTGGTCTTCTTGATATTTGGTAAATATTTAATTGTAATATATTGTTTTCATGCATCATGTAGTTGTTTTTCATTGACTCTATTTTTAGTTTTTTCATTTCAAAATGTAAAATTGTCCACACTATTTAGGAATCCCCCAACATTTATTTCAAACCTTTGGCACCTTGTGGATGTCGCCAAGGCCAAGTAGAACATCCGTATTGACTCATTACAATGAGGAAGGGAAGGATGTAACATAATGTGTAAATACCAAATAAAATCATTATGGGTTAGTATAGATAAATCACAATAAAATTCAAAGATGAGTGATTGTGGCTCATAAAAAATATTTGAGTTAAGAAAACACATTAAATCCTTTATAACATTTGAATCAAAACCCCATGAGAGGTATAAATTTAAATAGAAAATTGAATATCATGAAACATAAGAGGATAATAATACAAAATAGAAATTTTTTAGTATTTACTACATTGAAAAAGAAAACATGGTCTATATCTTAAACGTGTCTCAAGGTATTTAAATTTTAGAAAAGAACCTTACCTTGTTTCCCTAGTTAGAATATTCACTCTAATACTATATATAACAAATATAAATATTATAATAACTAATTTTATAACTATAATAACACCTACAACTATTTTTAATTTTCATTTATAATCATTACCAGTATGTATATCTGTTAGTTTTTTTTATTTTCTTCCTCATGTGTTTAAAAGTTTGACTGTTTATACTAGTTCCTTTCGGGAAATGTCGATATTCATTTTTTGTCCAAAGTTAATATTTAAAATTTAATAAATTTTACTATAATTGATTAATTAAAATGATATATTAAGTTTGAATTTCTTTTCAAGATTACATTAGTCTTTTTCTTAGAAGATGAAACTGAAAACGATCATTTTTCAATGATTTTCAACCTATAAAGGTTTTTTTCTTAATTAATTATTTAAATATTGAAGTATCCTTTAAAGAATAAAAAAATATTAATCATTTAAATATTTATATTTATTATAATAGTGATTAATCTTTTATAATGATCCATGCTATAATTTCTTATAAATGTTCAACTTGGTGGTCAAACCGACCAAAACATGAACATACTATGATTAACAATGATTAATCGGTGATTTAGTCATAATATTCATAAAAAATTGAATAATTAAATAATTTAGTGTTTATTAGTGTGATATATCATAATTATAAATTAAAAAGAATAAGAAATAATGGATATGAAAATATTCCAGAATTTGAATTAATGATTTTCTTCTTAGAACACTTATTTTAAATGATTAAATTTATGATAATTTTTTGTTGATAATATCATTATTGGAATATAAAAATTTTCATAACATAACTTTATTAATATCATAAACATAATATTTATCCATTATTTGTATTTTCATGTAGACTGGAAATAAATCATTCCATGGAGGTTGTTGTCCACGTGTATAAATAAATAATGAATTATTTTTCCATAGAATGGAGGAAATGAGTAATATGGTTTATCATTTAAGAATAAAAAATATTTCATAATTATCTTAATTATATATTGAACTCTATATTTGTATTATCCTTGTACGGTGGTGAAGGAAAACAAAACACTTTTCCACGTGGAGGTTATAGTTCGCAATACAAACGATTCATGTTTTTGTTTTTCTTAACGGAAAAGGGAGGGTGCTTAATAATAATAAAATAATTGTAATAGAATAAAAATATAATAATGTTATTTATTTTACGATTATGATATGTAGAAAAATAAATCAGGGAAAAATAAAAACACATAAATAAATACAAAAGAATGAAATTGTTGTTAGGAACTTATACCTCACTTCTTGGATTATCTTATTTGAGAAGTGGATTAAACCATTGAGGGATGTTATTTTGAGAATAAAGTAACCTTATTAATGTTTTATGGAGTATTTATTAAAGTTATGGCTATAGTTTTTCAAATAATAAAGGATTTTTGTGTGAGGGGAAGTGAGGAGAGTAATGCCCCTTTTATAAGTGAAAAGGAGTGACATTTCTATAAATACCCAAAACATTTAAATAATGGGAATCCACTATCAAGTAAAGTGGTTCCAAAATTTAGAAATAATAGAGTGGGGAAGATATATTTTTTATCCACACCTCCAAAACTATATTAAAAACATTTTCTAAACATGTTAATTTCCTTACCTCTAAGGTTACTCATTTTTACCATTTTAGTTTCCAACACACTAACTAGTTTTTACCTAGGAAAATTATCCTTTGTGAACAAAAATAGAATTTTAACCATTATATAATTTTAATCTAATTATTAAAAAATTTAAATTTATATTTTTATTTAATTATTAAAATTTTAAAAAATTAAATTAAATTTACTAAATGGACAATGTATTAAAAATATTTTTTTAAAACATGTTACTTAATTTATAAAATTAAGATTATGGGTTTATAAATTAAATACAATAAAATAACTTATAAAAAATAGTGTTTTATAAAAAATGCTTCATAAATTTCTAATTCATACTTATATACTAATAATTCTATAAACTTTATGTTATGTGTAAAAATGTTATTTTTCACTATTAAACTAAAAATAAATCTTTTAGAAAGGTTCCAATAACTCATAATAATATTATATTATTATACTTAATAAAAAAATTATTTTTATTTTTTAAATTTAAATTTTAAATTTTTATGATTTACTATTTAAATAAAATCACAAAACATAGTGTAAAATAAATCATATTATAAAATAATTTTTTAAAATGTTAAATATTCTTTATTATTATTTCCTATAATTTACTAATTAATTTGTGGATAATATATTATTCATATTATTAATATATTTTTTATTATTTAATCACAATATAGTTAGTTTCTTCAAATTATAGGCCAATTTTAAAAATATTTTTTTTAAGAAAACAATGATTTAGTATTTTATTTTAGCTATACTAATTGAGTTTTATTAGTATTAAAATTAGTTTTTATTTCCTATTAAATGAATACTTCATATTATGGTTATTCATATTCATTCATTAAAATTAAATAGCTAGGTTTTAATAGGAATTTCATATATTTATATTTTACCTTCCTATATCATGATTTTAGTTTTAGTTTATTATTTCATATGGAGAAATATCAAAAAAATATTTATTTAATGAAAGTATACACTAAAATATTGGGTCGTTTCATAGTTCCATAACCTCCCGTATTTATATTTCATTAATAAAATATATTTACCTTCATATAATGGTGTAAATTATCACAATGTGATTTACTCTTCTATATGCTTGATTTAATCTAACATAACCTTTAGAAATTTGATTTCTTATTTAATACCAATGACTTTCTTTCTTAAAATGATCACTGAAAATGTGCCATGATTATCTTCATGTGGGAAGAAAAAACTCCAAAAAACATCCAAGATCTTCCAAGTATCCTCTAACCATCAAAAAATATTATATTATTACAAATATCATTGCTAATATTTCTAATAATCATAACACCTTAGTTACCTAATTCATTGTTATGTTCCAAAAAATAGATTGAAAACCATGGTATCAGAATTATACCCCTATGGGTTTGTTGGAAATTCAAAGTGTCCATTGATAAACATCCCTTTATCTAGACCAAATTTATTTTGAATTACAAATCCATTAGACTACATCTATGTGATCCATGCTCAGTTTAGAAGACAAATATCAATAGAGAATTATATGATCTCATTTAAACATAATCATAAAGTACTTTTTAATAATCTACCAGTAATTTCAACTATATTAAAGAATCCTTTAAGCTATAATCCCCATAAATTATATCAATCCATGTATTTATGACCAATACTCCATCATAAAGGGAAACTCTCCCTTAACAGTATAATTCCATGATTTTTTCCCAACTTATCATTTATTACCCTTTCACAATAACCACAAAGATCAATATCATATAAAACATAAAAACAATTGAGTTAGGCATTTGATGTATATTGGGGAGAGGAGATTTTCCAGTCCTCTTCAAGTTAAAGGAGGTGGTTCAACATTGAGGTTCAATCGGTTTCTCTCAAATGCTGGTGTGACCAATGGATTTGTGATATATCTACAATTTTTTGAGTCATACAAATATTCTCAAACATGATAATTCCTTTCTCCACCATTTATTTAATGAAAAGATACTAAATATCAATATTATTTTTACATGAATGGTATAAATTATTCTTTTTTAACTCAATTTCATTATTTTTTTCATAAATAACTTCTATGGTAAGCTCCACTTATTCTATAAGATCCTATGATTTTTTCTTCATCCAAAATATTTAGGTATATTCCATTGGGATTAAGATGTATTCTGATTTATCCATGCTAATATATATTATCCCTTTCTTCTTTATAATTCATATAATTATTTTTATCCTGATAATAAATTACCCTATAATGGTATATTTTCTATCTACAATATTTCTACCTTAATATGCATCTAAATAACCATAAATGAATTGATAATTTCTTGTACAATATTCCAAAGCATTATTTAGTGTGCCTTGAATGTACCTAACGATATATTTTATATCTGAGAGATATTATTATTATGGATAACTCTAAAATTTATTTTCCATGCATGTTTCATAAATAATGTATGGTATTGTTGTTGTGAGATAAATCAAACATATAATCATTCTATAATAAATAGGAAGATTGAAATATCTATCATATTCGTGTTTTACAATCTTAGTTCTAACCATAATCAATGTTTAAACTGGTTTAATATTATAAATTTCATACCTTTTTAGTAGTTACCTTGTATATTTAGATTGGTAAAAATGGTTAACCTTTCATTTGATTTACATTAATCCTGAGAAAATATTTACATTACCCCAAATCATTGATATTTCAGACTCTAATCTCATTAAGAGTGGAAAAAACTACACTAATTTTAGTATATTAGCAAAATAAATGATGTCTTAAACATATAAAAAACCATGAACTAATTTTCTATATTTTATTTCGCATAAATTTTATAATCAACACCACCTATTTTAAATAAAAAATTCTTTAAGAAGGAATCCAATCGAGTATACTAAGATGTGGGTGTTTATTTCTAATCATACAAATCCTTTCACAAATTTTATACCTTTGATTCATTATCACAAATAAAAAAAACCCACCATTTGTTCTATATATACCTATTCCTATATCACTCAATTCTTAAACATCATATTGACATCTATTTGATAAATTTAAAATGTTCTTTAATTAGCCAAAACAAGGAAGAATCTGATTAATTCAAGTATTAATATAAGTGTGGAAGTATCTTCTATATAAACACCTTGGAATTATAGCTATCATTTATAAACTAAGTCCAAAATAAAACCTAATAGGGGGAGTTAATTAGTTTGTTTTGTTTCCCACTTCAGAAACTATATCTTGTTCTCATGTTGGCAATAACTCTTTAGACCTATCAATATTATGCACAAACAATATCCAAATATAAAAAAATACAATGACCTGTGTATTTTACATGGTTAATTACTCAAGGATTCTCCAAATAGAATATAATAATGTTTTAAGTGCATAATAGTGGATATCACTACTCATTATAGATAATTACATTTTTTCTGTAAAGACACATTATCAATCTAATTAAAATACCCTTTTTCCCATATCCACTCACTACTTCAATTGAGAGTTAAAAATATTTCATGACATGATATTACATCACAATAATTATTTCACAATAATAAACACCATTGGTCATTAATATTTATTTTTATTCACATAAACTCTATATCTTCAATGAAACTCATCACAAAAATAGGTTCACTCTCTAATCTATGGATTTTTCAACTAAATCATTAAAATATCTCCCCTTTTTTATCTTTTATATCCTTAGTATCAAGGTTTAGAAATTATGGGAGTGATCTATATGAATTTTACACATGTCACCCATTAATTGTATCTTTAAACCACCCATTAAACTTAAATTATGTTTTCTAAAGTTAAGCTAGATCCCATGAAATTTGAGATGTATTTATGCAATTATATCTTCATGGTGTGAATTTATAATTTTTTCATGAAACTACCCCCAATATATTCCATATTTCAGCATGTATTTTTTATTTATTGTGTAATATCAATCAACATCCATATTCAAAAATTATATGTAGAATATATTATTTAAATCTTTGAAATATCACATTGTATTATTTTTAAACTCCCTCAATAATCATACATGTTTCTTCATGGTCTTCTAATTAATATTTGGATTACTATTTCTAAATTATCTAGCTATTCAATTAATTTTGGTTAAATAGACCCTTCATGTTACTTCCACCATGTTAGTGGAGAGATTCATTAAACTTGTATTTTCTATAACCACACAAACGTTTTATGGGGTCTTTACAATGGTGAAACTATTATCATCAAACACAATCTATATCATTGTAAAATTATTATTTTTCACTTTATATAATCATAAATAGTATTATTATTTAGTTAACATTATTTTTTACTTTAGTTATTCTTCTACCGAATACATTGATAAGTGGTCTCCTTTTCCACAACACCACACCCCTTAAACATCATATTTTTTTAATCATATATATCCACCTTCACAATGTGGCATAAATTATCACATTGGGATTGAATATTATTTATAATTTTTTTAATCTAATGAAACATTTATAAATTAGAGTTATTATTATGTATATGATAATTAATACTACATAGATTCGCTTCATAGTTTAAAAACCAATAATTCATTGTGATATCTCTATTATATGAAAAATCAACTTCTAGTAACTTCCTAGATCTTCCATGTCTTCTCTATGAATATAAAAATATTATGTTATGACAAATATAAACTAAAATTATTCCATAAAAACCCCTTGTTTCCTTAATTATTCCATATGATCTAAAAAATCCAATGAGAAAATTTGTTACAATATAGTTTTATCCTTAATGTGTATCACTCTCTAGTTGATAATGTGTGATAGATCATGGATATTAAACATAGTATGTGACACATGGAAGACATTGTAATCTAAATGAAACTATTGTGTGTAATGGTTTCTAATAAGCAAACTCACTTACCCTATATAGAATCTATAATGATCTAATGAATATTTAAGGCAACATTCTTCTCTAACGGAATCTCCTCAAGTTGTGTCATGGTGATACCTTCAAAGACACATGGTCTCATTCCTAAAACTCCAAAGATCATATTATATGGTCAATCTAGAATTTATGATGAATTTTGGTTATCCTCATCCAATCATGGTTCCCAAAATGTGTAATTTTACGCATGACATTCATTGATAAAATATACCACTTATAATCTAGAACCTCAAGGGTTTTTCTCAAACCAACATGGACCTAGTACTTAGGCTTCATCATCTGATAGATGAGGCACCCAAAGAGTAACTCTATAACAGTATTGTTCATACTTGGATACCAATAATAATGCTTGAAATTGAATTATGTATCCATCACATCAAGATAAACCAATAAATTTTGGTTTTGAAACTCCATCAATAGATCCCTACATAGCCCAACTGAAACAACAATCTATACTTATAAGGTAATGAAGTACTACACACCTTTATAGATTTTATTTCCTAAAACACATGAGAATATATGGTTGTATAACACCACACAACCATTTTATACAATATGTGATTCATCACCTAGTGAATTAGTTTAGGGGACACCCTTATCAATCAAAGTCAAGAAACATATCCCACTTCCACCAAAATCAATTGCATCGAGGCCAGCTACTCAAACACTTCCTATACTATCCAAGATTGGAATTTATCTCTATGGACTTTAGTAATATTTTTTTCAATTTCTTAGAGTATAAAAAATATTTAAGTCATTTAAAAATAGGATTTATTTCCATTACCACTACTTTAGGTTGATATTTGACATGGAGAAAACATACACGAGACTCCTTTGATATATGTAGACCAAGAATATCTCATCGAGAAGGTAGTGTCTATAAGTTATTAGGGTGAGAATTAACACTATGAGGTACAATTCATGGGTAGTGTAGTTCTTCTCATGAGGTCTCATATTCCAAGACCCTTAATCCACCACCACCTACCTCTATATTTGTACCGAACTAATTTAATTTATAGATGCATCTAAAAACACTATGCACTTAGCTACTTCCACCATTAATTAAAAAATATGAGCTTTGAACAACAACTAATTATTATCTACACTAGGTTAAATACCCTGATGGGGTGAATCAAGATATGATAGATTAAAATAACTACCCCTTTAGATATTTTTTTTCATTAAAAACACTCTTCTCCCCAGTTCCTATCGCAAAGTATGAACATAAATGAAATCATGAATGAGACACATAAATTTTACTTTGTTCAACCTAAACGGGTTACATCCAAGGAGAATATAATGAAAATGTCTCGATGTACCAAATCCACTAATCATCACTATCAAAATAAGGTTCGTTATAGAACAATTTTATTCCTAGGATCACTACCTTTATAATGTTTAGAGTGGACTCATTATCCCTCATGGTTTACAAACATTCACAATCTAAAATCTAACTGCTCTCTCAATTGAATTGTGCTCAATACTAATCTAAAGGAATATTAATTTGATAACTTGAATCAATTTGTTTTATGACTCATTTTGTGCATCATTAGTTTCCACATTCATCAACTTGATGAATACAATATTAGCACATATTCACTGGGAAATCCATTCTCAGCACATTTTTTATGCTCATTGCCTTTGGAAAGCTCACATTGCCTTCATGAAGCATCTTAATTCTCCATAAGAAAATTATACATTCAAGAACCCCATTAATTTTTATAATCTCACATATCCTTCATGAATCAACCTTCTTTCGCAAATCTCACATATCCTTTGTAATTCTCAACAATTTAATGAAGCTTATAAATTTTGGTTGATTTATATATCCTTCACAAATATAAATAATTTTAGGATGATTAAAACTTTCTATTAGATATTTATATCCTTGAAAAAAATTATGTCATTGTGAATTGATTCACAATAAAAACCTTCACAAATCACCTTCACAAATTTAGAGCCTTTTGATTTTTATTAAGGCTTTCTTTACTCAAATGATGGGTGTAGAGGCCTATTTGTAGTCATTTTATCCCATTGCAGATGCTTCCAAGATCACCACCACCTTTTCATGAAACACTCAAAACTCATTTAAGAAGCTCCCAGTTTTCACAAAGCAATAGGAAAATTTCTCATTCAAGAAGCTTCTTTTAGTCATGTATATTTATTATTTTTCATCATGCATTCACAAACCTTCAATCCTTCACAACAACATCTACCATCATGAAGATCGATATCTTCATGAAAATCCAATCTTTATGAATTTCATTACTTTGGTATAATTTTATGAGGCATTCCTGGAATTACAACTTTCTCAATGATTGATCCATTCTCAAAATTTTTGTCCGTAAAAATTTGGAAAACACTAGGAAAGGACACCACCTATTATACCCAACTTTATATGCCACATCCTAGGAATCCATTCCTTTTTATTGAAAATTTTTCAACATAAATTTTAATGGCCCGGACCTCTACGGTCCATTACTTTGTGAATTTTTGGTGTTGGAGGTGTTTCGGGAGGTCAAGGGGACTTATCCCCAACACTTTTCCAATTTTCCAGTTCTGTGAACAGTGTTTCCAGTTTTATGAACAGTAACAGATCGTTCTCACAGATCGGTCTGACAGATCGGTCTCACAGATCGGTCGGACAGATCGTTCTCACAGATCGGTCTGATAGATCGGTCTCACAGATCGGTCTCAAAGATCAATCTCACAGATCAGTCTCAACAGATCTGTCTCACAGATTGGTCTCACAGATCGGTCTCACAGATCGGTCTGACAGATCGGTCTCACAGATCGGTCTCACAGATCGGTCTGACAAATCGGTCTCACAGATCGGTCTCAAATATCGGTCTCACAGATCAGTCTCACAGATTGGTCTCACAGATCGGTCTGACAGATCGGTCTGACAGATCGGTCTCACAGATCGGTCTCATAGATCGGTCTGACAGATCGGTCTGACAGATCGGTCAGACAGATCGTTCTCACAGATCTGTCTGACAGATCGGCCTCACAGATCGGTATCACTGATCGGTTTTACAGATCGGACTGACAGATGGGTCTGACAGATCGGTTTCACAGATCGGTTTGACAGATCGGTTTCACAGATCGGTCTAACAAATCAGTTTCACAGATCAGTTTCATGTACAGTAACAGTGGGTGAACAGTGTTTCCAGATTCCTACTGTTTTTCCCCTATTGACATTTCCTTTGACGTAAAATACATTTAAATCCTTATTTTAAGGGATCTTAAGGCATTTTCAAAGCCCATAAATCTTATATTAATGATTCCTAAGGCCGGGATGTATTTACTTGGTCAAACCGCGTGGGTTAATGCGATCCGTTTTTAATAGAGAATTAACCGGATCTTAGACCGTCGCCCCCTTAAATCTTAAAAAGGGATGAGATAACATTCTCCCTTATTCTTTCCCTTTGTTCTCAGCTAAGAGACGCTAGAACCTTTCAATCATTCCCGTAGGAGTTACACAATCAATCTTTACTCCTAGGATTGGTTCTTCTCAGTTTTGGATGCAACCAAACTATGTCAGTCAATCTTCCCCATAAGGTATGTTTTATCGTCGTTCCTTTGGGGATCATCTTATCTTATTTCTCCCTTCCATATTATACCATGTAATTTATATGATTCTAATGGGTTTTTCTTGGGGTTGGTTGGTACTGTCGTACCGTGGCATCCTCCGGTGGACGCAGTTGTCATGAGAGGAGGATTGTGACCCGTTGTGTGGATAAAGGACGTCAAGAACTCTTCCAGGTAGGGGATTCATGGTTTCTCTAATTGTATGTGTGCAATCGTAGAATTAGCATGATTTGGTCCTTTCGATCACAATGAAATTGACCTAATTAAATACTTGAACTAGATTAAAAGAATTGGTTGATTGCATGTTGTTGCTTTATACTGTGATAACGGTTTGCCTCATTTTTTTCTAGATAGAGTGATATCTATGTTTTCTTTGATTTGTTGTTCGTTCATGATAGAAATTGATAATGAATGTAAAGCCGGAATTAATTGTTAATTAATTGGCTAAAGATAAAGAGGCATGTAAATTAATCTGGTTATTGCCGTTGTTGTAGTTGTTCTAATTTGAGGATAATCAAATTATGGAAGTAAGCATGGTTATTTAATTGGAATATCTTACTGATTAGGTATCCCGTAATTGGAACCTACGAATAACAAATCTTCTAATTCAATATGGATTAAAGAACAGATTATGTGGGAATTTCTAAAAGGGTTCTGAGTTACCCTCTTGTTTGTTAAAGGGTCAAGAGCCCATGGTTGTGACTGTTGTTTTCATACTGCTTGTGTTGTGATGTGATCCTGGATGGCTGTTGTGATATGTGTAGGCAAGGAGGCCTTGTGGTTTGGGCGGAAGATGATGCTTAGAATGGAGAGATGTATATGTTTATGCATGTGGGTGTCGGGGAGGACACCAGGGGTGATGGAATGGGATGGATGTGGTTGCTGGATTCTTGTGGTTTTCATTGAATGTTAATTTGCTTTTCTTTTCTCCACTGCTCAAGGCAGCTGGTCTTGCTACCCTTCTTCTGAAGGAGGCAAAGACGCGCGGGGTATGCCATGTGCATTCCGTGTTTAGCCTCTCGAGGGAGAATGGGTCTATGCTCTTTCTATAGGCGGCATAGACTCGACGGGTAGTATATCTACTCACCGTGTTGAGCCTCCTTTGTGTTTATAAGCATAGTATGCTTTTATAGAATGCCTTGGAATATGGAAAAGTAATTCTGTAATGAATGTTTGATTAAATGGTGAAAATCCACGGGGATGGAGATACTAGAATTTATAGGTGTTGTGAATCTTAAAAGGAGCAGTTAATTTTGAATGTGATGCCAATTCAGTTTAATGTGGAATTGTTCATGCATTATTAATGTTTAAAGAATTAATTAATGTACAGTGGAACTGATAATATGAGAATGGAGTAATCTAATAAATCTCTTCAAATGTTTGTGTGCTTATAGGATACCTAGTCTTAGAAGTAGCAGCCTGGAGTCTGAGAGACATTAGCTGCAGTTGTATCTAAGACTAGGTAATTCCCATAGTGTGGATGTGAGTTATATATATATATATTTTGTACTTTTTGTGTTTCTATACGCTACTCCACCCTGTCGGTAAGGGAAAATGACACCTCGGTTATTCTGAGCCCTGGGGGGGGGGGTGTTTTCCCCAACATTCTGATGGGAGGTTGAATGACTGACTACCACCTTTGACTCCGCTCTCTTTTCGTGGTAGATCTTTCTGCTGGTAGGCACACTAGTAAGTTTAACCCATATATGTATGTAGAGGGCTATAATGGCTTGTGGTTATTTCACACACATATATTCTGGATATAGTATCCTATGGACTACTATAGGTGTAACGTGTATAGGTTGTGATGTCTTGAGGATCCCTATTCGGTGTATGGGCTATAATGGCTTGAGGTATAATACCCGATGTAAGATACACGTTATGCGGGCTGTGGTGGCTCCCGGAACTTACCCGGTTTCTTTTGGTTGTGAGGATGGTGTGGTGCTTCGCCCAGGTGTCTACGGGCAAGCCTTTGTGGTGCACGAGGTGCAGATTGTGGAGCTTAGCCCAGGTGTCTGCGGGCAAGCCTTTGGAGAGAGATGCACAGGACGTATGTCATTAGGGCAAAGAGGCAAACTAGTGGGGAAGTAGTAGCGGGGTACCCTTGATAATCTTTACTATATTCTATATTCTTGTATTTGTTACTTGGTGGGAGTAGCCATGGTGAGGTTAGGAACTTAGTATACCTGTTTAGGTGACGAGTTAGTTTCACTTGTTGTTCACTATGATTTAACATGGTTTCTTTACTGTTGCACGAGAGGCTTGGGGAGGATCCTATTGAGTATACTGTTATACTCACCCTATGTATATATAAACTGTTTTTCAGGTCACTTGGAGTAGGTTGGAGATCAAGCTGGTTACTACTAGCTTGTGGATGGAGGAGGAGTTGTTCGGGCTTGTGGTCGCTGTCGTTTTACTTTCTTTTGGGTACTTTTAGTTTCCCCTTTCAGTTGTAGTACTTTTGCATGACATTTCATATATGTACTTGGATTTCATTTATTATTTTTAGTTCTGAGTTGGAGTTGATTGGAGTCTATTCTATCTCTCTCTTTTGCATGTGTTCTCTTAGAGGGTAATGCCTTCCATTTGTATGATTATTATACCCTCGGTGCTAGTCGCCAACCCGGGGCCTACAGGAGGCGGGACTCGGGGGGTCATTATCTCTCTTCTCACAATGCCAGCCCAGGAGGGGTACACTTTGTGGGGAGGGGGTCGTGACAGAGTGGTATCAGAGGTCTGGTTGAGGGATATAATGAAGTTTGGAGTTAGGAACAGGTGAGGATGCATGGGATGGTAGGGCAACTGTGTCATTCATGTTTAGAAAGTGGGGTAAACACTGGAGACTGACAGATACATAGGCATTTAGGGACCCCTATGATCTGCTTCACGGACCTTTAAGTTTATGATGGCTATTAAACAAAGTGATACTAGTTGCAGGGTAGAGACCTAGGAAAGGTTCATGCATCATTATTCTTTGCACCTATGTTTGAATGGGTAGACCTTGGGATAGGTAACCTAAAATTAATAAAACAAAAAAATTAATTAATTAATGTTGAGTCATCCATATTCTAGGCTTAGGAGATCTAACATTTGTTATTTTACAGGTATGGCTCCAGGTCGACGTCCTCGTCAGTTTTGCGCAGAATATGCCCAGCAAGCTGTTCCAGCAGATCGCCGCCGGGTAGAGGTTGACGACGATGAAACTTGGAGGAAGACACTCTGAGAGTTTCAGCGCCAGAGTCTACAGAAGTACGAGGGCTCCGTTTTAGATGCAGTCATAGAAGACTGGTTCGAGGAGGTCGATATAGGCTTCAGTTCGATTCGTGCTCGGAAGGAACACATGGTGTCCTTGGTTGTGACGATGCTATGTGGAGCAGCGAGGAAGTGGTGGTTCTTGTTTCTTGGGGATCGTGAGGAGTTATCGATCTCATGGGAGGAGTTTTGGGACAGGTTTATAGTCGAGTTTTTTTCTTCGACTGCGAAGGCGTCCAGTCGCCAGGAGCTTCTTACCCTTCGTCAGGGGAGCTCCAGTGTTCGAGAGTTTGGAATCCGTTTCAGGAACCTTCTACGATATGCTTCAGACTTGTTACCAGATTAGGAGGCCAAGGTGAGGCATTTAGAGGAGGATTTTCATCCATAGATCCAGCTCCAGGTCACTCCATTTATGCTAAAGGCATATCTTGAGGTGCTGGCGAGGGCAGAGGTTGTTGAGAGGACTTTGGCTAGGACCGGATCGCCACGAGAGGGGAATCGTCATGATTCCTCATGAAGCAAAGCTGTGGTCCAGGGATCCCAATTTTTAGGGTAGAAGAGTTTACGTTCACCTGGGAGTAGGTACCAGCCCTTCCCATCTCGTTTCTCCAGAGGCAGCAAATCTCAGGACTATGCCAATGGATCAGGCGCTTGTTCTTCATGTGGTGGTCGTGGTCATCAGCAGCGGGAGTGCCCGAATTTTCAGAGCAGTCATCGTGCACCGGGCGCCCCGCTCCAGGTTCCTCCATTGAGGATGTTCCAGCCGAGGCAGCAGCAGCAGGTTGCACCAGCTTTAGATCACCAGAGGGTAGATAGAGCAGGCAGAGGAAAGCCCTGTGACGCTCCCTATCCTCAGAGAGCAGAGCGCGGCCATGGTGGTGGTCTTCATCGAGGTCAGAGAGGCCATGGAGGAGGTCATGGTCAACTTCATGCTCTAGCGTTTCCAGCCCTAGGCGATCTAGATGTCATTCAAGGTACCCTTTTCTTTTTTTCTAAATTGGTGTATGCCTTGTTTGATTCAGGAGAAACACACTCCTTCATATCACCTACCCTTGTCCATGCTTTGGGACTTGAGGTTGAGAGGCTTCCAGTGCCCTCGGCGTTGACTACGCCAGTTGGAGGTTGATCTGACTTGTTTGAAGTATGTAGAGACTGTGAGCTAGTGTTGGGGCAACACCGCTCTTGGGGAGATTTCCAATGTTTATGAATACAACCATATGATGTCATACTCAGAATGGATTGGTTGTATTCGGTGTAGCCTATTGTGGATTGCTACAGGAAGAAGGTCGTTTTCTTTGATGCAGATGGAGAGAAAGTGGTGTTTGTTAGTGGGAGAGATCCTCAGATGAGTCATAGACGAGTTCCATCCCTATCATCCATGATGGCTGGGATGATGCTGAGTTATTCAGAGGTTCAACAGTTAGCGTTTCCTAAGGTCGTAGAGGAGTACCCTGACGTCTTTCCAGAAGAGGTTGTATCCTTACCCCCTCGACGAGAGATTGAGTTTGGGATCGAGCTACAGCTAGGAGCGTCTCCTATCTCTATTTCTCCATATAGGATGGCCCCTTCTGAGTTACGAGAGCTACGTATTCAGCTTGAGGGTCTATTGCAGTGCAGTTTTGTTCGGCAAAGTGTGTCACCGTGGGGAGCGCCAGCTTTGTTTGTGAAAAAGGCAAACGGCAGTTTGCAGTTGTGTGTTGATTATCGTCGATTAAACAAAGTGACAATAAAGAACCGCTACCCTCTTCCGCAAATAGATGACCTATTCGATCAACTGAAGGGTGAAAGTTGGTTCTCAAAGATCGACTTACAGTCAGGATATCATCAGATGCGTGTAAAGGATGAGGATATCCTGAAGACGGCTTTCTGTTGCCGTCATCGGCATTATGAGTTTGTTGTAATGCCATTCGGCGTGATGAATGATCCATCTGTTTTCATGGGGTTGATGAATGCTGTGTTCCGTGAATTCCTGGACAAGTTTTTTGTGGTTTTCATCGATGAAATCCTTGTGTACTCCACATCTGAAGAAAAGCATGCAGAGAATCTACGAGCCGTTTTGGGAGTTCTTAGCCAACATTAGTTGTTTGGGATGTTGTCCAAGTGTGAGTTTTGGGCTCGAGAAGTTCATTTCATGGGGCATGTTGTGTCCCAATAGGGAGTAGCTATGGATCCGTCAAAGATAGAAGAAGTGGTGTCTTCGGTAGCCCCCAAGACCGTGTCATAGGTGGGAAGTTTCCTTGGTCTTGTAGGCTATTATAGGAGGTTTGTAGCCAATTTCTCTCGAGTTGTGACTCCTCTGACCGCTTTGACCAGGAAGGATCAAGCGTTCATATGGACTGATCAGTGTCAAGCAGCTTTCAAGTATCTAAAGGAGAAGTTGGTAAGTGCCCCAGTCCATTGTCTTCCAGCGGAGGGAGTCCAGTTTGATGTTTTCTGTGATACTTCACATCTAGGTCTAGGATGTGTTCTCATGTAGCAGAGGTCAGTTGTTTCTTATGGTTCTCAGCAGTTGTGTCCCCATGAATGAAACTATTCCACCCATGATCTTGAGTTGGAAGCCATGGTGTTTTCTCTGAAGTTGTGGAGACATTACCTCATTGGTGAGCACTTGTGGTTTTCACCGATCATAAGAGTTTGAGGTATGTTTTCTCCCAACGTGACTTGAACTTTTGGAATCATCGGTGGATGGAGTCCTTGCAAGAATACAACTTCGAAATATTGTATACACCTGGAAAAGGTAATGTTGTGGCTGATGCACTAAGCCTAAAGTCACGTAATGATGTTGTGTGTGAATCTGGTGATTCCTGGAGAGTGATGGAAGAGCTATCAGATTTTCATCTTGATATGGGAGAAGTTGGGGGTAGAGGATGTCTTTTCCAGATGATGGTGCAGTCATCCTTGATGTAGAAGGTGGAAGAGTCTCAGTTGGGTGATCTAGAGGTGGAAGTCTGGAGAGACATAGTTGTTTGTGGTGAGGCCCCTGATGGTTTGTCGGAGGATGAACAACACTGAGTGTTGTATCATGGAAGGCTTTTTGTTCCCTTGCCAATGCACAAGACGGTTCTACAAGAGTTCCACAGTTCACCCTAGGTAGTACATCCTGGTGTGATGAAGATGTACCAATCCTTGAGGAGTCAGTTTTGGTGGCCTGGGCTGAAACTTACGGTTGCAGAGTGTGTGTCTCGATGCTTAGTCTACCAGAAGGTGAAGGCCGAACACCGTGGTCCTGGTGGTCTTCTCCATCAATTAGAGATTCCTCAGTGGAAGTGGGAGGACATATTAATGGACTTTGTTACAGGTTTACCTCGAGCTCCGGGAGGACATGATGCTATATGGGTGGTAGTGGATCGTTTAACAAAGTTGGCCCACTTCATAGTGATCAAGGAGTCAAGCTCAGTGGAGGTTTTGTCGAGGCAGTATCTAGAGGAGGTGGTAAGATTTCATGGAGTAAAAAGGACGATCATTTCTGATCGAGATCCGCGTTTTACCTACAGGGTGTGGAGAGGTCTCCAGCATACTTTTGGCTCTCAAATGTGCCTTAGCACTGCTTTTCATCCTCAAACGGATGGTTAGATAGAGCGAACCATCTAGATTCTTGAAGACAAGATGCGCTCTTGTGTTCTTGATTTTGGAGGTTCATGGATGAAGCACTTACCCTTGGTAGAGTTCACTTACAATAATAGTTTTCACTCTACCATTGGTAATGCGCCGTTTGAATCCTTGTTTGGCCGGCCATGCCGTTCTCCGTTGTGCTGGAATAGGGTCAGAGAGTCAGCAATTCTCGGACCAGAACTAGTGCAGAATACAACAAGGATGGTTCAGGTGATTGGTGAGAGGATGAAGACAGCACAGGATCGTCAGAAATCATATGCTGATCAAAGAAGGAGACCCTTATAGTTTAATGTTGGGGATCATGTGTTTCTGATGGTGACTCCCCATCGTGGGCAGCGATGGTTTGGTCGTGGTAGTAAGCTTTATCCCAGGTTTGTTGGGCCTTTCAAGGTGTTAGGTCGTGTTGGAGATTTGGCGTATCGAGTACCACTTCCTCCTCAGATGAGTCAGATACATGATGTTTTCCATGTATCATATCTCCTTCGTTATCTTCATGATGAATCTCATGTTATCGATTGGGAAGAGATCGATATTGATGATGATGCAACCTTCAAGGAGCGACCTGTGGAGATCCAAGACCGCAAGGAGAAGGTGTTGTGTGGGCGTTCTATCCCCTTAGTTCGTGTCTTGTGGCGACACGGTGGCATGGAGGAGAGTATATGGGAGCATGTTTCACAATTATATGCTCAGTACCCTGAGTTGTTTAATGTTTAACTCCTTTCATGTAATGATGTTTTCTTTGTGGTTGGACCTTTCATGTTTTATTTATGTACTTTTCATTTGATGTTATGTTTGAATGGTATGGATATGAATTGTTTGTTCCCTTTCTCATTGATGTTGTGGTTTTTTCATAGCTTTAGAAAAACTCAGGGTGGTTTTCCCCTGAGAGGTATCTTACGGGGTGGTTGTTCGGACCCCTCTTTTCCTCAGGATGGTTTTAAATTCTCGAGGACGAGAATGTTTTGAAAGGTATTTGATGTAATGGCCCGGACCTCTCCGGTCCATTACGTTGTGAATTTTTGGTGTTGGAGGTGTTCCAGGAGGTCAAGGGGACTTATCCCCAACACTTTTCCAATTTTCCAGTTCTGTGAATAGTGTTTCCTGTTTTATGAACAATAACAGATCGGTCTCACAGATCGGTCTGACAGACGGTCTCACAGATCGGTCTCACAGATCGGTATGACAGATCGGTCTCACAGATCGGTCTCAAAGATCGGTCTCAAAGATCGGTCTCACATATCGGTCTCACAAATCGTTCTGACAGATCGGTCTCACAGATCGGTCTCACAGATCGGTCTGACAGATCGGTCTCACAGATCCGTCTCACAGATCGGTCTGACAGATCGGTCTCACAGATCGGTCTGACAGATCGGTCTCACAGATCGGTCTCAGAGATCGGTCTCACAGATTCGTCTCACAGATCGGTCTGACATATCGGTCTGACAGATCGGTCTCACAGATCGGTCTCACAGATCGGTCTCACAGATCGGTCTCACAGATCGGTCTCACAGATCGGTCTGACAGATCGGTCTCACAGATCGGTCTGATAGATCGGTCTCACAGATCGGTCTGATAGATCGGTTTCACAGATCGGACTGACAGATCGGTTTCACAGATCGGTCTGACAGATCGGTTTCACAGATCAGTTTCACGTACAGTAATAGTGGGTGAACAGTGTTTCCAAATTCCGACTGTTTTTCTCCTATTGACGTTTCCTTTGACGTAAACTCCATTTAAAGCCTTATTTTAAGGGATCTTAAGGCCGTTTCAAAGGCCATAAATCCTATATTAATTATTCCTAAGGCCGGGATGTATTTACATGGTCAAACCGCGTGGGTTAATGCGATCCGTTTTTAATGGAGAATTAACCAGATCTTAGACTGTCTCCCCCTTAAATCTTAGAAAGGGACGAGATATCATTCTCCCTTGATCTTTCCCTTTGTTCTCAGCTAAGAGATGCTAGAACCTTTCAATCATTCCCATAGGAGTTGCACAATCAATCTTTACTCCAAGGATTGGTTCTGCTCTGTTTTGGATGCAACCGAACTGTGTTGGTAAATCTTCCCAATAAGGTATGTTTTATCGTCATTCCTTTGGGGATCATCTTCTCTTGTTTCTCCCTTCCATATTATACCATGTAATTTCCATGATTCTAATGGGTTTTTCTTGGGGTTGGTTGGTACTATTGTACCGTGGCATCCTCCGGTGGATGCATTTGTCGTGATAGGAGGATTGTGACCCGTTGTGTGGATAAAGGACGTCAAGAACTCATCGAGGTTGGGGATTCATGGTTTCTCTAATTGTATGTGTGCAATAGTAGAATTAGCATGATTTAGTCCTTTGGATCACAATGAAATTGACCTAATTAAATACTTGAACTGGATTAAAATAATTGGTTGATAACAATGTTGTTGCTTTATACCGTGATAACGGTTTGCCTCATGTTTTTCTAAATATAGTGATATCTATGTTTTCTTTGATTTTGTGTTCGTTCATGATAGAAATTGATAATGAACGTAAAGCCGGAATTAATTGTTAATTAATTGGCTAAAGATAAAGAGGCATGTAAATTAATCTGGTTATTGTCGTTGTTGTAGTTGTACTAATTTGAGGATAATCAAATTATAGATGTAAGAATGGTTATTTAATTGTGATAGCTTACTGATTAGGTATACCATAATTGGAACCTACGAATAACAAATTTGCTAATTAAATATGGATTAAAGAACAGATTATGTGGGAGTTTCTAAAAGGGTTCTGAGTTACCCTCTTGTTTGTTAAAGGGTCAAGAGCCCATGGTTGTGACTGTTGTTTTCATGCTGCTTGTGTTGTGATGTGAGCCTGGATGGATGTTGTGATATGTGGAGGCATGGAGGCCTTGTGGTTGGGGGGCAGATGAAGCCTAGAGTGGCGAGATGCATCGGTTTATGCATGTGGGTGTCGGGGAGGACACCAGGGGTGATGGAATGGGATGGATGTGGTTGCTGGATACTTGTGGTTTTCCTTGAATGTTAATATGCTTTGATTTTCCCCACTACTCAAGGCATCTGGTCTTTCTACCCTTCTTCTAAAGGAGGCGAAGACACGCGGGGTATGCCACGTGCTTTCCGTGTTTAGCCTCTCGAGGGAGAATGGGTCTATGCCCTTTCTATTGGTGGAAAGGACTCGATGGGTAGTATATCTACTCACCGTTTTGAGCCTCCTTTGTGTTTAGAAGCATAGGATGTTTTTCTAGAATGCCTGGGAATATGGAAAAGTAATTCTGTAATGAATGTTTGATTAAATGGTGAAAATCCATAGGGATGGAGATACTAGAATTTAAAGGTAATGTGAATCTTAAAAGGAGCATTTTATTTTGAATGTTATGCCAATTCAGTTTAATGTGGAATTTTTCATGCTTAATTGATGTTTAAAGAATTAATTAATATACAGTGGAACTGAATAAATGAGAACGGAGTAATATAATAAATCTCTTCAAATGTTTGTGTGCTTATAGGATACCTAGTCTTAGAAGTAGAAGCCTGGAGTCTGAGAGACGTTAGCTGCAGTTGTATCTAAGACTAGGTAATGCCCATAGTGTGGATGTGAGTTATATATATATATATATATATATATATATTCTGTACTTTTTGTGTTTCTATATGCTACTCCACCCTGTCGGTAAGGGAAACTAACACCCCGAGGATTCTAAGCCCTGGGGGGGTGTTTTCCCCAACATTCAGATGGGAGGTTGAATGGCTGACTACCCCCTTTGACTCCGCTCTCTTCTCGTGGTAGATCTTTGTGCTAGTAGGCACACTGGTTAGTTTTACCCATATATGTGTGTAGAGGGCTGTAATGGATTGTGGTTACTTCACACACACATATTCTAAATATAGTATCCTATAGACTTCTATAGGTGTAACGTGTATAGGTTGTGATGGCTTGAGGATCCCTATTCGGTGTATGGGCTATAATGTCTTGAGGTATAATACCTTATGTATGATACACGTTATGCGGGTTGTGGTGGCTCCCAGAACTTACCCGGTTGCTTTTGGTTGTGAGGATGGTGTGGTGCTTCGCCCAGGTGTCTGCAGGAAATCCATTGTGGTGCACGAGGTACAGATTGTGGAGCTTAGCCTAGGTGTCTGCGGACAAGCCTTTGGAGAGAGATGCACAGGACGTATGTCATTGGGGAAAAGCGGCAAACTAGTGGGGAAGTAGTAGCAGGGTACCCTTGATAATCATTACTATATGCTATATTCTTGTATTCGTTACTTGGTGGGAGTTTCCATAGTGAGGTTGGGAACTTATTATACCTATTTAGGTGACGAGTTAGTTTCACTTGTTGTTCACAAGGCTTTATCATGCTTTCTTTACTGGTATACGAGAGGCTTGGGGAGGATCCTACTGAGTATATTGTTATACGCACCCTATGTATATATAAACTGTTTTTCAGGTCACTTGGAGTTGGTTGGAGATCAATCTGGTTACTACTAGCTTGTGGTTGGAGGAGGAGCTGTTCGGGCTTGTGGTCGCTGCCGTTTTACTTTCTTTTGGGTACTTTTAGTTTCCCCTTTCAGTTGTAGTACTTTTGCATGACATTTCATATATGTACTTGGATTTCTTTTATTTTTTTTAGTTCTGAGTTGGAGTTGATTGGAGTCTATTCTATCTCTCTCTTCTGCATGTGTTCTCTTAGAGGGTAATGTCTCCCATTTGTATGTTTATTATACCCTTGGTGCTAGTCCCCAACTCGGGGCCTACTGGAGGCGGGACTCAGGGATCATTATCTCTCTTCTCACATTGCCGACCCCGGAGGGGTACACTTTGTAGGGAGGGGGTTGTGACATAACTTGTCAATAATATCTATATAACTCCACAACTAACCATGGAACCCTCCATTTTCAATAAACACAATCAATCCAAAAACACCACTTTGTTACCTTGAGGGGTTTTCCGAAAAATCTCTCCCTTTGGATTTGTTGACAACTCATCACATTTTAAACCCTCATTAATGCTCTTTCTCTTTTCTACCAACATTCACTTCTTGTGATTTGGATATCGATCAAATATTTACTCAACACACACTCTTATCCCACATGATCCATTCTATGTTTGAGACATAAGATTATCATGAAAATTTAATCAATGAATCACTCCTTTACATAACCACTCATCTTATTTCATAAGAGACTCTATATTTCTTGATTTAAAACCTTTTATTGATCATATTGAACATCATTATATTTAATTAAAACTACCCCTACTTCAATACATCCACTGTCAGCTTCTCCCCTTATTTTTATTAAGACATTTTGTCCCCTTTTAAAGCTACAAATTCTCTCCCCTTTTCAATAAACCTGATGTTCACTCCTTTGTGAACAACAACAGGGTAAAGAACATAGATCAACACATTAGGAAGAAACACATCATACCAAGGGGACATGGGACCCATATTCACTCTTTTTTAAGTCTGGGGAGTCAACTGAACTCCCAAAGGTAGTTTATGAAGCTTAAATGATTCTTTGGGTATGTCCTTTGTCAGAACGTCCATAACTAGTAGTTCTGTAGGCACATACGAGAAATTCACAAGATTTTGGTCCACCATATATTTGATAAAATGATACTTGATTTCCATGTGATTCATCCATGTGTGATGGACTAGATTATTGATAATATTTATAGTACTTGAATTATAGTAATAGATTATGATAAGATACTTCACTTCATCTCCCATTCCATAAAGTTGATGCTTGATCCATAATAATTGTCGACAAGATTGAGTGGATTCACAATATTCAGCTTCTTCGGTGCCCAACGAAATGAAATCTTACTTCTTGTTTAGTTAAGAAATATGAAATCCCCCCAAGATAGAATTATTCACCTAACATTGATTTTATATCATCTTCTGAATCGGAACAATATATGTCTATATAGACCAATAATTATTGCTAATAATTTTTATTGTACAACAAACAAAAATCCATAGTTCCCTTGATAAACCAATGTATTATTTTAACTATAATTGATTTATTTTGGATTTCATTGATACCATTCTACTTAACACATGGGGAAAATTTTTCCATTCATGTATTATGTAAAACAAACATCTTGTGATCTTCTCGTATTCTGTGACATTAACTACTTTTCCTTACTCAACTCATTATAGCTTCATCCATGTAGCTACATGAGTTTTCATATTTGTGGATTTATCCATTAAAAATCTTCTCCAAACATACTTGGAATATTTTGATTGTGAAATAAATATGTCATTCCTTCCTATGTAACCTATAAACTAATGAAAAAGAGTAGTTAACTAATAATTGAAATTTTGAACTCACTTTTCATGAATTTTGTAAAATTTCTACGTTATGTTTCATCTAATACAGAAAAAATTATGTTGTCAACATACACCAAAACCATAAGTCTTTGATTACTATCATTGTTGACAAAGATATTGTAATCAACTACACCATGCGGAAAACCAATATTCTTCAAAAACTGATCCAGTATTAAATACCACACTCTTAGTTCTTGATTCAATCAATATAGGGCCTTTATCAACCGAAAAACTCTATTATCATATTCATGAATAAAAAAACAATCTGGATTTTCAATATACACTTCTTCTTTGAAAAAACCATTCAAAATAAAGATTTGATGACCATATAGAAAAATTTAAACCTTCATTTCATAGTTATGGTCAAGAATAATATGATATTATCTTTCCTCATAGAAAGTGAAATTGTTTCATCAACATCGATTCCATCTATCTGGCAGAACCCTTTTTAAACCAGCTATGCTTTGTTTTGAATCATGGTCCCACCTTCAATATTATGTCTTTAAACATCATATTGAATCTTCGGTTTTCATGATAATATATATTTTACTTGAACATTATCATCATCAATATCTTATTTTGAATCAAAAATTTTCATATCAACTCCCCTTAAGGTTCTTACCTCCTCATCACATTCAACAGGGAACTATTCACTGTGTTTTTGAAAATTATATTCATTCTCTACTATAGTGAAATCATATGTTTGAACTACCTTTCCTAGCCTCTTTTTAAAAAATTAATATGCTTTCATATTTCCTAAATATGAAAGAAATAACCCCTCATATCCATGTGATTCATATTTCATGTGTTTCTCTTTATTAAGAAAAAAAATTTGCATCCAAAGATTTAGTAGTATTTCAATTTTGGGTTCTTCCCATACCAAAAAACATATGGAGTCTTTTCTTCCATCAGACATAACATATCTATATTAGATATGTAGACTAATGTCAAGACTACTTCCATATAGAATTTAATTTTTAGGTCCATTTCAATTATCATTGTTCTGGAAATGTGGTTTATGATTTAATTTCTCCTCTCAACCACTCCATTTTCTTGGGCAATTTTCACAGCTAAAACATGATGCTTTATACCGTGTTTCTCAAGATAATATTCAACATGGCTGTTTTTAACTTCTTCTATATTATCAATATGAAACTCGATAACATTTTATCCAAAAATAATTTTATATTCCCTGAAATAAATTTTTATCCAACTGAACACATCAAATTTGTAGAAAAAGACAAATACCCATGCTATCCGAATGAAATCATGAATTAAAATAACGTAATACCTCTTACTATCAACGGATCTTGGGGATACAGGTCCACATACATTTTTATTCACTAATTGAAGAACTCTAGTTGACTTTTGTTCTTTTTCATCATATATATTTATGATAATCATCAATTGTTGGAAAGAATCATGCGTGTGAGTATGATCACAAAACATAATATTTTATTAATAAAAGGGGAAACTATATAAAGGGAAAAAAAGTGCAAAACTAAAGCATGGAAAAATCAAGGATCACCTAAACAAGGAAATATGAAATGGGAACCAGATCAGTGGGGTTTAAAGGAATAGACAAAGGGATTCACCTTGAACAATGTTAGATTAATCTAGAGGAAAGGAGCACAAGCTAGTGAAGGAAACAAAATCATCATCGTGAGTGAATCAGGACATAAGAAAATATGCCACCTTGTTTCCCTAAGGTCATGTATGATGTAAGCTTGTTATACTATTGATAAGATGCCTGAAATTCCATATATGGTATTATATTTTCCACTGAGTGGATATGTGATCCAAAAGAACATCGTAGAGAATTTTTGAATTAGTTTAAATCTCTGAGAGAGGCATTTGTTTAAGCAGACTGAACTATATCCCTTTGATAAGTGCCCAGGCCTCCACCTATAGGGAGTCTCCTTGAATGAAGCTGACATTGTTCATAGAAACTACACTACCCCTTGATTCTTGAATCACTATACCCCCCCTCATAATTCTCATAGAACAGGACCCATCAGAATTAAGTTTTATACCTTCAGATGGGGGTCTCTAGATGATCCATCATCCCACTAAAAATATACTGATACCCTCATGTGCATTATAATTGTACTGAAGCACCTGGATCATCGAAGGGGACTCTTCCCATTTTTTCAAGAGAAATCCTAGATATATGATTATCCATTTTTTTCTTGGAACAATCCCCATATTTGAGCATGAAACACCTTAGAAGTAATATTTGTTCCTCACCTCCCAGATAAACCAACTGCTAGATGAAAAAATGACATCCATCACTTTCTTCTCTAGGTTATTTGGTCCGACTCCATGGAACCTCCTTTGTAGGAAGGAAAAACCTAGACATACTAGGGATGGTATGCTGTTGAACTCCACTAATAAATCCCATACAGCACTATCTCATTCACTCTCAAAAAAATAAATGGGAGGTAGACTCTATGAAGGTGAGGAGGTAAAAATAACATTTGGAGACAATAGTAAATACTTTCTGGAGGATCTCATCATCATTATAAATGGAGTGGTTTAGTATCCAAGTGAGAAAATTATACTTAGGAGGAAATTCGTTTCACTAAAGTAGGTGACCCCATAATTCATGAGTATATGGATCCTGACGAATCAAACTACATGACTTAAAAGAAAAGGAACCTATAGAAGTATACTTGAAAACACACCTTCATGGATCTTCTAATAGTTTAATAAAATGGAACACAATGTACTTGTATTAATTTAGGTCTTATTGGATAAATTTAGGATGATCACTATCTTATTTTATAGTAATATTAGTAACTAGGCAACTAGGAAATCTGAGAATATCTCTCAACCAGTTATCATGCCAAAAAATGAGGTTGTCACATCCAATGATCCAGCTTGAATGATTAAGAAGGTGAGGAATATGGATATGAATAGTTATCCAAAGTTATGATGGGTTTTTTTATTAATTTTCTCTAGGTTGTTCCCATAATTCTCCCTTATGACCCTTTCCCAAAGCATACACCCTTCCAATTCCTCCCATGCCAGCCTCGAGTGAGGGTAGTACATCATATCAGAGACACTACATAGTCTTATACCACCTTCATTTGTGGGGAGGTCCATTATAGACCAGGAGTCCCAATGGCATCGACCCTACGAATGGGAGTCCCAAATGAAATAGGTCATGAACCTCTCAATAATTTTTAGAATAGTATTTGGGACCATACGAACTGAGATAATGTGCATGGGGATAAAGGTAAGAATGCTATTGACCAAAGTGATCCTCCCCTCTTATGAGAGGAAACAAATTATCCAATTACTGATGCAAGAAGATATTTTCCCCACCACTTTATGTAGATGTTTGATATAGAGCCTCCCTAACCTAATGGGGAAACCAAGGTAGTCCATAGGAAGGCTCCTAATGCAGATTCCCAAGCTGGATTCAATGATACGTGCATGCCTCTCTGAGAAAATCCTCATTGTGTATATGTTGCTTTTATCTCTATTAATAAGTTTACCACTCTAGTTTTAGTATTATTTAAGAGGTTTATTAAAGAACTGGATAGATCTTGAGATCCCATCAGTAAAAAGGACCATATAATCTATAAACATAATATTGGACAAATTCTAGAAATGGAAATAGAAATTGAAGGATTGAATGGTTCCCTCAAGCATATTGGCTTTAATGGATTGGCTCAAAGCTTCCTGGGTCATAATGAACAAACTGTTTGATAGTAGGTCCCCTTGTCTAAGTCAAAAAAATAGATTTATTGAACCCTTTCTTTCTTCCCATAAAGCAAACAAGGATCCATGATGATCTCAAACATCTAAACAGGAGGTTGGTTTCCCATAAAGAAAACCCCTTGCTTCTTAGAACTTTGATAATAAATTCCCACTCAAGTTTGACATAGGATTTCTCTATATCCATATTAATGTCCATATTCAAACCTTGATATTTCCTATTAATATGTCAACCATCTCTTGGTCAATCCAGATAGCACCCTTTATGGACCTCCCACTCACAAACTCATGTTGTTCTTCAGAAATACAGGAAGGAATATGGGTACCAATTCACCTATTGAGAACACTTATGAGGATATTTTAATTAAAGTTACACATACTTATTGGCCTATATTTATTGAGAAAATAATGGTCCTTGAATTTCATAATAAGAACTATATTAGCTACACTAGACACCCGGGGATGGATAGCCCCATGAAAAAAGTCTTGTACTGCCTCAATAATGTCTACTTTCACTGTTATCCAATAGGACACATATAAGGATCTAAGAAAGTTGTTCGGTCTGAGATAGATATCAGGATTGGTTCTTTCCACTACCTCTAATATATCATTCTCCTATGGAATAGCTTCTAAAAAGTGATTGTTGGCCTCAAACACCACTCTCAAAATCTTATAAAAAAGGGACTACCCACATGGATTCTCATCTTGTATAGAAGGGTTAGTTCTAGATAAGAGTGATTTAAAAAGTTTTTTTTCCATAAATCCAACTATTCCAATATTTTAAATGAAGTAACCATCTTCACAAATAATTTTTTGGTTCCTAATGAAATTCCTTTATCTAATTCAATAATGGTATTATCCCATGTTCCGATCACCCACACATATCTAGAGGTGTCTGGATTACTTCCTTTCCATCCTCTCTTGGGAGAGAACCAAATCCTCAAAGAGGCTCCTCTTATGAAGAAGGGTGCTAAAAATATTTTCATTTCAACCTGCCTTAAGACCATTCCCAATCTGATCTATAACATGTTTTATATAATCTAGATACTACTGAGGGGGACTACGCTTACTGATCTAGGATTTCAAGGACTCATTAATACATCACAACTTATTATGAAGACCAATCCCATGGGTACCTTGAACAGGGTGTGACAACGAGTAGAGAATGTCATGATGGAAGTCCAGATCATAATTATAGATTCTGGAGAACATGAATTACTTTCTACCTTCATCCCTTGACTTAAGGAAAATGATAATTTGAAAATTATTAGAGAGATCACAAAAATGTTGAGTGATTGAATGCTTCTGGAAGGATGTGATCACTATTAGGTTTTCTAATAATTAGTCCAAGAGACACCAGGTGCATCTAGGGTCCTTATGATTATTGAACCATGTGAAGTTTTCTCCTATGAATCCCATTTCCCTTAGTCTTTTATAAGAAACAAAGAAGAAATCCTTTCATCATTTTTTGCGAAAGGATCTTCCACCCTTCATTTCAAAGGGGTTAATAATGGAATTAATGTCGCCACCCACTAGCCACACTACGCACCAAAGACCAAATTAACTAAGGTTATACCAATTACCCTCCATATATTGAGGATCATATTTAGCATAGAAAAAGGAAACAGAGATTTGATGATTACCAGATGAGATATTAACAGTAATATGTTGGTCTGAGGCATCAACCTAATCAACTAAAAGCTATGATTTCCAAAAAATCTCTATATTCTGTTTATTGGGATGTATGTGCATAGAATTCTAAAAACCCATTATATTTGAAATGGTTGAGATCTTAACAAAAAAACTGTTTGTTTCCAAGATATCCACTAGATATGACTTATTAGAGAGAACCTCACAGAAGATAAAATCATTTTTCACCCATGCTCCCAATCTAAAGGAGTTCCAAACCTTGAACTTTAACATTTCATCTGTTCACACCTTGGTTTTAATCCTGACATCAAAGGTTTATTTTGGAGGGACACAAGACCCTTCTCCTTCTTGGTCTTAGATCGAGTCTTAACATCAGATTTATATGGATTATTGGGGTGTGAAGAGGGAACTGGTGTTATCATCTCTTGATGTTGTGTATCATAGTTGGCTATGTTGGAGAAGCTATTATGAAGATGAACCCAGAAGGAACATGACGATATTATTTTCATCAAATCTAGAACACATGAATGAGAAGGGGACCACACCAATTCATTTCCTTTGGAGGGATTATGAGGATCTTTAGGGGAGAGAGTTGAACATGAGGTTGGGTAGGATTGAATCAAACCAGAGGGAGTTCTGAGGAATAATAAGGTAGATCAATGGAAAAGGGAATCATAGGAAGAGTGGGTGAGGTATTCAACAACATCAGTAGAGAAGGGGGGCTAGGATCTCCTCCAGGGGTTGGGGTTCCAATAGCACCAGTTGAGTGGGGTTGGGGGGATAAAACCACCTCTGGGGGAGGGGGACAAAAGAACCTTTCCATAGAGTATGCCTTATGATTCTATGAGTAAAGGTTGGGCTCAATGTCCTCAGAAAAAACCTCTAGTTTGTGGCCCTGATTATGGAATAAGGAAAGAGAGTGACACTAAAGATTTAAAGTAGAACATAACTGCATCAGAGAGTCATAAAATATCCTTTTCCACCAAGAAATAGAATATTATTCATAGAGAAGAATGCAATATGGGATCTTTGTTGAGAGATCCAATTCCACAAAATGTCAATATATCAAAACATTATGGAGATGAGATTTCCTATTTTCTGAACAAATGTATGAACTAAGTGAGTATCTAATGTGCCTCAATAAAGCATCATTGAGAAAGGGAATTAGACCTTCTAGAAATCTGATCCAAATTGCAGCCTAGGGAGAGTCTCTTACAAAATGAACCCCCATCGACCATATAAAGAGATGAAAATACCACTTACTATAAGAATGAGAGTGGTGAGACAAATCACTCACAAAATCCATCTCTATATCTATCACTAGATAGAAGGATTTATGGCTAAGAACAGAGTCTCCTCTCGGGTAAGGGATCCCCCAAGAGTTGGAAAAAAACTATAAAACCAAGATTATGGATTTTTCACTAAAGAATCAGGCCACCAACATCCATCAATGGAAAGATAAAGTAGCATAGAACCCCTAATTTTGAAAATGTATTATCTGGGAAGCCATCCTCCATCATCGAACTGGGAGAGGGGATAGACAAGGTAGGGATAGGAGAGAAGGCATCAGAACCCTTTTAAGGAACTCCCAAAAGTACATCCTTAACTAAAATCCTTGGAGTGGAATCCACACTGAAAGGGTAATGATAGTGAGAAAGATGAGGAACCAAAGAAGCCACACACAGAGGAACCACAGAAGGAGGTGGGGTGACTTCAACCGAAGAGGGGCTGGGAGGAGCCATAAACGACCATGTGAAAGGGGGAACAATAGACAAAAATTTTGAAATCATGGGAGGTGCATGAGGCACATTCTTGCTCGAGTAATCATCTATCTTTATAGTTCTCATTCCCTTTATTATGTATGTGTATAATAACATAATGGATTAGGGAGATCTTGAGATGCATCACATATGACCAGATCTTATAGGGATGGTTGGAATAGATGTCCAGTTTGTTTATACTACAACAAGTTTTCTTCTTCTCTGGATAAAAATCACATATCTTCTTCTCTACTTACAACAAAGAGATTCCACATCATTATTTTTTCATATAGAACAACTACACCATCTCTTTATTTAATGATAAAAATATTCTTAGAAAATATTATAGCATTACCTGAGTTACATAGTTAAATGAAACTAAGAAATTTGTGGTTGAGACCTTAAAAAACTAAGACATCATCATGTCGCATTTCTTTTCCCCCAAATTCAGATTTTTATAATCCAATAACCTTCATGCCATCATTATTTCCAAATTTAAAAACAACTTATTTTTCATATTTTATGCCAATAACAAGATCCTTTTTACCTTTCTTATGGTATGTTCATCCACTATCAAGGATCCACATAACAGAGCAATATTATTCATTAATAGAAATATCGATAACCACTTCATGCTCATATATATTATCTTCTATCCATGTTTTTGACTTCATACCTAGTATATATTGATAATCTTGATCTTACTTTGATTATTATAGAAAAAAATCATCTTAAAGATCTATAAATAGATTTTTCATTTTCCTCATATTTGATGATACAATGAGCTACTTCTTATGACCTTAATCATTCTTCTGTAGTACATTCCTCTCCATTATTGATGATTAATATCTTTTTATGTGTCTAAATCCTCCACACCTAAAACAATGACCATAATAATATATCTTGAAATATTATGATCTATATAGATACCTCTTTTTGTAATGATTTATTCAATTCCACTTGGTTATGGAACAAAAATTTTGTGATTGTCCCATATTTCCATAGTAATAAAATCTATGGTGGGGTGAATTTTTGTGTTTTATTTCCACAATACTAGTTTTATTTTGGGTTATCAAAATATCGTGGTTCTGATTCATACCAAAATAAATCTTCAATATCAGATCAGGTGTTGCTGGTCTAACTTAAACCATTACTAATTTATATTCTTGATCAAGTCCCATAAAAGCTATATCATTCAGATATATCATTTTCTTCTCCTAAAATTCCTTTTTCTATTTCACTGGAACTTTTAACACTACTTTTCCATTTTCTACTACCTTTACCACCTGGTTTTTGGGAACCAAGAGTTTCTCCTAATATTTCAATTTCATTTATAATCTTTCAACCACCTCATCAATATTTTTGATGTGTTTGAATTGATATTTCATTGTGTTATTCAAACAATAAATCACCCTTTTCTATTCTTCAACTTTTATCTTATACTCACTGGTCGTTTTGGAGCTACCTATCATTAAAGACGTATGATTTTAAATTTCTTCCATCAGATCATACTTCTCTTCTTTCTAATTCTATGTAAATATTTTTTCATCATAGAACACTTTTATATATTTCTTCATTTTGGATCTCCAAACATCTATACCCTAAAGAGAAACTTCCAATTCATCCTAAAGATCAACTCTTACATAGAATTATTCTTCATCATTTTCTCTTTATTCAGTTTTCTAGTAGATAACTACAACTAACACCATATAATTTTATCTATAATATTTGTAGTTTTATGTCTCTTCAACTTTATATTCTTCTAAACTTTTATTTTTTATGAAAAGATATTCATCTTTTTAAAAAATATTATCATAAAAATTATCTTTCTATTCATATAGGATGAAAAATTATTCATAAGAATTTTGATTTCATCCTCATCAGTATCGTAAAATATTTTTTGGAACCATAATATAGTATGTACAACCTTGCCACATATAAATCATGCAATTAGAAGTTTCCCATTGAAATTTCCTTTCCCACTTTGTAAATTGTTTGAAAGAAATGACATGAATTCGTATGTCTCTTCTTCATCTTGTCCATATTTAATAGTGAGATTCTTCATTTCCATGAATTACACTTCTTTAGACTTTCATTTTTTCATAGAATCATTATCATAATTTCTCATATCATATGAAATAATAGTACTATGCAAGCTATCCAATGAAATCTCCTTTAGATCTTTATATTCCAATACAGAAACTTTCATATTGAATCAAGGTGGAAGTCTTTTAAAGATGTTATTAACAATATTTACATATTCAAAAATTTCTCCAATAACACACATTTATTCCCCAAAAAATTTAACCCTAACAAATAATGCATCAAAAAAATCACTAGGGTTTATTATGATATCATTATACTTCTTCTATTGAATGTGCGGCTTTGTTTCTATGAATTTTGAGTCACCCTCATACATATTTAGAAACATTTCCCATAAATAATGTGATGAATTAAATGAAATAAAATTCATATGGATTTCATTGGGTAATAATCCCCCTAAAGCATTGATTCCATTGGTGTCAACATCCAATACCTATGGCATCCAACATTTTTATTACATAACATTTCATTTCATTTTACAAACAGAGGATCTTTAAAGTCTAGTGTCTTGGAAAAAAGGTTCATAATGAATGGAAAATTATAACATTAGTTTATTCCACTTGAAATAATTATTAAAGGTTAATCCTATGTACATTTAATTCATCTCATAACATGGAGACATACATCAATGGAAAGGGTGAGTAGAAGGCCCAGTAAGGAAAACAAGTGAAACAGTTTACATGTGAACATGTTTGATATCAATAAGAACATGTGGAATATAATTAAGGAATGATAAATAGGAATATGATAAAAATAATAACTTGAAACATAACTTGAAAATTTGGCTAAAACATTTAAATTATATATTCATAAGCATATCACCAAGGTACATCCCCAATGTGTCATAAAAGTTACCATGGTTATTCACCAAGGTATCATAAAACTTGTCATCTCTAAAGATTTACTTCATTAACCAATTCATTAGAGTGATATTATGGATAACCCTTAAAATTTATTCATTTTCATGTGATACACATATATCATAATCAATCATTTCATAAATAACCCAAAAAGAATAAAAGAAATGGGTTTCATATCGAAATCGTGACGTTTAAAAAAGTGCTTAAAAATATAATAATGTCATTTATAACCCATGGAAAGGGAATGAGGGTTTTATGTATGTCAATTCCGGAATAAAATAAATAATTTTTTATGTTTTTATGAATACATATATAAATTAAATAGGTTATGTTATTCAAAAAAATTAAATAATAGAATTTCTTGAGAAAAAAAAGTTAGGTTTTTAGAAGAAAATTTTGCAGCATAAATGCTATATAACATGGTTTCAGAAAAAATTAATAAGAGATAGGACAAGTGTCTCACATAAATAAATTAATAATAATACATTTTAGGGAAATAATATAATGTAAATAATAACATGTTATGTAAACTTAAATGTTATACCACATAAAATAGAACTTGAATGGAAAAAAAAGAAGTTGAGAATTCCCTTACATAAATTCGGCAACCTAATGACATCAATTAAAATTTATATTTTTTTATGAGAGTGAAAAGGGTATCTCATAATTTTCAAATAAAATGAAAATAAATAAGGATATAGAAGAACATACCCCAACATAATAAAATGGAAATAAGAATACATAACATTAATGAAGTTTTGACTAAAAGAGGAGGGTGGAAGGTTCCCTTACATTGAAGACTAACTTCAAAAACTCAAAGGTTAGTACCTTGGGGGGATTGAGGACACTTTTTAAGGTCTCCTTAGAAGATAAAAATACCAGATATTAATTGAGGAATAATTTTTAATGAATGTAATGAAGGAATGGGTTGGTATTTATAGAAAAAGTGGGGGAATATTTTATTAATATCAAAGGGACACATCATTAGTGGTATTTGAAAAACCATGGGCTTGACCTTGGTATTTTTCCATTGTATTGGAAACTTGGGACAAGTCATAACATATTTTATTCGACAAGAGTCGATCAGAATTATTACATCATGATTACATCATTAGTGATGTCATTAAACACACTGAAACTCAAAACTGTATTTTTACTATTCACTGAAAAAACAAAACATTTTATAAAAATATCATAAATTCACCCCAACCTAATATTCTTGTTCTAAATTCAAAAATGAACTCCATTTTATGAAAATAATTTTCTATATAAGAGACATAATTTTTAATTAAAATCACTATTTACCCTAAGAAATACTAATACTTAACTAATACTTTCTGAATCAATTATTTACTTACACTATTATATCACATTACCATTCAAGATTCTTAAATTATATTTATAATTAATTAATAATATTCCATTTGTCACATTACTATTCATAAGGGTAATATTACAATTCATAATTTACTATTCTCCAAAAAATAGTTTGATATTTTCAAACTCTAAATTTCTTACTGATCACAACCGTATAATTACATTTTTTGAAAAACAATTCACAATATTAATTACTTAAATTATAAATAAAATATTTTAAAAAATATCTTTTTTCCAATACTCATCAATAATATGAAACTTCTAAAAATTCATCCTATATTTATTTTGACATTTGAAATTCAAAACATTACCATAATAAGAAATAATGATTTTATTTATAAAAATGGATTACACAAAGTAACTAAGGCCTCATTACATAGCTCCTTATAAAACATGCATAGGACCTAAGAGTAAGTTGTGCAATGGTGATAGAATCTTTGGGTGGCTCGGATAACATTCCCAGAGTGGTGATTTCTATCATCTTGAACTTATCCTGAAGGAGAATACGTTCAAGCTTAAAATGTTGAATCTTGAATTGGGCTTGGTCCAGAGAAAATCCCAATGATGCTACCTCCTTCACAAGATCAGATAGATGGGCTTCATAGGGCCCGAGTGTACTAGATGAGACCATCGACTCTTATTTCTGTATTAATTAACCATGATCATTTGTATTTATAAACAATAATCATAACATTAAGAGTATAGTTTACAATGGTTATATTGAAAAACTTTCAAATAATACTCTAGACCTAGTGGTATCATTTTAATTATACTCACCTAATTAAAAAAGGAGATCATTTTGTTGAGTATAAAAAAAATAATACACAAAATCATGAAACAAATATTATTCAAAAGTCTGGGTCATTACATTTCCCACCCCCCTTATGAAATTTCATCCCTGAAATTTCATCTTGTACCCTCAGAAGAGAAAAGGTGTGGGTACTTCTACCTCATAGACACATCCGGTTTGTACATGGCTTCTCTATATTTGTGTTTCCTCCACAACTCTTTAACGTGGTGGGTAGTCTTATTGTGTAGAACCTTGTCTCTACAATCCAAGATCTCCACCGGCTGCTCCTCATAAGAGAGGTCATGTTTCAGTTGTACCACCTCTAGATTTAGTACATGTGAAGGGTCTAGTATGTACTTCCTAAAGAGGGATAAGTGGAATACATGGTGAAATTGTTCTAGATTTGGAGGATGTTCAAGCCGATAGGCCATTTCCCTTAAGCGATCAATGATTTTATAGGGTCCAATGTACCTAAGAATGAGATTCCCTTTCTTCCCAAACCTCAGGACTCTCTACCAAGGTGATATTTGAACAAAGCATTTGTCAGCAACATCAAACTCAAAGTCCCTTCAATAGTTGTCATCATATATCTTTCTCTGACTCTGAGCTACCTAAATGTGTTACTAGATTTCATCAACCTTTTATGTCATCTCTTACACAAGATCAGGCCCATGAAGATTTCTTTTACCAGCTTCATCCCAACAAGTAGGAGTTCTACATCGCTTCACATATAGAGCTGCATGGTGTTCCATTTGAATGCTTGAGTGGAAACTATTATTGTAAGAGAACTCAACTAATATGAGATGTTGGTACCATGCACCTTTAAATTCCATTAAGCATGTTCTCAGCATGTCCTCAACTATTTGAATAGTACTTTCAAATTGTCCATCAATTTGGGGGTGATAGGTCGTACTGAAATTCAATTCGGTACTCATAGAAATTGAATAATTCTATGGAATTTTGATGTGAACCTTTGATCAAGATCAAATAAGATAAAAATAGGAACTCCATGAAGTCTTACCACTTCCTTCGTGTAAATCCTGACAAGTTGATCAAGAGTTAAATCTTCCCAAATAGAGATAAAGTGGGAATTCATGGTGAGGTGGTCCACTGTAACCCATATCACATTGTTTCCTTTGGATGTTCTCAGGAGACCACTGAAAATTACATAGTGATAATATCCCACTTCCATGATGGTATGGGTAGTGGTTGTAATACCCCATTATAATGTTGACGCTCTTCCTTCACTTGCTAACATATGAGGTGCCACGTAGTGTAGTCGGAAACCTTCATTTTCATATTATCCCACCAATAATGACCACAAAGGTCCCTATACATTTTATTTCTTACAATATTTATATAGAAAGTTGAGATATGAGATTCATCCATAAGATCCTTCTTTATTTCTGGAATAGATGGAACACATAGTCCTGTACGAAATTTCAGTACACCATCTTGATCAATATTGAACTCAGGAAACCTCCCACCCTTTACAACCTCAAACTTCTTCTGCAAAAAAGTATATTCATTCTAATCCTTCTTGAACTTCTTTAGTAATGATGGTTGATAAATCATTTGGGATAAGGTTAATGATGTCCCTTCCCTTATAATTTCCATGTCCAGCATTAATAGGTAATTGATCAAAGGATCTCTTTGAATCCTCATCATGGATAGAACAATATGGTCTTTCCTACTTAATGAATCAACGAATTCGTATGCTCTTTCGGGATGATAATGAATTTAACAATCATAGCCTTTAAGAAGTTTTAACAATCTCCTCTCTCTTATGTTAAATTCCTTTTATTGTTAAAATATACTTTAAACTTTGATGGTCTGGGTTTATATCAAATTTCTCCCCATAAAGATATTGCCTCCATATCTTCATAGAAAAAATGATGACAGCTAGCTCCAGATCATACATAGGACAGTTCTTCTCATGAGTCTTTAACTATCGTGATGCATATTAAATCACCTTTTTATTTCACATGAGGACACACCCAGTCCCTTTTAGAGATGCATCTCAAAAAATAAAAAATCCTTCTATGCTTGAGAGGTAGAGTTAACATTGGTGCAGTAACCAATATCTTATTCAGCTCATGGAATCTTTCCTCAAACTCATTTGTCTAGATAAACTAGAACCCTTTTCGAGTTAACTTGGTTTATGGATTAGAAAATCATGAAATTTTTTTCACAAACCTCCTATAATATCCTGATAATCTAGGGAAACTATGAATCTCAGTTATTGTTGTAAGTTGTTGCCACTATTCTATAACTTTTTTCATTGTAGGTTCAACTGTGATTCCTTCATTGGGTACAATGTTCCCCAAGAAAGAAACTTATTGTAACCAAAATTCACATTTTCTGAACTTTCCAAAAATCCTCTCCTTCTGTAGAGCTTGAAAAATAACCTTTAGATGACCCTCACGCACTTGTAACTTTTGAAATATATTAGAATATCATCAATAAAAACTACCACAATGTTGTCAAGGTTTTCCTTAAAGAATATATTCATCAAATCCATAAAAATAGCAGGTGAATTCATCAGTCTGAATGGAATAACAACAAAATCATATTGCCCATATCTTGATCAGAATGAGGTTTTGGGAATGTCTTCCTTTTTCACCCTCAATTGATGATAACCAAATTTAATATCAGTCTTGGAGAAGAATTGAGCCCCACAAAGTTGGTCAAATATGTCATAAATTCTTGGTAGGGGGTATTTTTTGTTAACTGTGATCCCGTTCAGTTCTCTATAATCAATGCATAACTGCATTGATCTATCCTTCTTCTTCATAAAGTGAATAGGTTCTCCCCTAGGAGACACACTCGGTCAGATAAACCCCTTCTCTAAAATATCTTTGATTTGATACTTTAATTTCTCTAGCTCCACACTTTCCATCCTATATGGGGTCTTTGATATTAGATGAGATCCATGTACAAGTTCAATAGAGAACTCTACCTCCCTTTCTGGGGGAGGTCTGGGTAACTTCTTAGAAAATACATCAATGTATTCCTAGATGATGGTACATTTTATATACTAATAATCTTATTTCCTTCTTCTTATTCATTGATAAAATGCATATAGTATCCCATAAGAGGTTCTTTTAGACAAATATCAGGTCATGAAATCTCTCCTTGGAAGAAAACAATTGGCTTCCCATTTCGGACTACTGAGATTTACATGCTTCTACATTTGATCTTAGCCTTATTATTTGAGATCCCATCCATCCCTATTATAATTTGGAATTCCAACATGGGAATGGCAACTATATTTTTGATAAGATTGTTCTCACTAAAGTAAATAATATAGTTTCTAAACACTGATAATGCTTGGATAATTCCACCATAAGTCTTGACTGATAGCTCTACTTTCATATAAATATGGGTTGATTCTAAATTATTAGAAAATGTGGAGGAAATAAATGAATGTGTAGTACTAGAATCAAACAAATTACTTTCTAGATTGGATAGAACAACAAGATTACCTACCACCACATAATTTGGTTCCTCAAATTCATCCGTAGTGATAGAAAAATCATGATCTTTCTCCCTTGGCCTATGTTGAGGCTGATGGTGATTCCCCTCCACTACCCTTGGATTTGGACACTAATTAGAAAGGTTTCAGGATATCCACACATGAATAATTGGATATAAGGTAGGGAATGCACCATCTTCCCCTTGTCGTTAGTTTTTTGAAGTTGAGGCTTCACCTCACTACGAAAATTCCACGCGATATGGCCATCTATTCCACACATGTATCACTTCCTACTCCCAAGTAGGGATCTCCCTGAATGCTTTTTCCAACACTTATTACATGTGGTACGTTGCACTTTCTTGCCTCCTCTTCCCTGATAAAAGCTCCTCCAAAATCTTAGATCCTTTAATCTCTTATTGTCATTGGACTTATGAGACTACTATATCTCACCGAACTCTAGTTTGACTTTCATAGCACACCACCCGATATCCTCCTAGCTATCATAGTCTTGGTTGGCTATATTCTTCCATAAATTAGGTCTTAGACCACCAAAGAATCAATCAACCTTCCCATTAGGATCCATGAAAAATATTGAAGTGTAATATTAAGGTCTTGTGAAGTTTATCTTGTAGCTTCCAATAGATTCATTCTCCTTCTACTTCAGCTCGAGAAACTCCTTCTCCATTTTTGTTCTCATTGAATGGGGGAAATACTTATTGAATAAGATTTCTCTGAACTCTTCCCACTCCATATATTCAAACTCCAATCTTGTCCTTGTGTTTTTAATAAACTCCCACCCCTGGTCAACTTCTCCCTCTAAGCGGTAAATATCCATGGTGACATTATCTTATTCTCAATAACAGAGCACATAAAAGATCTTCTCGATAGAGCTAATCCACTTTTCAGAAATAAATGGGTTGGTAGATGCACTGAATGATGGAAGTCATTGATGCATAAAAGACTCAACAGAAATTTGTTCCCTTAGTGGTGAAATTGGTCTCTCAGTTAGATTCAAGTTATTTCACATAACTTGAGTCATTTGGTTCATCATTCTCATGGAAGTTTCTGTTCCGGATTCCATCGGAGGGCCATCAGTGCATGGTCCATTGCGGTCACCATTGTCACGGTTCCTCCTATTGCCTACAATTTTCTTAAACAATAAAACCTTTCTAAGAATCTTATTTCATTAAATAATCTTTTAGCTATAAATGATTTTTATGTCTTAAAACTTCACGCATAAACATATTATTCCTTAATAAAAATTAAATTTATCTATAAATCCTTCAGAATGATTCATATAAAATCTTGTGATTAAACAAACATATACTTTAGAAGTGTCAAACCAGGAGTGCAGTAATTTACATTATCATGCACTAGTTTCTATCCAAGACTAGATCAAAGTAGTGTTTTTGGGTTTTACCCCTACATATATCTGTGCCGGAGCAACATCAACTTGTTTGTATCTAGACAATGATTTATTTGTTCGGAAACCACATACATAATATTTCACCAAAACACCATAAATTTTTATTATATTTAATAATTTCATATAGGGTTCTTATTAAAGTTTTCATAGCTAATTTCCATAAATAAAAAAACTATCCTTTGATACCAACTATGGAATCCAGCCTTTTTATTACTTAGCTTTTCATTTCATTTTACAAATAGAGGATCTTTAAAGTCTACTGTCTTGGAAAAAAGGTGCATAATACATGAAAACATAAAACATTATTCTTTTACACTTGAAATTATTATTAAAGGTTAATTATATTTACATTTATTTCATATCATAACCTAGCGATATATATTAATGTAAAGGGTGAGCAGAAGGCCCAGTAAGGAAAACAAGTGAAACAGTTTACATGTGAACTTAAGCAATATCAATAAGAACATGGGGAATATCATAAAGGAATGAAAAATATGAAATTAATAATAATAATAATAACAAGAAAAAGTACTTGAAAATGTGTCTAAAACATTTAATCTATACATTCATAATCATATCATCAAGGTCCATCCCTAAAGTGTCATAAAAATTTCCAAGGATATTCACCAAGGTATCATAAAACCTTTCATCTCTAGAGATTAATTTCTTTACCCATTACATTGGAGTTCTATTGGGGTGAACCCTTAATATGTATTTATTTTAATGTGATCCACATATATCATTATCAAACATTTTAAAAATAACCCAAAGAGAATAAAAGAAATAAGATTCATATCAAAATCGTGACATTTTAAAAAGTGCTTAAAAACAAAATCATTATATCATTTATAACCCATGGAAATGGAATGAGAGTTTTAAGTATTTAAATTAAAGAATAAAATAAATACTTTTTATTTCTATATGAATAAACCTTGAAGTAAAATATGTCTGGGTATTCACAAAAATATAAACAGATATTTTCTTGAGAAAAATAGAGAGATTTTGAGATGAAAATTCTGTAGCATAACAGCTATAAAATATGGTTTTTGAAAACATTATGAAGAGAGGTGAAAATTTACTACCATACATAAATGAAGCAATATAAAATATAGGGATATAATAAAATGTAAATAAGAACATTCTATGTAAACATGAAAGTTATACCACATAAAAGAGAACTTGAATTGAAAAACAAATTGGAATTTCCTTACAAAAATTCAGTAGCCTAAAGACATCGCTTAAAATTCAGAAAATCAGTTGATGTGAGTGGAAATGGTCTATAATAATTTGGAAATAAAAAGGAAATCAATAAGGATATATAAGTAAATACCCCAACATAATAAAATGGAAACTAGAAGACATAACATTAAGGAAGTATTTACTAAGAGAGGAGAGTGAAAGGTTCCCCTACCTTGAAGAGTACCTTGAGAAACTAGACGTTTGGGACCTTGGGGGCATGAGGGAACCTTGGTGGGACTCCTTGGGAGGTAAAAAATACTAGTTATTAATTTATGAGGAATTTGGAATGAAATAAATTAAGGAATGGATTGGTATTTATAGAAAAAGTGAGGGAATATTTTATTAATTTCCAAGGGACACCTCATTAGTGATATTTGAAAAACCATGGTCCTGACCATGGTATTGGACACTTGGGACACCTCATAACATATTTTATACCTCAAGAGTAGAAAAGAATTATTACATCATCATTACATCATTAATGTTGTCAATAAACATACTGAAACTCAAAATTGTATTTTTACTATTCACCGAAAAACAAATCATTTTACAAAAAAACTCATAAATTCACCCTAACCTAATATCGATGTTTTGAATTCAAAAATGAACTCCAGTTTATGAAAATAATTTTCTAAATAAGAGATATTTAATTTTTAAGTAAAATCATAATTTACCCAAAAAATACTAATACTTAACTAATGATTTATGAAATAGTTATTTACTTATGCTATTATATCACATTACCATTCAAGATGCCTAAATTATATTTATACTTAATTCAGTGAGGTTAACATTCCATTGGCAACATTACTATTCATAAGGGTAATATTACTATTCATAGTTTAGTATTCTAAAAAATCGAACTTATCAGACTCTAAATTTCTTACTGATCACAACTGTATATGTCCATTTTTTGAAAATCATTTCACATTATTAATTACATAATGTATAGAAAAATATTTTAAATACTTTTTTTCCAATATTCAACAATAATATGAAACTTATAAAAATTAATCCTATATTTATTTTGACATTTGAAATTTAATTTGTTTTCCATAAAAATAAATAAAGATTTTATTTATACAAAATTATTACACAAAGTAACTAAGGACTAGTTACATGGCCCATTATAAAACCTACATATGACCTAAGAGTAAGGTTTCCAATGGTGATAGAATCTTGGGGAAAATCGGACAATATTTCATGAGTGGTGATTTCTATCAGCTTGAACTTCTCCCAAAGGTGATTACGTTCAAGATTAACATGTTGAATCTCGACTTGAGACTATTCTAGAGAAAATTACAGTGATGCTACCTCCTTCCCAAGCTCCGAAAGATGGTCTTCGTACAGCCCGAGTCAACTGGATGAGCCATCTACTCTTCTTTCTATATTAATTAACCATGATCATTTGTATCTATAAACAATAATCAAAATGTAAAGAGTATAGTTTCCAATGGTCATATTGACCAACAGTCATATAACAGTCGAAACACAATAGTATCATTTTAATTATACTCACCCCATTAAAAAAGGATATAGTTTTGTTGAGTACAAAATAAAATAACACAAAAAATTAGGAAAAAAATATTATTCAAAAGTTTGGTTCATTACAATACCCTTCGGTTAGCTTCTAATAAAGCACCACTATCCACAATGACCGAAATACCATGCATTTATGTTGCAATGATATTCATTAATAAATATTGGAAGTAGTTATGCATCTAATTCTTCCATAATTCAAAATTTATTCCATAAAATATCAGAATCCCTTTATCATTAATAACTCCATTAAACCCATTAGAGAGAAACATTGAAATTAACCTTCCCTATGATACTAATTTTTATCCAAACTAGATTAAATATCCTAGAAGAGGGGTGAATCAAGGTATGAAAGATTAAAACAACTATCTCTTTAGATATTACATCATCATTAGACAAAACACTCTTCTCTCCCTTTCCCATTGAAAAGTATGAACATAAACGAAAGCATGCACAAGACACATAAATTTTACATGGTTCACCCTCATTGGGTTATGTCCAAGGATAATAAAACAATAATGGGATAATGTACCATATACACTAAGGATCACTTCCAAAATAATGTTCTAGCTAGACCACTTTTATTTCCTGGGCCACTATATTTACAATGTTTGGAGTGGACTCATTGTCTCTTCTAGTTTACAACCAATCATAATGTGAAAGATCATTGTTCTCTCAACTGATGTGTGATCACTACTCCTCAAGAAGAATATTCTTTTGATCACTTTAATCAATATGTTTTACACTTCACTTTCTGTATCATTATGTTCTACCCTAATCTTCTTGATGAATTAATTCTTACCATAGATTCATTGGTTAATCCCTTATCAAAACTTTTACTACACTCACTTCCTTCACGAAGCTCACAGAGCCTTCACAAAACTACATTATTCCCCATAATAAAATTCTACATTCATGAAACCCACTAATTTCAGGATACTTTCATGAAGATCAATTTTCTTTCATGAAGCTCAAAAATTTCACGAAACTCACAAATTTTAATCGGCTTATATAGCCTTCACAAAATTCAATACATTCAGGATGATTGAATTTTTTTTTTGAATTTTTATATCCTTCATGAACTTCCTTTATTGATTATTTTTTTCAAGAACAACCTTCATGAATCACCCTCTCAAATTCAGAGCCTTTGTATTTTCATTAAAGATTTATCTTCTAAAATGAGGTGGTAGATGCCTATTTATAGGCATTCCACCCATTGCAGAAGCATCCATGATGGACATCACATTTTCATGAACCTATCAAAACAACATTGTGAAGTTCCCTATTTTCATGAAGCACCAGAGAAATTTTCCATCTGTGAAGCTTCTCAAAGTCATAGAGATTTAACATTTTTCTTCGCACATTCACGATCCATTAATACTTTGTGACACCAGATTCCTTTGTGAAGATCAATATCTCTATAAAAGTCTAATATTTGACAAAATTCCTTTTAAAAATTTTTATTAGGAATTCATGGAAATACATATTTCACGATGACTGGTCTATCCTCAAAATTTTGGACCTCAATAATTTGTAAAACATTGGGAAATGGCACCACCTTATACACACAACTTTCTATATCGCCTCTAGGGAGTCCATTAATTTGTACTAGATCTATTTCAACATACCATTTAAAAAATATATCTAGAACTCCGCAACTAAACATAGAAACATTATTATCAACAAACACAATCAATACAAAAATGTTTTATTGTTACCTTGACGTATTGTTTTCCCAACACTGATTCAGTTCCACAAAATAGTTATGGAATTTCCTAGAACATATGATGTTATACCCTTTTAGTTAAGGTTGGTTATGGGAGATACAATTTTGGGGAATTACAATATGAATATTTGGTAATATATTTCTCCCCCAATAAATATTTAAACAGAAAAAATATTTTTGGGTGGATTCCAAGACATCAAAACCTCCTTCTTCATGGAATAAAAATATACTCCACCCTATAAGCACACATTACCCAAGAAATGAACTTCACAAATCTATAGTTTTCACATTAAGAGTTTACCATATAGCTGATTATCCAAGATAAACCATAAAATAATTTGTGTAATTTTCCTATAATAAATAAAATGATAGGATCCCAATGAATATGTATTCCTATGATGACGATATCCCAAAAACTTTTATCATTTGGATACTATTTATAACCCCACTATTAAGAAAACTATACCTATTTTGGTACCATACTATGCCTCTCCCTAAAATATCTCAATCACTAATTCTCTTGATAAGGCTGTATCATATGTGCGGATGTGTAGAGGAACAATCTTATCTTGAATCTCTCTATGGAATCCTTGATTGAGATTTTGAGCACATGGAAATATAAGATTAAATATGTTCCAGGAGTACCTCATGTGGATAATAACCCTTTATGCATATTTAACTATGGCCATGATTCCCTATTAAATATCCAATCACACTTGGAATCAAACCATCACTAGAATATTTGGATAATACTCCTCTCAAAAAAGAAAATCAAACATTGACCATGGTAATATGGCCTCATCATGATTCTAAATAGCCAATGTTTGTCAATGAATTACCATGACATGAAATAATATTGATGTAAAAATCTCTATATTATTGGTGTATGTATAAAATAAATTGAATATGTAGGCCTATAAATCCAAGCCATCCTATAATACTTGTGGAAGAATCTCTCCTGAAAACATATGAGGCCTATGATGATGAAACTCATATAGTGCATTTAACCTTCAGGTAGTCTAATATTGGTGAGTAAATAGTACCATAAACTCTATATGTGGAGGGTATAATCTCAATAAAACATATGGAGGATATTCCCTCCTGTCCTAGGGAGTGTATACCACCTGATCATTTCACTAAATTAAATACTATTCACTCAATAAATTAATAATAATAGGTTATAGAACTAACACATTCTCATCATGATCTTACCTCCAAATCATAGCTAGTTGTCTTTGGGTGGAATCTTTTGTTTGTTAAGTAAACCCCATGACTATTAAATCATAATAAGGTAATATAAATCATATAATTAATATGAATAAAATCACAACAATTATGTTATATGATGCTTGTACAATCCTATTTACACCCTTTAAATGATATCATATTTTTCTGAGTTCACTAATAGATTATTAAAGACCTGGAGAAAAAGATACATCAAATTCCCAAAACTATTATGGGTTCCATAGTCAAATACTAAAATTCAAGATCCATTAATTTTTCTTATGTTGTCTTAACCAAATCCCACAAGATTACTAATTGAAAATTCCATCAATTGGACCCAAAATTCTATGATATCACTGCAACATGAATCAACCTACTTTCCCCCCATATAATGGAAGTTAGGATAAGTGTTCCACGGTAACTCTACCTCCAATAAACTAGGGGATATTTAATATCACTATGAAGATATACTACACCTAAGAGGCCTTATCATAATGAAAACCTATAACATATATACATTTAATTAAAAAAATAAAACTAACAACATTGAAAGCATATAAATAACCAAAATCTAGAATAATATGCATTTATGCGACATCAACCATCAGATAAAAACCCATAAAGGTAGGATTTATGATAATGGAATGTGTAAGGAAAGTATATCACAGTATGATGGAATTTTAAAAAAGGAAAATAATCTCATCACTGTAGAAACTCCAAGGTATGGTCTCTGATAGAAACCATAAATATTAAAAACCACTAAGAAACAACTCCACTGGATCTATATAAATAGTGTACACCACTGAACTATATATAGTTTTCAGAGATACAATGCATTCGGGAAAGGATATCCATGTAGTGGTGAGTAAAAAAATTACCAATAGGATACTCCAAAAACAAAATGAGAAGGATGAAGTGATAAGTTGCTAAAAACCCCATTAAAGAGGGGGAAATAGAGAATCCTAGATATGATTTAATGATTATGAAAATGAATTCTGTATTGAAGACCCAAGTTAAAATTTAAATATTATATCATATCTCCAATCCCACCATCAATTCCAACACATCATATGATCTATAAAACCCACACTTCCCAACTTGAATAACATCAATATAACTTCTCTTAAACTATAGTGAGGTATCTCTAGATTATTAAGAGAAAAGTGTTTCAGTTGAGGGAATACTGACTCAATGGATGGAGGACATATGCATTGATATATGAGAGAGTACATAAAATACATTAGTAGTATTGTGGACTAGTACTCTAAGATGTATATGATTCTATGAGAGTATAAAACCTCATGTGTGATATAGTAAAATCATTCTAAGAAACACTAGGGCGTATCAAAATATATATTTTATGCGAGGGGACCCTACAATAGAATTATAATGTCACTATTCAGAATGAAAATAAAAAAATGGCTTTATTAGGGAACCCTCATGACGGGTACAGGATGTTATAAAGATAACTAGGTAGTATATAGATTTTTATATGAAGGAGATGGTGTCGTTAAATAAGTTAGCTTTAGGTTCACCATCTCTTGTTTTTTCTGAAAGTTGGGTGCACTCATCATTGTTCTTAACTAAAGATCCCAATATTTCCCACATCCATAACTAGGTAAAGACCTAATTTACAAAGGAGGGAGTTTAGTTGGGGTTTGAGAACCAATAACACTTAGGGACTCACATTGGTTAATAAGATTGGAGGTTGGGCTCATCACAACATTTTTGGGGGGATTTTTTTCTACTCTACGACTCTATAATAGATTTAAGATTTATTCTTGAATATATTACTAATCTTGATATGGGATCAGTTACGCTAAAAAAAATGACCATAATTTAAACCTCATTCCATTCCAAATACATAATCGGTTTCTCCCACAAAATGACCATAGGTTAAATATATTTTACATATGAATGGGGATATTTTAGTGAATTCATCTATATGTTTCTGAATTTCTTCATCCATTTCCCCTTATGGGTGGATGATTATATGTTGGATTCATATATCTGAGAACTTTATAATTTTCTACTACAGAGGGAGTAATTTATTATGTTGAGGATGGGATTGATCCTCTGTGAGTCATCCTATGTATCCTATTTACAGAAGGAATAAAATGCCACATAGTTTTTTAACCCATATCGTTTAACACCATGAGGAAAAGACATATGTGAGGTCACAAAGGAACTAATTACTTAAGATCAAATTCTGATGATGTGTATTACATATCCTATTTATGGAAGGAATCAGAGTCATCATAGTACAATCGCACCCTTGGGACTGGCCCTGAGGTGGATACCATTATATGGAGGGAATCATATCATGCCACTCATTAGGACGTACACATTGAGGTTTCCCTTACTAGTGGAGATACATTATTTGAATGAAATGACCATTGAAAATTTATAATCCCATGTGAGACATGCTTTATGTGAGATACAAGAGATAGTATGTAGTCAATCTCACTGCATATGGATTTGGGAATTATGTGATAGGACTAGCCTTTGAAGGTTTAATATGGAACCTAACCCTTAAGAAGGCGTTCTATGTATCCTGGTTATGGTAGGAATTATAGTCATCATAGATTAATAAACTTCTCATTCTACTTGTGGATGATGTAAAATGATCAACCCATGGGAATTATTGAGTCCTAATGGTTGAAATATTGAAGACAAGGCAATACATACACTAAAGTGGATTCCCGTTTGGGTTTGGGACTTAAGAAGGAATCCTATGTTCCCTAGTTATCGTGAGAATCAGAGTTATAATAGTTTATTTAACTTGTATATTTTAACTTCATAAAGAAATGACACTTGTGAGGGAAAATAGGCATTGAGTACTTGAGCTAGAACCTAGGGGAGGCTTCCTATCTATCCTGGTTATGGTAGGAATTAGAGTCATTGTAGTTCAATCATGCCCTTGGGAATATCCCTGAGGTGGACACCCTTATATGGAGGGAATCATATCATTCTAATCATCAAGTCTTACACACTGAGGTTGACTCAATATGTAGTACATTATCATATTTTACCACTAATTAGGGCTTACACACGAAAGTTTCCCAAATACGAGTGCAATTATATCATTCCACTAGTTGTGGATTACACACTGAGGTTTACCTAATATGAAGGTAGTTATATCATGAAACTAGATGGGGATTACCCAATAAGGTTTCCCTAATATTAGGGTAGTTATATCATTCCACTAGTTGGGTTTAAACACTACAGTTACCCTTATATGGAAAACTTTATATCATTTCATTGGTCGGGGTTTAAACATTGAATTTTACCTAGTACGAAGGATGTTATATCATTCCACTAGTTGAGGATTACACACTAAGGTTTCCATAAGTGATCATTGCAACTCTCTAAGACCACATGAGTTGTGATTTGTATGTGAAACAAGGTATGGAAAATAATCAGTCTCACTACTTGTGGATTATAGAATTATGTATTTGGATGTCCATTTTACAAAGGTTGGACTAGATTACCATGTTCTAGGAAACCTACCTAACAGGTCCTGGTTATCTTCCTAAATAGCTTGATTTTCTTCCTTACATTAATCAGCTTTTTATTTTGACATTTTGAAGGATGTATGGACATGTATTGTTGAATTTTGGGAATGTCCAAAACAATTTCATAATTCAGATGGATTTTTAGAGGGACGTCAAATAACCTAGATGGTATATCTGAAGGCCATCACATGATCAAGAATAAATTGTCTAGAGGACATATCCAGGCCTGAATGGCTAATCCTGGAGGCCATCACATTATATTAGCTGAAATGCTTGGAGGGCATCACATGATCTAGCTTAATTTATCTATTTTCATTGAAAATGATAGATAACATTATTAGTGGTGTTGTGAGATTTAGTGTGACATTTCTATGTGGTGTTATATATCCTATATGACTTGAACGAGTGTCATTGTGAAAGCCGATAGACCTGTCTGGAGGAAATCAAAAGATTTTGATGGATTGTCTAGAGGACGTTGGGAGAGCTACATTACATTCCATGGTGCCATCACGAGACTCATCTATCATTTATTGGTGTCATTGTATTATTTGGGCGAAACATCTAAAGAACATCACATGGTTTGGATGGTATGCCTACAGGGTTTTATGAGACTCAGGCTGCATGCGCATGGGGATCGATTTGACTTGATCAGACTTGTCCAAGGGACTTTGAAAGATCCAATTAGAATACCAAAATAGGACACTATGATTTGGAATATACGTCCTAGTGTTATCGCATGAACTATTTGGTTTATGAAAAGTTCATGATGATCATCATATATGTTCTTCACATGAGTCTCCCATCATTTTTAGTATTTTTTCCAACCTTTTATCGTACTTTACATAGACCTGTTCAGTGATAACTTGTTTAAATCTCATGTGATTTAGAAGATATGAAATATGTTCTTAGCATAACCCATCATAAGTACTTCGTGTGATCTATGGGTTGTCACACAAAGTTCCTATATGTGTAACATGATCACTTTAAATTTGTTCCGGAACATTACTTGATTGAAAAGCTTTATGTTCGTGAGATCAGGTGCTCTGAGAAATATTCTTTGTTGCTTGGGTATTCTAGTAAACTGAACCAAGGATGCATTTTTTTCATTTTAGGTGGTGGATTTATAGGCCTCACCACCCTGATTATATGCCGATTTTTACATCACATATCATGAAAATATAATCTAGATTTTATGGAGAGATTTGATGTCACATGTTTTGAAAGATCATGTTGTAGTTCAATTTGGGGGTGTCGTATGATTTTCAACGACCATGATACCATTAGGTTAATGCCCCATTGATTGAATTATATTCAATTAATTGGATCTTTCCTAATAATGTGTTCATTCCATAAAGTATTCACATTGTCCTGATGATTTTTCCAAGGACTTCATGAGACCAAGTCACCTATTGAAAGGTATTCACATGATAAAGGTGACATGTCTAGGATCTTTTTTGAGAGAAATATGGCTTGATCGAAGTTTTTTGTGAGATCAGTCCCTCATACCAAAGGGATTTTCTGAGGTTTTGTGGATTGCATGAGTGTATCCTGCGATGTTTGTGATCTCAAGAGGCCACCTCTTTTTCACTTTTTATTTACTTTTTTATTATACATGGGCCTGGGGTCTCATGAATTTTATCAATTTTTGTTTAAGATGAACACTCTATCCATCAGTGATGCACCAAATGACCATGAAATGGTCTTATAGTGATGCATGACCATTATCCTGAAAAAAAATCCTCCTTCTTTTCTTTGGAGCTGAAGGGAGTTCTATAATGGCAATAAATTTATGAATCCCTTTCAATGATGAGGGTGGAACATATGCGAGCTCTGGTAGAACAAGGAGGAAATATCACCATGGATTCCATATCCTCTTGTGAACCACCTATTCCCGTCACATGAAATTTAATACCATAAGTTTGTCTTACATTTTGGATATTTTCCTCCTTATTTAACATTGATTTTTATTGGTTTTTTGGATCCTTCCAGTAGACATGTTGTGTGTCTTAGGGGAACTCATCTGGCTACCACCATGAAATCATTGAGTGTCTTGTATACCTTCAAAAGAGTACAAGGTCTCATGAAAAGGGGATCCATGTGATCTCTCATGTGTTATGAACTATGTGATACCATCTGTATGACCTTACGAAGGTAATGATATTGTGTGTCTTTCATAGACTCATGTGATCCATGTGAATTTTTACACCCTTTTCTTACTTTTCCTTATAGAGGAAACAATAACCATATTATGGTATTTCTCTACTTACAGATTTTTTATTCTCATTTGGTGGGTGTCAAAAAATTCCTCCTGCCAGGAGAGACATATGTAGGGATAAGGACTCTCTTCTGAGGAAAGTAAATTCCCACCTGAGTCTTTGGGGTTATCTATAAAATGTGTTAGATATCATAGCTTAATTTTTTATAAGGCTATATGGTGGCCCCTAAAGAATTTTATGTATTTTTGTCTTGAGAACTATACAATTTTTTTATCGTTTAGGATATTCTATCTCAGCACTTCTATCACTTTAATTTAGGGTATTTTAGATGAGATCTTATATTTCTTTATTTTAGGGTCTTTTAGGTCAGAACTTATGCCTCTTTAGTTTAGAATATTTTATCTTGGACCTTATATCACTTTATTTTAGGATATTTTAGCTTGTACCTTAAATCGCTATTCTTTAGGGTCTTTTATTTTTGACCTTCTATCACATTAGTTTATGGTCTTTTATCTAGGACCTTATTTTACTGTAGTTTAGGGTATTTTATCCAAGGCCTTCTACCACCATTGTTTGGGTTCTTTTATCTTGGACCATTTTTTGCTATATCATAGGGTCTTTTGGATTGTAATTACATATATAATATGAAGAATACATTCTAGAGATGACCTAAGACAACCTAAGGCTCTGAATTCCATCATGGTGTTGTTGGGGGCTCATGAGTTAAGGATATCATTTCTTTCAAGAAGGAGATATTGATGATTTGTAGGTCAAACCCTTATGTGTTGATAGCATAGATGAAAATAGGTATCTATACTTTTTTCAAAGGGCCATGAAATGTTTATGGGGGTAATATTGGTTTAGGAAGAAATAAAAGGGGTTCTAGGTCCACCTTGATAGATGTAATATAGATTATGTAAGTCATAACCTAAAGGTATGAGTCAAGGAATATGGAATAGTGTAGACAAGATAGGGATGACCCAAAACACCATAAGGTGATGAATTTTTTTGTGGTGTTACCAGGGGTCATGAAGATTAGAACACATTTACTGTAATGAGTATATTATTTTAGTTGACAGGGAAATGCCTCTATGAATCTATAGCATGGCCAAGAAATGATGATCCCCTCTCTTTTCCAAGGCCCGTGATAGATTTATGAAGACTCAAACATATAGACGATGAAGTTGGTTATAGTGGAAAACTATCTAGGAAGGGTTCTAGGACCCTAGGGAAATTTAGTTATTATGTGAAGCCTGAACCATATAACATGTAGTTTCAAATCATGGGGTGCAGGCCATCAAAATGTTAGGGAATGGAGTGTCCCATTTCTTCTTTGAGAATAGGTATAAAACATAGTGTAATAACATTAAGGATGTTGAATCCACTTGAAGAGTCTATTTATGAAGATTATAAATCATGGTCCAATTTATCTGGGTCATGAGGATGAGATGGGATGATCATTTTTAGAGTGGCCCAGAACACACTAAGGTGTTGTGTTCTTTTGTGTGGATTTCTGGTCTCACAAGGATCATAATTTTTTTCCCGTAGTGGAACATTTTTTACGACCATAGGCATATATGAAAAATCCATATACATACATACATAGTCAAACAAAGGTTCCCTTGAATCCGGGTATCTTTTCGAAGGGTCGTGGAAGATGTACAGTGACCAAGAATTCTTAAATCATGAATTAGGATTTTTTTTGAGAATGTAATATCCAAGAAGGGTTTGAGTTCCCTAAAATTTATGTCACCACCTAGTGAACATGTTACCGGGGATAGGAGACTTGAAAACCCCTTGGTCTAATTTTTTATTGGACTAGGGGGTCTAGTGAGTATGACTTTGGATTTTACTTATGCTACATAGTAGACCCTATGAGCTTTATTCATTATTTATTTATACCCTAATTTTTACCTAAAATATGGAGATGAAGAAAATATTGAGTGAAGACTTGACTTAGTATCATGATTCCATTTTTTGGGTTTAAAACCTAATATGTTTTGTGTCTATTTCATTAATAGTTTATGGTATTTTGATATGGACCATAAAAGGATAGAGTTTTAGATCGTAAATTTTTTTTGAATGTGATGGTGGTTTATGGTCAAGACTTACATGGACCTAATACGAGGTATATGTTACATAAGAGACTAATTAAGATACTCGGGGTCAAGAGCACCCAAAAATTCATCTAAGTGGGAGATGAAAATGTTTTAAATCATGGATCAAGGTTATTAGGTCTTGGGTAATGATATGGGACAATCATAATGGGTATGACCCTAAACACCCTTAATTGATGAGTTTCTCCATGGTGAAATCAGGCTCACAAGGTTTATAAAGCACTTTCTTACTGGAATAAGATGTCCTTAATAGGTAGGATTGAGCACATATACATTAGTAGAATTTTCAAGCTGGGATATCACTTTTCCTTTCCAAGGGCCATGAATGTTTCTTACAAACCCAAGGTGCTTAGTACAAGAATTAAAAATTATGGATTGAAGGGCTTGGGAGATGATAAAATCATCCCTTACTCTGGTTGACTAGGTTTAGCCTCTTTTGGTTCTTTGATTTGGGAAAAAAATGGTTAATGGTATGACCATTCAATATCATATTGTAGATAAATATGTTTATGAAGTTTTAATGTCATGAGACCATGAAATTTTCCTAGTAGTTTAACATCATGTGGTGAGGACATATCTATTTCCATATAGTTTAACATCATGCAGTTTAGAAATTAGAAGTTTCATATTAAATTATAACCCCTATACAAAGATGGTGGAATATATTTTTATCATGGATGGACCGAAGGATTAGTGATCCAAGAATTTCTATGTATCCAATGCGGGAAGGAATCAATACATACATAGTTATTTAAAAGGAAACACTCTAAGAAGGTCTAACTAGTATAAAAAGGTGGAAATTATCCAACTGATTGTTGTAGCTAGGCCCAGGATTGGAGATCTAGGTTTCATTTTGTATCTTATTATTATTGGAAGCAATCCAAATATAGTTCTTATAAAACAATGATGTTTGTCATCATACGGAAAGGACATGGGATTCCTAATATGAAAAGGTAGTGTCATAATAAATCCCAAGAATGAAGGTCTAGGTGTCACTATGTATCCTTTTATGGAAGTAATCAAGTCATATATAGTTCTTGAATTGATTTTTGGTGGGTATCCCACACCAATAATTATGGTCCTCTCAAACGAAGTTCACCGAAATGTGTCGTTTTATGTCATGCAAGGGAGATCATCCATGCAGTTTAATGTCTTAAGGTGAGGATGTTATGTGCCTTTCAAGTTCAATCATTCGAGAACATTATGACCCTACTATGAGATGATATTCCTTATTTTTGTGAGGAAAACCCTTACCAAAGTTCCTAATCTCATGTGAGCTTCGCTCAATGTGAGAAACAAGAATTGAAAAAGGTTATTCTCACAAAATTGAATACATATAGAGAATGGTTAGGGGGATTTTGTATCAGGTAGTGGATATGCCAAGATATAGGATCGAGGAATCGCTACATATCTCATTTTAATGAGAACCAAGCCGTAAATTGTTATAGAAACACATGGAATTTAATTTTATGCATTAAGGACATCAGCCATGAAATTTAACATCTTGTGGGAAGGATGTGGGTGACTTTACATGAAATAATGTTGGGGATCTGTGTATTTTTGAATCATAAAGTGAGGAAGAGTGGTGTGCCTTTTAAGGTATTTAATTTTTGACCGTGATTTCCCTAATGTGAACTGATATGTCATTGTCATGCAGGGAAGCCCTTACCAAAGATTTTAATCCCACATGAGCCATGCTATGTGTGAGAAAAAAGGAATTGTGAAGTTTTTTCTCATTATAGATAGAATTTTTGAGGAAAGGAAATGGGTATTTTTTATCATATAGTTGCTGGACCCGGATATAGGATCGAGGTGTCCCTATGTATCTCATTGAAATGATATTGAAGTCGTACATAGTTCTAGAAACTCATGTAGTTTAGTGTTGTGTGGTAAGGACATGAGTCAACTAACATAAATAAAAATGAACATTGTGGATAGGCCATAGAATGAGGGTCTGGTCATCACAAAGTATCTTGTTAGGGATGTAATCAAGTCACATGTAGTTCTAAGATAGGATCTCACTATGCAGGTCTTAACCATATGTAGGGAGGGGGTATTTTCGTGTTTATTTTGTGTGGATGGACCAAATATTGGACATTAGAGCATCACTATGTATACTATGTTGATATGAATATAGTCACATGTAATTCTATAATAGATATATCCACTATTTGGATCTGAATATCATATAAGGATAGGGGTGTTGCACCTTTTTCTTGCATAGATCTGGATCATGTGCGGTGAATTTTTGGTGAGTCGATGACTCCTGTACAGTTTAATGACATGAAATGAGAACTTCACTTGTCCTTTTTGATGTCATCTTGTAAAGAAGAGGGTCACCTGACATGAATTCCAATGAACACTGAGTATCCATGCTGTTTAACATAATTTTTTATAGAACTTTTCCATGCAGTTTAACGTCATGTAGTTAGGACAAGAGGTGCTATGAAATTTGTCATCTTTATTCTAGGACCTCTCTCATATAGTTTAATGTCATGTTATTTGGAAATTCTTATTTAGATTAACATCATGCAACTAGGAAAATTTATGTATAGTTTAACATCATGTGGATATGATGAGCTCTATATAGTTTAACGTTGAGTGGCCAGGATGAGAGATGATGTGTAGTTGAACATCTTGAAATTAGGATATGTTTGTATAGTTTGACTTCAGGAATCTTCGATGATATAATATTGATAATATCTATGAAAATTATTTCTTGATAAATATTTCATTAGCGAGGGGTGTCACATGATCCTCGCCCATTGTGCCTAGTGAGTAATCTCATTTTTTATAGAACTTATATATGGTATTAGGACCTTCCAATTTAGGTACTAGATTCAGAGGTTTATTTTCTAGTATCATTGGGTTTCTGTGAGCCAACACCATTTCTCCTTGGAGGAACTAATGGAGTCACAAAAATTTATTGAACAGTCATGTGATCATATTCTAATGAACCTCAAGGTTGTGCAATGTACAAAACCTATTCTCATCGAGGCTTTCTAATTCATCCATTTATTTATTCAATTTTCCATCATATGAGAGTCAACTAAAAATGGATATTAATTGTGAAGGAATACAGACTACTATGGGTAACACTACGTTATCCCCTTAAACTAATTAATACTGTGTTTCTTGTGTAGCAGTATGTGTTGTTGTACGGTAGGCCCATAAAGCATGTAAGAGCTTTTCTGACCTAGACATCTTGTCTTTATTCCCAATTTTGGAATATATTTGATAGATTAGTATTGAAGGACATTATCTATCCATTTTATAATATGTGATAGTAGGATGAGTGATTGGACTTGATGTTTTAATCTTGGTAAAATTTCTCCATCTCTATAGAATAGTAGTTTATGTCATTTTCCTTAAGTATCGTGTAAGGGAGGGAGAACCTGGTGATGATATGGGAATTTATAAATTTGATGATTATTGGTCAGAGTAGGGAACTCTAGAGAGGGTGAATTGAGTTCCTATAAAAATATATGTTAAATATTTTATTTAAAAGATTTATCAAAATGAAAACTTAACAAGACATTTAATCAATGTAGTGAGTTTATAATAGTCTGATTGTTCAACTAATTTCTCATAAGATTTATTATTTATTAGTTGGAATAATATGAGCTATTGGTAAAACTTTGGAAAATACTATATTAATCCAAAACATTTATAAACACTAGCCAAGAATAACTATCAATGTGATATTCAATTTTTTGAAATATAGGTTAAGAAAAAAATGAGAAAACTAAATTTGAAAACACAGTGAATAAAAAAAAGAGGTTCAGTCTCAAGAAGCGACTTAGTCCTCGCCACTTGATGATCACCTAGAACCATTAAATATATATAGATAAATGTTTTTATCCACACCCTTGATAGAGGTTTACACAACAGTACAAATATTGCCCAGGTCACAAGACCTATACCATAGTTCTATGTGGGAACAACAATAAAACTAGGTCACACAGGACCTCTTCCATAGTTCTTTGTGGGATAAAAAAGTGTAAAAATATAGTTGTGTGAGGATATTTAGTATCCTCCTGTTTAGTGTAGGATACAGTGTGTATTTTTCTGATCGATGCACACACTACTCGAAAATATAATAAAAAGTCACACAGTAGAGAAATAGATATTAAATATGGTTTAGAAGGATCTTTGTGTTATGAAGTTTATCACGGGACTCCTTGATGTATCAGAGTTGATGATGGGTTCATCTTTTGAATGTAGACACTAAAACAGAGTGTCGCGGAGCACTGTGTTCTGTCTTCCAGGAAGAAGATATATTCTCCATCTTAAATTTACTTGAATACTAAAGAGATGTTGGAATAGTGATGAACAATAGTTTTCTGATTTTCAGCAAGCATGAATGAATATTACATTCTGTGTACATCCTTTCTGTATGTTTCCTATGTGGGTCTTCAACTGTGTCTATGCATATCTTTTTTTATCTCTTTCATGATCTACTTTGTGGATATCTTTCTTCTCGAGTCCTTTTATATTATATTCATGCATCACGATAATGTGAATGTTTTAGATAGATTTTGTACTACGTATTTATTACATTCACATTAAATATATCCAAAAAAATCATTAAAGTAATCAGCCACATTAAATCACTCAAAATGAGATCTTTAGAAATAATATTAAATATAAGGAAATATAAATAGTCTGTTCATGAGTCTTCTATCAGTATCTGCTTCTATCGGTGACTCATTCCATCAGTGTGTAATTATGTCGGTGTTTCCATGCCTCGTTGGCACCATTCATTAGTAGCACCATGCGTCTGTTGCACCATGTGTCAGTAGCACCATGCGTTCGTAGCATCATGTGTCGGTAGCACCATGCGTCGGTAGCACCATGCATCAATAGGTCCTTCAATCGGTGAGACAATTGTTTGTCAGTGTGTCAATTACACTTTCGGTGAGTCATCTATTGGTGATTCATTTTGCACTATTGGTGACTCAGTTGAGTTGTCGAAGTCTCATCTCTTTTATCGATGTCAGTTTGTCATACATTGGAAATATTTCTGTTTGGACTATCTTACAACATAAAAATTATCAAAATATATTAAACTGATATGTGGTCATAGATAACCATAATTACCCATATTGAAGCTTAAAACGACATGATTGAAATGATGAGGCATTATTAATAATATTTGACATGATTTTTGATTACTAAAACCAGAGAGGGTGGCCAACAATCTCATATAGGCCAACAATCTCCCCTTTTTGATGATCACAAATCATGGAATTATAAAGTGTAATCATTTGATGGGAAATATAATCATTTTACTTTTCATCTCCCATTAATGTTGAATTTATTCAATATATAAATAAGGTTCAAAGGTAAAATAAATAATAATGGCATCAAAAGAAAAATAATAGTACCAAAGACTGATGCCTTTTCTTCCCATATATAATCAAAGGTATGGAAAATAAAATTCATAATAGTAGTATCAAAAGTAAAATAAATAAAGATAATGCCAAAATTCTCTCTCCCTTTTGGGATTATCAAAAGGTTAAAGGGCATCAAAGACTATTCTCCCTTATTAATTTCAATCAAGAAGGAAACATGTAACAAAGGAATAAGATGTATAAGAAAACAAAAGATAACCAATAATCCCTATCAAAGAGTAATCCACAGTACTTATCTAGATCAATATGTGACTTAACATTCTCATAGGGGTTAATAGAAGTTCTATTAGGTGGAGGTTGAGAGGTAGGAGGGTCTAAATAAATCGTCAGAGCAGGTAGGATCACTTCTTCTAGAACATTAAGTGCAAGGATGGGTTTGTGCTATGATAACACACGAGGTTGGATCTACTCCTAGATCACTGGTTTGATCTGAGTCAAGGCCTAAGCAACTATCATCTGAGTTGGGGGCACTGATACAGTTGGTCCAAGAGGTGCAGAGGCAGGCAGTAAAACTGCTTCACTCTGCACATTAATGTATGGCTTCTATAGCTTGATGAAATTATCAATTATTTCACCACCTTAATACATATATTTCCCAAAGTCATATTTATTCTCCATGAACCTATCCAGAAGAGGGGTGAAGTCCTTCAATTTCGCGACTTTTTCTTTGAATGCTCTTGTAACTAGGAGTACTGTCAAATTCTTTATAAAATACTTAATGTGACTTATCAACTGTTTCTTGATGTAAATCTTATAGAAATATGAAATAATCCTTTTTGAAATATCTTCCTGAGTGGATGATGATTCCTTGGTATAAAATCTTACCATACCATGCACACGATCAGTGATCTACTAAATTTTAGAAAGACTTTAAAAATAATTGGCACCAAATAGCGCTTGAAGCTCTTCCTTAACAACATTTCTAACATCCTTAATGTCAAAGTCCTGTGATGAATGACAAGAGGTAAAATGATCAGTAGGAGTTGATGTATGAGTCTTCAAATATTTAAGAACAGTATCTAAATAGACTTTATACTCTGAGGTCAGATTATTTATCGTAGATACAAGACCACTAATTTATTTTCTCATCTTGGTGGTGTTTGAAACAATTGTTTCAACTGTTGTGATTAATTTTGGTTGAATATCGGCTATAACCTTTCCTAAAATTGTGACTACATCATCCTCATTCACACCAACTGTCAGAACTAGAGAAAGAGAAGATTTCACAGACTACTTCATCTCTCCAATTGAAGATTTGAGCAGCTGTAATTCATTACTCAGCTGAGTGTTTTCCATTCTAACTTGTGAATCTCATGGACCATTTGATATTGAACTAATACACTCACATCTAAATAAATCTCATCCTTAAACATTTAAAACTATTCTTTAGTGACATAGTCACTTGGAAGGGTCTCATCCACTAATTCTTTGGAAATAGGTACAGAAACCTCGTCATCTAAGTCTTCACAGTCCAAACCAAGTGCTACATATCCATGATGCCTTTCCAATTCAGGAAAAACATCATCATCTAAATGGGTGAGAGTGTCATGTCTCACTCTTCCAACTTGACACTCCCCCCTCATCTTGATATCTCCTTTAATGAGGTTCCCCCTCCACTTGAGCTCTTCTATATTGAAGCTCCCCCTTAATCTGTTCTCTCCTCACTGGTTTCTCACCCTCAACATGAGGTCACCTTGTTTCATAAACTAACTGTGGTACATGGGCTACCTGAGATTCCACTGCATTAAGAAATTCAGCATTTTCACTTTTTTAACAAGTAAAGAAGGTTCTACAACAATATTATGAACCAATCATCAACCATCTCTACACATCTACCTTGACCATCCTTGTGATGGTCACCATCAATTTCAATACTTTCACCATAGCCTTCACCATCATCATCTTGTCCAGAGGAATGCTCTTCACTTCCATTTCTATCAGCATTTTCTTTACCTTCTTCCTCTTCAGTACCACTACCACTACCACTTTCATCATCTTCACTTCCTTCTTCTTCTTCTTCAGATCCACTAGATCTACTTACATACTCCACACTACCAGAAAATTTTGTCTCCTCATCTCCATAAGTTCCAAGAGTCAGTTCTCGGAGGGTAAAGAATGTGGTGGACATAGAGGTCCAAAAGGAAAACTTTTTTGAGCTTCAATGGGGTCAGGATCACTCATATCATCGATAAGTGTCCCTTATATATGACTTTTGTGGTAGGATCTTTATCCTCATATGAAGAGTAAACAACATTCTAATCTAGTCCCAGAACAGGATCATCCATATTTCTTTGCCTAGTTGTATAGTTCATTGGATTGAACTTATCAAAAAGCTTATCTTCATCCCCAACCCATTATTTCTTCCATGGGTTCCAATTTATCTTCATCCTTTTATAGATCTCTTTTTTAGGAATATCCCACTACTCTCAGAAACAACATCATCTCCTTCACTAACACAACCTTTCTCTTTCAACATGGCTAAGATTATCCTTGGATAAAACATGGAATTGGGTTTTTAAGAAGGATTTATCATTTAATTTATGTGCACAGAAAGGTATCTACATAGATTTACCTTAATACATTTTCTTAGAAGATAAATGAAATAAACATCTTATTACTTTAGATATACAAATTTCCCTTTTTTGGGATATCTCTTATGCTATATAAACTTGAACAAAATTCTACACTATCCATCTAACATTGTAGAAAAGGGTATCCTTTTCTCTTCATTGTTAGTAAGCTCCTTGAGAGATATCAAAAAATGAAAGATATCGCTTTTAGGAGGATAAATACCTTTATTTTCATCAAATACACCATCATAAGGGACTTTAAGACACTCATCCCACTGCCTTGATGAAAGATAAATTCTATATCCTTTCACGATGGACTTAATCCAGCAAATATCACTACCTTCTAGCAGAAAATTAACATTCATATACAATTCATGAACTAGATTCGGGTAGAAAGGTCTTTAGTTATCTAAAAACCACTCCAGACATCCCTGAACCTATAATACCCTGAGTAGAAATGACATGATTTCCAATATCCATTCTATAAAAACCTCATTTTTTGGAGTCACTACACAATTCATCGGAGTAGGATTCATAGGTCTAGAATATTTCCTTGATTCCCCTTTATATTTCGTAGCTCCATGAGACTTGTTTCCAAAACTTCCTTCAAGATCTCACTTCACACATGCTATTCCAAACGTTTTTTAAGGATGGGAGGTTAAAGGTCGAGGTAGAGAGAGAGAAATGGATGAGTGAGTGTAAGGGTAAATGATTAGTGTGGATTGACTCAAATTTATATCATTTAGGGCATTTGAAATTGCAAAATTGTGAACTGGGTTCAGCAAAACAAATGAAATAGCGTTGTTTTGGTAAAAAAACATAAAAAGGACAAAAATAGTGAGTCACCAGGGTTGAAAGGATATATTTTTCATAACACTAATGGTTTCATCCGGATAAGGCGTCGTTATCGGTATAACTGATTTTTTATAACACTAATAGTGTCGGCATAAAAAGGCATCGGTGTCGGCATGATAATTGTATCAGCATGAAAAATTCATCGGTGTTGGAATGACATTGTTAGCTTTACACTGGAAGTGTCCCTATGACAGATCCACTTAAAATTATCAAAGGATTAACAATGTAAGGTTCTATAGATTGATCATTCCTAACTCATGTATGATGAAGTTCATTCTTTCAGTGTTCAATGGCTTAGGGAAAATGTCAGCAAGCTGATGTTTAGTTCCAATGAGCTCTAAAGTTATTTCACCTTTTTGATAATACTATCTCAAAAATTGATGCCTTAATTCAATGTTTTTTCCTAGAATGTGAAACAGGATTCTTAAAAATATTAATATCACTTGTGTTATCACAATTTATAGGGATATCTATGAATTAATATTTGTAGTCTAGTAATGTATATTTCATCTACAAAAGTTGTGCATGAAAACTACCAATAGCTATGTATTCAGCTTAATTAGTAGATAATGCAAAAGAATTTGGTTTCTTAATACACCACGAAACTAGAGACTTTACCAAAAAGTTACATCTTCCATTGGTTCTATTTCTATCTAACTTGATACCACCAAATTCATCATTTGAATAAACCACCCAATCAAAAAGTTGTACTCTATGATAGAACAGTCCTAAATTGGTTGTATACTTCACGTATTTAAAAATAATTTTGATATAATTTAAATGAGATTCTTTTGGATTTTTTGAAAATGTGTACACATGAACACACTAAATATTATATTTAGACTACTAGTAGTTAAGTAGATTAAACTCCCAATAATTCCTAATAAATTGTTTGATTAAAATATTTACCATCTCTAGCAAAGTCCAAATTACAAGTGGTACTCATTAGAGTTTCACTACTTTTAGTGCTTTAAAATAATAATATTTTTAAAATATCCTTAGTATATATAATTTGATTCAAAATAATTCCTTCTTTATCTTGAAATATTTCAAATCTAAGAAATAATTTTAGTTCACACATCAAACTCATCTCAAATTCAATTTTAATCACCTTTGAAAAATTAAAACATAAATAATTTTTATAATATCCAAATATAATATCATCAATATAGACTTGAAAAACTAAAACATCTTTGGAAATTAATTATATAAAAATAGTAGGATCAGAAATACCTTTTTTAAAACCTTTAGAAATAATAAACGTGTTGATCCTATCATACCAAGATCTTGGAGCTTGCTTTAAACCATATAAAGCTTTAGTCAATTAAAAAACATGATTTAGAAAGTGGGGATTTGTAAAACTAGGAGTTTTTTCATAAAAAATCTTCAATTATATAACCATTTAAGAATGCACTCTTGGAATCCATTTGATAATGTTTGAAATCTAGTAGTGTTTCATAGGCAAGTAGGATTATAATGTCCTGAAGTCTAGGTACTGGTGCAAATGTTTCCTCATAGACAGTACCTGCTACTTGAATATAACCTTGTGAAACCAATCTAGCTTTATTTCTAACTATATTACGAGTTTCATTTACTTTATTCCAAAACACTCATTTAGTACCTATAATCAAGGTGTCTTTGGCTCTATCTATAAGTTTCTAGAATTTATTTCTTTCAAAATAATTTAATTCCTCTTGCATCGACATCAAAAAAAATTCATCATTATGACTAGAGTTATAACAGGTTCAGAAAAAGAATGGCTATAGATTTTGGGTTCTTCTATAGGTTCAGGTTCATTATTACTAGATTTTGGAGAATTTCTAGAATTGTTTGTTTTAATATATTCTTTAATAAGATGGTTTGAGGATTTAGTATTGATGTCCAAATTTGACATATCACCCTCAGGATCTTATAGAGAGGTCTTTAAATCATGTGCATCTATCTCATAAAACTTGACATGTATAGATTCTTCCACACATTTTGTTCTCTTATTGAAGACTCTACAGGCTTTATTAGAAATTGAATAACCTAGGAAAATTCATTCATCACTCTTAGAGGAATTGTTTTCCAAATTATCCTTAGTGTTAAGAATATAGAATTTGTAACCAAAAACTTTAAAGTAGTTAACCTTGAGTTTTGTATTATTCCACTACCCATAATGATTTTTCATAAGGAAAGGTCTAATTAAGAGTCTGTTGATTATATAGCATTTTTTATTGACCGCTTCTACAAAAAATTGTATAGGTATATGATACTCACTAAGCATGGTTCAATCATTTTCTTGCAGGGTTTTATTTATTCTTTCTACTGCTCCATTTTGATGGGGTGTCCTAGGAGCATAGAAGTTATGACAATATCCATTTTGTGAAAAAAAGGATTCAAACTCTTGATTTCCAAACTCATGACCTTGGTCAATTCTTTGGGTTTTAATTTTAAGACCACTAATATTTTCTACAGAACTAGTATTCTAGGTGAAATGAGATAAATATTCACTTTTGTGAACCAAGAATATGGTCCAAGTATATCTAGATTAGTCATATACAAGAACATAGACATAATGATTCCCACTTAGACTTGAAACTCTAGATGGTCCAAACAAGTCCATGTGAACCAACACGAGAGTTTGAGAAGTCTTAACTTATTTTTTGGTTAGAAAGAGATTTTGTATTGTTTACACTTTTGATAAGGATTACAGACTTTGTCATTTGGAAACTCAAGTTTGGGTAGATCCTTAACTAATACTTTTATAGTAAGATTTATAATTGAGGGAATATTGTAGTGCCCTAATATCTTATTCCAAATCCAAGATGCAGTATGAAAAAACACTAAAACAATAAACATTTTTATAAATTAATGAATATAAATCAAAATCAAAATCATTTTCATTCCAAAAAGAAGAAAATACTAACACATTTTTAGAATTAAAAACATTGCAAGCATCATTATAAAAATTAACATTATGAGAATCATCACATAACTGATAGATACTAAGTAGGTTATATTTTAATCCATCTAGAAAAAGTACTTTATAAATTAAAACTGAGTTAGATTTACCAATCAATCCAAGGTCAATGATTTTTTCTTTAGTATTGCCACTAAAAGTGAAATGCACATCATCAATATTTATCATGTTCTTGAAGAATGAATAATATCCTATCACGTATCCTGAACATCCAAAGTCCAATTACAATAAGATTTTATCTGATATCTTCAAACATCTTTCTTACAAATAGATTAGAGAAGAAAATATTTTGGTACTCGTATTTGTTTGGTTCTAGTAACATTAGTAATAAGAGATTTGGGAACCCACATTTTTTTCATGGGTTCCCTATAAGTATCATGTAATGTATTGAAAAAATAGAATTTATTTGGGCTATAAAAACATGAAACAATAGAATATGTTTCATGGCTGGAACATTTAGAAAATTTTCTAGAACTAGGAATAAAAATAGATTTTCCAGATATAGATACAAAACTGGTTTTGAAAAAAAAACTTTTATCAGTTTGGTAGCTAATACCACTAGTGTATTTGGGTGTAACTCATTTACCAAGCATTTGAACCAATATATCATTACCATTGGTAAAAATTTATAAATCCTTTTTCAATTTCTCATTCAACAATTTAAGCTCATTATTTTCCTTAATCAATTGAGCATTTTCTCTTTTTTAATAAAAATTTCAAATTTAACAGTGGTAGTCAAATCATGTTGTTTCTTTAAAGATTTGTACTTATCTTTAAATTCATTAAAAGTGACCTCTAGAATTTTATAGTATTCAAACATTTACTCATTTGGCATGTTTTTAAAATCACTTTCATCACTATAATAGTAAAAATTTTGTTCAGGAGAGTTTAGTGTTACCTTAGATGTGTTTGTCATAAAACACATATTTTCTTTATTATCCTATTCATCAATAGATTATTATAAGTCACTTGAGCTATCCTTATAAAAACTCCATGTTTCCTTCATGTCATTTTTATAAGTTTTGTCCTTATCATCATACTACTTCTTATAATTTAGTTTGGGAAAGTCATCCTTTATATGTCCCTTTCGTTTTCACTCATAGTAGACTATCTCATTTGTTGTATCACCTATTTTCCAATACTTTTTACAATGAACCATATGATCATAATTTCCTTTTTAGTTGGAATTTTTGAATAATTTATTCCTTCTATAAAATTTCATAAACCTTCTGGATATCTGAGCCATCTCTTCATAATTGTTTATTGAGGATTGTTCAACACATAAACTTTTAGTTTCACCTTAACCTTTTTTACTAATGTTTGGAGGTAATATATTTGAAAGAAATAGTTTTTAATTTGGGTTCATCATCCACTACATTGTTTACTTTTAGTTCCTCCTCATACATCATCAACTTTCCTATCATATCCTTTATTGGAAAAGTGTTAAGGTCACATGATTCTCTTATTGATATAGAAGTACCTCTCTATCTATCTAGTAAGAATCTGAGTATTCTCATGATTTTCTCCATGGTTGTAATAGATCTTCCTAGAGATATCATAGTTTTAAAAATTTCATTAAACCTGAGATACATGTTAGAGATAGGATCATAAATCATCATCATAAAATTATCATATTTAATATTATAAGTGTTAAGTCTCATTTCATTAATAGTAGAGGTTTCTTCATGTGAACTAGCTAAAGTGTACCAAATTTCATAGGCATATGTACAAGCAGATATTCTATTAAATTCTCCATCTCCAAGTTCACAAAACAGAGCATTCATAGATTTTAAATTTTTATAATATGTAGTCTTTGTGGTACCACACCAAGTATTACTAGAAATATTTGGTATTTCTAATTTATCTTATATAACTGTTCAAATATCAAATTCCATAATTTCTAAATCCATTCTCATTTTAATCTTCCACTGGACAGATTTTATTCCATTAAAGTAGGGAGTTATTTCTATAGAATAAACTTCCAGTAAATTATCCATACTATAGAAAATATTTTTAAATAACAGAAAATTTAGATTTAATATAAATTTTTAGATCTTTAAAACACAACTAAATCACAGTTGAAAATTACTGACAAATATTTAAAAACATTGAAAATAGTTGTTTTAAAAACAACATATGATACCAACGTTTTGTAAGAGTAGGATACTCAAGTGGGGTTGAATTGATTTTCTATAAAAAAATTTGTTAAAAAGTTTATTTAAAAGATTCCCCCAAATTAAAACATGAAAGGCCAGTTAATCAATGTAGTGAATTTATAATCGTCTGACTGTTTAGCTAATTTCTCATAAGATTGATTATTTCATAGTTGTAATAATATGAGGTATTGATAAAACATTTTAAACTAATATAATATTTCAAAATAGTTTTAAACACTATCCAAGATTAACTATTAAATTAAAATTCCATTTTTTGAAATAAAGTAAAATAAAAAACAGAGAAAATTAAATTTGAAAACATAGAGGATAAAAAAACAAGTGGTTTAGTCTCAAGAAGAGATTAGTACTCACCACTTGGTGATTACCTACCACAAAGAAATATATATAGATGAAGTTATTGATCCACACCCTAGATCAGGGTTTACACAACAGTACACAGACTATCTAGGTCACAAGACCTCTACCTCAGTTCTACGTGGGAACAAAAATACAACCGGGTCAAACATGTTCTATTCCACAGTACTTTGTGGGACAAACAAGTTTAAAAATATAATTGTTTGAGGATATCAAGTATCCTCTTGTTCATGGTAGGAGACAATGTGTGTTTTACTGACAAATACACACACTACTCAAGAATATAATAAAAATGAACATAATAGAGCAATATATATTAGATAGGGCTTAAAAGGCCCTCTGTGTTATAAAATTTAACTATGGACTCTTTGATGTATCAGAGTATAAGTTGGAGTACTCTTATGAAATCAAAAACTAAGACATAGTGTCATGGATCACTGTGTTCTATATACTATGAAGATGAGATGTTCTTCTTCTTAAATTTAGTTGAATACTGCTGAGATATTGGAACTTTAATGTAGAACAGTGTTCTGGTTCACAACAATAACTAATGAAGAGTACTTGATGTGTTCCTCCCTTATGAATGTTGATCGTGTTTATCTTCTACTATGTATACATGTATGTTTTTGTATCTATTTCATGCGCTACTATGTGTATATATTTCATCATGAGTCCTTTTATTTTATATTCTTGTAGCCCGACAATGTGCATGTTTTAGGTATATGATATACCTCGTATTTATGACATCCTCATTAATGATGTTTTCAAAAGGAATTAAATTAATCAGTCGCATTAAAACACTCAAAATGTGGCTGTTTGAAATAATATTAAATAAAAGGTAATTTAAACTATCTTTTGGGGATTCCTCTTTTGGTATCTTCTTTTGTCAGTGACTCATTCTATTAGTGTTTCATTCTACCTGTCTTTCCATGTGTTGGTGGCACCATGAATTGGTAGAACCATGTGTCGGTCTCACCATGCTTTGATAGTGTCGTCCATCAGTAGAACGATGCATCAGTACCAGCATGTGTCAGTAGCACCATGAATCAATAGGTCCTTCTATCAGTGAGATAGTTGGTCTATCGGTGTGTCAATTGCACTATCGGCGAGTCATCTATGGATGAGACATTTTACACTGTCGGTGACTCAGATGAACTTTCAGCGTCTCGTCTCTTTTTTCAGTGTCAGTTTTTCATACTTTGGAAATATTTTTGTCTGGAATGTCTTACAATATAAATATTATTAGAATATGATAATAGATAGCCATAATTACACATATTGAAGTATAAATAAATATGATTGAAATAATTAGGCATGATTAATAAGATTTGATATAATTGGGATTATTAAAACAAGAGAGGGTGTCCAACAATCCCCAATGGTCCAACAATTATGTTCTTCATTCTAAATTTCATGAGGGGTATTTCCTCATCTCATTTGGAGAAGAATCCGATAATAGTAATGATGTACATGAACTATTTAGTTTTGGCAATGAGATATATACAAAAAACATATATTCCCAACATGGTGAAAATAAAAGAATATTTTTTTGTATGTAACAATTCTAGGGGGTTTATGGAGGATGTTTTCATAGATCTATAATTCACGACTTTTCCTTGTTAATTCCACATAGTCCTGAATCATGGTTTTCTAGTAGTAACCCAGCTTTCTGATTTGGTGGGAGAGCCTGGTCCTGAATTAATGAGCACCGTAGGAGCCAACATGGACTTCTTTCAGGATGGTAGAAATCTCCCCTTATTCTATTCATCTTAGTAGGGTTCTATCAAAGCCTCCCTTATAGAGGGATTTCATACTCGTTTGGACCATCTCACTGGGTAAAGTTCTCTACATGGCATTGAATATGTTCCTTTCTAGAATGGTTTTTTAAGAGGGTCCCATTCTGAAGATATCCAAATATGGAATTCATCCATCCATGGGTGTATATTTCTTCATCATTCTCTGAAGTGGTGTTGAAATGATTAATTTCTCCCACATCACATAAGGTGATCGACGATGCCATTATTCGATGTCTAATATGTAATATTTATTACTAATTATCAGGTTTGTCTAGGATTGTGTCTATATTGTCCAATATTTCTGCCCAGGAATTCTATGACCAGGTATCAAGATAAAGTGTGAGATCAAAAGGGAACTCTGATATATTCCCATTATGTACCTAGTGAGTGGGGGAAATTATTCATTTTTAATTTAATATTATCTATTGATCTACATTCCCAATTGCTTTGAATCCCCGTTGAAATTCAAGTTGGCTATCTGCAACTGTACAGATAATTTGATTCCAGTAATGAGGTCTTGATAATATTCCTCATTATCCAGGAATCTAATAAATAGTGAAAAAAGTACGGAACATTTTCTTTATCAAGAGGGAAAAATACAATCCCTATGATTACCTGGTTGAGTCTCGAGTTTTCCAGTTTCATTGCAATAGGACTTCATGAGGCTCCATCAAAATACATCTCCCATGTCTAGGGAGTGTCATGGGCATAGAAAACCTCTTTTTCTGGATGATCGGTGTATATTGGTGTTCTTTCTCGAGTGGGATGTGTCACAAGGAAATTATCCAGGGTCTATCCTTTCACAAACTTATGTGACACAAACTGAATGTTTTACTATTACAGAATGACCTCCCATCAGGAAAAACATTCAGTTAGCATGGGTGGCCAAAGATCTACTTGATCGGATCAATAATAGATACTAGATGGACTTCATGGTGCTACAAGTAATGCCTTAGCTTTTTTACTACAAATATTAGTGTGAGGTAGATTCTATTGAAATCAGAGTATCAGATCCCTATACCGAACATCGATCGGCTAAGGTAGTAGAGATTGTTCTCATTTTTTGCATCATTATTCTATGAAAAGAGGGTGTTCAGTGATCATTCCATGGAATCCACATATAGGATGAGGGGATTTCCTTCCACCAGTGGCATTAAGATTGTAGGGTGTAGAAGGTACTTCTTTCAATTCACAAAGGATTATTGGTAGTCCCCATCCCATTGATAGGTGATTCCCTTCTTCTTTAGCTTGGTGAAGGGGAGAGAAATTTTGGCCATGTTGGATATGAACCACCAAATGTATGCAAGGTGAACTTGAATCACCCTCTGTTATTTGAGATTCATAGGGGTGAAATTACTATAAAAACACTATAATTTTTAGGGTCAACCTCGATGTCATGGTGTCTTACCAAAAAGGTAAGGAACTTCCTTAATGTTACCCCAAATTTTAAGTTCAAAGGATGTATCTTCATAATTTTATTTTATAATGGCCCTATACTTTTACACATATTATTACATTATTTTCAGTATAATTATCCTTCAAATACAAACCAAGGATCCTAAAGTCTAGTGACTTTGGAAGAATAGATACATAATTAGAAAGTATGAAACCAAAATAAAAACATATTTTATTCAATATTCATATTGTGGTAATAACACCATTCGAGACCTCACATCTTCATTAGATAACCTGAGGAATAAATGAACAAATTGATGAACAAAAAATCCTAGTAATGGAAAAAACATAAGAATAAATCATAGCACATAAGTTAAAAGTCATAACATGATGACATAAAAAGGACTGAAAAATGAATAAACATATGAAAGCATATAATATAGAACATGGGATCATATAATCATGTAATCATAGTAATTTGGAATAAATATAAAATATGACATAAGAATGATTCAAGGATCATTACACATGGAGGAGCACGAGTCCTGACTGAACACTAAGACGGTTACACATAGAGCACGAGTTAAGGCTAACAACCAAGACCATTGCACATGACGTCTCATGAGACTAAAAATTACCCAATTCATTGTATCTCTATCTAGGTTAACCCATAATATTATTTTCAGGAATATGTGTTCTAAATAACAAGTCATACATAATTAATTATACATAAACATAAAGGTTGCCAATGGAATGAATTCGGTATCATACTCATGTATAAAGGCATATCAAAAGGGAATATCATAATGGTGTCCATGAAAGAATGAATTTAAATAATGAATGGATATTTTTAAGGAAAAATAGTAATATATCGTGATAATTTATTTCAAACTAAAGTGAAAACAAGTAAAAATATTGTTTAATAAACTTTAGAAATTAAACATTTTATTGATGTTTAAGGGAAAAGTTTTAAATATTATTCAAAATGGAAATTTTATAATTATCTACCTAAAAAAATGAACCCATATATTTTTTTCATGTTAAAATTATTTATTTTAGAAAAATAATTGTGTCTTAAAATATTTTACGGAGTGAACTTGAATATGGGTAAGAAATCAATAAGTTCCTTTTGATTAGGATAGCTTATCAGAAAGAATTGAGAGGGGAACCTTTTTAAAACAAGTATTTTTCCATTAAAGAAGGATGAAATGATCTGGATACATGAGTTTTGAACTTTTAAACATAATTTAGAATAATTATATAAAATAAATAAAATTTACATTGGGTATAGATAGAAAAAACGTAACCCATAGAAAAAAATGGAGGTTCAGAAAGAATCCCTTACCTTATGTCTGAAATTGTTCTACACTTGATCATATTTTCCTTGATAATAAAATTATTTCCATTAATTAATTAATTAATTAATTTAAAATTATTTTATTTATTATTATTTTATTATTTCCATTTATGAACATTTTAATGAGTTATAAGATACCATTTCATCATTCACGAGTGTTCTTTTCCTTGGTTATCTTGATCAGTACATTTGTATATGTGTATGGAAGATCATGTAGAATGGGAATAGTTTTAAAAATTTTAAATTATATGATATTAATGAACATCCTATAGTTTAGTTTTTCTTATATATCATTTTTATATGGTGTGATGATGAATCATTAGATAGAATGTTGATGATAATCGTTTATATTAATTTGGAAGTTTCTCGATCATCATGAGCTAGCCTTCTTCTATTATTTAATATTACATATATATAATGGTTTCAAAACATAAAATAAGATCCAATAAATGAATTATAATCCCTTTTACCATGAAAATGGTTTTATGGCCGGCCTTGAAGGTAGTAAAAGAAATTTAAAACTTGTCTTCCTTGAATGCAATAAATTAACACATCAAAGATGATGTTTTCAATTTTAGATCAAAAAGGGGAAAGGAAAAATGATGATGGATTACTATATTAAAATAATAAAATTATATAATATGTAATATATTTTAGTTACTATTACACTAGGATTAGGGGTGGATAAAATAGAATAGTTAAATAAATGAAATTGAAATTAAAATAAAGAAAAAGAAAGAGGATTTTACCTATTGAATTATTCTCGTTTAGAACCTCCTTAGGGAAATTTGTTTTTGACTTTCATTGAGAACATAACCTCTTTTATATGGGGAAGATACATGGGAATATAATTGGGTAGGAATAAGAAAATATTTATTTGTTTAGATGTGTGAGGAAATGATTTTGTGAGATGTGTTATTTATAGTGGAGGAGAGGGGTGTTTTTTTATTATTTTATTCATTAGTTTATTATTTTGGATAATGGATATGAATAGTGTAGATTCTTATGAAAAGATACAAAAAATAATGTTTTTTATTTCTAAACAATTTCCACTAACATCATCCATGAATCATGCATGACTCAAAAATGATTTTATTTACCTTATACTGTAAATTACCGAATTTCACCATTCACCAAAAATTAAACTTTTTTATAAAAATACCAAAAAACTACCCTGATAATTTTTTGATGTGTAGAATTAAAATATAGACTCCATTTTATTAAAAAAATTATAAATATGAGAAATTTAATTTTTAATTTAAATAATCAATTACTTAAAAAATACCAATTTTAAAATTATAAATGATTTTATAACACTTTGAATAATTAATTAAGATCTCTTAAAATTATGTTATAAAAATAATACAAAAAAATATAAATATTTGAATTTATTTTATGAAAATAAATTTTATTTTAAATAATTATATAAATTATAAAATTTGAAATAATAATTTGTGTTTTATTAAAATGCCAACACATAAATTTATCATTTAAAAACACATATTTACTTATACTATGATATAATTTTTTCATATTTATATTTATAACATGGATAAATTTTATTTATACTTTTATAGGTTAGGTTACTACATGATTATCTAGGTTATTATTCTTAAGAGTCACATTACTATTTTATACGTCATGTTACTATTCCATTGGGTTGGGTTCCTTAATTTCGATAAATACTTCTTATTTCATTCATTTTTCTTTTTTAAAGTTTTTATTATATTCTATATGTGATTTTATATGATTTATAATATATAAAATAATTATAAGAAGGGAATTTTAATTGATAAAATTTTGGGTCATTACATTCTTCGCCCCCTTATGAAATATCACCCTTGAATTTTGGTTTCACAATCTATGGAGAGAATAGGTGAGGGTACTTCTCCTTCATCACTTCATATGGTTCCCATCTTTCCTCTTCATACTTATGGTTCCGCTATATTATGTTCACAAGGTGAGTGGCCTTATTGTGTGTAACTTTATCTCAATGATCCAAGATCTTCATTGGCTTCTCCTCATAAGAGAGATCAATGTTCAATTGTACCACCTATGAATTCAGTATATGTGAGGGATATGGTATGTAATCACTCAATAGGTATACATTAAATACATCATGTACTTGAGAAATGGTTGTTGGAAGTACAACTCGAGAGGCCCTAGATATGACATAATCAAGAATCTCAATGGGGATGATATACCAAGGACCTAACTTTCTTTTCTTCCTAAATCTTAGGAACCTCATACATGGAGATATATAGAGAAATACCATGTCCCCATCCTTAAACCCAAGGTATAGTTGATGATTCCATTCATAGCTATTTTGTTGACATTGTTCTTCCTTGATGTGTGATTTTCACATTCTCCACCATTTCTTCTACCATTTTAATTCCTAGCAGCTTAAATTCACCAAATTTATCCTAGAATGACAATTTTATACATCTTATACCATAAAGAGCTTCATATAGATGCATTTAGATGCTTGACTGAAAAATATTATTGTAGGATAACTAGACTAAAGTTATATGTTGGTCCCATACACCCTTAAATTCCATTGAACATTCCCTCAACATGTATTACAGTTTCTGAATATTCCACTCTAATTGGATATAAATTTGAGGATGATAGTCTGCATTGAAGTTCTTCTCAGTGTTTAGATCATATTGGGTAGTTTTCTAGAAATTGAAGGTGAATCTCAGATCTTGATCTGATACAATTGGTAGTGGTTTCCCATGTAGCATTACCACTTCTCTAATGTATATTTGTCCATGTTGATCTAGTTAGAACTCCTCTAAATTTATGATGAAGTGGTCTATCTTTGTAAGACGATCCATAACAACCCATTAGCATTGTTTCCTCTAAATATATTTGGATGTCCGGTGGTAGAGTCCATTGTGTTTTTTTCACATTTTCATGTTGGTATGGGTAAAGTTTGCATCATCCTTTAATAATTTTTCTTTTCAACCTTCACTTTTTGATATACTAGTCAATTTGATGTATATTCAGTGATCTCCTTCTTCATATTTTCCCAATAATAGTTTTCTCAGAGATCTTGATACATATTTGTGCTCCTTGAGTGAATAGAGAAGGTTGAGCTATGTGCATTATTCATAATATCTTTATTTATCTCTGGATTGGATAATACACACATGACCCAAATCACATGACTACTTCCTCATCCATTTGGATCTATGAGGATTTCTCATTTCTGATATCTTCCTCTTTTCTGGATTTCCTCATCATTTCTTTCAGAATCCTTTATTTTCTCTATGAGGGATAGTTGAGCAATCATTTAAAAATGTATTGATGATGTTCCTTCCATAATGATTCTTAGGTCTATCCTTTGTAGGTCCAAGATTATTGTATCCTTATCAATTCTCATCATTGATAATGATACATGATCTATTCTACTTAGAGAATCCTCCTCCTTCTTTTATTTACCGGGATGGTAGTTAATTGAGAAGTCGTAATCCATAATGATCTATAACCATATTCACTCTCATATATTCTTATTCTTCTATGTGAATATATATTTGAGGCTCTTGTGATCATTTTATATCTCACACTTCTTCTCATAGAGATAATTCCACCCGATTTTCAATGCCAAGATCATATTCTCCAACTCCAAATCATGTATGAGATAGTTTATCTCATAAATTTTCATCTTCATTGATGCATAGGATATCAATTTAACATTTTTCACCAGTACATAGCCTAATCCCTTATTTAATGCATTATTATACACCATAAAAAGTTACCTAATTTTTTGTAGTTTGAGAACTGGTGGAGTGATAAGATTCTTTTTCAACTCAATCACCAAGTCTTCACATTCAATATTACAAAAAAAACTTCTCTCCCTTCTGAGTCATCTTGGTTAGTGGTTTTGATAACGATGAAAATTTCTACACAAATCTCCAGTAATACACAGCTAAACCATGGAAATTATGAGTCTCTATTATATATATTGGCCTGTGAAACTCTTTGATTACGATTGTCTTGAAAGGGTTCATGGATATCCCTTTATTTTTTATTACATTCCCCAATAATGATACTTCTTCCTTCCATATCTCACATTTACTATACTTTGAATATATATTTCTCCCTTCAAAAATCATTAGCACATTATTAAAATGCTCTTTAGGTTCCTCCTTGATCTCAGAGTATATCAGAATATAATCAATATATACTAACCCAATTTTTTTTAGTTAGTAACACTTTTAATTAAATCCAAGAAAATTTCTGCAGAATTAGTGAGTCTGAAGGGCATCACTATGAACTCATAGTGTCCATAAATCATTCAAAATGCAGTCTTGGGAACATCATCCTTCCTCACCTTTAATTTTTTATATACTGACCGAAGTTCCACCTTAGAGAAATACTTGGACCCACATAGTTGATCGAACAAGTCATATGACAATGGAATATGATATTTTTTATTTATCATGATTTTTTGAGATCATGATAATCAATGAAGAGGTGCATTGATCCATACTTCTTCTTAACAAAGAGGACTGGTGCACCCCATGACGAAGCACTCAGAAATATAAAAACCTTGTCCAAATTATAGTGTAACTCCATCATTAGTCCCTCAAACTTCATGGTGGTCATTATATAAGGTGTATTTGATATAGGTAGAGATCCAGGAATATGTTCAATTGAGAACCCAACCTATTGATTAGGAGGAAGACCTAAAAAAATTTCGGGGGGGGGGGGAATACATTGGTGTAGTCCACCACAATGGGAATTTCTTCGAGAATTATTATATCCTTTTTATATATAATTTGAGATAGATATGATTTCTCATAAGGTAATAATATCCAAAATTGAGATCATGATTCTGATAGAGATTCATCCTCCTCCTTACCCTTTTAGAGAATTGGATGATGCCTCCTGATTTGATGAGTGATCTGTAGGACCCCAGGACACCATAAGAGGGGAGGGGAGAATCAGGGTGACAACTTTTTATTTTAATGTGATGGATCTTGTTCACAAGTTGGTAGGAACTTGTTAAACATGTATGATGAATATGATCAGAAAACAAACATTCACATGCAGAAAGATGAAAAAACACTTTTTACTTGGTTCACCACTAAGGGCTACGTCCAAGGAGCATAGGCTGACAGGTTTTCGGTCGTACCAAATTCCACTAAACTTCACTAGATGTGAATTACAAAGGTTCGGGAATAGTAAATCTATCCCAGTCACACTACTTTTACAAAATTTCATGGATAGGTCACTATGTCCCTCAGGTCAATCCCGTTGAATCCCCCTGGCTCACTGCCTTGGGTGAAGTCCCACTCAATTTATAGACATGAAGGTCTTCTCATCGTTTTCAACAGAATTCGTCCAATGTTGTATGTAGATGGTCAGTTGAATTCCAACTTTCACTCGAAGACTAATCTCACTTTGCACTGAAGGTATCATTGAATCTTCCAGCCTTCGTGCAGCTCCAAAAAGACTGACAGACTTCAGCCTCACCAGCACACTTCTCCAAGCCCGATGCACAAATTTCAATCACGGTCTGCAAATCACTTGCGCGACACAAATTCGGCATGCCGGTGACACCAACCGACTTGCGCGACACTGACTCCTTCAACTCCAATCTTGCGCGACTCTTCACCTTTAACTCCCAAACCACCTTGGGTGCGCAACCAACAACCATCATGCAACCTCTACTTACGCGACCCAACTACCACTTGCACGGATCAACCACTTGCGCGATGAGAGCTCAAAAAATATCTAAGTCTTGATCTTTGTACCAAATTGAGGATGGGTGGTCCTCTATTTATAGGCAAACTAGACCCCCTGCGCAGTGGCGCGCGAGTATCCTCTCGGCACACAGGTTCCGGCACGCAGCTCATCTGCCCTAGCCTCTGTCATGCAACTCACTTGCATGAACACAAAAATACTTTCATGACCCTCTTTCCTTTTCCATATTTTTAAGCTCTAATCTTGAAAAACATATGGCGTGCATGTTTTCTCTCCTTAAAGTACACATCGCGCAGGTCTCTTTGCCAAAAACACTTTTGTCCATTTTTTGATTTTCAGGCCCAAAAAATGGGCAAACACTGGAGAATGGTTCCACCTTCAATACTGTAATTTTCTTGAACTATATGAGCACATTTCTAGAACACATTATGAACTTCCTCTGAGGATTGAAAACAAACACAAAATATACTCTAATTCATGCATAGATGACCATGGTTCCAAAAATATCCCCCTTTGGGTTTGTTGGCAATCAGAAGATAAATTCAATATATCCCCATCCATATATAAACCAAAGAACACAAGAATCAACTCAAGAAACACTCTAAGTCTACGTGAGCAATGCTCGGTGTAGAAAACAAGAGAGGAAGCTTGAATTGGGTTCTAGTGTTGTGGAATTCTCAATGACGCCCAAGAAGCATTACATGTCCAATGTATTCATTCTCATCCTTGTCATCCTATCACTGACACTGAATTCTCATCGTGTCATAGAAGCATTACATGCCTGAAATGCCTGATCATGCCTGAATTTATTCCTTTCTCCCCCATTGACAATAAACCCAAAGACTGGTAATTTGTTAATTGTTTAGCGCAAACCATACTCCCCCTGGATAGAATCTCCCCCACAAACCTGCATCACATCCACAAACAGATAAAAATAGTTATCATAATCAGGGATAGGGTTATTGTGTAACCTCTTTATGCACTGAGAGGTGGATTAACACTGAGGTTAAACAGATTCTACTCAAACACAGCCGCTGACAGTGGATTGGTCAGGATATCAGCCACTTTCTCATCATTTCTCACATGATCCATTCAAATCACCCCTTGCTCAACTTTTTTTTAATGAAGTGATACGTAATTTCAATATTTTTTCTACGAGAATACTGAACATGATTCTTCATGAGATCAATTGAACTCTTATTATCACAGTAAATTACTATTGGATGATTCACCTCATCACCAATATCTGTTAGTTGTTGCTTCATCCATAGTAGTTGAGTGCATACATTTTTGGAGAATATATACTCAGCTTTAGCTGTACTAAGAGAAGTAATTTCTTGTTTCTTGATCAACCATCCAATGCATTTTTGCCCAATATAGAAGGCTCCACCACTGGTGGAATTTCTGTCCACTAGATCACCAGCCCAGTCAGCATCATAAAACGCTGATAACTCACTGTCCCTGCCTGCAGCAAAATATAACCCAAATTTATGTATACCTTGAATGTACCTCACGATTCTTTTAACTGCCGCCATATGTTTCTCCTTTGGATTACTCTGAAAGAGGGCTGCAAGATATGTGGAAAATACAATATCTGGTCGTGTCGCTGTCAGGTACAGTAGGATCCCAATGATCCTCCTGTACATGGTGGGATCCATAGAGGTCCCATCCTCATTATTTCCAAGTTTAGTTCCAACTGCAATAAGAGTTTACATTGGTTTGGAGTCTTGCATATTAAACTTCTTCAACAGCTCTCTTACATACTTTTCCTGAGAAATGAAAGTGTAATATTTCTTTTGAATCACCTGTAGCACCAAGAATTATGTGAGCTCTCCAATCATAGAAATTTCAAATTCTGATTTCATGTGATTGGAAAATTCATCAACTGACTTCTTCATGCTGCCACCAAATATAATATCATCAACATAGAAGAGAACCATGAATTGATCTTTTGGAAAATTATTCACATATAGATTGTGATCCACTCCTCTTTTTAACTCTATCTTATGGAGATATGAGTCCAGGTAGGAATACCATTCTCTTGGTTCTTGATTCAAACCATATAGAGCTTTCGTTAGTTTATAGACCTTTGTCTCATCAGTACCAAGAACAAAACCCACTGGTTGTTCAATGTAGACTTCTTCTTCAAGTACACCATTCAACAATGCTATCTTGAAATCCATTGGATAAACTTTATATCCTCTTTGGAGTGCCATGGCTAGGAAAAGTCTGATTGACTCCAGTCTAGCCACTGGAGAAAAGGTTTCTTCCACATCAACACCTTCAATCTGGGAATATTCTTTACATACCAGTCGAGCCTTGTTTCTAATAACACTTCCATGCTCATAAAACTTGTTCTTGAAGATCCATTTTGTACCAATCACATTGTGACCTTCGGGTCTCTAGACAAGATCCCATGTCTGATTCTTATCGATCTGATCTAGCTCTTAATTGATGTCTTTCTCCCAAGATTCAACCTTTGCAGCTTCTTCGAATGAGGACGGCTCCACAATTGAACGAAATGAAGATTTTGTGTTATTCCTCATCCTCTTTGTTTGAGTGGGGGCACTCCTGTCCCCAATTATGTTAGATGGATCAATCTCAACTCGACGATTTCTTACGTATGTTTTAGTTGCATTATGTCCAACCACAGTTTCTTCTTCAGATTCTTCTTCTGAGTTGACATCATGCTGTGACTGGTGAGTGTTTTGTACAAATTCCTTTATTTCTGTAATCGTATTTTCTCCACGTTCACTGTCTTCCTCACTTTATATCACATCAGCATATGACGTTCTTGAAGAATTTGCGATTTTACATTCAATTATCTTAACATCACTGCTTACCAAAATCCTTCATAATCTCTTGTTGAAACACTTGCAGGCTTTGCTGTTCATTGGATATCCAAGAAAAATTCCTTCATCATAATTGTCACCAAACTTCCCTTGATTTACTTATTTATTCTGAATGAAACATTTACTTCCTAAAACATGAAAGTATTTCAATGAAGGCTTACTTTCATGTCACAACTCATACTGAGTATTCATTTCTCCCATATAAATCCCTATTCGATTATTAATGTGAATTGCAACTTCAACAACTTCATTCCAGTAATGGCGAGAGATACCACACTCAATCACCATAGTCATGGAGATATTGTTGACCTGTCGATTCTGGCACTCAACAACTCCATTTTGTTGTGTAGTTATCATAGCAGTTACATCATGATGTATTCCATTTTTTTTAAGGTAATTATCAAACTAAATGGATGTGTATCACCCTCTATTATCATATCGCAAAACTTTGATTGTTCATCCAATATCATTCTCGGCGATTCGCCGATATGTTTTCATGCAGTCAAGCACTTTTCGTTTCCTATGAATGACCATAACACATGCCAATATACTGTAATCATCAATGAAAAGGAAAAAGTACCATTCTCCATGAGTTCAAGCAACATTTATCGGCCCACATACGTCTGTATGAATTAGATCGATAATATGAGATACCCTTTTCTTCTTTGGACGATATGAACTGCAGACTAGCTTTCCACGAATGCAAGCATCACAAGATTTTTCACACTCACGCTTCAGGTTAGTAATGTCCATGACAATCCTCAATTTGGATATTTTCTCCATGTCTTGTTGATTGATGTGACCTAGTCTCCTATGCGACAAATTGTTTTCTTCTTCAATAGTAATGTAGCAAACATTTTCTTTACTATCAACCTGATACAGGTTGCCTTCTATTCTGAATCCTTTCAAAAGTGATTTTCATGTCTTTCCCTTGATAGTGCAACATTTCTGATTAAAAGTAACAATAATTCCTGAGTCACAGAGTTGACTCATGCTGAGTAGATTATGACATAGGCCATTTACATAAAGGACTTCAGTCTTCTTCAGCTCTCTATTAGCTAATTCAGTACTTCCAATACCTTTGATTTTCAGAGCTCCATAATTACCAAATCGAACAGTTCCATTAACCTTAATTTTGATATCTATCAATAGGACATCATTACCCGTCATATGGGATAAACAACCGCTATCCAGAATATAGGTACTGTTGTTTTTTGTAGCTTTGAGGGCCACCTCTATGAGGTTGGATTTCTCAATTTTCTTCCTTTCTTTCCATGAGACATTGGAGTGAGTATAGAGCACTAATGGCCTTTCAATTATATCATCTTTGTACATTTGTTCTTCATAGTTGAATTCTTCTTCGAGAGGAGAAAACCTGTTTGAAAGAGAAACACTATCTTGTCGATTAGATCTGAATTGTCTTGAATTATGGTATGAGGTTTCCATGTCCCTTATCTGCCTGCAATTAACAACCTTATAAACGAAGTTAGAGCAATGAAAATAGTATACATAGAAAATATTTCTTCTATAAGATGGAGGATATGAGGTCTGTTTCCTTTGTTGATGTCCCAGATCTTCCCCACTCAGATATCTCCTTGCCTCTTCACAATATGACATGGTATGGCCTAGATAGCCACAGAACTGACACTTCATGAGAGGAAATGTCTTCTCACTTGAATTTACCATCATAATCTCTTCCTTGAGAGAATAGTTGGATTGCCTGTCATTTTTGAACGTTTGAGGGTAATTTTCAGTTCTCCTTTTAGTTTCGATTGAGGGTTTCTTTTTTAGCACTTCAGGAAAAATTTCAACATGTCCTATTTTCATCCTGTCTTTCCTTTGTCTCTCTTTACTTCCACCCGTTGATGTCTCAGCTTCATAGCTAATTCAACTCTTTCTTATAAAAGTGGGTCTTTGATAACTCAAAATTTTTCCTACCCAATCTGAACCACTCTTGGCTCTTTCCAGTAATTCTACATCTGAGAATCTTCTAAACTGTATTTTCTTCCTTGATTCTTTTGAAAATGATTCAGTCTCATGTTTACTCCTAAGAGTAACAACTTCCTCCTCAAGACCTTCAATAGTCTTGGATTTTTCTTCTATTCTAGAGGTGAGTTCATTGATGACATTTTCCTGTTATTCAATTCTCAGCTTCAGATCCACTACATCATCATTTATTTCATGAATTTTGGACTGTGTTTTCACAAATTCTTCCAGTCATTCAATTTCAGCTTCAAGTTGATCAACATATTCAGTTTATTCTTCTACCATTGATTTCAACTCTTAAATTTAATCTTAAGCTTACTAACAGCGTCCTTAAGTTGCAACTCATGATCTGCAATAGTTTTTAACTGATTTTCTCCACCAGTATCTTCATATTTTTCAACAGTGGCCATCATGTAAGCATGTTTCCCAGTTTTAAATTCTGGTTATTCTTCATCACAAAATTCATTATCATCTTCTTCCTCTTCACAGACAAAACTCTTCTTCAAAACTTTCTTTCCTGATTTGAAGTCAACTTTCTTGAAAAACATTTTATGAGACTTCTCAATGTTTTAGCATCACTATCATCATCATCGATCATTCATAAGCACTGAGAAGCAATGTGACCAACTTTGCCACAACTAAAGCAAGCTAGAGGTAACTTCCCTTTGAATTTCCCTTTTCCCTTCTGGAACTTCTTAGCATTGAGAGAGAGAATTTCTTTTTCCTCATTGTCTTCAAGACTACTATATTTTGAAATTTTCAGTTTCTCCATGGATTTGAAAGCCATTTCCTTGCTTACTCGTGCAGTAGCATCTTCTGGTTTGAATCTCATTTAATATGCCACCAAGCTGCTCAACAGATCATCCAAATAAAGTTTCTAAAGATCTATTTCCTCAAGGGCTCACACCTTTGCATTGTACAGGGGTGGTAGTCTTCAGCGTATTTTCTTCACAATATCAATGTCTCTGATTTGTTATCCTAGGCCCCGAATTTCTCCAACCACATCAGTAATTCAATTGAAGAAGGAGTCTGCATTCTCATCAGGATGCATCTTCATATCATCAAACCTATTGTGCAACACTTGTAGTTTCACCTCTTTCACTTTTCTATAACCTTCATAAATATTTTCAATTTTATCACACATGGACTTTTTTGAGGTGAAACTAATCACTTTTAGATAAATTTGATCAGAAAGTGCTGCGGTGAGAGCATTCTGTGCTTTAGCATCTGCATCAAGAACTTTTCTATCTGTATCAGTCATAGCCAGACCCGTTTGATCAGAAACATTAATACCTTGCACAGTGGAAAACAGAACTTCCATTCCAAGGGATCTTAGATGAGATCTCATTATGTTATTCTAGATCTGGGTGTTACTTCCATCAAAGAGAGGGACTCCCCTGACATTGACAGCATTTTCAATGGCGACAAAGGACAGAATCAACACCAGCAACCTTTACAATGTGATACCACTTGTAGGACCCCAGGACACCCTAAGATGGGGGGGGGGGTGAATCAGAGTGACCACTTTTTCTTTTAATGTGATGGATCATATTCCCACGTTGGTAGGAACTTGTTAAACATGTATGATTAATATGATCATAAATCAAACATTCACATGCAGAAAGATGACACATCACTTTTTATTTGGTTCACCACTAAGGGCTACGTCCAAGAAGCATACACCGACAGGTTTTTGATCATACCAAATTCGACTTAACTTCACTAGCTATGAATTACAAAGGTTCGGGAATAGTAACTCTGTCCCAGGCACAATGCCTTCACAAAAGTTCGGGGATAGCTCACTGCGTCCCATGGGTCAATCCCATTGACTCCCCTTGGCTCACTGCCTTTGGTGAAGTCCCACTCAGTTTATAGAAATGAAGGACTTCTCATATTTTTTAAGAGAATTCATCCTTTATTGTATGTAGAAGCTCTGTTGAATTCCAACTTTCAATCGTATACTAATCTCACTTTATACCAAATGTATCAGGCAATCTTCCAGCCTTCGTGCAGCTTCAAAAAGACTGGCATACTTAAACCTCACCTGGTGCGCTTCTCTAAGCCCCACGTGCAAATTTCAATCAAGGCGTGAAAATCACTTGCACAGAACAAATTCAGTGTGCAGGTGACACCAAACCACATGCACAACACTGCCTCCTTCAACTCCAAACTTTCGTGGCTCTTCACCTTTAACTCCCGAACCACCTTGGGCGTACAGCCAACAACCGGCGCGCAACCTCTACTTGTGTGACCCAACTACCACTTGCGCGACTCAACCACTTACGTGATGAGAGATTGAAAAATCTCTATGTATTGAACTTCGTACCAAATGAGGAGGGGTGGTACTCTATTTATAGGAAAACTGGACCCCCTGCGCGGTGGCGCACTAGAATCCTCTCAGCGCGCAGGTTCCGATGTGCAGCTCATCTTCCCTAGCCTCTGTCGTGAAACTCACTTGTGCGACCACACAAATAGTTGCACGACTCTCTTTCCTTTTCCATATTTTGAAGCTATGATCTTGAAAAACATATGGAATTCAAGTTTCCTCTCCTTCAAGTACACGTCGCGTAGGTCTCTTTTCCAAAAACACTTTTCTCCATTTGTCGATTTTTAGGCCCAAAAATTTGGAAAACACAACAGATTAGTGCCACCTCCAATACTATAATCTGCTTGACCTGTATGAGCACATTGCTGGCACACATTATGAACATCCTCTGAGGATTGACAACAAACTAAAACCATACTCCAATTCATGCATAGATGACTATGGTTCAAACATGATCTCCCTTTCCCTACAGTCAATTTTGACTTTGTATAATGACATCTAATACATTCCCAATATAACATCAAAATTCACCAAAAGAAGTAATAAAATACGTTCTGGGAGTTTTAGTCAACAAACATTAACCAGGGAGGAGTTATTTACTTTTGATGTAATAATTTATATATTTTATATTCCTATATATAACTCAACATCAGTATTTATAGGTGGTGTCTAAATATTTATTCTAAACTTGCAAGATATGAAAGAATGTGGAGAACTAGAATAAAATAGTTTGTCTTATATTCTTGAATTATTAACCAGTGTACCTCTCACCACATCATTTTCAGGATCTACCTCAACAGTAGTGATATCATATAACCTTCTTTACTGTCTTGATGGTTTTTTTGTTTACTACCTCTAACAACCCATGTATTAGGTAAATTAATCACATAATTACAATGTTCCTTTTAGTTGAAAAGCATAACTATAGGCTAAGTATGGATCTTGAACATCCCTAATTATTCCACATTAGAGGGATTATTCATATCCCTTATGTAGTTATGATATAGATTCCCCATTATTCCAAATTTGAATCATTTCATGGTTCCCTTTAGATGGTTTCCAGGATTCTTCTTCCCACACTTTTGACATGTGATATATTGGTTTTTCTTTCCATTAGGGGATTTATCTATTGATCCACCCATAATAAACTCAATTTTCCAATTTTTATCTTTGAGATCATGAGTTGACTAAGAGTCTCCAAACCCTATTTCAACATTAAGGGTACAATGGAAAATCTCTTTATAGTTGTCAAAGTCTCAAATCACCAATTATTTCTTTACTTGGTTTAGGTTTTCTAAATAATCCATGAAAAATTCATTAAATATTCATGAAAAAGTTGGAGGCATATCATGAAAATCTTGTGAATGTTTCTTCATACTACCAAATAGAATAGTCTTCCTTTTTCATCAAACTGAGGAAATCCATCTCCAACTTAATATAGAGAGTTGTAGGAAAGTATTTATTGAAAAATATGTTATTGAAATCTTCTAATTACATGGAATCAATTTCCACCTTGGACTTTGTGGTCTTGATCAATGTCCACCACTGATTAGCTTCCCTATTAAAACAATATAATTTCGGTACAAATTTTTCTTTTTCTAAGAACTGGAGAACATATAATATTATCTCAATGGATTTAATTCATTGTTCTTGGATGAGGGGATCATAAGATCTACTAAAAATTTGAGGTATTTGTTACATAAATGATTTGACATAAAATTCTTCTTTATTAGTATAAGGAGGGTGTTCCACATGATTCATGTTATTATTCAAAACATATTCTAGTTGAGAAAGTAATATTATGAAGTTTTGAGCACCTATTCCAATAATATTTGGCATTTAATTAGCGAAATATTCACATTTATTGTCACATTATTTGTTGGCACGTGTTCTCATATTTCAAGCCATTAACTAAGAAAAGGAAAGTATAATTACGGGGCTTAAATTCTTAGATAATAATCATATATAAAAATATAACATTTAACAAAAAAGGATAAAATTATAAATGAAAAGTATATCCTCACTTGTGATACCCTAAGTTTCAATTTAGGTTATCCATGGTGATATAAATATCCCTAGGTTTATTACTAAAGTTCTATAGTCCTGACCTCCAAAAATAACTAGACCATGCTCTAATACCCACTATAACAACCCTATCCTTTTACAAATATTATTACATTAGTTTAATCAAAATTTTCATTCAAATGAAATCCAAGGATTATAATGTCTTGTGTATTTATAATATTAGATACATAATTAGAAATCTTGAAAAAAAAATAAAAACATCTTTTATTTAATATTCACAATGAGATAATAACACCCTTTGAGACCATATATCTTCATAGGATAACCTAGGGAATAAATAAACAATGGGATGAGCTAAAAAACCTTATAAAATAAAAAATCGTAAGAAAAAATCACAGCACATGGGTTATAAGGCATAACATGATGTTATAAAATGTTATGAAACATGAATAAACATAGGTAATATTATCATTTAGAACATAGGATAATGTAATTATGGAATCATAGTAATTTGGAAGAAACATAAAACATGAAATAAGCATGATTAAAGTCTCATTGCACATGGATGAGAAAAAGTTAAGGATAACCACCAAAACTGTTTCACATGGAGCACGGGTCAAGGATAACCACCAAGATAGTTGCACATGACATCTCATGAGAATTAACATTACCCAATGTAACGTCCCGGACCCGGGTGCCACGCAACGGGTGCCCCGAGCCCGGTTCGCCACGTGAATTCAAGGGCATTTCCCCAAATGCTAGAGGCTGCCGACTAGCAGTGAGGGTCTAGGTCTGATAGTGGGGAAACTATGCCCTCATTTGTCAAAGTGTAGCGCAGCGGAATATCAAAATAAACATACAACAATAGCGGAAGCAGTAAACATACACAACTGAAATAACTACAGCAGTGGATATAACCAACAATATAGTGATGATACTACATGTTTCAAGTTCTAGGAAAACAGCCAGAAGATGTTATACATCAATATAGTATAACAGAAAAAAAGTACAGCAAAACAGCTAGGAGCGGCATCGCGAGCCTAGGCTCGGTCCCATGCCCTCCTACTCCTCAGCAACAGTCAAGTACCTGTATAGAGACTCTTGCCCCTATCTACACCGGCAGCAACGTAATCGGTTTGGGCCGAAAAGCATGACCCAAACAGGGTGTGAGAAATATATCTCAGTAGGCACCCACCAAAGGTCCGTGCTCAACTGTGTGCAAAACATGCAACAAGTGTGTAGTAGTAAAGTGAAATAACTAAGAAGTACTCAAAAGTAACTAACTTAACAATTAAATTGCCATTTTATTATTCATTTAATTCCTTTAATTTAGTAACATTTTTGTGCTCAACAGCACCAAGCCCTCAGGACAACCAGTACCGTGCCCTCAGGCTAAAATAGTAACCATGCCCTCAGGCTTGCCCTCAGGCCATATAGAATCCAACCCGCAGGTATTTCCCTCAGGCATAACAGAAATTGCCCACAGGCATAGGAAGTGTCGCCCTCAGGCACAGAAGTCAATCCCTCAGGCATGAAAGGTTTCCCTCAGGTGAAATACGACAGCCCTCAGGGCTAAAACAGTCACGCCCTCAGTCCAATCACAACAACGCCCTCAGGCTAAATACAAAAACGCCCTCAGGCTAAACAGGAAATCGGGCCATGCCCAATAGGTAAACAAGCAGTAACAAGCAATTCCACTCAAGGCAATTCTACAATTACTACTTTAAGGGCATACCCTCGGGTATCCTGGCCAAACGGCTAAACATAGAAACAAACCCCGGGGGTGGTTCCGGATCCAAGCAACGATCCCAACTAGCATTTTATTATCACAATTAAATACCTAATTAATTATAGGTATTAAATATAGAAACGACCTTAGCCACACGACACCCCAACATGTGTTTGTGGCACAAAAACGCACAATACACTCAGCAGTTGGAAAACTAAACACAAAGCCACCTACCTTATATGCCAATGAATGCTATACCCGAAAACCGACTCTAGAAACGGCCAAGAACGGAGTATATCTGACAAAGAACAAAACTCATTAAAACATAAATAACATACATTAGGAGAATAATTGGCAAGAATGGTACCAGGAGGGGAGAGGACTCACCCGTGCGGTTCCAACGAGATCGTCTGAAGCCGAAACAGATTCCAGACGAATGCCCGGTAGATCATCAATGCTCTTGACTCCTCCTTTGGCTCCAAAATGGCTCAAGCGCCTCCTCTTCCAAATGAGGAGGCTACTGCCTGTTTTAAGCCAAAAAAATAAAGTACACGGCATGTACTCCCTTCATTTAACTGTTCAAATGGAAGCACCACAACACTGTTCATACGTCGACATGAGTACACAACATGTACTCTCGAGTACACGGCATGTACTGTCGCCCAGCTGGCGGCGACGCCACTGCCTTACTGTTTAAGCCTGCCGACTGACTACACAGCGTGTAAGGTACCACTACACGGCGTGTAGTCAGTTCCTACACCCTTCTTCACCGGCATGGCCACACGCCCCGTGTACTCATCCCAACACAGCCAAAAGTACACGGCGTGTGGATAAAGTACATGGCGTGTAGTTCCAAAATTTAGGATTTTCCCCCATTTTCCATATTTTCTCAAAATCACTTAAGGAAAAGGAAAAGAAGAAGATCGTGCCTCTAAAATAAGAACCGAGTTCTTACAAACTTCCCCCCTTATAGCAATTCGTCCCCGAATTTCCCTTTCATGGGTGGCGAAGAGAATGCTCAGAACAGATCTGGCCACTGAGCACGTACGCCGGCCTCCCTCTCCCACGTCTTGTCCTGCACTCGGCAATGCTGGCATAGCACCCGTACCAGAGGAACTGACCAGCCTCGGAGAACCTTCGTGCTCCTATCAACAATACGGATCGGATGCTACTCAAAGGACGCATCATTCTGAAGCTCAACCTCCTTGGGCTGAAAGGTGTGAGACAGGTTTGAAAGATAGCGACGCAACTGAGACACGTGGAAGAAGTCATGCATGGCTCAGTACCACTGTGGTAACTGCAACCTATAGGCAACTAGCCCGAATCTCTCCAGAATCTCAAATGGTCCCACATACCTCGGTGAAAGCTTACCCAGTATCCTGATCTGTTTGTGTCCCAGCCTCTACGAAACACACAAGAAAACCTAATCCCCACCCACGAACTCCAAAGGTCATCTGTGGTGATCATCATAAGACTTCTGAAGAGACTGCGCGGTAGCCATCCGCTTCCTAATCAACTAGACCTGCTCAGATTTCTCCTGTACGAGTTGTGGCCCCAGTTAAGCTGCCTCACCTGCCTCTAACCAGCACGAAGGTGATCAGCATGACCAAACATATAAAGCCATGTATGGTTCCATCTCAATAGTTGATTGAAAACTATTGTTATAGGCAAACTCGACTAAGGGTATATGATTCTCCCACGAGCCCCCAATGTCTAGGACGCATGCGCGCAGTATGTCCTCCAGTACCTGTATCGTCCGTTATGATTTTCCATCTGTCTGAGGGTGGTATGCTGTGCTCAGAAGCACCTGTGTACCCAACGCCCTCTGAAAACTCTGCTAGAAATGATATGTAAAACAGGCGTCCCTATCTGAAACGATAGAATGAGGGATCTAATGTAGACATACGATCTCTCGGATATACAGCCTTCCAAGCTCGTCCACACCAAAGGTCTCCTTGATCAGCAAGAAGTGAGCTACCTTCATAAGTCTGTCCACAACAACACATACGGCGTCATTGCCTCGAGGTGACCTTGGAAATACTGTCACGAAATCCATCGCGACATCATCCCATTTCCACTCCAGAATGGGCAACTGCTGTAACAGCCCAGCTGGTCTCTAATGCTCTGCCTTCATCTTCTGACAGGTGGAACACCTCGTAAAAAAACTAGCTATCTCTCTCTTCACACCCAGCCACCAGTACTGACGTCTCAAGTCTCGTTACATCTTGGTAACCCCGGGATGAACTGCCCAAGCTGAATCATGAAACTCCCACATCAGCTCCTCCCGTATATCCCATGGAACCCATACACGTCCATGGAAATGCAAAACCTCATCCTCGCCTATCGTCCAACTGGAAGGAGGGTCCTCACTTTCCATCTGATCCCGTAGAACTAGGCCTTCTGAATCCGATAGCTGCCTTATCCTCACTCTGTCCAGGAGGGTAGAAGTCCCAGCTAACGAGGAAAGATAAGTCTGCCCCTGACTGTCATGCACCACTAGATGCATATAAGAGAACAAGTCCATAAGCTTCCACTCACCACTGGCCTCCTGCACTTCCTGTATCTGAGTCTTCCTGCTCAGTGCACCGGCTACTACATTACCTTTACGAGGTGTATAGGCAAGCTCAAAATCGAAGGACTGTAGGTACTCGACCCACCTTCTCTACCTCAAATTCAGGTCACACTGAGTAAAGATATACATGAGGCTTTTGTGGTCGGTGAAAACCACAAAATTCTCTCCCAACAGATAATGTCTCCAATAGTGCAACGCATGCACAACTGCAGCCAACTCGAGATCATGCGTCGGGTAATTCCTCTCATGTGGCCTCAACTGCCGAGACCCATATGCCACAACTTGGTCGCCCTGCATTAAAAAGGATCCCTACCCAATCCCTGATGCATCATAGTAAACTGTATAACTCTTCCCCTGCTCTGGGAGTATCAGGATCAGTGCTGATGTTAGCCTTCCCTTCAGGTCCTGAAAAGATGTCTCACAGGCTTCTGACCAAACGAACTTCACACCCTTCTTAGTCAGACCTATCAACGGTGCTTCTAAGCAGGAGAAGTCCTATATGAAGCGTCTGTAGTAACCAGCCAGCCCTAAGAAACTCTGTATCTCAAACACGTTCATAGAATGATCCCAAAAAACTACTGCTCTCACCTTCTCTGGGTCCACTACAACTCCTGACTCTGAGATGATATGACCCAGGAAGTGAATCTGGTCTATCCAAAAGTGTCACTTCGAGAGCTTAGCATATAACTGATGCTCTCTCAGTGTACTCAATACGATCTCAAGATGGGTGGCATGGTTGTGATGAGTGTGATAGTACACCATGATTATGTCCATGAATACTACCACAAATGAATCAAGATATGGATGGAACACATGATTCATTAGATCCATGAAAAATACTGGTGCGTTCGTGAGTCCGAACGGCATAACCCTATACTCATATAGACCATACCTACTCCTAAAAGATGTGAGAGGTATATCAGATGGTCTCACGCGCAGCTGATGATATCATTATCTCAAGTAAATCTTCGAGAACACTCGTGCTCCATGAAGATGATCAAACATATCATCTATCCTCGATAAGGGATATCAGTTCTTAATCATAAACTGGTTCAACTTCCCACAATCCACACAAAGTCTGAGGGTACCATCCGTCTTCTTCGCAAAAAGACCGGAGAACCCCAAGGAGATGTACTGGGTCAGATAAAACCCTTTGCCAGCAACTCCTCTAACTACCTCTTGAGCTCCTGCAAATCAGGCGTGGCCATCCTATAAGGAGGAATGGAAATCGGTGCTGCTCCTGGAACAAGCTCGATTGATAAATCTACCTCACGCACTAGAGGTAGACCTGAAAATTCATCCAGGAAGTCATCCCTGAAACGATCGACAACTGGAGGGAAATCCTTCTGACAAGTCCCCTGGTCATCCAGATATAAGCTCGCAATCAGGGCTGTGACTCCACCTCTCCCATGATGCTCTAGTCCAGCTCGAATCACGTGAACATCCCACTCACCCTTGTATAGAAACTCCCCGCCCTCTGGTGACGTGAAACACACTCTGCGATGATAGCAGTCTACAAAGGCTCGAAAGGGAACCAACCAGCCCATCCTGATAATGAAGTCATAGCTCGTCATCTCCAGGACATAGAGGTCCCAAAGGAAGTGACACCCACCAACCTCAAGGGGGCACTCCTTGCACTGATGCACACCAACCGTCCTAGTCCCCAATGGAGTGTCTAGCGTCAAGATATAAGAAGAAGTAGAAACCCTGAGCCCAAGGATCTTCACAATGGGTACATATATAAAACTATGTGTAGCACCCATATCAAAAAGTACTGAAGACAAGACAGAAGCTACTAGAATAGTACCTCTAACTATCGAAGGTCCGAGATCCTACTCCTGCTGGGTCTGTTGCACTACATATGCTTGTCCAGTGCCACATCCCTGCGACACAGCCTGGCTACCCTGAGCTGTCCCGCCCTGTTGCCTCTAAGATCTTGGTGTCTGGCTACCACGGCCACGAACACCATCTCTTCCTGCATGCCCTGACGTATTCAAGTTTCCTGACTGGTAAAAAGCCATTGGTACTACTCCCGCACGCGGAGTCTTCACAGAACCCCTCTCACTAGACACTCGTAGAAATGCCCTGCAAAAGCACTGTAGATAACCCATCTTGCCGCAAGCTCAGCATTCCACTGGGTCTCGTGGACACTGCGGCCTCTTGTGCCCCTCTCTGCCACACCGGTAGCACCTGATCGGGCCAATTGAAGAAGATGTATGGCTGGTACTGCCACCCTGAGAGAAGTCCATCTGTCTCTTCCACTTGCCAGCAGAAATAGTACCAGTAACTGGTGCTGAACCGCCCTGGCCCACACCACTCTATTACTGCAGGTTCCTCTCTATAATCAACGCATGGTTCACAATCACGTGTACAGTAGGAAACCAGAAAACATTTACTAGCGCTCAGATGTCATACCGAAGACCATCCTCAAAACGTCTGGCTCTCAACATCTCATCACCCACCATCACGGGTGCAAAATGTTGAAGCTCTGTAAAACAAGCAGATTAGTCCATCACCGACATAGTGCCCTGCTGCAGATTCATGAACTCTCGAGCTCTATCTTCCCTCAGCGTCTCGGGAAAGAAGTCATAAAAGACTTCCTGAAAATCCTCCCACGCCATGTCCTTATGATGCTCTGACTGGGTGGTAACATCCCACCACCTCTTGGGGGAATCGCGCAGCATGTAAGTCACGAGATTGACCCTCCACCCTGGAGGCGTCTCAAGATGCTCGAAAATAGTCTCCATCGATCCTAG